>JARQOD010000010.1:49129975-49250851 GCA_033576555.1 Oophaga sylvatica | reverse complement strand
TTGGAGAAGGGTCATATCAGACCATCCTCTTCACCCTTAGGTGCCGGTTTTTTCTTTGTGGCCAAAAAGGATGGTTCATTAAGGCCGTGTATTGATTATCGTCTTTTGAACAATATTACTGTGAAATATCAATATCCATTACCCTTGATTTCTGACCTGTTTTCCAGGTGAAAAATGCTACTTGGTTTACCAAGCTTGACCTCAGGGGGGCATATAACCTTATTCGCATTAAGCACGGGGATGAATGGAAGACGGCATTTAATACCCCTGAAGGGCATTTTGAGTACCTTGTGATGCCCTTTGGGCTCACTAATGCTCCTTCTGTCTTCCAGTTCTTCATGAATGACATTTTCAGGGATTTTGTGGATAAATTTCTGATTGTTTATTTGGATGATATCTTGATTTTTTCCAATGACTGGGACTCTCATGTGAAACATGTTCGAACTGTATTCCAGATTTTGAGAGAGAATGCTCTGTATGTGAAGGGATCAAAGTGTCTTTTTGGCGTACAGAGGATCTCATTTTTGGGATTCATTTTGTCCCCATCTGTTATTGAAATGGACCCGGTCAAGGTTCAGGCCATCTGTGATTGGGTCCAACCTACTTCATTAAAGGCTCTTCAAAGATTTTTGGGTTTTGCCAATTTTTATCGTAAATTTATTGGTAATTTCTCGGTTATTGTTAAACCTTTAACTGATTTGACCAAAAAGGGTTCTGATGTGGTGAATTGGCCTCCTGAGGCAGTCTCTGCATTTCAGGAACTTAAGCAGAGATTCACTTCTGCTCCTGTTCTACGGCAGCCTGATGTTTCTCTACCATTTCAGGTGGAGGTTGATGCCTCTGAAATTGGGGCAGGTGCCGTTTTGTCCCAAAAAGATCCAGAGACCTCTAAAAGTAACCCTTGTGCCTTTTTCTCTCGAAAATTTTCTCCTACTGAACGTAATTATGACGTGGGTAATCGGGAGTATTAGGCCATGAAGTGGGCTTTTGAAGAGTGGAGACATTGGCTGGAGGGAGCCAAACATCAGGTGGTGGTCCTTACGGACCATAAGAATCTGGTTTATCTGGAATCTGCCAAGCGACTTAATCCTAGACAGGCCAGGGGCCTTGTTTTTCACACGTTTTAATTTTGTGGCTTCATTTCTTCCTGGCACTAAGAATGTTAAGGCGGATGCCCTCTCGAGGAGTTTCCTGGCGGACTCTCCTGAGTTATCTGATCCTTCTGTTATTTTGAAAGAGGGTATAGTTCTTTCCGCCATCTCGCCCAATTTGAGACTGGCTCTGGAGGGGTGTCAGGAGGATAAGCCCGAGCGCTGCCCTGTTGGGAAATTGTTTGTCCCGGACCAGTGGAAAAAGAGTGTGATGTCTGAGATTCATTGTTCCGCGCTGGCCGGTCATCCCGGAATTTTTGGTACCAGAGACTTGGTTAGTCGGTCCTTTTGGTGGCCTACCTTGTCTCGTGATGTCAGAGAATTTGTGCAGTCCTGCGGGACTTGCTCTCGCTCCAAGCCTTGCTCTCGCTCTAGTGGTTTGTTGATGCCATTGCCTGTGCCCAAGAGACCATGGACCCATATCTCTATGGATTTCATTTCCGACCTCCCTGTTTCTCAGAGAATGACCGTCATCTGGGTGATTTGTGATAGGTTTTCCAAGATGATACATCTTGTGCCATTACCTAAGTTGCCTTCCTCCTCTGAATTGGTGCCTTTGTTCCTTCAGCACGTGGTTCGTTTACACGGCATTCCTGAGAACATTGTGTCTGACAGAGGAGTCCAGTTTGTTTCAGATTTTGGAGGACCTTTTGTTCTAAACTTGGTGTTCAATTGTCTTTCTCCTTGGCGTTTCATCCTCAGACCAATGGTCAAACTGAGAGAACAAACCAGACATTGGAGACTTATCTAAGATGCTTTGTGTCTGCTGATCAGGATGACTGGGTCTCTTTTTTGCCTTTGGCTGAGTTTGCTCTTAATAATAGGGCTAGCTCTGCCACTTTGATGTCTCCATTTTTCTGTAATTCTGGGTTTCACCCTCGATTTTCTTCAGGACAGACGGAGGCTTCTGTCTGTCCAGGTGTTGACTCTGTTGTGGAGCGTATGCAACAGATTTGGGACCAGGTAGTGGAGAGGTTGTCCCTCTCTCAGGAGAGGGCCCAGCGGTTTGCTAACCGGCATAGGACTGATGGTCCTCGGTTTAAAGTGGGGGACTTGGTCTGGTTGTCCTCAAGAAATATTCCTATGAGAGTGGCATCTCCTAAATTTAATCCTAGGTTCATTGGACCTTATAAGATCATGGAGATTCTTAATCCTGTTTCTTTTCGTTTGCTTCTTCCAGGGACATTTAAGATCCATAACGTGTTCCACAAGTCCTTGTTGAAGAGGTTTGTTGAGCCAGTGGTTCCTACTACTGTGCCTCCTGACCCTGTTTTGGTTGAGGGCAATCTGGAGTATGTGGTTGAGAAAATATTGAATTCTCGTTTTTCTAGACGGAAACTCCAGTATTTGGTTAAGTGGAGAGGTTATGGTCAGGAAGACAATTCTTGGGTGTTTGCTTCGGACATCCATGCTAGGAGACTCATCCGTGCGTATCATAGAACTCATCCTGACCGACCTGGTTGCTCAAGTGAGGGTTCGGTGACCCCTCCTCAAGGGGGGGGTACTGTTGTAAATGGACTTGAAATGAGTTCTGAGCAGAGGCTCCCTCTGGTGGTTACAAGCGGTACTGGACTGTCCAGTGAAGATTGTGAGGAGTGGGAATCAGGTGTTACTGACTGGTCTTATATAAGGGAGTCGCCTTCCCATCAGGGTTGCCGGTGATCAATTGTTCTGGTCTCACTCCATGATTCCTGTTTCCCTTGTAGCCTGCTGTGTCGTGTCTGCATCTCCTGCTAACAGATAAGACATTTTCTTCTTTTTGTTTTTGTGCTTTATTTTTGCATTTTGTCTTGCACTTCTGTGGGGGCATTCAGGGTCCCCTCCGGGGGCTTTTGCCCTCTCAGTTTAGTTCAGCCACTGATGTTTGTACTTTTGCTTTTTCCAGTTTCTTCAGTGGCTGCTGTTTTGATTTTGTTACACCAGAGAACTAATTTAGGTGGTAGAGGTCGTGTGATCTCAGGTGTTTTTGAAATTAGTAGAGTTGGTGCTTTGCAGGGTTTTTTGGGATTGCAGTAAGTACCCTTCCTATCCTTTTCTATTTAGTTAGTTTGGGCCCCAATGTTTGCTCATACTATTTTCTGTCTGTGTCAGTATTTCTTCTTGTCTAACAGCCATTACATGTTTGGGGGCTTTCTATTATCTTTGGGGTTCTGCTCCGGGGCAGATAGCTTTCCTATTTCTATCTTTAGGTGTAGTTAGTTTCTCAGGCTGTGACGAGGCGTCTAGGACCAACGTAGGAACGCTCCACGGCTGCCTCTAGTTGTGGTGGTTAGTCAGGGTACTGCAATCTCATAGATTCCAACTGCTCTGGTGTATTGCCTTTTTTACCTGCACTCCTCAGTTACCGAAACATAACACAAAGCCCAACGTGGACCACAACAGAGCGTATCGGGATGAAGGAAGTAAAGTGTGTATTCGGGGCAGGTGTGTAACATCAATCATACATGTACATAGATTAGAGAGGGTGGTTGTAAGAAATAGCTGTCAGCTGAACTGTTGACTGTGTATGCTGAGTTACAGTCTTCCCCTTTACTAATGTAGGCTGGGGCCCTGTAGACACCAAAGCCTGGGTGCAAACGCAACCTCAGCCCCCACACTAAAGACAAAAAATTCTGCTAAAACTAAATTTCCCAATGGCAGTCGACATACAACCGTGGTATTTAGATATAGTAATCGTCTTCCTCTGGGGGAATAAAAAGTGAGCTGTCCATCAATATGTCATGTTAATTATGTCTACTAATTAGACTGAGGTTTTATGTGGACAGTAGATTTTTCAGCACAATGTCAGTCTGGGGAACAAAGAATAAAGCCTTGTATTTTATGTCAAGTTTCTGCTGACCAATACAAATCCCATCAGTGCTTGGGACAGGCTCATACTGGGCTCATCAAACCTTTGTAACCAGCTACTAAATATTTCTTCTCCCTGATTCCCGGACAGGGGAGGCCGTTGAATAAATCCCCTTTTTACTCCTTTCGTCTTGCATCCTGGGAGCTTGTAAACCTGGGAATCTGCGAGCATCTCATGAAGACGGTGCATCAAATCACCGGTCTTATCTCTCCGTTCAGTAAATGTTCTGCGTGTTGTTTAAAATTGTCCTTATAAATCAGGAAAAAATAAAACTAAACGAGTGATGAAATGCCTCCAGGGCCCGAGGACCACTGGGAGGGAAGCCACGTGGATTCATTGGAGAAATATGAAGATTATAGGGACACCATAAATATGCAGTGATCACTTAATAAAAATCGTAAATTATGGTCTTGTAAATATTTAGACCCCTCCAGGAAGAAGGCAGCTGCCCGGTTATACTAGAAAACACCCTTCTGGTCTGACAATAGTGCATTATATTTTTTTCATCATCCCCTAATATAAAATAGTTGCACAATTTTTCATAATATTTTAAATTAAATTTGTAGAAAAAAAAAATCTATATATATTATTGGCCCCTGTTAAATCCATGTGATCCAACTAAACAATACATTAAATTACAAATTTAGCACAACACGGTCTATTGGAGTGGGTATGAGCAGGGTTAGGGGTCCTTGGGCATACTACCTTCAGACAGTCCCAAGTAGTACAGTGTCCCATAAACAGGACTATATAATGGAGTGGGATGGGTTTGGGAGATGATTTTGCGTGGAAATGGGGTGGAATAAAAAACTTTGCAGTGCATGTAGCTAAATAATAGTAAAGCTCTTGTGTACATACAGGTGCTTCTCACAAAATTAGAATATCATCAAAAAGTGAATTTATTTCAGTTCTTCAATACAAAAGTGAATCTCCTATATTCTATAGAGTCATTACAGAATGATCTATTTCATGTGTTTATTTCTGTTAATGTTGATTATTATGGCTTACAGCCAATGAAAATCCAAAGTCATTATCTCAGTAAATTAGAATAATTTATAACACCAGCTTGAAAAATTATTGTAAAATCTGAAATGTCCTACTTAAATGTATGATCAGTAAATGCACTCAGTACTTGGTTGCGGCTCCTTGTGCATCAGTTACTGCATCAATGCGGCGTGGCATGGAGGCGATCAGCCTATGGCACTGCTGAGGGGTTATGGAAGCCCAGGTTGCTTTAATAGCAGCCTTCAGCTCGTCTGCATTGTGGGGTCTGGTGTCTCATCTTCCTCTTGACAATACCCCATAGATTCTCTATGGGGTTAAGGTCAGACGAATTTGCTGCCAATCAAGCACAGTGATACTATTGTTTGTACACCAGGTATTGCTACTTCTGGCAGTGTGGACAGGGGCCAAATTAACTTTTTGGTGATATTCTAATTTTGTGAGAAGCACCTGTAGAAGGAGGTATGGATATTAAGGGGTTCCTGGCATTCACCCTTCCTCCCCTGTACTGAGATGTTGATATCTCTAAAGAGTTTCCCCAGGACAGAACTGCAATGTCGCCGCTATCAGCAACAGCTGGCAGATGGTGCAATCTTAGAGGTAGCTCCATTGCAGGATCTGTGAAGCCAGTCAGACAACCCAGGGGCAGGGCAGGCAGCGCTCACTCTATATAGTAGTCATGCAGCAGAGGTTAGGGCAAGCAGAGTTTGCTTAGTGGAGTAAATAAGCGAGAGGTCAGGGCAGGCAGAGGACAAAAATCAAGGTCAGAATGCGAGCTGGTTTGGTAATAGAAGTCAACTAGGATGGTCAGCATTGCACAGATAAGAACTTAGGAGCCTTATTGCTCAGGCAATGAGTGATGGAGGAACGTCCCTAAAGTACTCTGGGTTTGCAAAGAATTGGTTGGCGCAGATGGACCAATATATAACCTGATTTCCAGTCTCCTACAAGACAATTTAAATCCATTTATTTCCAACCAGTAAAATAGCAAGAGGTCCCAACGAAAAAAAGAGTATTGAAGGTTGAGCTTAGTGCACTAATAAAAAGCAGCGACCCTCTGTCTCCCGTCACCATTATGCATCATCAAATTCTATGTGTCCACCATGATCTCCCGCTGGTATGGCTCAGTCGGTGAGATGAATTCTCTAAGCCATAGATCAGAGTGAGCAGCATGGACCAGAGGTGATGATGTAGTGGAGCTGGATAGGCCAGACAGCATGTGGAACAGCGAGGATCAGTGGAGCTGCTGGATATACTAAAAACACATGGATCAGCAGAGCTCGATATGCTGGATGACGTGGAACAGCAAGGATCAGTAGAGCTGAATATGCTGGATGGCATGTGGAAGACTGAGGTTTATCATAGCTGGAGTTGTGGACGCACATTTTGGAATAGCAGAGCCATGTGTGTGGACAGTACTTTGGACAGGCAGGAGTCGTGTACACAGGTAGATCCTTGATGTACTGGAGCCGAGTATGTGGACTGCACCTTGAAATGGTCATGCAGATAAACAGGTAACTTGATGTATCAGAGCCAGATGTGTGGACATCACCTTCAAACAGCAGAGTCATGTAGATAAACAGGTAACTTAATGTAGTACAACCACATGTGCACACAGCACCTTGGAATAGCAGAGTTGCATTGGCTAAATGGAACCTTGGAACAGCAGAGGTGAGTTAGCAGATCAGCACCATAATGAAGCAAAGCCCACCAAAGCTCGGTTTGTCTTGAATGCAGGCACGTGGTAGCACTAACTACCTGAATGAAATATACCGGGGAGGAGATGAACTTCCTTAGGAGAAGGTGTGAGGAACTAAGCCGACCGCCACAGGTAGCCCGGGTATCACAGCTTCTGATCCCACCGCCGCTACCAAATGTGAAGGACGACCCCTTTCCTCCCACGTCACCAATGGGATGTAACTCCACAGGTACAGCTCTCCGGCGCCCCCTTTGTCTCTCAGGTCAGTAAGGGAACGGCACCTAGAGCAAATGGCCGCCGGGGAGGTTGTCCTGTTACCCACTGGGTATTCTAAGATTCGTGATCAGAGTAAAAGCATCAGCCCAAGATTAATTTTATGGTTTAATTGCCTTAAGGGCGCACTAGATAATTACAGAAATATACAGTAAAGCTATACAACGTAATTACAATGGATTTGCAGTCAGAGTAAAAATACCACAATAATGTACAAGGCTTAAAGGTATTGGCTATAGATCAATATTACCGGGTTGTAGGGACATGGGGAGGCAGGGAGCTCTGCGATCCCCAGGTAACAGTCTTTAGTTGCTGGACAGTCCCCCAAAACATGTGCTGCTGCTCCCTTGGCAAGGCAAATCTGTCCCTTGGTCCTTCTTAGTCCATCTTCTTGGCTTCTGTGTCAAAATGGATCCAGTCTGCCCATAGCTCCCAGTTGCTAAACCTGCTAGGTCCCTCCCCTTTGCTTTGAAGCACGCATATTAAATGGCCTGCAATTCATATGGTGCAGGAAATACTGGCTTGAGTCTGAGCTATTTAGCATACTAATGACCATCTTATTCAGACACGGGCCTAAACTAATTAGCATACTAAAGCCCTTTTGATTCATAGTGGACATCAAAACCGGTCGCACTGGATATGCTAACAGGCCCTGTGTAGTTAGCAGTCTGTGGCTCTGTGAACCGACAAAATGGAGGCTGGTATAGGCCCTATACATAAGATGGCGGCGTCCCTTTCCTTACACCTCCCTGCTTTTGAGGGCGCTAGGGGGTATCACATTCCTGTGTTCCCCATGTGCCCTTCCGCACCCTCTCCTTGGCTAGGGTGGCAGATCCAGGAGGATTTCTGACTCTCTGTCCTCTGGAAGGTTGCACACTGGGTGGGCATAAGCCTCCCGCTCATGATGGGCCTTCATCATGTTCACATGGAAGGCCTTCCTCCTTCCACGGGCGTGGTCCAGGGTGACCAGGTAGGTGACAGCGTTGAGCTGCTCGTGCACGAGGTATGGACCCTCCCAGGCCGCCTGAAGCTTGTTTTGGGGTATGGGGACCAGTACCCACACCTTTTGACCCACCTGGTAGGTCCGCTCACAAGCATTCTGGTCATACCACCGCTTCTGGTCAGCCTGGGCTTGGGCCATATTGTCATGCACCAGCCGTGTCAAGGCCATCATTCGGTCCCGGAAGCGCACGACATACTCAATGACCGACACTCCAGGGGTGGCTAAATCCCCTTCCCATGCTTCCTTCACCAGAGCAAGGGGCCCCCGTACACGTCGCCCGTACAGGAGCTCAAAGGGGGAGAACCCCGTTGAGGCCTGTGGGACCTCCCGGTAGGCAAACAGCAGGTGTGGGAGATACCGCTCCCAGTCTCTCCCGTGGGAGTCGACCAACATCTTCAGCATCTGCTTTAAGGTGCCATTGAACCGCTCACACAAGCCATTGGTCTGTGGGTGATACGGGCTGGCCACCAGATGTTGCACCTGTACCTGCTTACAGAGAGACTCCATCAGCTGCGACATGAACTGGGTCCCTCGGTCGGTGAGCATTTCCTTGGGAAACCCCACTCTGGAGAAAATCTCCAGCAAGGCAGTGGCCACTTTGTCAGCCCGAATGGATGACAAAGCTACCGCCTCCGGGTACCGGGTGGCATAGTCCACTACCGTTAGTATGAAGCATTTCCCGGAGCGGCTGGGAGTGGACAGAGGTCCAATGAGATCCACAGCCAACCTCGAGAAAGGCTCTTCGATGATGGGCAGAGTTACCAGTGGGGCTTTGGGGCGCCGCCCCGCCTTCCCCACCCTCTGACAGGTGTCACACAAACGGCAGTAGGCTATCACCTCGGTCCTCATTCCAGGCCAGTAGAAATGCTGAGCTAGCCTGGCCCTGGTTTTAGTGATCCCTAGGTGTCCGGCCATTGGAATCTCGTGTGCGATCCGCAACAATTCCGCCCTGAACGGATGGGGTACCACTAACTGTCGGTCCCTGGGCTACGCCTCCGGTGAACCCTACTGGACCGCTACCCGGTACAGCCGTCCCTGGCCCCAGACCACTCGCTCGCGGTCGGACTCCAGTGGAGGCTGTGCCGCCTGATCCTTGAGAGTCTTCAGGCTAGTGTCAGCTTCCAACGCTGCCTGAAATCCCAGACTTGATGTGACAAGAATTGATGAAACTGCCATGTCCTCTGTCAGTTCCTCGGGATCTGTCTCCTGGCCGCTGTCTGACTCGGCAGCCACTTGGTCGGAGAGGGGGAAACTGTCGGACCTCCGCGAGGCCCCTTGGGCTCCGGCGCTCCCACTCCTGGTAACAGCGGCCACGACCGCTGAGACCACGGGTAGTGCCTGCTTCCCCTCGTCCCCTGACCAAGTCGCCGGGTCAGGCAGACTTCCCTGACCTCCTGACATCCCGCATGTGGGGAACTCCTGCCCTGGGGTCTTACCTGGTGGCTCCTCTCCGGGACGCCCCCTCCCCCCATGGCCTGTTCCTCTTCCTGCAGGGGCCCTAGACTCAGCAGGCTGGGTTCACTTAGGGGCCCTACACTGCCCATAGCAGCCCCTCCCTCCACCTCTGAGCTCTCCCCTACAGCCTCCTCACCTGTCCTCACTGTGAGCCCTGTGTGTGTAGTGTCAGTGCATGGCTTACCATCAGGTTTCACTCCCTCCTCCACTGTTGGAGGCACATTCAATACAGTAACATTAGCATTCACAGTAGAGTCATGACATTTTTGGGGAGCCGAACTTGGGGGTTCAGTGGCCACATACTGGGACACTAGCCGCCCCAAATCAGTCCCAAGCAACACATTTGCAGGAATATTTGGCATTACTCCCACCTCCCGCATCCCCCTCCTGGTGCCCCAGTCCAAATACACCTTGGCAACGGGCAGTGCCGATTCAACGCCTCCAATTCCGGAGACGGAAAGGGTTTTCCCAGGTACCAAGTCTTGAGGGGACACCACCTCAGGACGTACCAGGGTTCGTTCCGCACCTGTGTCCCGCAGTCCCATGACCGCTGAGCGGCCGATGGTCAAGGGTTGGTAATTGTCTGGGGACCTCCCACCACCCCTCCCACACACAAAACAGTGGTCGGTTTCTGGGACAGGGATGGGGCCTTCTGGCGCTGGGGACACGCAGCCTTAAAGTGTCCTGGCTGATTGCAATTATGACAACGTCTGGGTTCTGTTCCTGGCCTGGAGAGGGCAGCCGGGGGGTACACCCCTTGCACTCTGGGGGCTGGGGCAGGATTGGGCTTACCCCCTCTCCAGGTGCTGCTGGCAGGCTTCTTTGGCTCCGGCGCCCTGTTGTTGGCATACTCGTCTGCCAGGGCGGCTGTAGCAGAAGCCCCCTTTGGTTTCCGGTCACGGAGGAACTGCTGGAGGTCCTCTGGGCAGTTCCACAAGAATTGCTCCATGACAAACAGTTCCTGGACCTCCTGGCGGGTAGTGAGCTCTAGACCCGAGGTCCAGTGCTCCGCAGCTCTCAGCAGGGCCCGCATGTGGTTGGTCCAGGCGTCCTTTGAACCCCCCTGCAGGCTCCTGAACTTCCTGCGGTAAAGCTACAGTAAAGCTATACAATGTAATTACAATGGATTTGCAGTCAGAGTAAAAATACCACAATAATGTACAAGGCTTAAAGGTATTAGCTATAGATCAATATTACCGGGTTGTAGGGACATGGGGAGGCAGGGAGCTCTGCGATCCCCAGGTAACAGTCTTTAGTTGCTGGACAGTCCCCCAAAACATGTGCTGCTGCTCCCTTGGCAAGGCAAATCTGTCCCTTGGTCCTTCTTAGTCCATCTTCTTGGCTTCTGTGTCAAAATGGATCCAGTCTGCCCATAGCTCCCAGTTGCTAAACCTGCTAGGTCCCTCCCCTTTGCTTTGAAGCACGCATATTAACCGGCCTGCAATTCATATGGAGCAGGAAATACTGGCTTGAGTCTGAGCTATTTAGCATACTAATGACCATCTTATTCAGACACGGGCCTAAACTAATTAGCATACTAAAGCCCTTTTGATTCATAGTGGACATCAAAACCGGTCGTACTGGATATGCTAACAGGCCCTGTGTAGTTAGCAGTCTGTGGCTCTGTGAACCAACAAAATGGAGGCTGGTATAGGCCCTATACATAAGATGGCGGCGTCCCTTTCCTTACAGAAGGTTATTGATCAGAAAACCCATCCGATTAATTACATCACAGAAATATTAGTACGGGAACCTCTCTACACCTTCGTGAGCTGCAGTCTAGTATTCTGGAGCCCAGGGTGAGAGTTCATTGTGCTGTCGTTACATTAACTCCGCTTCTTTCCAACCGGAGGGAATGTTTTTGTTTTGAATACCCTATTAGGCCTCATTGATGACAAGGATGGGTAGAGGGGCATTTTCTCTGGTGGGTCCATGGAACCCCAATCGACATAGTCACTGGTCCATAATCTTAATCTAAGTCTACTGATTTCTTGCCTTGGTCAGAACGGCTCTTATATTACCATATTATATGTCACTTCCAGAAGTTGATACTTGCTAGAATTCATCTCTTTCCACTTTAATCATTCACGTGCGCCTCTCCTTTATTTGTTCCGCCATCTACCTTCCACAATTCGCACTCTCTTCATCCGTCTTCTCCTTCTACTCCACTAAATCCTGCTCCCTCCATCGCTCCACTCTCCCCTCCTCTTCCATTCTTCTCCGATAGCAGACAGATTAGCATTAAACACAAGGATGAGCGCTGAAGAATTTTTCCCAAATGCGTCGCCATGCCAATATTTTCTTCTTTTTTTTTTCTACTTGAGGTCTTTACATTTCTTGCGACGACGTTCAAGAAATGTCAAGTCTGTGACACGACATTAATACGTGTGAGAAAACACCAACAGTCAGTGCACAGGCGGGGGTTATTGGCAAGGAAAAGGTTAAGTAGCATTGGCGTTTTTTTTTGCAGAGGGGTGGAAGTGTTAAATAATGCTGCAAATTATGTCACCGAGAGAAAATGAAAACAGGAAACCTGGAAATGTACACAATTATTATGGCATGTAAGAGATCCATTAATCAGATCTCGTAACGGAATCTCTCCGGAAATGTTTGAAGATATTCCGCAAGCTCCTTTCATTACCACTTAAAGGGGTGTTCCACTTTTGGAAAATAACCCTGTCCCCTCACTTAAAAATCACTGGGGGGCTGAGATTAGCCGGAACCAGAATACCCCTTTAGGGCTCACAACAATAACTATTGTGTTGTCTCCTCCATTGTAAGATGTATCGGGACTGATCGCTGGGACTCCGGACGCTCCCCTGTAAAGAGGGGACTGACCGATGTTGCTCTACTTTCTGCAGTGTGTACTGAGCACACAATGACTCCTGAAACCAGACAATAGGAATATTTCAGCTTTATTTATAGTCATACAGGTCCGGTGACTGTAAATAAAATATTAAAAAAATACATACAGTATCTCCAGCCCCTCGGCTGTCCTGGCGTGCCGGATCTCGTGTTACCACCTAGCATCACTATACTTGCAGCTTCACGGCTGGTCACACTGTGGGACCAGTTCCACTCTTAGGACCACTTCCATGGGTCTCTCCATGAGGCTCACTACAAAATTTGCAACCGGGCATAAGTCTCTCTCTGCACTCCAGGCCCTCAGACTGTACCCTTCTGAATGTGCACCCCAGGCCTTCAACCTCATAGAGCCACCTGCACCATGGATGGTACCCTCCTGGATCACTGGCTACTTCAGGTGCATCTCACAAAATTAGAATATCATCAAAAAGTGAATTTATTTCAGTTCTTCAATACAAAAAATTAAACTCCTATATTCTGTAGAGTCATTACACACAGAGTGATCTATTCTATAGAGTCATTACACAGAGTGATCTATTCTGAGTGATCTATCTATAGTCATTACACAGAGTGATCTATTCTATAGAGTCATTACACACAGAGTGATCTATTCTATAGAGACATTACACAGAGTGATCTATTCTATAGAGTCATTACACACAGAGTGATCTATTCTATAGAGACATTACACACAGAGTGATCTATTCTATAGAGTCATTACACACAGTGATCTATTCTATAGTCATTACACACAGAGTGATCTATTCTATAGAGTCATTACACACAGAGTGATCTATTCTATAGAGACATTACACACAGAGTGATCTATTCTATAGAGTCATTACACACAGAATGATCTATTCTATAGAGCATTACACACAGAGTGATCTATTCTATAGAGCCATTAACACAGAGTGATCTATTCTATAGAGTCATTACACACAGAGTGATCTATTCTATAGAGACATTACACACAGAGTGATCTATTCTATAGAGTCATTACACACAGAGTGATCTATTCTATATAGACATTACACACAGAGTGATCTATTCTATAGAGACATTACACACAGAGTGATCTATTCTATAGAGTCATTACACACAGTGATCTATTCTATAGAGACATTACACACAGAGTGATCTATTCTATAGACATTACACACAGAGTGATCTATTCTATAGAGTCATTACACACAGAGTGATCTATTCTATAGTCATTACACACAGAGTGATCTATTCTATAGAGTAATTACACACAGTGATCTATTCTATAGAGACATTACACACAGAGTGATCTATTCTATAGACATTACACACAGAGTGATCTATTCTATAGACATTACACACAGAGTGATCTATTCTATAGAGTCATTACACACAGAGTGATCTATTCTAGAGTCATTACACACAGAGTGATCTATTCTATAGAGACATTACACAGTGATCTATTCTTATAGAGACATTACACACAGAGTGATCTATTCTATAGTCATTACACACAGAGTGATCTATTCTATAGAGACATTACACACAGAGTGATCTATTCTATAGACATTACACACAGAGTGATCTATTCTATAGAGTCATTACACACAGAGTGATCTATTACATAGAGTCATTACACACAGAGTGATCTATTCTATAGAGTCATTACACACAAAGTGATCAATTCTATAGAGTCATTACACACAGAGTGATCTATTCTATAGAGTCATTACACACAGAGTGATCTATTCTATAGAGACATTACACACAGAGTGATCTATTCTATAGACATTACACACAGAGTGATCTATTCTATAGAGTCATTACACACAGTGATCTATTCTATAGTCATTACACACAGAGTGATCTATTCTATAGAGTCATTACACACAGAGTGATCTATTCTATAGAGACATTACACACAGAGTGATCTATTCTATAGAGTCATTACACACAGAATGATCTATTCTATAGAGTCATTACACACAGAGTGATCTATTCTATAGAGCCATTACACACAGAGTGATCTATTCTATAGAGTCATTACACACAGAGTGATCTATTCTATAGAGACATTACACACAGAGTGATCTATTCTATAGAGTCATTACACACAGAGTGATCTATTCTATATAGACATTACACACAGAGTGATCTATTCTATAGAGACATTACACACAGAGTGATCTATTCTATAGAGTCATTACACACAGTGATCTATTCTATAGAGACATTACACACAGAGTGATCTATTCTATAGACATTACACACAGAGTGATCTATTCTATAGAGTCATTACACACAGAGTGATCTATTCTATAGAGTCATTACACACAGAGTGATCTATTCTATAGAGTAATTACACACAGTGATCTATTCTATAGAGACATTACACACAGAGTGATCTATTCTATAGACATTACACACAGAGTGATCTATTCTATAGACATTACACACAGAGTGATCTATTCTATAGAGTCATTACACACAGAGTGATCTATTCTAGAGTCATTACACACAGAGTGATCTATTCTATAGAGACATTACACAGTGATCTATTCTTATAGAGACATTACACACAGAGTGATCTATTCTATAGTCATTACACACAGAGTGATCTATTCTATAGAGACATTACACACAGAGTGATCTATTCTATAGACATTACACACAGAGTGATCTATTTTATAGAGTCATTACACACAGAGTGATCTATTATATAGAGTCATTACACACAGAGTGATCTATTCTATAGAGTCATTACACACAAAGTGATCAATTCTATAGAGTCATTACACACAGAGTGATCTATTCTATAGAGTCATTACACACAGAGTGATCTATTCTATAGAGACATTACACACAGAGTGATCTATTCTATAGACATTACACACAGAGTGATCTATTCTATAGAGTCATTACACACAGAGTGATCTATTCTATAGACATTACACACAGAGTGATCTATTCTATAGAGTCATTACACACAGAGTGATCTATTCTATAGAGTCATTACACACAGAGTGATCTATTCTATAGAGTCATTACACACAGAGTGATCTATTCTATAGAGTCATTACACACAGAGTGATCTATTCTATAGAGTCATTACACACAGAGTGATCTATTATATAGAGTCATTACACACAGAGTGATCTATTCTATAGAGTCATTACACACAGAGTGATCTATTCTATAGAGTCATTACACACAGAGTGATCTATTCTATAGAGTCATTACACACAGAGTGATCTATTCTATAGAGTCATTACACACAGAGTGATCTATTCTATAGAGTCATTACACACAGTGATCTATTCTATAGAGTCATTACACACAGAGTGATCTATTCTATAGAGTCATTACACACAGAGTGATCTATTCTATAGAGACATTACACACAGAGTGATCTATTCTATAGAGTCATTACACACAGAGTGATCTATTCTATAGAGTCATTACACACACAGTGATCTATTCTATAGAGTCATTACACACAGAGTGATCTATTCTATATCTATAGAGACATTACACACAGAGTGATCTATTCTATAGAGTCATTACACACAGAGTGATCTATTCTATAGAGACATTACACACAGAGTGATCTATTCTATAGAGACATTACACACAGAGTGATCTATTCTATAGAGACATTACACACAGAGTGATCTATTCTATAGAGTCATTACACACAGAGTGATCTATTCTATAGTCATTACACACAGAGTGATCTATTCTATAGAGTCATTATACACAGAGTGATCTATTCTATAGAGACATTACACACAGAGTGATCTATTCTATAGAGTCATTACACACAGAGTGATCTATTCTATAGAGTCATTACACACAGAGTGATCTATTCTATAGAGACATTACACACACAGTGATCTATTCTATAGAGTCATTACACAGAGTGATCTATTCTATAGAGACATTACACAGTGATCTATTCTATAGAGTCATTACACACAGAGTGATCTATTCTATAGAGTCATTACACACAGAGTGATCTATTCTATAGAGACATTACACAGTGATCTATTCTATAGAGACATTACACAGTGATCTATTCTATAGAGACATTACACAGTGATCTATTCTATAGAGTCATTACACACAGAGTGATCTATTCTATAGAGACATTACACACAGAGTGATCTATTCTATAGATGATATAGGAAAGATGTGTATCTTCGTACCGTGTTAGCCAGTAGATAGAAAAATATTTAGACTTGAGAGTCCTCAGTGGTTGATACCTTTTAATGGCTAACTGAAAAGATGGTAACAAATTGCAAGCTTTCGAGACTACTCAGGTCTCTTCATCAGGCATAGACTAATACAACATCTGAAGAATCACATATTTATACACAAAATAGCACAGAAAAAATGCAATAGGTAGGACAAGTGACATGAAGCAGAACTGTCATTATGGCAGAGGGATTAACATAAATATGACTAGTTCATAGATAAGGAGTGAAGGTTTTATTACCCTCTGATTGGGGTCTGGTATTGTGTTGTGATGACCCTAAAAGGTCAGGGAGGCAGATTCCTTAATTGTTGTAGAACGACATAAAACTCTGGGATATATTCATCCCAGCACTAAGAGTGTCAAAGGTCATCATAAGTTTATATTCCCAGACTTTTCTATCCTTCTCAGATTTGAAGTTAGATTTTACAAGAGCCACCAGAATATCAAGGAATCACCTGCTACATTACAAAGCTAAAGAAGAAAATAACCGGGTGCCTCTAGTGGTCACCTACAATCCAAGTCTGGAGATGCTAAGGGGAGCTGCACGGAAACTACAACCTTTACTACAAAAAGATGCCCGATTACAATCCATATTTCCAGACCCCCCACTACTATGTTTTAGGCAGCCCCCAAATCTAAGAAGCATCATTGTCAGAAGCTCCCTGTCCTCCCCAACAGCTGCAGGAACCTTTCCTTGCAGACAAAAGAAATGCAAGACCTGTACATCTATAATGACCACGGACAGGATAAAGATCCCCAACTCCCATCAGGACTACAAGATACCAGGTACTTTCAGCTGCATCACATCTAATGTGGTGTACCTAATTATATGTACTAAATGTCCAACTGGGGGTCTGTATGTGGGGGAGACCGGGCAAAAACTGAGAACAAGGATGAATTCTCATCGCCACACGATAAGAGAAAAAGAATGGATTTACCTGTGGCCAAACACTTTTGTATGCCCGGTCATAGCATGACAGATATGGAATTACTTGTATTAAAATCTAACTTCAAATCTGAGAAGGATAGAAAAGTCTGGGAATATAAACTTATGATGACCTTTGACACTCTTAGTGCTGGGATGAATATATCCCAGAGTTTTATGTCGTTCTACAACAATTAAGGAATCTGCCTCCCTGACCTTTTAGGGTCATCATAACACAATACCAGACCCCAATCAGAGGGTAATAAAACCTTCACTCCTTATCTATGAACTAGTCATATTTATGTTAATCCCTCTGCCATAATGACAGTTCTGCTTCATGTCACTTGTCCTACCTATTGCATTTTTTCTGTGCTATTTTGTGTATAAATATGTGATTCTTCAGATGTTGTATTAGTCTATGCCTGATGAAGAGACCTGAGTAGTCTCGAAAGCTTGCAATTTGTTACCATCTTTTCAGTTAGCCATTAAAAGGTATCAACCACTGAGGACTCTCAAGTCTAAATATTTTTCTATTCTATAGAGACATTACACACAGAGTGATCTATTCTATAGAGACATTACACACAGAGTGATCTATTCTATAGAGTCATTACACACAGAGTGATCTATTCTATAGAGTCATTACACACAGAGTGATCTATTCTATAGAGACATTATACACACAGTGATCTATTCTATAGAGTCATTACACAGAGTGATCTATTCTATAGAGACATTACACAGTGATCTATTCTATAGAGACATTACACACAGAGTGATCTATTCTATAGAGTCATTACACACAGAGTGATCTATTCTATAGAGACATTACACACAGAGTGATCTATTCTATAGAGTAATTACACACAGAGTGATCTATTCTATAGAGACATTACACACAGAGTGATCTTTTTCACGTGTTTATTTCTGGTAATGTTGATGATTATGACTTACAGATAATAATAAGCCAAAGACATTCTGCGGGTGGGATACGAGCCTTAAATAGGCCCACTAGATGTAGTAATGTCTCCTTCTATCTGTAACGGGCCGTGATGGGATGGCGCAGAAATAATGGCAGATGGAGTCATAGTTGGCAACACAAAAGCAACTCAAAGCTTTACTCATAGCCAATGCATAAAGCCATTTATATGCTGCTAATCATCTGGATCCAGATATGACGGCCCTCAGCAAGATGGTTGAAGGCTGAGTCCAAGAATTACATAAAGTCTCTGCAAACTGCAGTGATAATAGGGGCAGGTCACAGGCCTTTCCGACCTTTGGGATCTTTTCTGATGCTTAAGCCAAAAGTGTGGGATTGCATGGCAGGTGGCAGCTATCCCTGCTGGTGGGAAGCCCTCTTACCTTCACCCACCTGCAGAACAAAAGAGATTTCTTGGCACCTCTTTCAAGGTGCTAACAGGTCCCACTACTCTGCCACAGGCAGGGCACCCGACCTGCAACCCCAGGAGATGCGGCCACTTTACAGGCACCTTCTACCCAAGATGGAGCCATCCACTGCTTATATGCAGCATATCCATCATGCCATCCATGCCATAGCTTTCCACTGCTTCACTATCGGGGGCCATCTTACCTGCCTGACACCAACCCCTGCCAGCTTTGCACTACAAATCCTGCATTGGTGGCTGATGATGGCACGGCCATTATCATTTCATCAAAGGTGAGCTCCAGCCCAGCCACACTTGGCCACCATTCATGTCCATGTGTAGATACAAAGATTTGAACAATGGGAATATTCTATGATTGGTGCCACTTTTCTGTATATTGAGGGATCCATTTAATGAGCTCTGTCAATGTCCGGGCAACCGGTCACATAATAAATAATACCGTTCGTATGACAGTGAAACAATTGTCAGGTTCAATAGAAGGCCAGCAAAAAGTGGCAGTCTGGGCATCAGGCCCTACTTTCAGTATGCTTCACCTGGGCTGGAAGCGGCTGTAATGCAGACAATACTGCCAGTACACTGATTTCTTCTGCCAAAATGACTTCAGCTCCACTGAGCAGAAGTATCCTGGCTGTGCCAGTCAATAAGTGCTGGGTGAAAGCCTTGGCACTGCCAGTCACAACAGCAAGTCCACTGCCAAACGCTGGGGGGCACGGAGCGCATGCAGCCAGTCTGTGACAAGGGAAATCTTCGTCGGTGCCAGTCACAGAAATTAAAGCTCAAGCTTTAGCTCTTCTGTTGCCAATCAAAGTAGAGCATGCCAAGCTACAATTACACAGGAGCGGGAGAGTCCAGTCTTAGGTACTGGATTTGCTGATGCCAACGCCCAGACCTTAAACTGCTGGTAAAGCACCATCTCCGCAGATTACAAGCACTCCCTGAGCATTTATTCCACGATTTCTGTGCCAGTCGAATTCTGTCATGTGCATATCATTAAGGGAAGATTAACCCAAGCTTGGGCATGATGACCACGGCGGTGTTAACGCAGCGTGCCACCCTTGATCTCCGGGGGGGGGTCTTTCCTGAGCCTCGCACAAGATGCCAGAATCCCCCCCCTAAGACACAATTCTATAAAGCCCTGATAAAAACCTATAAAAGGGGATTACAGGTCTGTAAATGAGAACGGAGCGGGTCTCCGAAGGACAGATGTGCGTTTAGAAAAGAGATGCTGCAGCTGTGTTTGGATTCCCGCTAGCACAACAAAGCCTCAGCGTCTCTTCTTTCAATGCTGCTTACTCTATAAAGAAGGCAGGTAAGCTGGAAACAACTGGACGCCTTTTGGCTTTTTGTCTGCTCGCTGGAAGCATAAAGCTATATTTGTTTTCTATGTTATCGCTGCCACTTGTACAGGTCGTACGCGGGGGACTCATGAAAGCCAGGAATACAACTCCATCCCTCTGATCTGCCGAGCCGTCGAGAGCTGCAGAGCAATGCACCGAGAGAACAGATGTCTACACGTGCGCTACAAGCACGAAAATCCATTTCTTTGAATTTAATTTGGTCATTACGTAACATTAGCGCGGCAGGAGCACAGGCCGTAATGTAATAAGTGGATTGCTGTCTCTAGTTAACAATCCGATGCAGTCAGTTATGTCTGCCTCTTCCAGTCTGTTATCACACGGGACCGGCGTTCGCGTGTGTGGGTGGAAATGCCAGGTCTGTTTGAGCTCAAGGGAACAATGGTATTTGGGATATACGGGAAGAACAAGATGATGTGTCGATAATTAGGAAGAGCAGGAATGAGACGTCCAACCTGGTAATGGGAGCGAGAGAGAGGCGCTTGCTTGTAATATCACAGGAATAATCTATTACTGTCTTGGCAGCTTCTTATATTTCAGTAATTTGTAGCATACATATAAAAATAAAGACACGACTGACAACCCTCCATAATCATGTCTAGTCAGTGGTGTGAAGAGTTGTCAAGAAACCCTGTTGTAAAATTGGGGATGAGGATCGTTTTGGATGAAAAATTAGAGAGTGAACTGCAAAAAAAAGCGACTACGAAAATGGGCCCCCAATTCTGCTTCTGAGCTCAGAAGGACCTGGTGTTTTTTTTACTCCTTTCTATGACCCTTGGCATCAATTTCCCATCTTGAAGTTCCACTAGAGGGGGAGTCCTGCGCAGGTTTTGCCCATTCAGTGGCAAAGGAGATAAGAGCAACTGGGCCGGGGAAAAGGAAAATGTGAAGGTTCCCCACATAGGGATGGTGAAGGGATGCAGGCGTGCACAGATGTCAGTCAAGGAAGTGTATTCATTAACGAGCTTGGTGGTTACACCGTCTTACATGAAGCAACAGGTAGACTTGAACTGAAGCAGATAGTTGCCACTTGCAACATTGGCTTTCTCTTGTTATAATTTGCTAGAGCTTGCAATGGTCTGCTGGCACTGTCCTCAGCAGCACTTCCATCACTGCAAAAGCCTCTGTGTCTCTCTTGCAGCACTCAGCATGTTCAGATGTTCCTATCTCTTCCGCGACACTTCAGACTGGCCAGGAAACAAGACTATCTCAGATAACGTTATCCAAATGGATTATTGTCACCCAGCTCAGGCGGTAGATATCGCCTGAGTATTCAGGTAGCTGAGTTTCATTCCACTACACTGCAACACCACTGCAAAAACAATTCTGCTGTTTTGTGGTTCCAGCACTTCTATATAAAGCTCTGCTGTACAACTCTGCTATTCCAAGGTCCCAGCACTGCTCCATTAAGCTCCAATGTACATGTCTGCCTTTCCATGGCTCCTGCACATCTGCATCAAGCTTTGGTGTACAACTTTTGCTACGTTATCATATATCTTTTATTTCACTGCGCCAGCTCTGCTACATTCAACCTTTGTTGCAAACTCAGCTCTGATACAACAGTTCTTCATCACTGAGGTCACTCGGCTACAGCACTGATCTGGTTCTGCTGCCATTGATCCAGTTCAGCTACTCCAGGTGTCGATGTTCTGGCCCTGATATATCTTCCCCAGTTGTTCCAACTAGATTGCCTCTCATGGTCTTTACTAGGACCTTGGTGGGTGTAAGGTATCTACAAAGCATC
The DNA here is from genome assembly GCA_033576555.1 of Oophaga sylvatica. Classification (NCBI taxonomy): domain Eukaryota; kingdom Metazoa; phylum Chordata; class Amphibia; order Anura; family Dendrobatidae; genus Oophaga; species Oophaga sylvatica. Next base: position 49,228,885 of record JARQOD010000010.1, on the reverse strand, counting down.
TGCTTGAACGTCCCCCTTTGGCCATCCGCACTGTCTGTAAGTCAGATCTCTACAGACTGGAACGTCCCTTACTTATCTGCTCTCTGAGATGCCAGGAAGGGCATGGCGTTGCCTGGTGCCCCGATCCATGACCCAGTCATCTCACCTGCAACCAAATGAACATTTAACTATTAGTGCATTTACTCACATGCTCAATCTGCTACCCAGCAACACCGGGCATTGTTGTGAATGGATTTGAAATGAGTTCTGAGCAGAGGCTCCCTCTGGTGGTTAGAAGCGGTACTGGACTGTCCAGTGAAGATTGTGAGGATTGGGAATCAGGTGTTACTGACTGGTCTTATATAAGGGAGTCGCCTTCCCATCAGGGTTGCCGGTGAACAATTGTTCTGGTCTCAATCCTTGATTCCTGTTTCCTTTGTAGCCTGCTGTGTCGTGTCTGCATCTCCTGCTAACAGATAAGACATTTTCTTCTTTTTGTTTTTGTGCTTGATTTTTGCATTTTGTCCTGCACTTCTGTGGGGGCCTTCAGGGTCCCCTCCGGGGGCTTTTGCCCTCTCAGTTTAGTTCAGCCACTGATGTTTGTACATTTGCTTTTTCCATTTTTTTCAGTGGCTGCTGTTTTGATTTTGTTACACCAGAGAACTAATTTAGGTGGTAGAGGTCGTGTGATCTCAGGTGTTTTGAAATTAGTAGAGTTGGTGCTTTTCAGGGTTTTTTGGGATTGCAGTAAGTGCCCTTCCTATCCTTTTCTATTTAGGTAGTTTGGGCCCCAACGTTTGCTCATACTATTTTCTGTCTGTGTCAGTATTTCTTCTTGTCTAACCGCCATTATATGTTTGGGGGCTTTCTATGTTCTTTGGGGATCTGCTCCGGGGCAGATAGCTTTCCTCTTTCTATCTTTAGGTGTAGTTAGCTTCTCAGGCTGTGACGAGGCGTCTACGACCAACGTAGGAACGCTCCACGGCTGCCTCTAGTTGTGGTGGTTAGTCAGGGTACTGCAATCTCATAGATTCCAACTGCTCTGGTGTATTGCCTTTTTTACCTGCACTCCTCAGCTACCGAAACATAACAGTATCACCGGCCTAAAAATTGAAAATTGTATTGTACTCACAGAAGGGAAAAATATTGTGAAAGAAAAAAAAAAAAAAGGTTGTCAGAGTTGTCAGAGATATTTTTCTGTTTGTTGCATTTTTTTTTTTTTCCCTCTGTATCTCTGGGTGCTGGGGAGGATTTTTTCTCTCAATGGAGTTTGCACGGTTGTCTGGCCGTGTGGATCAGCTTGCCACTGAGGTTCGGAGTATTGCTACCTATCTTGCTAGGTTGCCTGTTGTGGAACCTAGGATTCCCATGCCAGATTTGTTTTTGGGGGATCGAGCCAAGTTTCTGAATTTCAAATATAATTGTAAATTATTTTTTGCCTTAAAATCTAAGTCCTCAGGGAACGAATCGCAGCAGGTTCAAATTGTCATCTCTCTCCTGCGCGGCGATCCTCAGGATTGGGCTTTTTCCCTGACACCTGGGGATCCTGTTTTGAGTGATGTTGATGCATTTTTTCAGGCCTTGGGGTTATTGTACGATGAGCCTAATGTCTCTGATCAAGCTGAAAGAGCCTTGTTGGCATTAAATCAGGGGCTTGATGATGCTGAGTTATACTGTCAGAGATTCCGTAGGTGGGCAGTCCTGACCAAATGGAATGACGACGCTTTGGCAGCCCTTTTTCGGAAGGGTCTGTCAGATAATGTAAAGGATGTTATGGTGGGATTCCCTGTCCCCTCTGGTCTCAATGATTCTATGTCATTAGCGATTCAAATTGACAGACGTTTGCGTGAGCGGAGAAGTATGCGTGGAATAGTGTTGCCTTGTGAACCTGCTTCTGAATCCATGCAGTGTGATAGAGTGGTTTCTGGAGCACAGCGTCATGAGTTTCGAAAGCGCAATGGGTTATGTTTCTACTGTGGTGATGCCTCTCATGCTATTTCAGTCTGCCCTAAGCGGGGAAGACGTTTTGCACGCTCTGTTGTCTTGGGTAGTGTTCAGACTAAGTTTTTATTAACTGTTACTCTGATATGCTCTCTGTCCTCATTTTCTGCTCAGGCTTTCGTTGATTCGGGAGCAGCTATTAACCTGATGGATTTTGATTTTGCTAAACGTTGTGGGTTTCCCTTGATACCCCTACGGAAGTCTATTCCCCTACTTGGGATCGATTCTACCCCTTTAGCTGAGAATAAACCTCAGTTTCTACTCAGGTGATAATGAGGGTTGAACCTGATCATCAGGAGAGCTGCAAATTTTTGGTTCTGTATAATCTGCATGACATTATCTGTTATGTTTCGGTAACTGAGGAGTGCAGGTAAAAAAGGCAATACACCAGAGCAGTTGGAATCTATGAGATTGCAGTACCCTGACTAACCACCACAACTAGAGGCAGCCGTGGAGCGTTCCTACGTTGGTCCTAGACGCCTCGTCACAGCCTGAGAAACTAACTACACCTAAAGATAGAAATAGGAAAGCTATCTGCCCCGGAGCAGATCCCCAAAGAACATAGAAAGCCCCCAAACATGTAATGGCTGTTAGACAAGAAGAAATACTGACACAGACAGAAAATAGTATGAGCAAACGTTGGGGCCCAAACTAACTAAATAGAAAAGGATAGGAAGGGCACTTACTGCAATCCCAAAAAACCCTGCAAAGCACCAACTCTACTAATTTCAAAAACACCTGAGATCACACGACCTCTACCACCTAAATTAGTTCTCTGGTGTAACAAAATCAAAACAGCAGCCACTGAAGAAACTGGAAAAAGAAAAAGTACAAACATCAGTGGCTGAACTAAACTGAGAGGGCAAAAGCCCCCGGAGGGGACCCTGAAGGCCCCCACAGAAGTGCAGGACAAAATGCAAAAATAAAGCACAAAAACAAAAAGAAGAAAATGTCTTATCTGTTAGCAGGAGATGCAGACACGACACAGCAGGCTACAAGGGAAACAGGAATCATGGAGTGAGACCAGAACAATTGATCACCGGCAACCCTGATGGGAAGGCGACTCCCTTACATAAGACCAGTCAGTAACACCTGATTCCCACTCCTCACAATCTTCACTGGACAGTCCAGTACCGCTTGTAACCACCAGAGGGAGCCTCTGCTCAGAACTCATTTCAAGTCCATTCACAACAATTATCGTACTGGGTTTCCCTTGGTTACAGTCTCATAATCCTGTTTTGGATTGGAAATCTGTGTCTGTAACCGGTTGGGGCTGCCAATGTGTTAATACCAACACTCCTGTTTTTTCTGCCTCCCCCCAGGCTCAGGATGTTCCTGACTTTTTGATTGATTTTTCTGATGTGTTTAGCGAAAGTAAATCTGCATCCTTGCCTCCCAATAGGAGCTATGACTGCGCTATTGAATTAGTGCCTGGTAGTAAATTCCCTAAAGGTCGCCTTTTTAACTTGTCTGTACCTGAACATGACGCTATGCGGTCTTATATCAAGGAGTCATTGGAGAAGGGTCATATCAGACCATCCTCTTCACCCTTAGGTGCCGGTTTTTTCTTTGTGGCCAAAAAGGATGGTTCATTAAGGCCGTGTATTGATTATCGTCTTTTGAACAATATTACTGTGAAATATCAATATCCGTTACCCTTGATTTCTGACCTGTTTTCCAGGGTGAAAAACGCTACTTGGTTTACCAAGCTTGACCTCAGGGGGGCATATAACCTTATTCGCATTAAGCACGGGGATGAATGGAAGACGGCATTTAATACCCCTGAGGGGCATTTTGAGTACCTTGTGATGCCCTTTGGGCTCACTAATGCTCCTTCTGTCTTCCAGTCCTTCATGAATGACATTTTCAGGGATTTTGTGGATACATTTCTGATTGTTTATTTGGATGATATCTTGATTTTTTCTAATGACTGGGACTCTCATGTGAAACATGTTCGAACTGTGTTCCAGATTTTGAGAGAGAATGCTCTGTATGTGAAGGGATCAAAGTGTCTGTTTGGCGTACAGAGGATCTCATTTTTGGGATTCATTTTGTCCCCATCTGTTATTGAAATGGACCCGGTCAAGGTTCAGGCCATCTGTGATTGGGTCCAACCTACTTCATTAAAGGCTCTTCAAAGATTTTTGGGTTTTTGCCAATTTTTATCGTAAATTTATTGGTAATTTCTCGGTTATTGTTAAACCATTAACTGATTTGACCAAAAAGGGTTCTGATGTGGTGAATTGGCCTACTGAGGCAGTCTCTGCATTTCAGGAACTTAAGCAGAGATTCACTTCTGCTCCTGTTCTACGGCAGCCTGATGTTTCTCTGCCATTTCAGGTTGAGGTTGATGCCTCTGAAATTGGGGCAGGTGCCGTTTTGTCCCAAAGAGATCCAGAGACCTCTAAAAGTAACCCTTGTGCCTTTTTCTCTCGAAAATTTTCTCCTACTGAACGTAATTATGACGTGGGTAATCGGGAGTTATTGGCCATGAAGTGGGTTTTTGAAGAGTGGAGACATTGGCTGGAGGAGCCAAACATCAGGTGGTGGTCCTTACGGACCATAAGAATCTGGTTTATCTGGAATCTGCCAAGCGACTTAATCCTAGACAGGCCAGGTGGGCCTTGTTTTTCACACGTTTTAATTTTGTGGTTTCCTTTCTTCCTGGCACTAAGAATGTTAAGGCGGATGCCCTCTCGAGGAGTTTCCTTGCGGACTCTCCTGAGGTATCTGATCCTTCTGTTATTTTGAAAGAAGGTGTAGTTCTTTCCGCCATCTCGCCCAATTTGAGGCTCTGGAGGGGTGTCAGGAGGATAGGCCCGAGCGCTGCCCTGTTGGGAAATTGTTTGTCCCGGACCAGTGGAAAAAGAGTGTGATGTCTGAGATTCATTGTTCCGCGCTGGCCGGTCATCCCGGAATTTTTGGTACCAGAGACTTGGTTAGTCGGTCCTTTTGGTGGCCTACCTTGTCTCATGATGTCAGGGAATTTGTGCAGTCCTGCGGGACTTGCTCTCGCTCCAAGCCTTGCTCTCGCTCTAGTGGTTTGTTGATGCCATTGCCTGTGCCCAAGAGACCATGGACCTATATCTCTATGGATTTCATTTCCGACCCCCTGTTTCTCAGAGAATGACCGTCATCTGGGTGATTTGTGATAGGTTTTCCAAGATGATACATCTTGTGCCATTACCTAAGTTGCCTTCCTCCTCTGAATTGGTGCCTTTGTTCCTTCAGCACGTGGTTCGTTTACACGGCATTCCTGAGAACATTGTGTCTGACAGAGGAGTCCAGTTTGTTTCCAGATTTTGGAGGACCTTTTGTTCTAAACTTGGTGTTCAATTGTCTTTCTCCTCGGCGTTTCATCCTCAGACCAATGGTCAAACTGAGAGAACAAACCAGACATTGGAGACTTATCTAAGATGCTTTGTGTCTGCTGATCAGGATGACTGGGTCTCTTTTTTGCCTTTGGCTGAGTTTGCTCTTAATAATAGGGCTAGCTCTGCCACTTTGATGTCTCCATTTTTCTGTAATTCTGGGTTTCACCCTCGATTTTCTTCAGGACAGACGGAGGCTTCTGTCTGTCCAGGTGTTGACTCTGTTGTGGAGCGTATGCAACAGATTTGGGACCAGGTAGTGGAGAGGTTGTCCCTCTCTCAGGAGAGGGCCCAGCGGTTTGCTAACCGGCATAGGACTGATGGTCCTCGGTTTAAAGTGGGGGACTTGGTCTGGTTGTCCTCAAAAAATATTCCTATGAGAGTGGCATCTCCTAAATTTAAGCCTAGTGTCATGTATAGTGTACAGTTCCTATAGCGTCTTGTGCTTGGGTGCGAGGAAAACACAGGAGACATAGGTTGAAATGAAATGACTTGTATTACTTCATACAAGCATGCTGAAAAGTTCACACAGTTTGCAGGAACAGCGACAGGAGACACAGCAGGCCAGAGTAACTTCAACCACTACAATAAATCTCCAAAGCAGGTTCAGGATCTCTTCTCTGTACCGTAATTCCTCTGCAAACATGGATTCACCAAACAGCAGGTTTCCAGAGTCCAAAAGTGTTCCAAGGTTCCTCAGTAGGGAATAGCTGGAGTACAAGTCCAAGGTTAGCAGGAGTCAGGTCACAGACTGACTGAGGCTTGATTCAGGAGCACTGATTGTTCAGCTGAGGCTGCTTAAGAAGCAAGAGGGAAGAATCAGGGCGGGAACATGAAAACTGGAAACTCCATATTAACTGAGGGCAAGAGCTGCAGAAAGACAGAAAGCAAAATGGCCGACGGAAAACTGAGTTTCAAGGAACATGTCAACAGAGACAAAGAACCTTACATTACTCCCCCCTTAGGGACAACCTCCGGATGACCTCAGACCAGGCTTGTCAGGGTACCTCTGATGAAACTGGCGGAGCAGGCGAGGAGCATTTACATTATTGACTGGTTCCCATGAGTTGTCCTCCACTGGGTAGCCCTGCCATTTAATCAAATATTGCAACTGATTTCTGTACAACCTGGAATCTAGAATCCTTTCCACCATAAATTCTTCCTGACCATCGACCAGCACTGGGTCAGGACAAGGAGAAGAATGTCCAGGAAATGTATTGGGTGTTGCAGCCTTTAGTAGGGATACATGAAAGACAGGGTGGATTCTCATAGTTCTGGGCAGTTGAAGACGACAAGCAACAGCACTTATAATCTTATTGATCTTATAAGGTCCAATGTACTTATGTCCCAATTTAGACGATGGAATCTTTAATTTAAGATTTCTGGTTGACAGCCAGACCAAATCTCCTACCTTGAAAGCTGGTGCAGGTTTACGAAATTTATCTGCTGCTTTCTTGTACCTTTCCTGAGCCAATTCTAGATTTTCCTTTAGAAGATCCATATTCTTTTGTAAAGAAGTGATTCTTTCAGCCACTGCCGGCAAGGGCGTATCTATGGGAAATCGAGGAAGAATGTTAGGATGATATCCTAGATTGGAGTAAAAAGGAGACTGCTTAGTGGAGGCGCTCTGAGAGTTGTTATAAGAGAACTCAGCCAGTGGAAGTAGATCCACCCAATCATCCTGTAGGTGGCAGATAAAACAGCGGAGATACTGCTCCAGGGTCTGATTGGTTCGTTCTGTCTGTCCATTAGTCTGGGGATGAAAAGCAGAAGAAAGGTTTACTTTAATGTCCAATGCTGTACAGAAATTTTGCCAAAACCTTGAAGTGAATTGCACCCCTCGATCCGAAATGACCTCATCCGGTACTCCATGTAAGCGAAACACATTCTTAATCATCAAGTCTGATGTCTGTTTTGCAGTGGGTAAGCCGACACAAGGGATAAAATGAGCTGCCTTTGTTAGACGGTCAACCACCACTAGAATGGTGTTCTTCCCTTGAGAGGTTGGTAACTCCACAATGAAGTCCATAGAAATGGATCCCCACGGGCGGGACGGGGTGGGAAGAGGTTGCAACAGACCAGTTGGTGAGGAGCGAGGTGTTTTGCATCTTGCACAGACTTCACATGAAGTGACATAGTTTAAGACATCTTTCCTGTAAGTGGGCCACCAAAAGAAACGAGAAAGAAATTCTTGTGTCTTTAGAATTCCCCTATGCCCGGCTATCTTGGAATCGTGGATGAGTTGCAATACTCTCAATCTGACTGTTTCAGGTATATACAGACGTTGTCCCTGAATCCACACACCATTCTTAAAGACAAGACTTACGTCCCTTGGGGTTGAGCCAACAAAGAATCCGCATGGTATGCTTCCTTGATGTCCTTAAGTAGGTCTTGATTATGAATCACTCCAGGAATCTAGAGTCAGGAAGAATAGTCTTAGGAGGAGTAAGTGGACGTGTCTTGCTGAATGAATCCTAGAGAGTGCATCAGCCTTTCCATTGCGCGATCCTGGTCTATAAGAAATGACAAAATTAAATTGGTTTAGGAAAAGATTCCAGCGAGCCTGGCGAGGAGTCAGGCACTTAGCCGACCTGATAAATTCAAGGTTACGATGGTCTGTCAGGACGACTATTTGCTGTGCAGCTCCCTGAAGAAGGTGTCTCCATTCTTTGAAGGCGGCAATAATGGCCAACAATTCTCTATTGCCCACATCGTAGTTCCTCTCAGCCGAAGACAACTGCTGGGAAAAGAAGGCACAGGGATGCAAGACATTCTTCTCACCTGTTCTCTGAGAGAATATAGCTCCAACGGCACAGTCTGAAGCATCCACCTCTATTATGAAGGCAAGCTCGGGGTTGGGATGTACTAAGATAGGTGCGGTGGTAAATTTATCCTTTAAACAGGAAAATGCTTCCTGAGCTTGCGGGGTCCAGGAGAACCTAGACTGTTTCCGGGTAAGTTGGGTGATAGGTGACACTACCTCAGAAAAATTCTTAATGAAACGTCTATAGAAGTTGGCAAACCCGATGAAACGCTGCACCTCCTTCACATTTCTAGGAATTGGCCAATCCTTGATGGCTTGGGTCTTGCTTCCATCCATACTAATCCCTTGCGTAGATAGTACATACCCCAGAAATTGAATTTCGGTCCTATGGAATTCACATTTTTCAAGCTTGATGTAGAGATGGTTTTGTCTTAGGCGTTCTAAGACCATTCTCACATGTCCATGATGTTCCTCTGTGGAGTTAGAAAAAATTAGAATATCATCCAGATAAATCACCACAAATGTATCTAGGAGATCCCTGAAGATATCATTCACGAAGTGTTGGAAAGTGGCTGGGCGGTACTCAGACCAAAAGGCATAACTAGATATTCAAAGTGTCCATAGCGTGACCTGAAAGCAGTCTTCCATTCATCCCCAGGTCTAATACGGACCAAGTTATAGGCCCCACGGAGATCCAGTTTAGAGAAAATGTTGGCATGCCGCACTCTCTCCAACAACTCAGGGATTAAAGGCAATGGATAACGGTTTCTAATAGTAACCTTATTGAGTTCCCTATAGTCTATGCAGGGTCTCAGAGATCCATCTTTCTTCTTCACAAAGAAGATGGGTGCACCTTCGGGAGATGAAGAGGGGCGTATGAAGCCCTTGGCTAAATTTTCGTCTATATAATCCTTCAAAGCTTTTAGCTCGGGCCCCGCTAGGGGGTAGATCTTACCAAAAGGTATCTCGGCTCCAGGCAATAATTCAATTGGACAATCATATGGACGGTGAGGAGGAAGCTGATCAGCATTCTTCTTGTCACATAAATCCACATAGTCCTGGTATACAGCTGGTAGTTCAGGGACTGACATGGTTCCTTTAGGAACAGAGCAAGCTAAAACTCCTTGACTCATCTGTTTCTCCGGAAAGTGTAATTCCTTGGTCTCCCAGTTAATCGTAGGATTCTGCGCCTGCAGCCATGGTAGCCCTAGAATAATGGGAAAGTGGGGAGAAGAGATAAGCATAAAAGACATTTTCTCCTGATGATCTTTACCCATAAGGACCCTCAAAGGCTCTGTTTCTTGATCCACTGGTCCAGAAGTCAGTAGAGAGCCATCCACAGTCTCCATCTGTACTGGAGTAGCCTTCTTCACTGAACGTATCCCCTGTTTCAGAGCAAAGGAGATATCCATAAAATTTCCACTTGCTCCTGAGTCGATCATAGCAGAGCTAGACACCCAGACTGAGTCAACCCAGAGTTTGATGGAAAGGAAGCAATGAGAATTGTTTCTTTTACAACTCAGCTGGGACACCGCTGAGGAAACGTGAAAAATTGCAGCGTTTATACCGTCATCGTCCCCAGAACTAACAGAGTTTAAGTCCGAGAAATCAAGATCTCTTGCAGCAGATCTCTCTGGAGCCTGAGGCTCGGACATGACAGAGCTCCTCTCGCAACACTCACAGTGAATGACTGCTGCAGTAGTCTTACGAGAACGGCTGGGGCAGTTTATAATGAAGTGCCCTGACTTACCACAGTAGAAACATAGATTTTCCTTTATACGATGTTCTTTGCGTGCATCACTAACCCGTCTTTGTAAAGAGTCCACCTGCATGGGTTCAGGTTCTGGTTCCCTTGTGATCCTACTCAAAGGTTCCTTAGCTGAGGAGGGAGGTAGTAAAAGGTTAGTGCGATTATTTTCGAACCATCTCTCTTGTCTGCGTTCAGTCAGACGAGCATCAATACGGATACAATAGTTAATAAAGTCACCTAACGCAGTGGGAGGGTCGGCACGAGCAAGTTCATCCTTAATCAGTGGAGACAACCCTTTCCGAAAAATAGATTTTTTAGCGGAAGTGTCCCAAGTGGTATCAAGAGCCATCTCCTGAAATCCAGGGCATATTCGGCTACTGAACGCTTACCTTGGCGCAAAGTTAACATGGCTGCTTCAGCTGTTGCACCTCGATGGGGTCATCAAACACCTGCCCCATGCTGAAATAAAAGCAGCTCAAGGTGATTCAAACAATCATCTCAGTCTCAATCAGAGGGTTTGCCCACATCAAAGCCTTATTGGTAAGCAACAATGATTATAGTAAGCACTTGGATGTTCAGTGGGAAATTGTTGAAGCAGTTTTAGTGCAGAAGAAAAATAAATTGCATTGATTAATAAATCCCCTGAATTTCTCACGTTCACCGCCAAAACGAAAAGGAGGTAATTTGGGGATCCCAGAACTCGGGGTTATGGCAGGAGCCTGGGCTCGTTCCTCTAGAGCCTCAATCCTGGCTCGCAATTCCTGGGTAGTCTGTCCAAACACTTGCAAATTATGATTAGTGAGGTCCTGTAGGCTTGCAAAACGGGTTTTTAAAGTCTGTACATCTGAAAGGATTGTATCAGTCACTCCGCAAAGTTCCTTTATGCGGGCCTCCATCTTCCAGATCTTTTAAGGCAGAAGTGCTGGAAGGAGAAGAGGAAAGGAAAAAAAAAAAAAAAAAAACAATAGTGTTTACCTGTGGTAACACTCCAGAGTAAAATTTTAAGGGAATGCGCTCACCTGGAATGGTTGTGAGAAGTCACAACCACTGTCATCACATAAGGTATTAAACGGACATCTGATATCCACAGTCACAGCAGACACGGCTTTCCCAGACCCAGCAGACACTAAACATTGGCTCCTGAATCTTGTCATGTATAGTGTACAGTTCCTATAGCGTCTTGTGCTTGGGTGCGAGGAAAACACAGGAGACATAGGTTGAAATGAAATGACTTGTATTACTTCATACAAGCATGCTGAAAAGTTCACACAGTTTGCAGGAACAGCGACAGGAGACACAGCAGGCCAGAGTAACTTCAACCACTACAATAAATCTCCAAAGCAGGTTCAGGATCTCTTCTCTGTACCGTAATTCCTCTGCAAACATGGATTCACCAAACAGCAGGTTTCCAGAGTCCAAAAGTGTTCCAAGGTTCCTCAGTAGGGAATAGCTGGAGTACAAGTCCAAGGTTTCCAGGAGTCAGGTCACAGACTGACTGAGGCTTGATTCAGGAGCACTGATTGTTCAGCTGAGGCTGCTTAAGAAGCAAGAGGGAAGAATCAGGGCGGGAACATGAAAACTGGAAACTCCATATTAACTGAGGGCAAGAGCTGCAGAAAGACAGAAAGCAAAATGGCCGACGGAAAACTGAGTTTCAAGGAACATGTCAACAGAGACAAAGAACCTTACACCTAGGTTCATTGGACCTTATAAGATCATGGAGATTCTTAATCCTGTTTCTTTTCGTTTGCTTCTTCCAGGGACATTTAAGATCCATAACGTGTTCCACAAGTCTTTGTTGAAGAGGTTTGTTGAGCCAGTGGTTCCTACTGCTTTGCCTCCTGACCCTGTTCTGGTTGAGGGCAATATGGAGTTTGTGGTTGAGAAAATATTGAATTCTCGTTTTTCTAGACGGAAACTCCAGTATTTGGTTAAGTGGAGAGGTTATGGTCAGGAAGACAATTCTTGGGTGTTTGCTTCAGACATCCATGCTGGGAGACTCATCCGTGCGTATCATAGAGCTCATCCTGACCGACCTGGTTGCTCAAGTGAGGGTTCGGTGACCCCTCCTCAAGAGGGGGGTACTGTTGTGAATGGATTTGAAATGAGTTCTGAGCAGAGGCTCCCTCTGGTGGTTACAAGCGGTACTGGACTGTCCAGTGAAGATTGTGAGGATTGGGAATCAGGTGTTACTGACTGGTCTTATATAAGGGAGTCGCCTTCCCATCAGGGTTGCCGGTGAACAATTGTTCTGGTCTCAATCCTTGATTCCTGTTTCCTTTGTAGCCTGCTGTGTCGTGTCTGCATCTCCTGCTAACAGATAAGACATTTTCTTCTTTTTGTTTTTGTGCTTGATTTTTGCATTTTGTCCTGCACTTCTGTGGGGGCCTTCAGGGTCCCCTCCGGGGGCTTTTGCCCTCTCAGTTTAGTTCAGCCACTGATGTTTGTACATTTGCTTTTTCCATTTTTTTCAGTGGCTGCTGTTTTGATTTTGTTACACCAGAGAACTAATTTAGGTGGTAGAGGTCGTGTGATCTCAAGTGTTTTGAAATTAGTAGAGTTGGTGCTTTCAGGGTTTTTTGGGATTGCAGTAAGTGCCCTTCCTATCCTTTTCTATTTAGGTAGTTTGGGCCCCAACGTTTGCTCATACTATTTTCTGTCTGTGTCAGTATTTCTTCTTGTCTAACCGCCATTATATGTTTGGGGGCTTTCTATGTTCTTTGGGGATCTGCTCCGGGGCAGATAGCTTTCCTCTTTCTATCTTTAGGTGTAGTTAGTTTCTCAGGCTGTGACGAGGCGTCTAGGACCAACGTAGGAACGCTCCACGGCTGCCTCTAGTTGTGGTGGTTAGTCAGGGTACTGCAATCTCATAGATTCCAACTGCTCTGGTGTATTGCCTTTTTTACCTGCACTCCTCAGCTACCGAAACATAACAGGGCATGTGGCATTTCCTAACCCGGGGGTTGTATCTCCCTTGCAAACGCCAAGTCCCGATCTCATCAATCACCTACATCTGTTATATGGCCCAAGCTTCATCAGTCGCACATCTGTCACATCACGGAAATAATAACGCTGCATTAGTGATCATTGACATCAGTCCCTGTCCCAATGGGGCTCACAATCTAATCTCCCGATTTCATGTACAGATAAATGCCTTCTGTTCATGTTGATTTCCCTTTTGGCTCAAACTGATTGTTAATTTACAATTGCCCAATGGCTCAGAAGCTCCATGATCCACATCTGCATGTAGAAGTGGTGGGGCTCTTCGATAAAGGGCTGGGGCAGTATAAAGGTCTGGGGCAGTGCAGCTAAATTTTTGCACAAGGTAACAAAAAATGTAGCAATGAGCAGCAGTATATGTTGTATCTAACTAGATGATATTGCACTATGCTTAAGGATTTGGCACAAATATGCAATTTTTTTCACCTGGTGTAAATGCCACTTTTCTCCTGAATCCGGCGATGTTTTTCTTTTGTTTCTGCGCATTTTTCTCCTGAATCCGGCGATGTTTTTCTTTTGTTCCTGCGCCTCTCCGTTCCCATGATACGGCCCTCTATTCTGTATATATAAGTCTATACTTTTTGGCCAAGTGGGTGTGGCCGTCATGAACACCGCCCAATTGGCTAACAAGTCTCAATTAATATTCTGGGGAAAGGGGACCATATTTCAGGAACGGAGTGGCGCAGGAACAAAAGAAAAACATTGCCGTATTCAGAACAGCGAGATTTACGCTAAGCAAAATAATGACATATTTATGGAAAGTGCCAGATCTAAAAAATTGAATCTTTTAGTACATTTAGTTTTTTCATTACAACATGTCAGATGCATTTTACAATTGATGGAAAAGTCTGAGATTGGGAATGATAATTGTGTTACCACGGACACAGATATCATCAAGGGGTCTCCAGTCATGTCGGCCGAATTATAGGTGTGAGAACAATAGGACCTGAATAATACCACAGATCAAAGTGAACGGCGATCATCCATGACGTCATCTACGGACACGCACCATGACCAAATTACAGATATCAGTGGATTTAATATCGGGTATCACGGGCACACTATTATATCAGCGCAATTACCTGCCACTCCAGTGACAGAGCAGCGTAAAGGCCGCCATTAAATGTCCGTAATTGTCCTTTATGAGAATTTATGTGCGGAAGATTCTCAGGAAGGGAAATTCTCTCTGAGATCTGAGTTTTCAATGATAATCCATTTCTACACTTCATTAAATAAAAACGGACAGAAAAACACCGAGATTTTCTCATTTAATTGAAAGTGAAAAAAAAATGAAGATTAGGTTTTATGCGAGGTGAGACTAATAGTAAAATATCACACTGCGGATATGTCTGCGGGAATGATGCCATCAGAGATGTAGGTGGTTAAAGGCAAAGTCGTTCTAAAGAAGTCCTCGTGTTTAGGAGCAGGAATCGGAAAGAACGGGATGCGGAAAATTAATGGGTGAGAAGGACAAATTCCTGCTGGAACTGACATCAAAGTTGACGGCCGTTCTCTCCTTAGGTTCATTGGGCATGATAGCGGCTAGTATATGTAGTATCGACACCTGGGAGTTCAGGGGCTAGCTCTCTTATAAGAGGGTCCCCGTTACCCAATATGGTATAGGAGTAAGAATTCTGTCCAACAGGAGCTGTGATTGATCACTTTGGGGGCCAAATGGGACCATTACTGTCACAGTCTTAGGTAATGAAGGGGAGCCTCAAACTGTCCCTGAAACTGGGACCCGAACTATCCCTGTCCCGTGAGAACTCTTGAAGGTAGAGAGGCCTGAGTCTCCGACCTTACTATGCTCCTGTTAAACCCTGATCTGTCCCCTCCTCCGCCCCATGAGGCATGGGACAGAAATGTAACGTAACAAGACATAAAGCCAAAACAAGGATAACAAAAAGCCTCCATCATACAAAAGTACTAACCAACGATAGGGAGGAGGATAGGGACAGGGAGGAATAAACTAAATGGGAACAGGGACCAGGAGATAAACACACACGTACTACAGCAAACCACAGAACACAACTACAACAACTCCACTCCAACCACTTAGCTTTAGCACAGAGCACAGGAAGACGAATCTTTCACCGGCAGGAACAAGGTCTGACCAATTTTTATAGAAAGAGGTAATGACCAGATCAGAAGCAGCTGAAATAGAGCTACATGTTTCTGACCAGCACAGAATGAGTCATTAACCTCTTCAGTACCAGAGAAAACCAAATCCATTTAATATGGGACACAGATCACACGATCTTTAAAGAAGACCTGCGACTCATTACCTGACATGACTGTCTAACTCCAGGTCTTCCGGAGGACGTGACACCCTGTTGACAATTACCCACCATTTTATAGGTGGGCTATTGAGTCGCACTTAGTACCAGGGCAATGGGGTACTCGGCACCGAGCCCATGAAAGTCTATGGGATTTGTCACTGGCAGCGGGACTCGGTCCGTGGCCCTGGGCGCTCATACAATGGGGGAAGATATTTACAGGGGATTAATAGAATAGGTAGTTCGTGACGCCACCCGTGGTTTCTGGTAATTGTACCAGCGCTGCTGTGAGGGTCTTCACAGGGGATGTTATGGGGCAGCTGGGTGGTAAGTCTCCCACAGGTGAGACTGGTCCCTGGAAGTCTATGGTGGTGATGATGTAGGGTGTAGATAAGGATTCAGTCACACACATTGCAGTTTCTTTCCATACCTTTACTGGCAGATGGTTCAAGCAGATCCCGGGGAGCTGGTCGGGGTGGAGAGTGCACATTCGGGTAATAGCTGAGCAGGTTAGAGGCCTCCTTTACTTCCATATACTTGTGAGTCCAACCTGCCTGAAGCGAAGTTAACTCCGAATATCCAGCTTTCTCAATAGCTGTACTGCCCGGCCAATATTGTGGTGGAGCCTTCTATGTGGTGAGAACAGAGTCCTTCTATGCGGGGCCCTGCTAAAAGTCCTTGTTCCTCCTGACTCCGATTACGTATTGACACTTAAGGCTGCACTCTGCGACCTGTAGTCCAGATGCCTCCGGTTATCTTGTTACTAAGCTTGAAACTGTAGCAACGCCTCGGACTCCGGTGTCCGGCAATTTAGTGCAGGCAATCCAATACCTAAAGCACTTCTCTATCTTCTCCACTGCCCTTCGCCCTGCTCTCGCTCTTAGCACAAGCAATTGTAACTTCGATGGTAATGTCAGCTTTCTTCTAGAGCTCGCTGAGCAGCTCTCAGTATCCTCCTTCCTCCAGCTTCTGTTGAGGTACTGATTAAGGGTAGCTCTGACTAGGCTAGGATGATCCACTTCACCCGTACTAGCCTCCACTTGCTTGTCAGGTGAGCTACGTTAGCTCTGCGAGGATTCAGTCCTCCCTTCTCTCTCTCCAAGTCCAGACTCCACTGGACTGAACTGCACTGTCCGAAGACAGGAAACTGACTGAACTCTGATTGCTAAGTGTCACTTCCTCTTGTACCCTGATGGGTGTGTCTAAAAGTGTGAGTGAAGTGCATAGATATTAAGCTTTTGCGATTACCTTCCTGTGCACTCTCCTGGATTTTATGTGTGCCTGCATAGCTGGGCTACACATCCCCCTTGGTTAAACACAGCACTCCCGGGCTGTAAAAGAGAAAAGAACATATTTGTTTTGCATTAACATCAACATTATAACTCTTCCATCCGGGAGGTAAGACTTCTTGAACGTTACAATTTGTACAATGAAGAATACAAAAGTATCAAAAGTATCAAAATATCAAACATGTTCATAAATACAAGATACTTGTGGAGGACCCGCACCAAAAACCTCCCACGTGGGTCCTAGGTGGGCTGCAGGACTTCTGACTGCAGACCTCACTCTAGGCCCACCATACGGGTTTTTCTTCAGAGGTAGATAGTAGTGGTTTCATGTAAAACCAAGATAATGCACCGAAGCACAACTATTTACAAGAAAGTTTTTGGGCTGGCACAGTCCACAGCCACGCAGTCCATTGGCATGGTTAAAACACATTGATATATATAAATTTTAAACTTTATACATTTGGTCAATGACAATAAACCCTGTCTGGGTCTTGCTAACTAGTCTACTAGGACTACTCCTGATAGCGAATAGGTAGTTTACCTTTAGTGATACGTTCTGACCTACGTGGGGTAGCGTCAGGTATGGTATTCTCTAACCTTTCTGCTCTGCGTAACGGCAAACGATAATACTGTCTCAACCTTTCTATGGATCTGGCAAGCGTGCTAGTGACTGGACGAGGCGGTACTGCTTCACCAGCTTCACCAAGGGATTCCACTTCTTGTGGCGCTGCTTCCTGCGGGTCCGCTTCTTGGAGTTCTAACGGTTGAGGGTCTGCCGGAACAGGTTCTTCTGGAACTGGCTCTACTGGCACAATTGGTATGACCGGTTGTAGAGACTCCTCTTGCGGTTGATAAAACTGCAGCACAGGAATAATTACAGCGTCTCCTAATCTGGGCCAATCTGCAGGTAAATCTCCCAAATCCGTGTGTATGACCGCTTCAGCACTCTCTTCTTGATGAACAACAGGGTTTTCTTCACGGAGCTTTAATGGGCCAGGACACAACTTCAAATGATCTCTAGACACAGTTGCCGTCGTTTTTCCTCCATCCTTGCTGATGGTACAGACCTTGCTGTTATCGAATTTGGAATTTTGCACGACATATGGCTCCTGTTCCCACTGATCATCCAACTTGTGTGTTCTTCTTTTCCTTTTGAGCACCATCTCTCCAGGCATTAAAGGCGTAGCGGGAGAATTTTTGTTATAGTTCTCCTTTTGTTTTTCTCTTACTCTATTGAGACTGTCTTCTACGCAGGCTTGTACTCTCTTGTACTGTTCCTGTCGATTTGTGTCCCAATCTTCAGCGTTGTTATCAGCCTCTGGTTCTACCACACCGAGTTCTAAGTCCATTGGCAGCCTTCCCGGTCTTGCTCTCATAAGGTAGGCTGGAGTGCAGTTGGTGGAACTTACTGGGATATGGTTGTACAAGTCGACCAGGTCAGGTAACAAGTCTGGCCACCGATTTCTTTCTTCCAGGGGTACAGTTTTCAGTAAATCCATGACAATGTGATTCATCTTTTCACAAAGGCCGTTGGTCTGGGGTGGTATGGTGTCGTTCTGATCTTCTTACATCCATACAATTGACAGAATTCCTGAAACAATTCAGCTTCGAATGCAGGACCTCGATCAGTCAGCACCTGCTCCGGATATCCGTGTGGTCTGCAGAAACTTGCTTGGAAGGTTCTTGCTGCTGTCTCTGCTGTCAGATCTTTGACAGGGGCGACCACCAGAAACCTGGAATAGTGATCCACCATGGTCAGGGCATATGTGTATCCTGACCTGCTCGGGGACAACTTGACGTGATCCAATGCCACGATCTCCAAGGGACGAGTCGTCCGGATAGGCTGCAAGGGTGCCTTCTGGCTACTGTAGTCTTTTCGCCTGAGGCCACAGGGTCCACAGTTCCGGCACCACTTCTCGATGGAGCTGCGCATCCCTATCCAGTAGAACCGGCACCTCAACAGGCTCTCCAGCTTTCTCCAGCCAAAGTGTCCTGCTTGATCGTGGTATGCTTCCAGCACCATTTGGATGTCTGCTCTCGGGACCACTATTTGCCAAACCATCTCATGGGTCCTTGGGTCGACGTATCTCCTGCACAATTTCTCACGGTAAATGAATAACCGGCTTCTCTCGTTCCACAGGAGCTTTGCTGGCATGGATGCATCTTTCTCCAAGGAGGAACCTTCCTGTTTTATCAGCTCCTTGACACGGCTGACCACGGGATCGCTGTCCTGAGTCTCTCTCCAGCTGTGATGAGGTAAAGGGTTCAACATCTCACCACACCGCTTCCTGTAGACTCGTTGCTCTTGGACCATCCCATTTCGGTGGAACGCAGGTAGCTCGATTTCTTCCAGATCGTCTGATTCTTCCTCCGTGTCGGATTCATGCGGCATTCTGGACAAGGCGTCCGCATTAGCATTCTTACGGCCCGCTCTGTACTTGATGGTAAACTGATAGTTTGACAACCGAGCCATCCAACGTTGTTCCATGGCTCCCAGCTTAGCTGTTTCCAGATGCGTCAAGGGGTTGTTGTCTGTAAACGCAGTGAACTTGTTGGAGGCAAGGTAATGTTTGAATCTTTCGGTAATGGCCCAGACCAGCGCCAGAAACTCCAGTTTGAAGCTGCTATAGTTTTCCGGATTCCTCTCAGTTGGCCTGAGTTTTCTGCTGGCATATGCAATGACTTTTTCTTGGCCATTCTGCTTCTGACTGAGGACAGCTCCTAATCCTTCGTTACTGGCATCTGTGTATAGCAGGAACGGTTGGCTGTAATCTGGGTAGGCTAAGATTTCATCGCCTGTCAGAATCTCTTTCATCTCTTTGAATGCCTCAGCTTGTTCTTTTCCCCAATTGAATGGAGGGTTTCTGCTCTTGAGAGGTTGTCCGACCAGGAGGTCCTGTAAAGGCGCCGCTTTCTTAGTGTAATCTCTTACAAACCTCCTGTAGTAACCTGTTAGTCCCAGGAACTGACGCACCTCCTTTAGATTCTTCGGCTCCGGCCATTTCTGGATGGCTGTGACCTTCTCGGGATCCGGCGCTACTCCTTCGGAACTGACAATATGTCCCAAGTACTGTACCTTCCGTTTGAGCAGATGGCATTTAGAGGGCTTCAGTTTCATCCCATACTTGGACAGTGACTCGAATACCTCTGCCAGGTGCTTCAAATGATCTTCATATGTCTTGGAGTAGACAATCACGTCGTCCAGATACAGCAACACGGTTTCGAAGTTGAGATGTCCTAGGCAGCTCTCCATCACTCTCTGGAATGTCCCTGGGGCACTGCTGAGGCCGAACGGCATTCTGTCAAACTCGCAGAGTCCCATTGGGGTGGTGAAAGCAGTTTTCTCCCGATCCTCCTCAGCCACAGCCACTTGCCAGTACCCACTAGTAAGGTCGAGGGTAGAAAAGTAGTTAGCCGTTTTCAGAGCAGCTAAGGATTCCTCTATGCGTGGTAATGGGTATGCATCTTTATGTGTTATACGATTTACTTGCCTATAATCTACACACATTCGCATGCTACCATCCTTTTTTTTAACTAGCACTAGAGGTGCCGCCCAGGGGCTACAACTATCCCTTATCACCCCGGCTTTCTTCATGTCATGCAGCATTTCCTTAGCTTTCTGATAGTGGGCTGGAGGTATAGGCCTGTACCGCTCTTTGATGGGAGGATGACTGCCTGTAGGGATATGATGCTGTACTCCCTTAATTGTCCCAAAATCAAGTGGGTGCTTGCTAAATACTTGTGCGTACTCTTGTACCACCCGTAGTACCCCCTGTTTCTGGTGGACGGAAGTGGTGTCTGTCCCAATATGAAGCTGCTGACACCAGTCCGCTACCGGGGTTGCCGGATCATTATCCTCCGCTGGTTGGCGGGAGGCTAAGGACTCGGTTGTGAGGATAGAATTGTTATCTACGGCATGTAATTTAGCAACTGTAGCATAACGTGGCAAATTTACTTCATCGTCCCCCAGTTGAGAAGTCGTACTGGTACTCTCCCATTTATTACTTCCACTACCCCTCTAGCAATCATGAGTGTAGGTCTGTGTTCTGAGCGATGGGGTTCTACTACTGCTTGGTAGTTCTGTCCTCTCAGACCCATGGCTGCTCTACACCATATTAACATTTCGCTCATTGGGGGTATTACAATGGGGTTCGAGTCTGTGACCCGTACATTACCGATTTCACCATCTGTAAGCTTCGCTTGCTGCTGGCACATCAGGGCCCGGATCTCCCTCTGGATCACTCCCTTCTGCTTTGGCCTGGCAATTTCAGCGAGCTGTTGGAGCAAAAACACAACTTCTCCCAGACAGTTACTGATAATGTTAGTACCTAGTATCACATTTAAGGCATTCTCCTCATTTACAGTCTTTACCACTAAAAGTCCCTGATCCTTCAGCTCCACCCTGCCCACTTTTACGTTCACATTTTTGGCTCCAATTACTTCAACAGGGAGACCATTGGTGGCGTACACTGTAAAGTCAGGGCTCGGGGGCTGGAGACTGTCCATGGACCAAAATTTATTGTAAAGGACGTCAGGTATGATGGTCACCTGAGATCCCGTGTCCAGCAGTGCAGGGATTGCAATCCCGTCCAGAATCATGGACAGGTAGGGCCGTCCACCCACGAACCTGCGGTTCCAGTCTAAGGGGCCTGATGAGTCTACTCCTGGGTGTTGGCCCTCTGACCCAGGATCGGCTCGTTTAAAGGACATTGCTGAACCATATGACCTTTTTGATTGCAGCGGTAGCAGATGATCTCCCGGCGAGGATGGTGTTGCTCAGGAGTCGCTCCTGGGGGTGGCGTGGTCCTCCTCCGGTGAGGCGACGTCCTCCATTTCCTCCGGTTCATCCAAGGGACATCCTCCGGACAGTCGGCTAGTAGGATCTTCCCTCCTTCCTCTTTCCGCAGTTGCAGGGCCTCCATTACAGTGGCCAAGTTCTTAGTCAGCTGGCGCACTTCTGAGCGCAGACATTCCAACTCACTAGGGGGCGCCACCTGCGTTTTAGCTTCTGCCACCTGCGGGGAAAAGGTGGGTACTGCCGGCTTAAGAGTGGCTTCACCCGGGTGATACTGATTTGCCACCTCAGGCTTTTCCAGGGGTCGCAGTCCTTTTATTGCCATGTCCTTGAGGGCATCAAAGGTGGCATCTGGATGATCCAAGGACCACCAGTTTACAGTCCTGCTTTCCTCTGGAGACCTCAGTCCCCGCACGAATTGCTCTTTCAACATTTGGCTCTCATCAATGGGACTTGTAGGGTTAGCCTGTTTAAGAGCTCGCAGGGCCCCCTGTAGTCGGCAGGCGTAGTCCCTAATACTGTCACCCGATTTCTGGAAGCACTGATAAAATGCCATCCGGAGATCCGTTTCTGTGCGGTCCTCAAAGATGGCCTGTAGCTTTAAGAGAATCGCAGGTACCGACTCCTGGTCTGCAGTGGGCCAAGTCTCTACTTCTCTCTCAGCCGCACCAGCTAACTGTCCTATTACCACAGCAGCTTTTTGCTTCTCAGTCATGGAGTACATATCTAAGATGCTACATATTTTCCTTTTAAACCCTGGCAGGGTGTCGGGCTCGCCGCTGTACTGGGGGAGCCACTTCGCTCCAGGCATGTATGGGAGCGTTAGCGGCATGAGCGGGACCACCGGGCCAGGTGAGGGGCCCGCACCTCCATCCTGCACTACAACGCCAAGCGGTGGGTTATTGGGGCCACCGGCGGGGGCCGCTCCGTCTGCTGGTTGCTGCGACATATTGATGCCCCCTTGGTTAATCTGAGCCTACCTCTTTTGCAGGCTGCAGCGTCGCAGGCACAGCGGTGGAGACAGGACCTTCGTGGCAGGCACAGCGGTGGAGACAGGACCTTCGTCGCAGGCACTCTGATGTCAGAGCGTTCACTTCCTGTTTCACAGGACCTGCCGCCGCGTCAGAGCTGGGGCCGGAGCCAGGCAACAGCGCGCTTTTTTTTTCAGGTACGCCCCCCTTCTTCACCAGCGCCTGAGGGCGCGAATATTGCGCTAAAGATGGCGGTATTATGGCGCCAACACAGCAAACAGTCTTTTCCGCACAAACAGTCAATATAGGCACACAGGACTCACAATTGCAAGTTTCGTATCCTGTTCGTGACGCCAAAGATGAGTCGCACTTAGTACCAGGGCAATGGGGTACTTGGCACCAAACCCATGAAAGTCTATGGGATTTGTCACTGGCAGCGGGACTCGGTCCGTGGCCTGGGCGCTCATACAATGGGGGAAGATATTTACAGGGGATTAATAGAATAGGTAGTTCGTGACGCCACCTGTGGTTTCTGGTAATTGTACCAGCGCTGCTGTGAGGGTCTTCACAGGGGATGTTATGGGGGCAGCTGGGTGGTAAGTCTCCCACAGGTGAGACTGGTCCCTGGAAGTCTATGGTGGTGATGATGTAGGGTGTAGATAAGGATTCAGTCACACACATTGCAGTTTCTTTCCATACCTTTACTGGCAGATGGTTCAAGCAGATCCCGGGGAGCTGGTCGGGGTGGAGAGTGCACATTCGGGTAATAGCTGAGCAGGTTAGAGGCCTCCTTTACTTCCATATACTTGTGAGTCCAACCTGCCTGAAGCGAAGTTAACTCCGAATATCCAGCTTTCTCAATAGCTGTACTGCCCGGCCAATATTGTGGTGGAGCCTTCTATGTGGTGAGAACAGAGTCCTTCTATGCGGGGCCCTGCTAAAAGTCCTTGTTCCTCCTGACTTCGATTACGTATTGACACTTAAGGCTGCACTCTGCGACCTGTAGTCCAGATGCCTCCGGTTATCTTGTTACTAAGCTTGAAACTGTAGCAACGCCTCGGACTCCGGTGTCCGGCAATTTAGTGCAGGCAATCCAATACCTAAAGCACTTCTCTATCTTCTCCACTGCCCTTCACCCTGCTCTCGCTCTTAGCACAAGCAATTGTAACTTCGATGGTAATGTCAGCTTTCTTCTAGAGCTCGCTGAGCAGCTCTCAGTATCCTCCTTCCTCCAGCTTCTGTTGAGGTACTGATTAAGGGTAGCTCTGACTAGGCTAGGATGATCCACTTCACCCGTACTAGCCTCCACTTGCTTGTCAGGTGAGCTACATTAGCTCTGCGAGGATTCAGTCCTCCCTTCTCTCTCTCCAAGTCCAGACTCCACTGGACTGAACTGCACTGTCCAAAGACAGGAAACTGACTGAACTCTGATTGCTAAGTGTCACTTCCTCTTGTACCCCTGATGGGTGTGTCTAAAAGTGTGAGTGAAGTGCATAGATATTAAGCTTTTGCGATTACCTTCCTGTGCACTCTCCTGGATTTTATGTGTGCCTGCATAGCTGGGCTACACATCATGAGTACAAAATCTCTAGGAGCAACCTAAAAATTCTGTTTGGTAGTATTATTTTGATGCTATATGGCAGTATTATTAAAGACTCTAAACCTGCCTCTAGCTGCCTGGACCGAAGAGAGCATTGTGGGTCCGCGTTTGGGCATTTCTTGGCATGCTCTGCTATATGAATTATTATAGACGTTTTATGGGTGTTTATATTTAAGTGACAGTTTCAGGAGTTTATCAGCACTTAGGATGTGCGAGATATGGCGGTGGACTCCTGCTCTGTAATCTCATTGGAGAACTCAGGAGACGGCTCCGGCCCTGCGTGAGATGGCTGATAAGAGAGAAGCATTTTGGCAGCATCGTTATCTCCGCATTGTGAATATTCTTATCTAATGACTATGATTTTCGTGTAGAAACGGTAGATATCACATACCTGCGGAAATTGCCACAACTGCAGGGCGTATGGCTCTGTGAAAACGTGACGGATCCTTGAAATGTCTCGTCTATGCCAGTTGCATAAGCCCACACTTTTTTGATCCAGCTCCTGAAAAACAGGACTGTTTCCAGTTATTACATATCCTGACAATTAATTACCCCTTTAGAACACCCGTTTAATAAGAGCAGGCATCTATTAGGATTAGATACATCATTTGCTCCTGGGCTTAATCCAAATTCTGTTACAGGGACGGTTAAACTTTTTAAGCATGATTTGGAGTCTCTTAATGGCAGCGATATCTTTTTAACCCTTATATGTTCCACAACTCAGGAGCAACGGCAGCCACACTCCTTATACTGCACCCACTGGAGTTTTTTTTGTGTTAATAAAGCCCTCTGTTACAGGTACCTAGCAGCAGCACTATGCATGCAACTGGACAACTTAAAGGGGACCTGTCACTTGGCATAAACACATACTTTTTTCTACCTGGTGTAAATGCCTCTGTTCTCCTGAATCCGGTGATGTTTTTCTTTTCTTCCTGCGCCTTTCAGTTTCTGAGATATGGCCTCCTCTTCCCGATATATAAATCTAGTCTCGTTACTAAGTGGGCATGGCCATATTGTTTTCTCTGTGGGTGTGTCCATGAAGACCACGCCTATTCGCACTAGATTTATAGATAGGGAAAAACGATCATATTTCAGGAACAGAGGGGAGCAGGAACAAAAGCAAAACATCGCCGGATTCAGGGGAACAGCGACATTCACACAGAGTAATAAAATGACATCTTTGTGGCAAGTGGCAGCCCCCTTTAAACAATACAATAAACATAGATGCTAGATGATCCGTAATATGGGTTGTTAACTACGTCAGCTTAAGTACTTTATACTGGGAGCACTGGATGCAAAATTAATGACACATTTGGAAAACTCAGTTATCGTCTCATAGAATAATTCCCCCGAGAAAATACAATTACACGAGAGATTGTGTAATCAAAAGAACATTTACTAAATCAATAAAAGCAGCTGCACAAGTAACCATACAAATACATAAGCAATGTCAGTCCATCTCATAGAGCTGACTACCCTTGAGTTCAAGTCATTTTCTATGGAGGAAACACATATTCTACTACTTATTTCTTAAAGGGGTACACACCATAAAACATGTTTCTCTGTATCTGTGCATGTTTCCCTGTATCTGTGCATGTTTCCCTGTATCTGTGCATGTTTCCCTGTATCTGTGCATGTTTCTCTGTATCTGTGCATGTTTCTCCGTGTCTCTACAAGGATGGGCAAAATGCCACAATGGAAAATATTGAGTTCACTGCCCTAGCCATCCATTATGTCTATCTTGCCTAGGTTATTGGGTTAGTCCCAAGCTCCCAGTGGACATGGCCCAGCGTCCCTTCTGGCTAAGCCACTGCGTTTTGTGCCCAGGACCCTCATCCTTAAATGTGACCATCTCCAAATGTTTTTGTCCTAATAATGCTAAAAATTGAAGGCTGCGCCTGTCAACCAGGGGATGTGGCAAATGGTTTCCACCAATAGAAAAGTGTTGATCAGCTTCCAGCACTGTGGGATGGCTCATTTCCAGGATCTGTGGGATTCGCAGAGGTCAGACTGATGGCATAACCTAGTGATATACCACCATGTTACTACCAGTGATGCAAGGCACATCTGTAAGTATTGGGCGTCTTGGGTTGCAGCAGACTTATCTGGGCCAAACTGAAGGGTGAGGAACCCTTGAACCCCCTTGTTATGAACCCTTTAACCCTTGTACAATTTATTAATTTGGCAGAGCCCCTTTAAGTATTCTGTAGGTCTGTAGGATATTGGTTGGGGAAGGAGCACTAGGATCCCCACAGGCCCCTTGAGACCAGGAGTCGGCACACACGTGTCCTGGGGTGGGTTGCAGTCCCCAGTAGAGGGGTCCCTCATTCTCAGGACCAGTGCAGGGCCCAGAGGTGATGTGATGGC
Organism: Oophaga sylvatica; assembly: GCA_033576555.1. Taxonomy (NCBI): domain Eukaryota; kingdom Metazoa; phylum Chordata; class Amphibia; order Anura; family Dendrobatidae; genus Oophaga; species Oophaga sylvatica. The sequence goes on along the minus strand of JARQOD010000010.1, from coordinate 49,202,722 downwards.
ATTTCTTGTATGTATGTCACCTTTTATAAATTTCTGTAATTTCCACAGGTACATGGAACCTGATGCCCTAATCCATAGCACCACACACCGTATGTAATTACTGACACGATGTGCGCTTTGTTATATTAGATTCAATTGATGCATTATCCTAATGCTTCCTATGATTCCTATAATAACCGTGGCCTCAATCAGGTTTCCCAATAATTGAGAAGGGGAAATTGCGTGTTTATTGGTTTACACTTTAGAGATAATCTAGGTGTCCCGCAATCACTCCCATGATAGAGATCTGAAACCCTATAAAGGGATCTTCTCCATGATTAGCACAATCTACAACCTCAGCAATAACGCAGAATGATCATTGCGTCCATTTACACGCCGAGATTTTTGTTATAATCATCGATGAGAGATGATAATTTCCCAAGAAAATCATCGCTAGAGGATTTTTTATTAGTATAGTCATTCTGTCCAAATGATCGATAATGACAAATATAACAGCCAGTGCCGAGAGGTGCTGCAGCTGCGGAGAGCTCAGCGCAGCCGGGTGTAATATGGTCGTCCAGGGCATTTGTAGACTATAGAGTCCCTTGTCGATAAAGGACTGGTGCTGGTTGTTCATTGTGGATAACCTCTTTAGACATCAGGGGGGTCTCTGGTTTGGCTGGTATGAGCAGATTCTCCATACTAAGTTGGGTTTCTTTTCATTTCCTTTGTATTACAATTTTTTTTTTAAATATAGGTCTTCAGAATTCTGGTTTTGATGGATAATTACCAGGCCGGTACAGAAAACACATTATAGAAAGTGAAATGGGTCTGGTCCCCTGGGAGGAATTTACACCTAACTGGAGCTTTGACAAAAAGGATGTAAAATGTGAAGGTCGTGTAGAAGTCGTCCGTCTTCCATTTCCCTGTAGAGCAGCCGCATTAAAGTTCTCAATAGCCAATTAACTTCCACGGCAGAAGCTCGTTTTGATTTATATAATAAAACAGATTGAATTGTGAATTATTTCTACAGAAATGGACATTACACTTCTGCACTGGTGAAACAATGCTGTTTGCACACTCTGAGCCGAGGGTTACATAGTATCTATATAATGTGCATATGACTGTTCTGTTATAGGAGAGTCATAAAAATGGATATAATATACAGTATTCCTGAGGGTGGAAACCTTGAGGGCGACAGAAACAAAATTATGACTGTGGGATCTGTCAGATCTTTATGCCTTCGCCAAGGGCAGAAGGTCAGTACACATAAGTATTCGGGTTATAAATGCTTATAGTGCTTCAAATGTTATCAATCGCCCTGTTCATTTCTGTCCTCTTCATTTTGGTTATTCAGTTTCATCATAGGAGAGAGGCAAAGACACAACCTGGCAGTGCCGATGCTTTCTAGTAAAAGTTTATCTCACCACAGTGCTGAATTCACAGCTACATTGCTCAGTACTAAGATAATGCTATTCATGCTTCTGGAGCTTTCTAGTAATTGTTTTATCACATCCAAGTGCTGGATTCACAGCTACACTGCCCAGTACTGCTGTATAGTATCCTACATGTTGCTGCAGCTTTCTAATAAGTGTGGGATTTACAGCTACCCTGATCTGTACTTTTGAATAAAACTCTGCATGCCGCTGCTACTCCCTAGTTTTTTATCTCATTCCAGGACAGAATTCACCACTGAACTGCTCAGCACTACTTTATAATGTCCTTCATGCAGCAGGTGTCTTCTAATTTTTGCATCCTTCTGGTGTTTTTCATCCCAGAGCTGGATTCAAAGCTACACTGCTTAAAACTACTGTGTAACATTGTCCATGCTGCTGCTTTCTAGTATGTGTTTTATCTCACCCTGGTGCTATATTCATAACTAGGATGATCAGTGCTGCTGTATACTATCCCTTGTGCTTCTTTCTCGTATTTTATTTCACCCCATGGCTGAATTCACATCTACACTTCTCTGTACTGCTGTATCATATCCTCCATGCCGCTACTTTCTAGAAAGTGTTTTATCTCACCACAGAGTTGGATTCACAGCAGGTACAAGGAAGTAACGGATTACAAGTTGCACCCTTAGTCTGCTTTTGGGGTGTCCATATAAAAGAAAGTCATTGGATGATTTCTTTGAGGCTAACCATGTGCAAAGAATTTATGACTATGACACAACTTCATTTCCACTTTCCTTCCTTCCTGCATTTGATTGCTATACAGAAATACTGCCTGTATCCATGTAGAACTGTGTAGGAGGAAAAAAGTAATCGAAAAGAAGATAAAAATCTGAGTGATAAGACGACTTCCGCTGTGTAGTGAATCTCGTGTCACCGTCGTTCCCCCCACTCTTCGTACCTTTGTATGGCAGGTTGCCCGCTGGGAAGCTATTCTTTGATATCCGCCTTTGATATCTGGTTATTAAACACAGTCAGCTCCTGTTTAATTGCAGCAAAATAACAAAAACATTTTCCGGTTGTAAAATTATGCCATAGGGCAGGTGTGGGCTCGATGTCTGCACTGGTCTTTGGATCACCTACTATAACTGCACTGTTCCTTGGACTACCAGCTATTATAGTAGTAGTCCTTGAGCTACCACCTATTACTACACTGGTCCTTAGGGTGTCACCTATTACTGCACTAGTCCTTGAGGCACCACTTATTACTGCAGTGGGCCATTAAGTACCACCTATAACTGCATGCTGAGACCACTATCGCACTGGCCATGGCTACCACCTATTACTCCACAGGACAATGATGGGCTACCACCTCCTACTGCACTAGTAATTGGGCTACCACCTATTACTCCACAGGACCATGATGGGCTACCACCTACTACTGCACTAGCCATTGGGCTACCACCTATTACTACATTGGACCATGCACTAGCACTGGTCCTTAGGCTACCACCTATTATTTCAAAGGACTACTATAGGCTACCACCTAGTACTGCACTGGTCCTTAGGCTACCACCTATTACTGACTGGTCCTTAGGCTACCACCTATTGCTGCCCTGGATCAGGAGCTATCACCCATTACTGAATCTGGCATTGGGCTACCACCTATTACTGCACTCGATCATGAGCTACCAACTATTACTACACTAGTCCTTGGGCTACCATCTTTTGCTGCCTCGGATCATGAGCTATCAGTGCCCATTACTGAATCTGGCATTGGGCTACCACCTATTACTGCACTAGATCATGGGCTACCAACTATTACTACACTGGTCCTTGGGGTTCCACCTATTACTACACTGGAACATGAGCTATCACCTAATGCTGCACTGGTCCTTGGGCTAAACCCTCTTACTGCATTGGTTATTGGGCTACCACTTATTAGTACAGTGGACTTTCTCGTTACCAACTTTTAATGTATTGGTCCTTGGGCTTCTAGCTATTACTGCACCAAACCTTGCCTTCCACCCATTACGACACTGGTCCTTGGGCTACCACCTAGAACTTCAGTGGAGTTTCGACCTCCACTTATTATTGCAAATGTCCATGTGATACTATTACTGCACTGAAACGTGGGATACCATTTATTACTGCATTCATCTTTGGGCTACCGCCTATTAATCCACTGGCCCTTGGGCTACCCTCTATTGCTGTACTGATCTATGATGGACTGCCCCTGTCTCTTAATTAAATGTATCTGGTATCAGATCACCACCAATCTGATATTGCTGGCCCATCTTAAGTCCAAGTAAACCCCTGTCTTTGCTCTCCTGTCATGGATACAATAGACAGGAAAGGTTATAAGAGTATTAGAGCATGTTGAGCTATGCTGCCTTCATCTTCATTAAAGAGCAACATTTTCCTATTCGTCGTCAAATCGTCAGTAAACGATTTTATAGGAAGAGCTGTGGTGTAAAATATGGAGGAACGTAGGATTAATCCATCAGGGTCCAAGCAAATGTCCCTATTAATAGGTTTCCACACGGTTAGTGATATGCGTGGTCTGATGTTACAGGATTCTTGAAATCCACTTTCTATATATTTCAGGCAGCGCGGTCCTGAAACGAGCGCCGTCTCCCCTCTTTGATGGTGTCATAGATGCATGGCGGTCTGTCATCACCGGTGGAGAACACACGACTCTTCTTTATTCATTGCCGGGAAACTGATTGTAGGATAAAGCCGCCGTATATTGTAAGACGAGGGGTCGACTTCCTTCTTGTTAGCAGAATTTGGAGAGTTCGCCCGGTAAGTTTTTATTAACTCGGCCCAGATTGTATCTCGGCACAAAGACTCGTTCTTTCTGTATTCCAAGAACAAAATGTGAAAGGTCGTTTATTCTGACTACATGAGAGGAAAAATATGACCCAGACATCATAAGCCTGAGCAGATGTACGGTGCCGATCGGATGATAAAGAGCAGGAACGCATTGATATTCGCTACAATGTAACAATATATATATTTCTCTGCATTTAATACAGTGACGAGCACAGAGGAGCAGGTTAGGGCTTCATATTCCGGGGTCTGATACAAATTCTTGGCTCCCACCGAATAACCTAAGCCATCCCCACAGGGTCACACTTGGCGACCAGAATCCTCCAGTAGGTCCACGATCTCACACATCAATGGTGGCAACTCGTCAGCCCAAAGCGGCTTCCATCATCAGGATTGGTCCGCTTAGCAGGGTCCAGCGGCTCTTTGGCTCCTACACAGGAGGTCTAGACTTCAATAGAGGGGACCCCAGGTTGTGTATGCGGAGTAGATATCAAAAAACTGACCGGCACATCCAAACATAGATCCAGTGTGAACAGGTGCTAAAACCTAGAGTCACCAACTCATACATATTCAAGAAAAAAAGGTAGCACACTGTAGTGCCATAGCTTGCGGACACAAAATATGAAAAATGAATTGCATCACTGCCTTAGAAATATGAAAAATTGAGAAGTCTTAGCGCATAAAAAGGCCAATTTATGTGTACCTGGAAGCCACGTTAAGGCTCTTCTCGTATTCCAGGTTCTAACTATGCCAATCCTCACTTAGAAAAGTCTGTCTGCATGGGAACATATGAATCCTCTCTTCAGACTAAAATCTACATCTCTGTGGAGGGGTAATGAACCTGGTATATTTAAAACGCCTGTGACCAACAGGTGGAGTGCTCAGGTAGAAGGTAAATGAATACATATCAAAAAACTGACCGGCACATCCTAACATAGATCCAGTGTGAACAGGTGCTAAAACCTAGAGTCACCAACTCATACACATTCAAGAAAAAAAAAATTGGCATAGTTAGGACCTGGAATACGAGAAGAGCCTTAATGTGGCTTCCAGGTACACATAAATTGGCCTTTTTATGCGCTAAGACTTCTCAATTTTTCATATTTCTAAGGCAGTGATGCAATTCATTTTTCATATTTTGTGTCCTCAAGCTATGGCGCTACAGTGTGTATGCGAAGTAGATCCTGACTACATGAGTGGGTGGAAGACAAAACCAAAAAAGCCGGGTCAGAACCAGAAAGGCAGTGGCCAAGAGAGAGATCAAGAGCCGAGACCAAGAGTTCACCTAAAGTTAAAGGCAAAGAGGAGTCAGGTTGTCTAAATGGCTAAATCAAGAGAAAATTCACGGGTTAATTAGGAGAATAGTCAGAAAATCAGTCGGAACAGAGTAATCCAAAAGTGCTCCGTAGTGGTAACACAAGTGGGCAATAGCTGTACCAGTGGACAGGACATATAAATGGAGCAAATAGCCTGTCAGGAGAGCTGATTGGCCACCAAAGTCAGCCCACTGAGCGGCTCTGGTTTTTGGCTTTGTACTCAGACCACGTAGTTGGCCCTGGGCAGCGACATTTATACTGGCAAGTATGGGAACGAAGCAGCGGCACCAGACAAGAGGCAGGTAAGTACATAAGAAGTGGAACCTAAGGCTGTGTTCACACAAAGTTCTTTGAGGAGCTCCAAAGCCACAAGCTTTTAAGCAGAAACCACTTCAGGAAAAGCTCTTTTTTTGGAGAAGTTTTTGTAAGAGTTTTTTTCTTAATCGATTGTCGGCAGGTTTTAGATTGGAGAGTGTTTAAGTTGGAGAGAAGTGAAATCCGCTTCCTTTTTCTCCACCAAGTTTTTTTTCAAAACCTCTTCAGGACAAAAAAAAAATCTCATGAACAGCAAAGTGGATTTCCCATAGAAATTAAGTAGAAGAGTTCCAAGCGTTAAGTAAAAGTTTTCCAAGTTTTTGAAATGGTTGTTGATGAGGATTTCGGAAGGGACCTGCTTATAAAAAGGAAAAAAAAAGTCTTTTTGAACATAAAGGTCCAGCAAAAGACGTTCCTGTTTGGACCCAGCGTGCTATGGGGTGATTCACAAATAAGCTTATTGATCCCCTGTGCAATTATAGGATCAGAGTTGTAATTAAAATCAGACGTGTGCTTGTCCCGTATGGGTGGAGGGTCTGACCCATCATCTGATGGCGCCCACTTGTCATCATTACCTAACCGCTGCTGCCAATTACAGGCTGCAGCGGTGCTCGGATTTCCAAACAGTGCTTGCAGCGTCGCCGCAGACCCTGGAGAAGCCTGCGCTGGATGACAATAATGAAATCATGGAGCTGAAAAAAAAATCAGCAGCGTAGATAAAATCCTCAGCCTTCCCTTGATGATTTGGTGCAGATTTTCACGCTGCAGGTTTCAGTGCAGAAATCCCTCCGGGAGAGCAGGTTGTTTCCTTTTCCAGGAGCAAAAACGCTGCAGTAATCTGTTCTGATGGTGGAGTGGGTTTTTTTTTTTTTTTGCTGCATTTTTGGTGCAGATTTGAAGCAGTGTTTTTTATGCATTTTTTTAGTGCAGATTTGCTGCGTTTTTTACATGCATTTTTCTACTATATGGGAAAATAAACGCATAAATAAGTGCACAGTCCAACAGCGTCTTTAAAATCACGATGGACGGGAGCTTTCATGAAGTCACATCCTCTCTGCTCGAACTGTTAAATACTGCAGATTTTCTGCACTAAAATCACAGCAGAAAAAAACCCTTTGCATTTATGCTATGTGGGAACACGGCCTTACACTGCGGCGCGCTGTCCGCTCTCGTAGGACTACAACTCCCAGCGGTGGAGACGCAGTGATGGGAGTAGTTCTGCTCGTTCCATGCTCGCTTTATAGTGGAGATTTCTGGGCATCGTCTCCAGTTATCAAGATGTTCTCTCTGCCACGACTTTTGCGGTTTTCACTCATTATCTGGTGAATGAGCGTCTGCTGAAATGTCAAGATGGCCGGACATTACTTTATATAGTACATGGAAGGAAGGAGGAGAACACGTGACACGGTAAAATCCACGCACGACACCGCGCAGGGCGCCGCCGCCAGAGAACCGGACAGATCGTGACGTATCTGCATCATTCCCGTACTAGAAAGGAGAAAAACATGGCGGCCTTCTTCCAGAAACGGCGCCACCTCCGTCTATAGGTTGTGTCTGGTATTGCAGCTCAGCACTGGTAAAAGTGAAAAAGATGGAGCCGCAATACCGGACACAACCTGGGGGCAAACGTGGCGCTATTTTTGGGGAAAAAGTAATCAGGCTTTACTAGTTTTAGACAAAACCTTTTAACCCTATGATTTTGGCCATAAAAAATAGAAAGGACCGTTGATGAGAGAAGCGTAGTACGGGACACTGAATGGATGGGGGCAGTCGTTTGTCAGGGCAAGATAGCGGTCATTGGGGGGCTGTGGCTGTCATGGGGAACATCACGGCCGTCATAGGGGAACATCACGGCCGTCATAGGGGAACATCACGGCCATCATAGGGGAACATCACGGCCGTCATAGGGGAACATCACGGCCGTCATAAGGGAACATCACGGCCGTCATAGGGGCATGATGAGTGTCCTAATTGTAAACAACAATGGAGGCACAAGAGCAATAAAACATGAAGATACTGAAAAATCTGATATATTAGTGACTGTATACACGTATATGACTGCGTATGTGTATAGTAGTTATACAAGGTGGCCCCATAACCGGGCCCCGGCGGGGTCTCCCGCTTACTGGGCCTCCTTCATAAGAACTGTGTCTCCCATAGCAACCAATCAGAGCTCAGCTTTCACTTTACCTCACAGGTCTCCCGCTTACTGGGCCTCATACATAAGAACTGTGTCTCCCATAGCAACCAATCAGTTTACCTCAGCTTTCACTTTACCTCAGCAGTGTGAGGAATGCCTGCGGCCGTCGTCTCCTTCCTGAGGTCGGTCGGTGTTCTCTACGGAGGACGGTAGTGACGTGTGAGCACAACATGGTTGATTGTGACAGTGGCGGTGACGTACACACAGGGTCAGTCATGGAAACATTACTGGGCAATGTCCGCACATTCACGCTCCAGTAATAAGCCTTATACGCGGTGTGGTGCGGAAGTGACACAACGCGAGATACGTGACCAATGCCGTACGTAATAAACAGCAGACGTCCAGGAGACGACTAGGAGAAGCCTCAGGAAATAGACATAACGTAAAAATAATCCCAGCAGAACAACATGGCGCCGCGTGCGGGTGTTCTCAGTGTGAACAGGCGCTTACCTGAGTTTTCTGGGATTGTATCCCGGCAGATTCAGGACTGTTGGCAGCTAGGGGTCCGCAGTTCTGGACCAAGATGACGCCAGTAATTTTCTCATAATACCCTGAGGACAGGGAATATAAAGGGGACAACGCCGCAGGATCTAAGCGCAATATCACAAATAATAGTGCAGCGCGGATGCACGCACCGGACGTAGGATGAAGGAACAGCGTAGTGGCCCTGGGGGAGAGTCCCAACCAAGGTCCTGGTCACTCGGTGTGCGGCACGGCTCCTGGTCCACGAGGCGATCCTCAATCGTCCGCAGGTGTAAGTAAAAAAGATGCAGAAAACCAGTCCGGTGCCATTAATTTTCTGCCAGACATATTACTTATCATGGATCCGACGACTGAGACCTCGGACGATCCCAAAATCCACGTCCCCTGGATGTAGGGGAGCTGCGCATGCGCCATTGTCTATGGGGCCACTGAACGCTATTTCCAGCAGTCCCATAGACAATGAATGATGTAAGCGCCGCTCCGCTCCATCCAGCGGATTTCAGAGCACGAATTTTGTGATTCGAGGGGTTGTACTGTACACCCATCGATAAGGGGATAACTTTTTTCTTAAGTGTATAGATAATGCAGGAATTTACTGGAGCAACACGGCGCCTCATTTATGGCGCCCCAGCCATTGCATGACGACTACAGCTCCCAGCATGCCCGCAACAGGCGCAGACATATTTTCTTTACGCTGTTCGCTGTCGGAGATGCAAATGTTAATTTTTTTTTTTTTTGTGCGGCCCCTTTTGAGCCTTTCTTGCATCCGTGTGTATCCAGAACCCAGAGACATGTTGGGGGTTGATACAGTTCTGTTCGGCCGTCTGTTGCCGCCGCGTCAGAGCCAGATGTTCCTACTTCAGCGTTCAGATGTTCTCTGCCTTTCAGTAATTACCCGAACAACAAGGCTGAGAAGACAAGTCCGACTGTACACGAGCCATAACCAGCCGAAAACCCAGTCCTCAGACGAGCCGGCAGCTCTGGGCAGCGCTCCGTCCAGCACCACGGACAGCAGAGAGGATGGACGCCAAGGCGGCCTCGCTCCTCTGCACTCGTCTGGGGCTCATGTACTATGAATGCCGATGCATCGTGCCAGATTATAAGGGCGCAGGACTCTAACGAGTCACTTATAGCTTCTTATTAATGAACTGGACAGGAAGGGTCTTCCAAGCGATTTTTTTTTTCACGCGAACCAAAAACTGTGTGCACCTACCCTACTCTGTTGACCCTTAGACCACCCGACTCCTCTGTATTATTTGATTCTGATTGACTTCCTGACCTCTGCCCCGGCTCCTCCAGACTATACACTTGGATCAGAGCTTTCCCGTGTCCTTGCATCTCTGAGTTTGGATTGTTAGGTTTAGCCCTTCAGCTTGCTCCACCGATGAGCAGATACTCCGTAGAGACAACCTAGGGGCCCTTGCACCGAAATCCAGACACCAGAGAGCTACTTGACTTCCTGACCTCTGCCCCGGCTCCTCCAGACTATATACTTGGATCAGAGCTTTCCCTTGTCCTTGCATCTCTGAGTTCGGATTGTTAGGTTTAGCCCTTCAGCTTGCTCCACCGATGAGCAGATACTCCGCTCCGCAGAGACAACCTAGGGGCCCCTGCACCGAAATCCGGACACCAGAGAGCTACTTGACTTCCTGACCTCTGCCCCGGCTCCTCCAGACTATATACTTGGATCAGAGCTTTCCCTTGTCCTTGCATCTCCCAGTTTGGATTGTTAGGTTTAGCCCTTCAGCTTGCTCCACCGATGAGCAGATACTCCGCTCCGCAGAGACAACCTAGGGGCCCCTGCACCGAAATCCGGACACCAGAAAGCTACTTGACTTACTGAGCAGAATGTCGACCTGCCAGTTTAAAGCTGAACGGTAGACGACACAACTGCTTTGTGGAATCTTGTGCCCACTGGAGGATTCTGGTGGCCCAGTGTGACCCTATGGTTTCCAGTTATGATATCTGAGGTTATGAGTTGGACACAAGTATTGATTTTGCATCAGAGTCCAGGAACATTAAGCCATGTAAGTCTATGTCTTAGAAAAGGGAACATGGGACTTGTCTTTACACAAAATGAGTAGAAATATAATTTTTTATAACTTTGTAGCTAACATCAATGCGTCTGTGTTCTTTACCCTCAGATTGGCACAGGACTTCTGCTCAGGCTTCGGATGTTCGGATGTATCCTTCCGTCAGGTAAGTAGGCAGGTTGCCTCAATCAAGGAGAACTTTCCAGCATACCTCCATAGTAGTCTGATGTGCCAGTACCGCCACTTCCCCGACTGCTACACGATCTCACAACAGTGGTAGAAGAAACGATGGACCTAGGTACGTCCTATTAAATTGCTATGTTCAATTATGGTGTACAATAATAAATTATATTGTGGCACTGTGTTAGCCAGAAAAATCGATGTGAATACTTTTTCGTCCAATTATGACACTAAGTTTCACTCTAAGAATACTCTTGTCATAATTGGACGGAAAAGTATGTTCAATTACTAATGATGCGTTGGGTTGTGTTGGGACATAGATACAACACTATAAATATAACTTAAAATTGACGAATAATACAGCAACCACTTATACTTTACGTTAAGTAACTTCCCTAACCGCATTTTATTTGTACCCGTACAAATATATACTCTTAGTTACAGTAATTCTTCCATAGGCACCACAGCCCCCCATACACTATGATGCTAGCACAGTCCCCTACACAGTAAAATGCCCCCACAATACCATCACACAATAAGATGCCCCCACACAGTATAATACCCTCTCAGTACCCACACACAGTAATGCCTCACAGTACCACCACACAATAGGATTTCCCCATACAGTAATGCCCTTACAGCACCTCGACAATATAATGTCATTACAGCCCATTACAAACAATATAATACCAACTCAGTATCCCCATACATAATACTGCCTTCACATCCCCCCACACAGTAAAATACCCCCACAGTACCACAAAATAATAGAATGCCTCCCACACAGTATAATGCCCTCTGTACCCTACACAGTAATGCCTTCACAGCCCTCGACACAGGATAATGCCCTCAAAACTCCCCCACAGTAACACCACACCAATAGGATGCCTCCAACACAGAATAAGGCCCCCTCAGTACCCTCACACAGTAATGCCTTCACAGCCCTCCACACAGTAAAATGCCCCCACAGTACCACAAAATAATAGAATGCCTCCCACACAGTATAATGCCCTCTGTACCCTACACAGTAATGCCTTCACAGCCCTCCACACAGTAAAATGCCCCCATAGTACCACAAAATAATAGAATGCCTCCCACTCAATATAATGCCCTCTCTGTACCCTACACATTAATACCTTAATACACAGGATAATGCCCTCAAAACTCCCCCACAGTAACACCACACAATAGGATGCCTCCAACACAGAATAAGGCCCCCTCAGTACCCTCACACAGTAATGCCTTCACAGCCCTCCACACAGTATAATGCCCCCACAGTACCACCACACAATAGGATGCCCCCCACATACAGTAATGCCCTCGCAGCACCTCAAACTATATGGTGCCCCCATGTAAGCATCCTATTTGCCTGTTGCATGACCTGAAGGTCTTTGATGGTCCTTTGGTCTCTACATAAAAGGTTTCATTTTATTCAATCTCACCTGAGTAATGGGCACACAAATATAGTTAAAGTCTGGACATAACTCCCTATAAAGCTCCACAAATTCACGACTGACCGCTTGGATTCATAGCAGATGGGAAGTACTCTACAATTCACTGGGATAGCCTCCAATGGGGAGGGGGAGGAGATACAGTCAGTGACCAAATGCCCTGAAAGATGTGCTCACCATGGTGGGGAAAGACCAAACAGTAAGAACTTGGAGTGAAAAAGTGACTCCCATGGATATCACTCTGGCACAAGCGTCCTCCCTGAAGTGCTGGTAAAACATAGATGCAGGGATAAATGAAAGAACTTAATGAGTTTCTCAATGCATGTCTTCTTTTATTAATAGTTATGTGTCAGATTATGGATTCTGTTTTGCTAAATTTTGCCGAATCTGTCAATAAACATGAAATGTACATGAGATAAAGTACATCCTTCTCCAAAGACCGTGGAGTGCGTGGTGTGATCTGTCATATCGGTGCCACCCTGCACTAGCTACGCCTCAAGCAGTTCACTCATTAAATTCCCTATCGTCTACTGAAAATGAGATGACTCTGCTGCCTGTGGCACAATCTAAACAGTAAATCTAAAAGCTATGAGAAAAAAAAAAGACAAATTTTGATGTGTACTCCAGTGTGAAAATTGGGTAAGTATATCCGGATACTCACATAAAAACACAAAACACCAAAACTATAAAAAGTTATATAATGTTAGAAGTTTCATTTCCTAGAATACTGAACTCTACAGAGGGGGCATGTTCTGACGCAGGGTCCCTGGGCTTGGATTTATTGACTTTTGGAAGGAATATGACTCACAGAAGGAGTAGATTTTCCTTCTAAGGATGTTTATCTGCCCGTTGTTTCCCTATTGTCTCTCTGATGTCAGCACAACCACCTGGGAGCTCTGCATCAACCCAACTAAATTGAAAACCTGTCCTCCAGTTGCAGATACGTGCGGCTACAAGGTCTCTGAAAATTACCAGCGAGCACCTAGTGATACGACCTATCAATCAGCTGCTGCGATTCAAGGAAAGTAATCATATGTTAGGGAATCATTTTTTTTTCCCCAGCAAATATATCGCCGCTATAACACAGTCGGAGCACTGAAAGGACTCAATGGACGGGCTACAATGGGCCCATTTATACATTTGTGCTGAGAGCTTGTAAGAACATCATGTTACGGCTCCTTTCCCTTCGACTGCAATTCAGTTTTCTTGTGCTTGGAAGCACAAATAGTAATGGACTCAATTGAATCGGATAAGGAGGGAGACTTCCCTTTATCCTTCTTCCTCTTCTAATGCTCGGGGCTCCAGTAGACAAATCATGAATTTTGTGGTGTTTGGATTTGCATAGCAGGATGGTTCTTAGATACCTGTGCACCTTGTTTTCTGATCTTTATATGTCAAGTATCCCAAGACGTTTAAAAAACATAGTAAAAAATAAATTTGCAGATAATAGATTTATTTTTTTTCTTAGCACTGAAATCCAAGTTTGTGGCATTGATATAAAAATGTAATGGTAAATTCCTCAGTTACCACTAGGGGGAGCTTGGAAGTTTACTGCATACAGTTAGCTCCCTCTAGTGGTGGCTGCAGACAGAAAACAATTATTTAGCTTTTAGGAGTTTGTAGATTTTTTCTATCTACTGGCTAATACGGTACAAAGATATACATCTTTACTGTATCAAAAAGGAGCTTGTAGAGGAATTGAATGTCATATCAGGAAAATGAAAATACGCTTTGAGAAATTGTGCAGAAATTAGACCGAATAAATACATGTAAAATAAAGAAAATAATGTCATTGGGTCCACTACAAGCTGAGCCTGCGCTGCTGAGTCCTTTATGTTTTAACAATATAGTATGTATATTCTACTAGTGATTCAAGGGCTTGAGGTATTTGGAGGGAGGGGGGTGTTTTTTTTTTACATATTTGGCGCTTTGTCTCTAAGGTAGTTTTGTAAAAGTAGCCATCTTCTTAGACAGGCTTTACTCGTGATGTACAGCACATCGCATTTTTTTCCTAATTTTGCTGAAAGCATTTCAGTAAATACAGATCATTTTAAATTTCACTGGCACTGATAAAAAGTACTATAGAGAAGCAGCGATTCATTTTTTCTTAAAGACAACCTGTAACTTTAAAAAAAATTAGTTTAAATACCTAGTAAAAATCCCCGAGTTCCCCTGACTCTGCTGCTCTTTTCCATTTTCCTCTGCGTTGTTCCATTGCAGAGATATTCACATTTGTTTCTTTTGGAACGCAGCATGTGAAATCTCTGCTTTGCAGTCCAACTTAACGATTCTTCAGTGAGTTTGCTCGCTTCCCGAAGCTGTCAGTCACAACTCAGCAGCATCTGAGACTGATAGGACTTCTAGAATCAGCATCTGGAGGAAGTGTGAAATCACAAGGAAGATGCAAAGGATGCAGAATATTCACATACTCTTCTCCAGAAGAAACAAATGTAAATATCTCTGCAATGGAGCGACGCAGCTCAAAACAGAAAAGAGCAGCAGAATCAGGGGAGCACAAGCATTTTTACAAGATATTTAACTATTTTTTTTCGCAAGTGACAGGTCGTCTTTAATAATCCTAACTTCATCATTAGAATCATGCTCAGTTGGCTAGTCTTTGGCCACTTATTCTGCACTCTAGATAACACAGGGTCCTTCACATCCTGAATTTCTTAGTCTTTCATTACCGAAATGGAGCAAGGGTGTAAGGTTGCAGCAGCAGCAAGCTGCCTCCCAGCCACACACTTTGCTGCATAATCTTACGGTTTACAACCACTGGAGTGAGCAGGAGGAAGAGGAGGTAAAATAAATTCCTTCTGAGAAATGTGAAGAAAACTACTCAACATGACCTGAGTAGCCAAGGCCAATCAGCAACATATCCTATGTTTTCATATTAAACTTGCCGAGACCGATGGATTATTACATAATCTAGATCTAAACACGACATGTCACATAAATAATAAGAATATGTGATATTGTCAATATTAAACCCCCTCCCACCTCCCCTTGTAACAAACCTTACAGATCACTGAATTTCTGACCCACTTCAGACAGGAAAATGCCAGAGGGGCCGATATTTCTTTGATATTTCACTGTCCCCATTAGTAATAAAAAAAAAAAACCCACTGTGAAGGCTTTGAAGCTTTATTTTCAGATGCCACATTGTGCCAGTCCAGTAGATCCGCTCATATCTGACGTGTATTAACCTATTCAGGTGAGTCGGGAGTTTTTACAACATTTACAAAGTAAAAGACTCGAATATCAAGAAATGGAATCAAAGCAGATTATTTCAAAGGCTTAGTAAAAAAAAAAATTAGCTTTTTCTTTGCTATTTTTGACCATGGCCAGTGCCCAATAGTGCAGATAAGCCCCATGATTGGATAACAGCTGCAGTACCATAGACTGGCCATGCAGAAAAGTGGCGCTGTTTCTACGAAAAGAGAAAACCTTTTTCTCTCACGTAATTAGAACTCGAGCGCTTCTGCTCAGGGATCAGTAAAGGGTTATTCCAAAAAAAATCAATTTATCCTCTCTCTCCACAGAATAGGAGATAACTGATCGCTCAGATTCCAACCACTGAGACCCCCGTAATCCAAGATTGGGGAACTGCAAATCCATTAGAAATGGAGCTGAGGTGGCACAAAACCCTACGTAGACTGATTAATCGACCGCCGTAAATAGCGGAGCGCTGTACCCTCTAGTCCTATAGACAATGAATGGAGCTGAGGTCGCGCTTGCAGAGATCTGAAAAATGGCGAGAAATAAATGTAGAAAGCATTACACAAGGAATATCATTTAAAGGGGCACTCCAGTGACAGATTATGGCATATCCCCTGAGAGGTGCTAAGTACTAAATTAGTGGGGGGTCCAACCACTCAGATTTGCCTGTAGTCCACAGGGATTTTGCAGCACACAAGTATGACCGCAGTGCCATTCATAGGGGGACACATCCCCTGTTCTGGCATTTAGAGGACTCTCAGTGAATCTAGTAGGATAACTTACAGTATCTGGAGTGCCCCTTTAATTTATTTGTATCATTGGGCGAGTGAAAATGTATATAAATTCCCAAATATTTACATGGAAAGACATCATACATCTACTGGCACTTCTCGCGCCGCCTCTAAAGCATGGATATCACCCACATTCCCCGGATCCGTCCGCATCCTCTTACTCTTGTCTCGGCATTTTGCAGAAGCACAAGCCGCTGATATCAGTTGCTGGAAATAATAGCCGGGGATTAAATTATTGGCTTCTTGTGGATGACATATTTTATAGTCTGTCTCTTCGGATCTATCAGGATAATTTCTGACCCGGTCTGGTTTCTGATGATTATGATATCATTGGAACTGAATTATCTTCCTTTTATTGCTGGAGAAGCTCGCAGAACATTGCAGGGCAAGTGGATTAATCTTGGCAGATCCGGAGGGAGCACATACAGCGGGGAGAGACTGGAGGAAGGGAACGCAGGCGTTGTGGGCACAGCAGGGGAGCTAAGTTTTCTTTCATGTAATATTTAGGGGGGATTTTAATTTCAATGCTAATTCTTAATTATTGGGGTGTCATTAAAGCAGAGATGAGCCTCATAGAAAAAGTCAAATTGCCCACCCTTCTGATATTAGACCATGCTCCAACCTTCCCTGACCCTATAAGCAGAGGAGACATGACCAACGTGGGCCTGGTGCTTCCCTTACTTGCACTTGGTGATGCAGCCCATGATAGAGTGTACCAGATTTTGCAGGGTCCATGGTGGATAGGGTGCAGGTTAGACAGATTCCACCTCTCAAAGGAGACCTGATGTGTCCTTCTTTCCCTTGCTTTGGGGTTGGAGCTATCTTTAGAAGTTACAGTATGACCCACTTTTGGAAAACAAAAGTTTGCATTATTCACAGAGTTTTTGATAGTTTTCCATTGTTTGGGGACGAGGAATGCCATCTGAAAGACAATCGACCCTAAGAGTCTTCCTGGTGTAGACTGGGAAGGCCAGGTCATTGTTCTACTATGGCACCAACAGAGTCCCCCACCCAGAGAAACAGACTGATGGGTCTAACTGGGTGGGGGTGGAGAGCCTGGCCACTTGGTTCATTGTGGATGCACCTTCCAGGGAGATACTTACCTCCAGTGGCTGAGAACCTGGCCTCCTGGTGCCTGGTATGCCTCCAGAGAAGTCCTTTTCTCTTGGAAAGTGAAGAACCAAGCCGAGGACCTCCAATGGCTTCACTATCCTCCTTTGATAGATGCATAATGTGGGGCGTCATCTGCTATGGCTTGGAAATATCTTCAATGTCGTGACCTATTTAAAGATTGGGTGCAAGACGAAAGTCTTGGAGAGGTATTGAACCTGGCGCTGGAATGGCAGAAGCTTACAAACTCTCCACCCATTATTTTAGGGATGGCATGAAGTGCTCATTAAAAGATGCCGTGGTCCAGTGACTACATCAGCAATCCATGGCCGCCTGATGGGGGGCCCGTCGAACCTGTCAGCATCCCAGGCACCTGCTCTGATTACTGGACCCGAAGTTTCACACTACAATGATGAAGTTGCGTTGGGTCTACGAAACAGAAGTGGAGGTAGGAGGCATTTCACAGGCTTCCCATCTGGTGGCCAAAGGACTAGGGATGGAAACGATTACATGTTCTATCCGCAAAATAAGGCATGTAACACCTACATGGACATGTGAGTTTGGCCTAACAAACTCTACAGTACCACTAAAAGGGGTTGTCCATATGATATTGAGGACGTCTGACCTCTGGATAAATCATCACTATCACATTGTTGGGGTCTGACACCTGGCAGAATAGGATCTGATGTGCAGTACACATCACGCACTTTTCAGCTTCATTCAATCTGCTCAATTAGCCACCGCCAGATCAGGGGAGGGTGCCGGATGTGGGACCCCCATCAATCAGATATGGGTTAGGTCATCAATATCACGTTCAGAAAACCCATTTAATGAAAGAAGCCGATCATAGGGTTTCCCATTGCAGTGCCATCCTGCAATCAGCTATGATGTGGTGGATCTGGTAGTTAGTGATCAATTTCCCTGCAGCGCCTCAACAGGGGAAATGAGGTATTGCATGTAGTAATTGAATTAATCTGGGTGTGCAATGCATAGGTAGATCCAGTCATTTAGAGCACAACATCCTCTTTGAAGCCAATCTGTGTAACAGAGGACGACCAACCTTTAACTTACTAATATATTGTTAATGGTTAGTCTTCTAATGCATCAATAGGGCTGAACTGCAATACCAGGCACAGCCTATAGTGGTGCTGTTTTCTAATCCCCAACAACCCCTATAGCAATAAAACCACAGGGGGTACTGAATAGTAAAATAGAAAGGGGGTACACCGGATATCCGACTCAGAGTAGGGGGATGGGGTTGCACGATGCCTCATGTAGGTCTCCGCTCCTCCAGCATCGTCTCTCGTAGGAGCCGGAAGAGCATTTCAGGTGAGATGTAAATATCTGCGTCTACAAAGTGATTTACTTAAATGAGATTCAGTTAAAAAACAGCTTGAGATAATCATCTTGTCATTTTTACCTTCAGGAGAAAATTCAGTATCACCACGTTCCCAATGTTTTCTTACCCCGCGAGATGCATTGGCCGCTATAGGAAATATGCATAATGTGATGCATATGACGCCAGATATAAAGGAGCCCCCCGCTCACCCTTCAAATCAGACATGATTACACCCACTGATGTACAGAAGTTTGCATCCACTTCAAATCTCTACAGTAGTGGAGGAGGATCTCACCTGGTTGTTTGAGGCAATTTGCCATCACATCCGTGAAGTACCCAGTGACCACCCTATAAGAGAGTAAATGGCCTGTAATAAACAAAACGGGGGTCATCGTTCTTCAACCAGAAACCAGATTAACCAGAAAGTGTTGCAGACATGGTAGAGAGTCACGTGTGTCCTCCAGGTGACATTGTTCATCCGTGTTATTATAGTAATCACCTGGTCAGGACCTCGTACCCCGAGGGTTCAGCCTCACTAGCCGCAGACTACGTGAGCAGGAGACAGACGCTGGCTGCCATCCAGAGTCAAGGTGTCACCCGCGCTCACGATGATCATGTCGCTGTCAATGTATCATGTCCGCTAAAATAGGTCAGTATTAATATAGGAGCGGAAAAGAAAAATAGGTCAGGCCTAAACCTACAACAAGTGGCGCTGGGCAAATATGAGATGTACAGAGCTGATAGTATCCCGGACCAGTGATGTAGGGCGATAGAGAAATGGACAACCAGAGGTAACGCACACCAGCAGCATGAGCACCGCTGACCACAGAGAAATGACAACCAGAGGTAACGCACACCAGCAGCATGAGCACCGCTGACCACAGAGAAATGACAACCAGACGTAACGCACACCAGCAGCATGAGCACCGCTGACCACAGAGAAATGACAACCAGATGTAACGCACACCAGCGGCATGACCACCGCTGACCACAGAGAAATGACAACCAGAGGTAACGCACACCAGCGGCATGAGCACCGCTGACCACAGAGAAATGACAACCAGAGGTAACGCACACCAGCGGCATGAGCACCGCTGACCACAGAGAAATGACAACCAGATGTAACGCACACCAGCAGCATGAGCACCGCTGACCACAGAGAAATGACAACCAGAGGTAACGCACACCAGCAGCATGAGCACCGCTGACCACAGAGAAATGACAACCAGAGGTAACGCACACCAGTGGCATGAGCACCGCTGACCACAGAGAAATGACAACCAGATGTAACGCACACCAGCGGCATGAGCACCGCTGACCACAGAGAAATGACAACCAGAGGTAACGCACACCAGCGGCATGAGCACCGCTGACCACAGAGAAATGACAACCAGAGGTAACGCACACCAGCGGCATGAGCACCGCTGACCACAGAGAAATGACAACCAGAGGTAACGCACACCAGCGGCATGAGCACCGCTGACCACGACCATTATCATTATACGAAACTCATTTACACCGCAATGTGCAAAGACCTGGACCGCAAATCCAAATATTATACATTGATCGAATGCGACAAACATTTACAGAACTGGTCACAGTTGATAAAATTGTATAAGCCCAGTGCCACGTCAGTGCGACCTCCGCAGTGGTCACCTACTAAATGTAGCATTGGAGGGCGACCACCGCCTCTGCCACACTGTTCCAATAGACAAACTCCCCCTAACGGTCCAGTATCTCGATTAATATTATGCAATTGCTGGAATAACTACCCTAGTCAGGGCGATCAAGTTGTAGAAGTCCACTGCCACCTCATTCATGTCAATAGAAACACTGTAACGACCCCATCAATTTTTTTTTTTAGCGGAAATAGAAGGTAACAATATTCCACTCAGAACTTAAGACCCCCGCTGACCTCCCCTGCTAAGATTTCAGCCCCGCAGGGTATAGGTTAGTTTGCATTTGTGAAAGCCTGACTTTTTAATCCATTTTTAATCCATACAGCGCCATATTTTATTCTTATTGTCTCCGTCTCTTTACGATTCCTGAGTCGCACTTCTAAGACCCACGTCTAAGATCAAGAAGAATGATTCATTCCGCAGTATAAGTAATATATGCTAAACTGGGTCAAGGCTGTGCATCGTCCCGTTTGAGGTCTGTAACCACTACGTAGGTGATTTTTGATCTGTTTTCTTTGACAAATTTGGATTAATTAATTACAGATTCTCCTAATAAGAAACGAGAAATTCCACCTTCAGTAATCCTGCACGATCGAGGGCACAAAACAACACAATAAACCCCGGATAGTACACGGTAGGATCGGTGTAAACCTACCCTGAAAAATTTACCAGATTATTGCTTAAAAAAATCATTCCCAAAATTCACGGTACAAGTTTGCGCCACAGTGTCCAGACCGGCCATGGTGTTGTGAATGTGGTAAAAATGGTTTCTGAGCAGAGGCTCCCTCTGGTGGTTACTGACAGTACTGAACCTTTCAGCGAGGAATGGCAATCTGAGATCACGGACTGGTCTGATATAAGGGAGGTTCCCTCCCATGATGGTTGCCGGTGATCAATTGTTCTTGTCTCAATTGTGGTTCCTGGTTCATTTGAAAGCTTGCTGAGTCTTGCCTGCATCTTCTGCTATCAGATAAGATATTTTTCTGCTTTTATTTTTGTGCTTGCTTTTTGCATTGTTCCCTGCACTTCTGTGGAGGTCAGCCAGGTCCCCTCCGGGGGCTTGTGCTCCTCTCAGTTTATCTGAAGCCACTGTTGTTTGTTCATTTGCTTTTTCCTGTTTTTTTCAGTGGCTGCGGCTTAGTTTTGTTACACCAGAGAACTGATTTAGGTGGTAGAGGTCATGTGATCTCAGTGTGTTTTTGCAGTCAGTAGAGTTGGTATTTTTTAGGGTTTTTTTTGGATTGCAGTGAGTATACTTTCCTGTACTTTTCTGTCTAGACAGATTGGGCCCCAGCGTTTACTCATTCTATTTTCTGTCTGTGTCCGTGCTTCTTCTTGTCTAACCGCCATTACATGTTTGGGGGCTTCCTATTTTCTTTGGGGATCTGCTCCGGTGCAGATAGCTTTCATCTTTCTGCCTTTAGGTGTAGTTATCTCTCAGGCTGTGACGAGGCATCTAGGATCAACGTAGGAACGCTCCACGGCTGCCTCTAGTTGTGTGGTTAGTTCAGGTTACTGCAATCCAATAGGTTCCAGCCTCTCTGGTGTATTGCCGCTTTTGCTTACTCTCAGCTACCAAAACATAACACCATGGGTCTCCTGCCCTAAGCTCAACAACCTCACAGGTATAGGAGGATGACACGAGTTCGGGAGTCCTGCGGTCAGTCCATACCTCGCCGACGAACCATACTCTTACTGTGAATTTTGCACATATGAAAATGACCGAAGGAAATGCCTGATTTACAGAACTTACAAATACCTTGTAAAAAAAAAAAAAGTGTGTGTGGGGGGAAATCACTGATTTAGGAGCTTTTTTTTATTACCCATAGTGAACAACAGCTGCAAATAATGTGACTATCCTCCTGGAGGACCCACCATGACTGTATGCTAAATGATGGAAAATCTGCACGAAACCGATTCTGATGTAGAAAAGCTACACATACGGCGCTGTAGGAAGACCCCCAATAAACATGCCAGGTCTCGTGCCAGGAGAGGTATAAAAACCGTCATAGCCTTAGAGCACAGGTAGATCATCCTATACAGAGGCAGACACGCAATTCAAAGGATCCTCTATTGGGCCCCGACCCAGGCACGATGGGCCCCCATTGAAGACAGCCCCATCGGGAAGTGACTTTGGAGCAATCACTTGTCACCTGGGTCTATTAAAAGTGGATGTGTCTTTGTTCTGTGTGGACAGGAGCTGGAGCTCATCTCCTCTGTTGGGCCCCATCCAGCACTGAGCATATTGCTGGCACCTTGAGTCACTCTTCCAAAGAATATCATTTTCCTGTTCACACCAGAACTCACATTGGTAGTTTCTCATGAGTGGGTGTAAATATCTCATGTGCCAGGCAATAAGTACTGTATAATGGAGCCGCAGTGTTCACACCTCGCATGGTGAGATACGCTATGTGACTACTGAAGCAACAGAGAAGATAACAAGTGCGTAGTAACAAGGTCACAAGACGCAAGAAACAATCCAGATGCTCACGTTACACAGGCCCGCTCAGGAAGATGAAGTGAAAAAATCGTCTCAACTAAAGATTTTTAGGGAGACAGAATTTTCTAACCATGCTGAGTGCAATTAGACTGGTTGTTCAGGGGGTGAAATTACTTTTAAAAGCGCTCAGAAATAAAAAAGTGATAAGCACCAGTCCTTTAAAGAAAATAAAAAGCGCTATTATGTCACTTATTCAGAATAAGCTCAGTGTTACTGAGCAGAGTAACTGTGAATACAGAGCTTGGGAGAGAAACACTAAACAGCAAGAGCATGGAGGACAATATACATCAGCACTGTGACAGCATGGATGACAATATACATCAGCACTGTGCAGTAAAGCTGTGAATCCAGCCCTTAAGAGAGATAAACCACTTGCTAGAAACCAGCTGCATGGAAGATATTGTACATCAGCGCTGAACAGATTAGCTATGAATCTAGCATTTGGCAGAGATAAAACACTTACTAAAAAGCAACCATATGGGTAACAATATACAGCAGTACTGCACAATGTAACTGTGAGTCCAGCACTTAGAGATAAAACTAGGAAGCAAGATGGTGGACATTGTACATCAGTGCTGAGTTGTACAGCTGTGACTAGCACTTGGGAGAGTTAATACACTTAGTAAAAAACAAACAGGTGGATGACCAGATACAGCAGTACTGCACAATGTAGCTGTGATTCCAGCAGTTAGGAGAGATAAAAGTTACAAGAAAGCAACATGGTGGACAGTGTACATCAGTGTTGAGCAGTAAAGCAATGACTCTAGCACTTGTGAGAGATAAAACAGTTACAGAAAAGTGACAGCATGGATGACAATATACAGCAGCACTATGCAGTGAGGCATATTCTGCATCAGTGCTGAGAAGTGTAGCTGTGTACTAAGCACTAGAGTGAGATAAAACATTTACTAAAAGCAGCAAAAGTGGCATAGAGGATATTATGTAGCTGTACTGAGCAGTGTAGCCGTGAATCCAGGACTTGGGTGAAATAAAATACTTAATAGAAAGCAGCAGATATTATATAGCTGTACTGAGTAGTGTAGCTGTGAATCCAGCATTTGGTTGAGATAAAATACTTAATAGAAAGCAGCAGATATTATATAGCTGTACTGAGTAGTGTAGCTGTGAATCCAGCATTTGGTTGAGATAAAATACTTAATAGAAAGCAGCAGATATTATATAGATGTACTGAGTAGTATAGATGTGAATTCAGCTCTGGGATGAGATGAAGAACTTAACAGAGTGCATTGGCTTTTTTGTTCTGTTTTACACTGCTCCTTCCCCACCTCCCTTCATAGACTTTAATAAGCAGCTGTAATGTGATCCTCCTCAGCTGTCAGTCTTTATTGAGCAAGACAGATTACTGTTTTTTTTGATTGAATGAAGTCTTCAGGAGATTGGGATAGGAAGTGGCTCATAAGTGGAGAAAAGTTTTCTCTGCTAGTATTTGTAACAAAGTTTCTTATGTTAGTTTGTGCTTTTGATTTATGTAGTTTTTGGAAATGGCAGCACTTAGTGACTGTGAACCGCAATACCAGACACTGCCTATACGCAGACGGGGTACAGTTTTTAACTATAATGTTTCACCTTTATAATCTGAAAAAAGCACCAGTTTTGCCAAGATAGCGGTATAGTGTGAGCAAACACATGGATCTGCACCCGCAGAGACCTCCGACATCAACTTATTGTAGGCATGAGATGAGGAAGAGGAGGTAGGGGGTCACATTGTACAGAACACGCAGCAGTTGTCTGTATGTACCAGTGTGGGGGAGGAAGAGAAAACAGTTCTTCCTTGACAGCCAAATGACAAAACACATCAGAGCTGTCACCTCCCTCCCATCAGTGAAATGAGCTGTCACTGCACTCTAGGCACTGTCTCTCCCATCACCTCCAAAACACAGGCAGATCTGAGGAAAGTGCGCAAATTATTGTCAGCATTTTACAAGTTGTAACATCCTTCACCCACCTAAACCTTCCCGTCTCCACCTATTACAAAAGCTGCAGCACAAGGGAACGGTGCAGCACAAATCATCCGGAATTGTAAAGCCAAGAACGAGAGCAAGGAACGAGCGGGTACAAAAGCGAGTGGGGAACACAGAAATCCCTACTCTGAAGGATTCAGTCCACACACATGAAAGGGGTTGTTTAATGCAGCAGGTGCATGGATGATTGGGAGAGAAGGAAAAATGGCTGCATCAAATTGGCCATGATTATGTCATTAAGACTACTGTATCATACAGTCTACAGCTGCACCCAAAGTTCTGGTCCTGGAGACCACAGATGGCGGTAGAACGGTTTGTGCCCTTGATTTTGCTAAAAAGAGGCGCATGCCCAATTAACTCATGTCATAAGTCAGCCTCCTGCAAGGTCATTTGGTGGGACCAGGGTACATTAGGCCGAGAAGAAGAGGATAGGATGGCTTGTGGGTCCAAGAGGTCAATGCCTGAAAGTTCAAGGAAGGTTTGCTGTGGAAGGCCTGAGAGTACGACTGTTAAGTGTAAAACCCGACAGGTGACTTGAAGGAGCTTTGATTTGGTAGTCACATAAAGCAATAATGGCCTACAGTGGGGTAAAGAAGTATTTGATACGCTGCTGATTTTGCACGTTTTCCCACCTACAAAGAATGCAGAGGTCTGTAATCTTTATCGTAGGTCACTTCACCTGTGAGAGACAAAATCTAAAAATAAAAAATACAGAAAAATCACATTGTAGGATTTTTACATAATTAATTTGCATTTTATTGCATGAAATAAATATTTGATACAATAGAAAAACCGAACTTAATAATTGGTGCAGAAACCTTTTCAATTACAGATGTCAGATGTTTTCTGTAGTTCTTGACCAGGTTTGCACACACTGCAGCAGGGATTTTGGCCCCTTCCTCCATACAGATCTTCTCCAGATATTTCAGGTTTTGGGGCTGTCGCTGGGCAACACTGAGTAACTAGAAGACCCAGACACGACCCATCTTCAATGCTCTTAGGGTCCCGTCACACTCTTCAATGTCCCAGCGATCCCACCAACGATCCGACGTGGATGGGATGGCTGGGACATCGTTAGCTGATCGCTGGTGAGCTGTCACATAGGCAGACTCACCAGCGATCAGGAACAGCGAGCACGCTGGTATCCAATGTACATATCGGGTAACTAAGCACAGCGCAGCGCCTAGTTACCCGATATGTACCCTAGATACCATCTCCCAGCTTCTGCTGTAGAGCGCTGGGAGCCGGTATCTAGGGTACATATCGTGTAACTAGGCGCTGCGGGTGCTTAGTTACCCGATATGTACATTGGATACCAGCTCCCTGATCATTGGTCTCCCACTGTCACACGCAGCGATGCACGCTGGCCAGCGGGACACCAACGATGAAAAAATGGTCCAGGCCATTAGACAACAATCAGCGATACCCAGCAGGGGGGCTGGTCGTCGCTGCGTGTCACACTAAGCGAGATCGCTGGCTAGGTCACTGTTGCGTCACAAAATCGGTGACGCTTCAGCAATCTCGCTTAGTGTGACGGGGGTTTGGCTTTACTGAGGGAAGGAGGCTGGTGACTAAAATTTTGCGATATTTAACCCCATCCATCTACTCTTAAATACGGTGCAGTCGTCCTGTCCTCTTTGCAGAAAAGCACCCCCAAAGTATGATATTTTCCCCACCATGCTTCACGGTTGGGACGGTGTTCTTTTGGTTGTACTCATCCTTCTTCCTCTAAACACAGCGAGTGGAGTTGATACCAAAAAGTTCTACTTTGGTCTCATCTGACCACATGACCTTCTCCCATGCCTCCTCTGGATCCTCCAGATTGTCACTGTCGAACTTCAAACTGGCCTGGACATGTGCCGGCGTGAGCAGGATTGCGTGTCCTGCAGGATTTAGTACATGACGGCGTAGTGTGTTACTAACGGTGATATGAGACTGTGGTCCCAGCTCTCTTCAGGTCACTGACCAGGTTCTCTCATGTAGTTCTGGGCTGATTCCTGACCTTTCTCAGAATCATCCTTACCCCACGAGGCGAGATCTTGCATGGAGCCCCAGACCGAGGAAGATTGACAGTCATCTTATGTTTCTTCCATTTTCTAATAATTGTGTGAACAGTTATTGCCTTCTCATCAAGTTGCTTGTCTATTGTCCTGGAGCCCATTCCAGCCTTGTGCAGGTGTACAATTTAGTCCCTGGTGTCCTTAGGCAGCTCTTTGGTCTTGGCCATGGTGGAGAGGTTGGAGTGTGAGTGAGTGTGTGGACAGGTGTCTTTTATACAGATAACAAGATCAAATAGGTGCAATTAATCCAGGTAATGAGTGTAGAGTTTGAGGCTTCTTACAGAAAAAAATAACAGGTCTGTGAGAGGCAGAATTCTTGCTGGTTGGTCGGTGATCAATTACTTAATTAAATTGCATTTTATTGCATGAATAATGTAACAATCCTACAATGTGATTTTCTGTATTTTATTTTTAGATTCTGTCTCTCACAGGTGAAGTGACCTACGATAAATTACAGACCTCTCCATTCTTTGTAGGGGGGAAAACTTGCAAAATCGGCCATGTATGAAATACTTATTGTACCTCACTGTACGTGCATGAAATGCTAAGCACTGGCCATCGGAGGGCACAGGAATCCAAGACTGGAGTAGATTAGTGGGCACCATAGGACGGAAACAACACAGGAAGTGATTGGTGTGGGGGAGTATGGCTGAGGCCACGCAAAAATGCAGGTCTACCGGAAACAGTAGAGTAGAGGGAGGTCTACTGGAAACAAGCAGGGAGTAGAGGGGGATCTACTGGAAACAAGCAGGGAGTAGAGGGTGATCTACTAGAAACAAGTAGGGAGTAGGGGGTGATCTACTGGAAACAAGTAGGGAGTAGAGGGGGATCTACTGGAAACAACTTGGGTGTAAAGGGAAATCTACTGGAAACAAGTAGGGAGTAGAGGGCGATCTACTGGGAACAAGTAGGGAGTAGAGGGCGATCTACTGGAAACAAGTAGGGAATAGAGGGGGATCTACTGGGAACAAGTAGGGAGTAGAGGGTGATCTACTAGAAACAAGTAGGGAGTAGGGGGTGATCTACTGGAAACAAGTAGGGAGTAGAGGGGGATCTACTGGAAACAAGTAGGGAGTAGAGGGGGATCTACTGGAAACAAGTAGGGAGTAGAGGGGGATCTACTGGGAAGAAGTAGGGAGTAGAGGGGATCTACTGGGAACAAGTAGGGAGTAGAGGGTGATCTACTAGAAAGTAGGGAGTAGGGGGTGATCTACTGGAAACAAGTAGGGAGTAGAGGGGGATCTACTGGAAACAAGTAGGGAGTAGGGGGTGATCTATTGGAAACAAGTAGGGAGTAGAGGGGGATCTACTGGGAACAAGTATTATTATTATTATTATTATACATTTATATAGCGCCATTTATTCCATGGCGCTTTACATATGAAAAGGGAAAAATATAGACAGATACAATAAACATGTGCTAGACAAGGGACACACAAGTACAGAAGGAGAGAGGACCCTGCCCGCGAGGGCTCACAGTCTACAGGGATGGGTGAGAAGTAGGGAGTAGAGGGGGATCTACTGGGAACAAGTAGGGAGTAGAGGGTGATCTACTAGAAACAAGTAGGGAGTAGGGGGTGATCTACTGGAAACAAGTAGGGAGTAGAGGGGAATCTACTGGAAACAAGTAGGGAGTAGAGGGGGATCTACTGGGAACAAGTAGGGAGTAGAGGGTGATCTACTAGAAACAAGTAGGGAGTAGGGGGTGATCTACTGGAAACAAGTAGGGAGTAGGGGGTGATCTACTGGGCACAACTCAGGGGTAGAGGGAGATCTACTGGAACAAGTAGGGAGTAGAGGGGGATCTACTGGGAACAAGTAGGGAGTACAGGGCGATCTACTGGGAACAAGTAGGGAGTAGAGGGGGATCTACTGGGAACAAGTAGGGAGTAGAGGAAGATCTACTGAGAACAAGTAGGAGTACAGGGCGATCTACTGGGCACAACCCGGGAGCAGAGGGAGATCTACTGGGGACAAGTCGGGAGCAGAGGAAGATCTACTGGAACACAGAAGCCTGGAATAGATAATGATATAATCCCAGTCCGTAGTGCGGCCTGTGGGCGCGGAGAGGTCCTGCAATGCGACCATATGATATTATTTGTAGACGACTTATTGTCACCTTTTATTTGCAGACGTTCCCATGATCCCCACATATTGTAGATTCTCCATTACCCCCGGCCTACTGTTTTTTTTTTTTTTTTAAATACAGTAGTCTCACTAAATCGAGATCATGTGATGTGGATGGTTATTTTCCAGCCTGAATCACTGTCAGCGGGGAAAGAAAAAAGCACGGCACATTACAGCAGCCAGATGAAAGATAGCGGAAAGCAGCTCCGCACGTAGGTAGAACAAGGAGCGGCAGCTGTCGGTAGATAAGTTGCGCTCGGGGAGAGCAGATAGTGGGGCGGATTGAGCAGTAATAGCGGAAGGCAGCGCAGATCGTGGCGGGGAGATTAAAGGGCTGCAGCTGACTTTCTTGTTCGCGGAGCCGAGGTGAGCAGAGTCACAGACACATAATTGGGGGCCTCGTGTGCCGTCAGCAAACAGGCGGCTCCAGCCTAGGATGAGTCTGTCATATGACCCCACATTAACGAGGACATCGAGTATTTAGGATTCAACGCTGTGAACTCAGCGCATGGAGCAATTCCTGGCAGGTGGAGGGTTTGGACAATTTGGCCCTAACTTAGGCGTCCTTTGCAAAATAAAATAAAAAATAAATTGCGGTTGAGTTTCCGTGCCCTCTCCCCCCGGTCCCCGCACGAGTCTGCTCGCACTGGTAATCCTTCACATTTCTCTAACCTTTTCCCCCTGCAGAAAAAAAAAAAGATGATTTTTCAGCCTAATGAATTGAAGCCCAAGGAGGAAGGTGCAGAGGCGCAGGGACAGTGCGGGCCTGTCAGCCGGATCTGCCAGCGAGATCTGAAGTCTCTGTGAAAAGCGATTGTGTTCTTCAAAAGAAAAAGCTGCTAATGAGAGCGTTCCTCTGCGAGCGCAGGCTTGTTCAGCAAGGCACGCCGCGGCCACGGCTGCCCACTGAGACGGGCACAGACAGGGGAAGGAAATGGGCGCCAATGATTGCTGAACACATACTTTTTATTTTTAAACAGGTCGTGTCTGGTATTGGCAGCTTGGTCCGATTTAATTGAATGGTGCAGACTTGCAATACCAGACACAGCCTGTGGATAGGAGTGGCGCCATTTCCTAATCCCTTTAAATATATTTACTATTTAAAGGGTTTGTCCAAGATTAGAAAACTTGAATGCCTTCTTAAAAAAAAAAAAAACCAGTGCCACTCCCATTTACAGGTTGTATCTGGTATTACAGTTCTATACACGTCAATATCTGACAATCTGTGGCCAGAGGTATCTTTTTTTTTTTTCGGGAACCTGGACACCTTTTAAAATTTTCTACTATTATTAAAAGGACAGATCTAGAAAACATGGCTGCTGTGTTCCTAGATAAGGGACATACGATCCATGACCTGGCCGCAATGCCAGACAAGCTAGATACAATTTTATCCTATCTGCCGTTGGATCGACAGCTCTACTTCCAGTTTCCTGTGTCGGCGGGTGACAAGAGGCGAGAAGAATAGGTAGCCAGCCCCCTGCTCAGGTACAGTTCAGACACAGAGGGGGCTGGCTTAGCTACTGATATGGATCAGCCAGCCGCCATCACACAGGTCCAGCGGTGGATCTGCTCAACCACAGAACAGGAGAAGACCCCCTTAGGATCGGGGCACGTGAAACACTGGTGCTATAACTTTTTCAGCATATTGATGTCCTTTTTTTTTTTCTTTTTAAGGGTGAGTTTCCACGGTCAGGAAACGCTGCGTGTTTGGCGCTGTGCGCTGGCGCAGCGCCAAACACGCAGCGTCCAGATGTTACAGCATAGTGGAGGGGATTTCAAGAAATCCCGTCTCCACTATGCGTAACAATACGCAGGTGGCAAACCTGCGTAAACGGACATGCGGCGCGTCTTTTTAGACCGCAGCATGTCCTCGCGTATTGCGGCGACGGTGCGTCGCCGCAACATAATTAACACAGGGCTATGCAGCCCTGCGCTCTTTCCGGAGGTGTTCCGGAGGTGTCCTGAACACCTCCGGAAAGATCGCGCGTCAGAAAGGGGGCGGGGCTTAGACGGAGCGGAATTTCCGCTCCGTCAAAAGCGCTATGGTTCCGGACCGTGGAACCATAGCCTAACCCTTTAAATCAATTATTGGCCTGTCACCTTTAAAATTAACTTTTAGCTAGGATATTTTTTTTAGCCAAATTCTGAACCACACCGACAAAGGACAGTAAGATATATGTAGTGGTCAATCCCGGCACGTGAACAGACAACTTGTAGAGCGATGACACGGAGCAGGAGATTAATGGGGCAGAGCGGATCCAGACGCAGACGACGCTGGCATAGCGGGACTCCTCCACTGGTGGCGATTCATCATCCAGACTTACCGCCACTCCGTCCCCGGCTATATAACAGTTATCGTGTAGTGTAACGCCAGGACACAAGCTGCAGGGATTATTCTCATATACCCCAGCATCATGGGGGTCACATTGCTGTACAATGTCCTTTCTATAGATCCTGGGGTCTTCACTCTATATGAAGAATGGTCTTTGTGCATGTATGACGGTGTAAGGAAACGCCAGCAATCCTGCAGCTGCATCGCCCCTTACTTATCCCAACCTTAGGTCTTTATACAATTCACAAGAGTAAAAAGAACTTTTACTGACAATATTTATATGAAGGAGTTAAAACGAAAACTCGCTTCTAAAGAACAATTAGGATCACAATGTACAAAAGTGCTGCCGAGAGCAGGAATGGGGTTCACAAACTTTAATTGGGCAACTTGTAGTAAAATCTTGCATCTTCCTCAGGTCAGTATCGATCTGTTGTATCTCACTCTGTGGATTTTTTTCTTAAAGCGGCTGCCAGCTTTGATTTCCGATATTAGTGAGCACTTCCCTTTAAGTTTACGTTCTAAATACCATCCATCCCAGCTTATATCTGACCGCGTCCTCGCCAGGTGATCGGCGCTCGCTATATACCAGTGGGCTGGAATTAAATTAGAAAGCGTGTGTCGGGTGATCGGAGAAGCCTCGGGGGATTGCAGGACTTGTCAGAGGACGGTTTGGCTTTATGGTCACCGGCAGAAGAGATGAAGTGTTCTCTTGTAAACCTTCTCAAATGAAAAGCAGCGAGCTGTTGTGACGCGGGTTACAGCCGCCTGGATCCGTCGCCCTCATTCTGCCACATGTCTCAGCAGAGACCAATTACCGAGGCTCAACAGGCCAGTAAACGAGTCGGTATCTCGCGGGCCAAAGATGATGAGAGTAACTCCATCAGAAGGCTGGAACGGGAGGCCAATTAAAACGAGGCGTCTGGGCATGTAATGGCGGAAGGGTGACAAGTGACGAGCCGCAACGCCGGCACTCTGTTTAACATGTCAAGCGCTGGTTTTGGACATTTGCATTGCAAATATTGACCTCACTTCTAAAAAAAAAAAAAAAAAAAAGAAAAAATACTCATATAACACAAAATTCTGTTGGTGTCACAGGGTTTACTGGCGCAATGCTCTGCAGATTCAACAACTGTTACATGAATTGAGTCATGCCCTAAGGGTCACAATGGGTTATTGGAATGATGCTTTTGCACAGCACCTCGAAAAATAATAATAATAATAAAAAAAAAAAAAGTGTTACACATAAGAGCAAAACCAACCAAGCAATACAGATCACCGGAGCGGCGGGGCCCGAGAATCCTTATAATGTTACAGCAGGGCGCTGGAGTGATGCTCTGCACTTCTGCCCGATGAGGGGACACCAGGCACCGGAGCAATGTCTGCCAGTACTCGCTGCCATAACATACATGGGGAAAATGCTCTGCTGCCGAGATTAATGATACACCAGGACCTGAAGCGCAATGAAGCAATTACTGGGGGCAATGCTCTGGCAGGAGGGTTAAATAAAGCCATTATTTCATCATGGGAGCACTGGTTGGCGGTAACGTGTCACGTGTGGGCACTGATCAGTGGGGTTCACTGTGCTGTAGCCGCCTCCTCGGGATGAAAAGGGACAGCTTCAGGCGACAGCGTCCCGACTGACACCGCTCTCGATGTGCGCATCCCGATAGCACCCTATGGGCCCATTACACAAAGTAAAAATTGGGACTAGGAGGGTGCATAAATTAAAAACAAAAATGGGGGCGATTCATCATCTTAATGCAAAAATCTCAAATGTCTGCATTAGTATTTCTCATGCAAGAGCTTTAATAAGAAACCCGGCCACTTCTGTAACATTCACGTTTAATACTGTCAACATCTATTTGTAGCTCAGAAGACTCGTGCCTGTCAAGAGTGCGCTAGTGGGTGTAAGCGTCTGGATGACGTGTCCGAAATATAGGGGAGAGGGGGGGAAGCTACTGCGTTTGCAACCGCCGCCGTTTATCTGATACGGGGCGCATCAACGGCAGGGAAAGGGTAAACTGAAGCGCTGCGCTACTGGCCTTTGGCAAGGGGGGGGGACGTAGGCTGACAAAACTCAAACAAGGCGCAGTGGGGTGAGCGTGGAGGTGGGCTACACATCATACAATATCATCCGACGCACACTGCTGACTGATAGGGTACAAGAGGGAGAGGGGGCTGGTGCAGACCCACGCGGATACACAGGTCACGTTCTCATGTAAAAGAAAAAAAAAAACACAAAAGAAGCAAGAAGTCTGACCGCGGCATCGGTGTGGACCTATTTGGCAACCCATAGAAGTCAGCTCAGGGAAAGGACCGATATGGGGCTTGTGACCACGGCAATAAAATGACGAATGTCCTTACTGAATGCGGTGAAGTGATGGGATGGTCAGCAGGACCTGGAGGCATCGGATGAGGTGCAGAGCACCCGGACACACATGCCTGGGATGGAGGGGCGACATTTCAGGCCCCCGCCTACCCTGTAGTGCATGCACCCCTCCTTGGACTTCAGTCAAGGCAAGGAGGGCAGTAACAGTCTCATAGCAGCTCCTCGCAGGCGACAGGGGGAGAGATTAGTGCTAAGTCCCCTGCCTTGATCAATCAACCTTTGGAAACAAATTAAAAAAAAAAAAAAAAAATCAAACAACTAAAATAGGAACTTCTGCTCGTCCTGAAGCTTGAACTTCAAGGGAGCAAAGGGAAGAGTACAAGACTGGGAACCTTTCATAAAAAGGGGCGTCAGGGAGGGTCTGCTCTCTGAGAAGTCAAAACAAAAAAATAGAGAAAGGGGCAGTGTGAGAAAGGCCGGCTGCAATGTTACACTTCCCACCCTAAACTCTGCAACCCCCTCCAAAGGGTCAGCTCTCAAATTCCTCTCCAAGTCTATAGCACCATAGTCCACAGCTTGAGGGTCCCCACCATGACCAGGCGGTGGGGATCAGGCTGTCCTTACAGCAGTACCAGGTTGGCATGGCCACGTCTCTACCTTTCGACGCCAGGGAGTATGCCGCTGCTGGAAGGCTGTAGGCCAAGGTCTTCAGCGTTGTTGTTTGTTAGCGCCCCGGGGGGCCGACTTAGCTGATGGAGAGAAAGACGCCGTTCCAGCTCTTCTACAGTTTCTCTAGAAGTGGAGGGTTGTGGAGAGCGGGGGGCCGCAGTGCGGGAAGCAGGGTCGGTGGAGGTCTGTGAGCTACGGTGGATTCTGTGGCTCACGATGATATTATTGCCGAAGCCTCCCATAGATGCCATAGTGGTACTCTGCTCCCTTTGAACCACGGCAGTCATCCCTCCTTCTGCCATAAGTCGCTGGATTCTGCTCAGAGCGTCCTCCTGACCCTCTCCTGTCGGACATGAAGGGGCATAGTGTGAGGGATTAGAAGGGCTGCAGCGTAATAGAGAGAGAAGCATAAAAAGTGCCGGTATAAGAGGTTATATTCTGAAGGCAAAGTGTCACAGGTTTGGGGGAAAAGTCGGAAGGCTCTGCTCACATCCGCCGGAGCCTCCATCACCGATCGCAGATTTCATGATGGGAAACATAGGAATGCAGCATCTGATTGACCCCACTGCAAAACAATAGGGTCAGTCACGTGCTGCCAGGGTCTGTCGTGCGATGGATCCAGCAATGATTTTGGCTGCCATTGGAAACAAAAACCCCAACGCTGATGTAAACAGAGCCCAAAATAGGGACAGGATTTCACCACGCAGTATTCAGATGGCCGTAATGTGGGTGCGACCAAATGAAGACGATCTGTCGATTAAAGGGGTTATCTGGCGCTGCTCACTGGTCACGTTATAACCCCACACACCTGCGCAGAGGCTTGCATGAGCGGAAAAGTGTTGTGCTCTTGTCTCGGCAGAGGCGTGGGGTTCCAACGTCATCGGCACCACAAACTTCCAGTGCTGAGATGAGTGTCGTCAGCCATCCCCTTAACCCTGAATATGTAACCCTATGCCCAGCTACAGGTCCGTACTCCTATTATCCAAAATTGCACTTTGGTGAAGAGGAGTACGGCCTGATGGTGGTAACAAGAGGTCGTGACATAGGGGACGATATTCAGCCGACAAATCTGCTTCAAAGACAAGTCCCAGCCAGACCGCGGGTCTAATGGTCTGAACAGTGTCGTAGGGAACTGTGATGCGGTAAGTTGTGGTCATTAGACCCGCG
Organism: Oophaga sylvatica; assembly: GCA_033576555.1. NCBI lineage: Eukaryota > Metazoa > Chordata > Amphibia > Anura > Dendrobatidae > Oophaga > Oophaga sylvatica. The sequence goes on along the minus strand of JARQOD010000010.1, from coordinate 49,167,235 downwards.
GTGACACTGGGACCTGCGGACGCATCTACACGGGGCCTAAATGTCAGTTCATCATCACATTCTCTAGGAAAAGATGGGTGACAGCCAATATGGCGGCTCTAGGAGTGGTCCATGGCCTTCCAATATGTGCAGCCATCGCTACGGCAGATTAATCATTCATAAGTCTGACTAATCCGGGACTCTGCGGAGCGGAAAAGGCACAAATCAGACGTCAACCCAGGTTCCCCCAGATTTTATAAAAGAAAAAGCAGAAAACTTATCAATAAAGGATCCGTCACCTCTCCTAGAAAATATCTGCATTACCCATAAAACAATCCTGGAGCATCGTTTCTTAAAACTCTGCAGTGTGCCGATCCTCTGTTATTCCTCCTGGAAATATATGAATAAGTTAAAGAAGTTGTTGCATCTTCTATATTCAGAAGGATGAACGGCAGGCCAGGCTGGCGCAACGTACGCACCGCTGGTCTGAACTGTGCGCAGTATTGGAGCAGTGCAGGGACAACGAAGCTGCCCGGATCCTGCCAGCTTCAGAGCTTCGCCCACAGGCTGGAAAGCATGCTAGTGCCTCCTTGCCTAGGAGACTTTTCTAAAAGTGGAAAACCCCTTTTAAAAGGATATTGTTTCTATTGTTTACTGCTTGTTGCCAAGGCTACCGACCATCTCTGCAGAGAAAAACATTTAAAGGGCTTCTCTACTTTCAGAAAAGTGATCCACAACAAAGATGGCGCTCACCCTCCTGTGTCTAGCGCCGGCTCCCCGCAGCTGCAGAGAGCCGGCGCTGGAGCGAGAAAGAATAAGTAACATCTGATTTTAGTTTTTACAGATGTGATTGGTGGGGGTCCACATTTCTAAAAGTGGAAAACCCCTTCAATAACTGGGTGCGATCACCCCCATCATCACTGGATATGCTGTACATACTGTGAAGGGGGGGAGGGCACGCCATTGACAAGAGGAGTGGTAAAGCCCACATGTAATTCTATACATACATTTCCAGGAGGAATAACAGAGGAAACAATGTACAATAGTAAGATAAGACGCTCCAGAATATATATATATATATTATTTAATGGGGGAATACAATTATTAGTGACTCGCGTCAGGAGAGCAAGCGGATCCTCATTGGCTACATAACAGCTCAACTAAACCACACTAGATTTACTGCATTTATTATTTTCATCATTCATTATAGGGGTCTCTAAGGCTTTGCAATCATCCTACCTGAGCTGGACCCTTCGGCAGACTCCAGGCTTCCTTCTTGGGACTCGGCTGCAGTTCTTGTATCCTCAGAAGTGCCGCTGGACTGTGCCGCTTGCTCATTACTGGAGCCGGCTGGAAAGAAAACAAACAAGAAGGGGTTAAAAGCTGTAATACATCTATGTGTGCACAATGGAGGGCAGGGATGAAGAGGGGCTGACGGGCATTAGCTGGCCCTCTCCATGCCAGATGTGAATGACGATGGCCGACACCCGCACCTCTCCACATGTGCTCACATAAGAGTGGACTTTAATGGTTCAACTTCCCATAGAAGTGAATGTTGCATGCGGCACCTTCTGCATTCAGTGTCGCCAGATCTGAAGACAGGTGGTGCAGGTGCCAGAAGTCGGACCACCATCTAACATGTGAAACTGTACCCCGCAGACCCCCCATTAAGGATCTCTCATACAGCACTGAAGGACAGGAGCCCCCCTCAAACAGCTGCAGATGGGGGTCCTTCCCTTTTGAAGATAACCAGCAATATTGACCCCCAATGAGCAATGCTCAATAATGAGTCCATCCTGGCGTACAGGGCGGCAACAGAGAGCCGGATTTCCTTCCTTCCTTCTGGGGGGAGAACCAATGTGTATACCCCTTTTCCCAGTGAGCATTGCTCGGCCGATAATCCCCTCCACAATAAGAGAACGTCCCCCGAGAACCTGATCTCACCATGCGGCAGATGTCTGCACTGCGCAGAATGAAGGCCTTGTGTCTTTCTTGCAAAAAGCAATATTGGTGCAATGCAGAATTAAGGAGAAATTTCCAGGAAGTGTTATCTCACCTTCAGCGCTTGGCGCCGCAGGCCTGGTCTCTGGTACCACTCTTTCGGTTTGGTCCTCTGCATTCTGTAGCTGAGGGGCGGGGTCTGGGTGCCCTGCGACGTCACGGAGGTGCTTGGATTTCGAGGTTGAGGCCAATGGCGTTATTAGACCATTTCTCGATCTGATCTCCAGGGGCACGACTGGTCTAATTCAGAAACATGGAGGGTGGACATGAAAGGCAAACTCTTCATTAGGCCCTGGTGATCTTACCGTGACTGACCCGTAAGCTGCTGGTATTAAAGGACGGTCCACAATGCTCCTACAGTCCTATGTCACTAAGGTAAAGTACTGGATTTTATCTGTTTTCTATAGGACAAGTTGCTCAACTTTCAAAATTTAGACTTAAAAGGGTGTCTTATGTTGTACATGGTAAAGATTGTAAAGGCTAGTAAAAAACTGGAAACTTTACTTTAGTAACAAACAGAAGGATTTATTCATAGTTCACGACACATCGCCAGGTTACCGTCCACTTTTGTGGTCTCAGAGTGGCCGGTTACCTGATACGAGCGTGTGCTGCTTGTAGGCTATGGTTCAGTGGATCCGGTCACCTTGAAGCAATTCTGCGGGGCAAGCTGCCCCAACTACAGAAGAGAGCCGTAACGTTAGCCTGTCAATCTTCAGGATCGCAACGCCCCCGCCGCAAGCAGAGGCAGGGAACGGTGCAAACCCGAAGAACACGGAGACAGACCCTTTAGGATTGCATTAAGGGTACGTTCTCCGTGACCAAGTGTATTTAAAGAGGTTCTGCAGCAGACTGTGAGGTCTGAGCAGTACATTGCCCCTTTCGCTTGCGAGGATGTTTAGGATCTAGTGTGAAGCGCCATTGTGCGCACGCTTTACCAAGTCTCTCAGTGTTCGGGTAGTGTTATGCTGGAGAATAGCTTCATCATTTGCTCCCAAACTGGTCCACACATTGTCGAATGCTCTGAAAACAGACGAATCACCGCAGTTTAGTGGAACAGGAAAAACATCCCAAAGATAAAATGCACAGGCCCAGCGAGACTGCACCACTGAGACCTGGTGTACATCCACATCACACATAGATGGAGGTCTGCACATAGAGACGCTTCGCCAGGAGGAGGAGCGATGACATTGACAATCTGGATCCATATGCACAGAAGTGTCTCAGTGGTGCAGCCTCAGGCTTTGGGGCCAAACTTCAGGGCGTCATATCACGCAAGAAGGACGATATTAAGGACGGTTCTCACTTGTATGGAAACTAAGACCTTTAATCATCAGTCCTTTACAAGTAAGGCAAAACCGATCTACAATTCCCAGTGCTGTCCAGTGTTGAAGAACTACAAATCTCATCATGTCTGAGAGCACTGTCATATTATGGCATGAGGCCATGCAAGCCCTTCTGTCGGCGTCGTCCTGCCTCGGGCATGACACCAGAAGAGCACACCTCCGACGATACCCGGATTTTCCCTATGAGGGTTGATAGTCTGAACAGTGCTTTTCTGTATTTGTACACATGTTGCTGAGCAATGTCCTGATGCGGAGAGTGCGCCGCGATTGCAGAGCATGATTTTTGGCAAACTCACCTTCCAAATCTGATCAAGCTACAAATTATGTCTGAAATCCGGCGGACTCTGACGGAAAACACAATAAGAAATGAACTGCGATACCCTAAAGGTAAAGGTGTCTGCTCGCCATTAAAGGGACAGTAAACTAGAAAATGAATAAGGGAAGAACAGTATTTGGAAGCATCGGAAAAGTCGTCCTCTTCCCCCTCATTCACTCCATCTTTGGCTATAGGACCAGCTGAAGATTTAAGATATGACGCTGGAAATGGAGAAGGTTTCTGCTGCTGCAAGCTGCCTCCCAGCCCGGAAAATGTGTTGTTTGATGGAGCCATAAAGTGCCCAAATCCGCATTTCTCCCTTTGTTTTACACAATTTTCATTCACCCCAGAGAATAATGAAGGGGAGCTCAAGTAGTCGATGTGCCCCGCTGTAATGGCGCTGGGAAACGTTCAAGCTTTATCCACGTATTCTAGAAATAGAGAACATTAATCGAGATCCGAAGCGAGATGTGATCACTGAGGATGTGAAGGGCAGAAGATGAGAGTTGTAGGGCATCATCAGAGAGATGTCGCCCCTTGCTATATGGCGAGCAATGAGGAGGTGATAGGGTCATAATATGGGGTAGTGAGGAAAGCCGGGCACTGTTGCTGTCGCCCTGTATACAGCGCTGAGCGTTGCCCCCGTATACAGCAGACTATGCAGCGCCATTACAATCCCAAGGTTTGGGATATTCCTGGTGGTCCCTGCCACCCCTCCCCAATATATCGCACCTCGAACCCTCTGCCTTCTTCCCCAATATACCGCACCTCCACCCCAGTCTCTTCCCCCCCCCAATATATGGCCCCTCCACCCTAGTCTCTTCCCTCCAATATATGGCCCCTCCACCCCAATGCCCTCCCCACAATATACGGCCCCTCCACCCCAGTGCCATCCCTCCAATATACGGCCCCTCTTCCCCAGTGCCCCCCCAATATACGTACGTCCCCTCCACCCCAGTGCCCCCCCCAATATACAACCCCTCCCGCAATATAAGGCCCCTCCACCCCTTGCCTTCCCCACCAATATACGGCCCCTCCACACCAGTGTCTTTCCCCCCGCAATATATGGCCCCTCCACCCCAGTGCCTTCCCCACAATATACAGTCTCTCCACCCCAGTCTTATCTCCCAATATACAGCCCCTCCACCCCAGTGCCTTCCCCACAATATACAGTCCCTCCATCCCAGTGCCTTCCCCGCAATATACGGCCCCTCCACCCCTTGCCATCCCCCCAATATAGGGCCCCTCCACACCATTGTCTTTCCCCCCAATATACAGTCCCTCCACACCAGTGTCTCTCCCCCCAATATACGGTCCCTCCACCCCAGTGCCTTTCCCCCAATATACGGCCCCTCCACCCCAGTGCCTTCCCCACAATATACAGCCCCTCCACCCCAGTGCCTTACCCGCAATATACGGCCCCTCCACCCCTTGCCTTCCCCCCAATATACGGCCCCTCCACCCCTTGCCTTCCCCCACTATACGGCCCCTCCACACCAGTGTCTTTCCCCCCGCAATATACGGCCCCTCCACACCAGTGTCTTTCCCCCCCAACATATGGTCCCTCCACACCAGTCTCTCCCCTCCAATTTACGGTCCCTCCACCCCAGCGCCTTTCCCCCAATATACGGCCCCTACACCCCAGTGCCTTCCCCCCAATATACGGCCCCTCCACCCCAATGCCTTCCCCCCCAATATACAGCCCCTCTACCCAGTGACTCCCCCCAATGTAAGGCCCCTCCACCCCAGTGCCTTTCCCCAATATACAGCCCCTCCACCCCAGTGACTCCCCCCAAATATACGGTCCCTCCACCCCAGTGCCTTTCCCCCAATATACGGCCCCTCCGCCCCAGTGCCTTCCTCCCAATATACGGCCCCTCCGCCCCAGTGCCTTCCTCCCCAATATACAGCCCCTCCACCCCAGTGACTCCCCCCCCAATGTAAGGCCCCTCCACCCCAGTCTTTCCCCCCCAATATACGGCCCCTCCTCCCCAGTGCCTTCCCCCAATATTACGGCCCCTCCACCCCAGTCTTTCCCCCCCAATATACAGCCCCTCCACCCCAGTGACTCCCCCCCCAATATACGGTCCCTCCACCCCAGTGCCTTTCCCCCAATATACGGCCCCTCCGCCCCAGTGCCTTCCTCCCAATATACGACCCCTCCGCCCCAGTGCCTTCTTCCCCAATATACAGCCCCTCCACCCCAGTGCCTTCCCCCCCAATGTAAGGCCCCTCCACCCCAGTCTTTCCCCCCCCAATATACGGCCCCTCCACCCCTTGCCTTCCCCCAATATTACTGCCCCTCCACCCCAGTGCCTTCCCCCCAATATTACGGCCCCTCCACCCCAGTGCCTTCCCCCAATATTACGGCCCCTCCACCCCAGTGCCTTCCCCCCAATATTACGGCCCCTCCACCCCAGTGCCTTCCCCCCAATATTACGGCCCCTGCACCCCTTGCTGCTTCCTCTGCGCTTGTGACAACGTTCTGGAAGCCACATGGGGGAACACAACAATGAATGTGAAAGGTTCTTGTTAATCAGAGATATTGATTGTGGGATCAATAACCGCAGGAAGCGATAAGCTAATGGTGCCAACATGATGGAGCCTGATTGAGAGGAAATCACACAAACTACGTCGCACTACACTGACATATGCGGCTCATTAGTGGTGAGGCCGCAGTCGGCCTCCTGAGGAGTCCGCGCAAAACCCCCGGAGATCCTGCCAATATCCGCAGCGAGCACAGGCCGTGCTGACGGCTCAATGCTTGGACAGAAGGAGGGAGGAAGACAATATTGAGGGGGCAGCCATCATAAACACCATTTACAGAAATCAGATCTATGTGAGGGGGCGGGGGTCTCTGCTTCCCTCATCTCCGTGATGTAGAGATACAAGGGCACGATAATTCATGTGCTAGAACTTCTGAATTGTCGTGGCATTTAAGGGGTTACACGTCACTGGTCAGGACAATTAGACTGGGAGCCTGAAAGGTAGAGATGAATTAAAGGGGCAGAGGACGGCCGGCCTCCCCCTCCAGGAAGTGAGGACAAGTCTTGGTCTTTCTGCTCCTTCTCTCCTGTCACACTGCACACCAGCATCACTGAGATGCGCCTTCATTTCTGAGCAGGCAAGCCGATGGAAATTGGCTGGAGCAATGCATGCTGGGAAGTGAAGGAAAGCAGGTCCCAGTACCAATAGTGCTGGTAAAATAATAATGATGAGGAAGTACCGCCATCGGGACAATTCCTGGACATTAGATGAGAATGTCACCAAAATCTGACACACGATTCTCGGCACACGGCCCCGGACCTGAATGAAAGTACCGTAATGGCCGACTTCCAGTAACAGCAATCTCTCACCAGTGCAAGGGGTGGAATCATTTTGTTCCGGATGAATAAATTAAGATCTTTAAAATCTACCATTAACATAAACCCTTGAGAAAAGCGCCTCCCGACCTCCCAAACCCAACAGGACCTGTGCGCCACTTACTCTGGTCGGCAGATCACCAGATCCCCCTTATTGGTACCGTAAGCTAATCCCAGGCCGGGCTCCGGTAGCCACCGAGCTGAGTTGATGCTGACGTGTCTCCTCTGGTCCGCAGGCATGGGATACAGCACATTGAAGACGCGCTGAAAGGAAAACACAAAATCAGGGTCAGGACACAAGAAAACAGTCGGGTGTCCTTTATACGTTACTATACCAATTCCCCACCTATTCTGGAGGACTCCCCCCATCTATACATTACACAAACGGCCCATTCATTTCTGCATAAAAGGTGCAATTCTTCCTCAGTCCTGTGGGTGTGCTGTAGGGAATTAAAACATTTGTGGTTACACTCCCTTCAGATCAGAGCTGATCATCGGGGGGTCACAGCAGGAGGAAACTAAGTGATCTGAGGGTCCCCTGAGAGACTGAAAAGAAGAAAATCTGTGTAACATCTAATATGGCTGCCAGACTAATGGCTCTATAGAAAGTATGACGACAAACTATAGATTTACTGCCGATCTGATGGTGTAAAGTAAAGGAGCATGATGAGGTTTCCATCCAGTGGCAGGGGGTGAAGCCCATCCGCCTCGCATCGGTGGCCCAGCGTTATCCGTCTTAAGACGCAGTGGTTTCCGGCAATGTGGCCCTGACAGAAAAGCTATGAAGGCATCATACAGGGGAATCAATAGGATCGCGAGAGCCACAGTACGAGGGCGGCCATCACTGGACATGTCTACAAAGCAGGCGACAGGCTTCCTCTCTGCCGCTCGGAAATAATGACAATCCCACCAGAACCTCCATGGAGGAACATGTTCCCCGCCAAAGGGATATATTTTATGTATACACCTGCATCTAGGACAGTGGGTGACCGGCCCCTTAAAAGGACCCATCCTCCTAATTTCATAAAAGGGTGAAATTGCACAAACTACGGTACTTGAGAAATACAATTATTATTATTAAGATTCCTTTGGGATTTTAATATTTTATTGCTTACGGCAATAGATTAGAGGTCACTGCTGCGGTGGCTGAACATATACAGTGCTTACAAGTGCTTTCCAACAGAGCTTGTAAGCGCTGTTCTGAATTTGTCCGGATCCCTGGAGCGCTCTCAGCTTACAATCCGGCCATCTTCAGAGCCCCTGCGCTCCTACGATGCTGCGGTGTCAAGAGCACACAGTTCAGACCAGCGGCGCCGCAATGCATCTGGCGCTAGCTGTCAATCATGCCGTGGCCTACTTCCCCGAGAAGGAGAAAGCCGGGAGCGCCGCACTCCTGAAAAAGACCATGTGTCCCCACCTCTAGGAACATCTGGGCCCACAGAAAGGTCTTTATTTTAGGACTTCATTGCCTTTTTTTTTTTTTTACACAACTTACTCAGCTATAAAAACGTGCACAGATCAGTTACGGACGGCCGCAGGCACGCCAATGTGAGCACCCGAAGGGTTAATGTATACCAAGCAACAGAGCGGCTTCCTTTACATACAATGGAGCCTGAGAACGCCATTCCCATAGGCTGTTTCCCTTGTGGGTATTTTTGCAGCGCTGTCATTACAAGCCTTAGACTGTGATATAACCTGACGATCTCCCCAGAGAGCATTCACACTCCTGCTGCCAATACACGCTCATTCACACGAGCGCACCGCCGAGGTCGCCCAGGTCATCATTACCGAGGAAGCAGCTTTTAATCGCACGACACTGCTCTATGGAAAATTAACAAGATGGGATCGTGAGAAGCGATAATCAGCGGTGACGGTCTGTGCAATTAATCCTCTGCATCCCGCTCCACCCCGCAGCACACACAACTAACGCAGCAACGCTTCTTCAGAGGCTCTGGAAACCCCAGCGAGCTCCTGTCCGGCAGCGCTCCCTCATCAGCCCCATCATATGCCTCTCACAGCACCTTGGCGCGCGCCCTGCAGCGCCCACAGCTATTCTGGAGGTGCACCCACAACTCACCGGGGTGCACAGCTCGCCCACTCCTGGAATCAGGAGCGAAACACGGTACTTATGAATCCGACTTGCCGGCCATGACGGACTGAACACACGGTTAGTGGCAGAGTTCAGATCAATTACAAAGACGCGGGGCGATTATCACCGCCGTCAATGTTAAAGGCGCAATGGCGCTAAACGTCCGCTGTGTAAATCTGGAAAATAAAATGCGCGACTAAAGGCCGATTTCAGACCAGTAACGAGCGCCGATCCACTACGATGAAGTCGTTCAGGGCTCGTTTCTTTCGGCAGCTCATCTCCAGTTTACTGCGAGCAACGTGCTGCTGATAACTATTATTATGGCGGCATACAAAAAAAAATACAATCACCTGATGAACGGGACAAGTATCTACCGCCGCTCGATCATCGTCCCGTGAGTAGCTAGGATTGATGATGATGGTCCCGGTGACAAGACCCCCAAGGTCGCAGAAACAATGCCGACCAATGCGTCAGAAGTGTGCGGAAATTAACCATTACGGGAGGCAGGATGACAAAGTATATACGACACAACGTTAAAAAACACCTCGCAGAGAAAAGGAAGTGTGGGTCAGCTCTGTGAAGTGGATCCTTTAGGAATCCACTCCACACTGGGCACAGGCCAATCAGAAGGCTGCAAAAACTGCTTCAGGAAATGATAAACTCCTCCAAAAAAGGGTTCCACTTCCATGTGCACAAAGCTTAAGTCATCCGAAAATATTCACATTCTAGAGGTGATTTCCGCATTGAAATCCTAAGGATGGCAGATCGGCCTCATTACACGGCTCCACATCCGCATAAGCCTCCACGAGTCACATGGTCATCTCTCTAACAATTATCCAATAGGCTTTCCCGATTCATTTCTCAATACCTCTGCTTGCTGTCAGTGATTGGGATAGTTTATCATGAATTCCAAGGAGCAGATCACCAGGTAAATAACCCCGTGATCGCTGCAGGATTTCTTCAGGAAAATGCTGGGAATCCACACTGATGATCTAATTCTTTATTTATTGTCCCTTTATTGTGAGTAACATCCACAACCCCTGCAATAATCAGAATTACAGATGACTGGACGCAGAATACAACCGTGCGCAGCATACAAGCGGTTTCCCGTCAGTAAATCCCGTTAAACATCTGTCGCAGGTAGTGCAGCGCACTAAATCCGAGCGGGTAATCTGCGCCGATGTCCGCCACTGACTGTGTACATGGGATTATCAGGGGAGATCAGATTCTGAGCTAATAATGACCAGGAACAATCCTATTACGGCCTCTCCCCGCTCCGTGGAGGTCGTGGGCAGGCATGTGGCCGAGGATCACGTGAGGAGAGTGGGACCGGCAGAACCCGGCACTGAACAAGTGAATGAGGATCCTGGAATTGTGATAATTCAGGACTAAATGTCAACATGGAAATTAATCCCGGATTACACCTGCCACAGAAGAAAAAAAAAAACAGAACAGCAAGGGAAATCTTCACATCAAAGTGGATCCATCATTAGCTGTCAATTTGTCGTTATTTTTGCTTAATGTGAATGCTGCTGTTCTCCTGACTTGATTTGTAAAGGCGACACCTGTCTATATAAGACCTCACAGCTCACAGTGCATGTCACACCAAATGAGAATCATGAGGTCAAAGGAACTGGCCAAGGAGCTCAGAGACAGAATGGTGGCAAGGCACAGATCTGGCCAAGGTTACAAAAGGATTTCTGCAGTACTCAAGGTTCCTAAGAGCACAGTAGTCTCCATAATCCTTAAATGGAAGAAGTTTGAGACCACCAGAAGTCTTCCTAGACCTGGCCGTCCAGCCAAACTGAGCAATCGTGGGAGCAGAGCTTTGGTGAGAGAGGTAAAGAAGAACCCCAAGATCACTGTGGCTGAGCTCCACAGATGCAGTCGGGAAATGGGAGAAAGTTCCACAAAGTCAACTATCACTGCAGCCTCCACCAGTCGGGCCTTTATGGCAGAGTGTCCCGACGGAAGCCTCTCCTCAGTGCCAGACATATGAAAGCCGCATAGAGTTTACTAAAAAACACATGAAGGACTCCCAGACTATGAGAAATAAGATTCTCTGGTCTGATGAGACGAAGATAGAACTTTTTGGTGATAATTCTAAGCGGCATGTGTGCAGAAAACCAGGCACTGCTCATCACCTGCCCAATACAATCCCAACAGTGAAACATGGTGGAGGCAGCATCATGCTATGGGGTGTTTTTCAGCTGCAGGGACAGGACGACTGGTTGCAATTGAAGGAAACATGAATGCGGCCAAGTACAGAGATATCCTGGATGAAAACCTCTTCCATAGTGCTCTGGATCTCAGACTTGGCCGAAGGTTCACCTTCCCACAAGACAATGACCCTAAGCACACAGCTAAAAGACGGATTTTGGTAAGACCTTACCTGTAAAATCCTTTTCAGCGAAGGAAGGAAGAGAGACACAGTATTCATTACTGATGGGTAGGCGGAGCCCCAGATCAGGATGACACCTCAGATCAAAAGCGTGTTGACTGGCTGGCCCCTCCAGCTCGGGCTCCTCCTACTCAGCTCCTTCAGTCGTACCAAAGCTTTAGGGAAGAACCAAGATCACCAGCGGAGCAACATAACCCCTTCTGAAGGAACTTCAGAGAAACAACACAAGAATACAGGTTATGCATGCAAAGTAAGGCAAACCACAGAGTTCCAGGTACTACTCACTGAACCTGACTACTGTGATGAGCTGGCAATGCTGGAACAGAGCCTTAGCGCGCTGACCTCAGCCCAGATAATCGCTATCAGATAAGGGTCGCGCTGCATCTGAAAACATCAACACACTTCTGCCCTGGGAGGGTGCTGTGTCTCTCTTCCTTCCTTCGCTGAAAAGGATTTTACAGGTAAGGTCTTACCAAAATCCGTCTTTCAGCTGCAGATGGAAGGAAGAGAGCCACAGTATTCATTACTGATGGGACGTCCCAAAGCAGTTCAAAAATAAGGGTGGGAAAAAACCAACAAAGGGCAGAAACCCAACAACCTTAACAAAAAGCGCAACCAGCGCTAAACACAAGTTCATCTAGAACTTTACACTACAGCTGCCTGCAGGACCCTACGTCCGAGGGCTGCATCAGCGGAAGCACTGACGTCCACTTTATAAAACTTTGTAAACGTGTGGACAGAGCGCCAAGTTGCCGCTCGGCAGAGCTGCACTGCCGAGGCACCTTGATGAAAAGCCCACGATGAGGCCACAGCTCTCGTAGAATGGGCTCGAATCTTAATCGGGCAAAATTCACCCCGAAGACGGTAAGCTTCCAAAATAGCTGACCGGATCCAACGAGCTATAGAATCCTTGGAAGCTCGTTGACCACGCCGACGACCTGCTGGAACCACAAACAGGGAGTCCGTCTTACGAAAACCTTGAGTAATAGATAGATAAAACTTCAAGGCCCGCACTAAATCCAATGTGTGCAAAGCTCGCTCTTTCACATTCTTCGGATCTGGGCAGAATGAAGGCAACACAATATCCTGGTTGACATGAAATTGTGACACCACTTTAGGCAAAAAATCACCCCGAGTGCGAAGCACTACACGATCCGGAAAAAACTCCAGAAAAGGAGGCGAGCAAGAAAGAGCTGCCAACTCAGAAACTCTTCTCAAAGAGGTGACCGCTACCAGGAAGGCCACCTTCCAAGAAAGTAAAGAAAGACTAGCAGAGTCCATAGGCTCAAAAGGTTTATGCTGAAGAGCCTCCAAAACAAGGTTGAGCCGCCAAGGAGACACAGGTGCCTTCCGCGGCGGAAACTTACGAGCTATACCGCGGAAAAAGGAAAGCACGTCCCTACGCGAGGCAATAGCTCTCCGGAATAATAAAGACAGAGCAGAAACCTGACCTCTCAGGGTGCTAACTGCCAAGCCCTTGTCTAACCCATGCTGCAGAAAAGCCAGCAAATTGGGAATGGAAAATTTCCTCGGGTTCCGTGAAGACCCCGAACACCATGAAAAGAAGGTTTCCCAAGTTTTGTGGTAAATCCTAGTAGTAGCCGGACATCTGGCAGCTCGAAGAGTAGCAATGACCTCAGCTGAAAAACCTCTACGAGTCAACATTTCGGTCTCAAGAGCCACGCCGTCAAACGCAGAGACTTCAAGTCCGGATGACAAACGGGCCCCTGAGTCAACAGGTCCGGTCGAAGAGGAAGTGGAAATGGAGGTGCCGCCAACAGCGACATTAGCGTTGAAAACCACGTCCTCCTTGGCCAATCTGGTGCTATTAACATAGCCGGGATTCTCTCCAGTCTGATCCGACGCAGTACCAGAGGAAGCAAGGATATCGGTGGAAACACATAAATCAGCTCGAATTGATCCCACGGAGCCACCAGAGCATCCACCTCCACAGCCTTCCGGTCCTTGAACCTGGACATGAACACTGGTAGCTTGGCATTGAACCTGGATGCCATCAAATCCACTTGGGGAGTTCCCCAACGGGAGCACAGCATTGCAAAAATCTCCGGATGAAGACTCCATTCTCCGGGATCCATCTTCTCTCGGAGGGAGGAAAGATTTCCCCAGGGATAAGGCTCTGGACGTAACCACCATCCTAGAGACTCTCGCACCCTGCGAGAGATGGTGACACTGCAATCCAGCGATTGCGACTGATTCCAATGACTCAGAATGAACCTTTGGAGAACTCTGGAATGAAACTGGGCAAACGGAATTGCCTCCATGGACGCCACCATTAAACCCAGAAGACGCATACACTTGCGAAGGGACATTGTTCTCGAAGACTTCATGATCTGTACATGTCGAAGAAGACATGACTGTTTGTCTGGAGGTAGAGACACCACTGCCCGTACCGTGTCGAAATGCATTCCCAAAAAGAGGATAGCTTGCGACGGTTCCAGAAACGACTTCTCCCAATTGACCAGCCAACCGAAGTCCTTCAGTAACTGAAGAGACAGATTGCGAGCTGTCACTGCTTCCTCCTCCGAGGATGCCACGATCAAAAGATCGTCCAGGTAAGGAAGAATCGTAATTCCTTGTCTTCGAAGAATTGCCATGAGAGGCGCCAGAATCTTTGTAAATACTCTGGGCGCCGAGGCTAAGCCGAATGGCAGAGCCACGAACTGGTAATGATCCCGACCTATGGCAAAACGAAGAAAACGTTGATGAGCCCTTCCAACGGGAACATGCAAATAAGCGTCGCGGATGTCGATTGATACCAAAAAATCGTTCTGCGACAGGGCTGCCACAACGGAGCGAAGTGACTCCATGCGGAATTTCCGGGTGTGGACATGTCGATTCAATCTTTTGAGATCCAGAATCGGACGAAATTTGTCCTCCTTTTTGGGAACCACAAACAGATTTGAATAAAATCCTTTTCCCCGGTCTTCTGGCGGAACCGATATTACCACACCCTTCTGAAGAAGGAATTCGACCTCTCGCTGCAGAGCGACCAAAAGCTCGGGTTCTGACGGAATGCGAGACTGGCAAAAGGTGTCTGGGGGTCGAGAAGAGAATTCTATGAAATAACCTGCTGACACGACCCGCGTTACCCAGGAATCTGGAACGCGAGAAATCCAAGTCTCCTTGAATTGGAGCAGGCGACCCCCCACTCGAGAGTCCTCGAGTGGACTCCTGGCGTCAGTCCGTCTTGGCGGGCTTCTTGTCAGTTTCCCGCTTGTCTTGACGGAAATTCTGCTTCCAGGGAATGCGAGATTTCTGGGAGGACTTTTTTGCTGAGAAAGAGGAACGACCCGATCCCCAAGAGGACTGAGCGAATCGACCTCGGCCCCGAAAGGACCGCCGACCACTATATGTCCTGCCAGACACAGAAGCCATAGCTCTGCGTTGTGGTAACGTCGCTTCTTTTGCCTTTGCCTTGGTAATCAGTTCTGTGAGGTCAGACCCAAAAAGATGACCACCTTTATAAGCTAAGGCCAGCAAACCTTGTTTGGAGACCGCATCCCCGGCCCACTGTCTGAGCCACAGCGCTCTTCTGACTGTGATCGCCGAAGCCTGCGCCCTGGACAGAAGCGACGCAGTGTCCAGACCTGCATCATAGATATATCGGACTGCAGTGTCCAACCATTCGAAAATCTCCTCCATCTCAGATGACGGAGATCCATTTTTCCACGCCTTGTGTAAAAGGTCCAACCAGCTTATAGAAGCTTTAGAAGCACACATGGATCCTAGTACCGCTCTGAATCCATGACCCGCGGCCTCATAATTTGATTTCGCCGCCATTTCCGTTTTTCTGTCCAGTGGATCCTGCAAACTCGCCTTCCCTTTAACAGGAAGCAGTGAGGATTTACTAAGCTGGGATAAGAAAAATCCACTTCAGGAGAGGGAATCCAATTATCTCTCGACTCTGTGGAACACGGATAAAGTGCGTCAAAGAAACGTGTTCCGTGAAAACGTTTATCCGGACACAGACGTTCCTTTTCTACTGCACTATTAAGATCATTTAGATCTGGCAAGGCTGATCGTGACGTACGATACTCCTGGTACATTCGTGCTGATTTACCAGGTAAACTAGTTACCACCTCCGGTAACTGTAAAACCTCTCTCATGGCTTCAATAAATGCCTCTGTACGTCTCACAAGGGACGAAAGCCCCCGCCGTTCCTCCTTATCCGAATCTGACATTTCCCCATCTGAACTTAAAGGAGAACCCTCTCCACAATCTAAATCAGAGACATCTGATTCGCTACGGGTGAAGGATGGTAACGGTCTGTGTCGCTTTCTGTCCTGAGAGGATCTAGCTGACACATATTGACTCAAAAGGTCAGACAAGCCATTAATAGAACTGGCGATAGCATCCAATTTTGCATCACTGTGACCTCCAACTGCAGCGCTAGACGCTGTGGAGGACTGCGTACCAGATTGCCGAAGCGGAACTGGAATATGGTCCGCGCCTTCTGAACCCTGTTCCGACATGCCTCACACTGTATATAGCAGGTCAAATGTCAGAAAACCTGAAAAAAACGCAGTTTTTTTTTTTTTTTGTGAACGCAAAAACAGCACGCTGAAGGGTTAAGTCTTAAATATAGAGCTACCCCAGCTGTTGCCAAGTAAACCCTCAAGAGGGGTTAATGTCGCAGGCTGTAAGAAGAAACAAGGTCTCTATGTGAGACCGAGCTGCAGAATAGCGCTATGTATCTGCGCTGTGTGGTGAGGAAAAAAACGCCACTCACCCAGCTGGTTTGGTGCCTGAGACGGGAGGAGCGGAGTCTGAGGAGCCCGGGAGCCCTTTTAATGGCCGCCGTGCTGAGGGAGCCGGAAGAGAAGCGCAATCGCGCGCTTCCTGCATGAAGGACCGGGAAGCGTGAAGCCACGCCCCCCCGGCTCAAAAATATGAGCGCCAAAACTCCTCACTCCTGCTCCCCCCCTGTCCTGCAGGCATCTGCCTGCGGACAAAAAGTTGTACAGAAACACCACTTTCCACATGTCACGGCGCTGCCAAAGCAGCGCTAATAGTACATTAACACACATGTAATAGCGCTGTCACAGCAGTCGCTAAAGCACTCACACATTTTATATATATTGTGGAGTACTCACCAGCTGAGCGCCACAGGGACCCCTCAGGATTTGTGGCGCTTGTGCCCATGCTCCCCCCCAGGGCGGGGAACGCAGTGACCCCAGTGTGCGGTTTGCGTCCCCGCCAGGGAAGCTAACCTCGTCCCCCAGGGCCGGCAAGATTCTGCAGGGACTATTTATGTAAAATACAGATCCGCCAGGGGAGAGGTGGGGTCCAGCAGCGCTGAGACCCCTGAGACCTTTCAGACTCATGTCCAAGTCTCTTGTCCGATAAAAATAATAAAATCTTCTGAGGAGCTGCTTCCAGCAGCGACCATCCTCTGAGACCTCAAATTTTAGACTGAAGGAGCTGAGTAGGAGGAGCCCGAGCTGGAGGGGCCAGCCAGTCAACACGCTTTTGATCTGAGGTGTCATCCTGATCTGGGGCTCCGCCTACCCATCAGTAATGAATACTGTGGCTCTCTTCCTTCCATCTGCAGCTGAAATAACAAAGGAGTGGCTTCAGAACAACTCTGTGACCATTCCTGACTGACCCAGCCAGAGCCCTGACCTAAACCAAATGGAGCATCTCTGGAGAGACCTGAAAATGGCTGTCCACCAAAGTCCACCATCCAACCTGACGGAACTGGAGAGGATCTGCCAGGAAGAATGGCAGAGGATCCCCAAATCCAGGGGTGAAAAACTTGTTGCATCATTCCCAAGAAGACTCATGGCTGTACTAGCTCAAAAGGTGCTTCTCCTCAATACTGAGCAAAGGGTCTGAATACTTATGACCATGGGAGATTTCAGTTTTTCTTTTTTTAATAAATTTGCAAAAAATTCTATATTTGTTTTTTTTCAGTCAAGATGGGGGCAGAGTGTACATTAATGAGAAAAAAAATGAACGTTATTGCATTTACCAAATGGCTGCAATGAAACAGAGTTAAAATGTAAAGGGGTGTGAATACTTTCCACACCCACTGTACATACAGGGAAGACGAGGCCGTATCTCAGGAACGGAGAGGAGCAAAACTAAAAGAAAAATATCATCGGATTCAGGAGAACAGCAGCATTTACACAGGACACAAAAAAGGACATTTATGGCGAGTGACAGGTCTCCTTTAAATGAGCTTCACTATTGTGATTTTTTAAGCTTGGAGGGTACAAAAGGTTCAACCTTCCCCCCCAAACACCTGCACCTGTGTGCAAAGCACGGTGGCCTCTGTCACAGCGGTCAGACTGAACACAGAATAATGGCACATTGCTATCTGATGACGCTTTACGTGGAGGGGTCCTGGTTGTCCTTGAGGGGTCCCGCTATGTCTCGCAATGATTCATGGGAAATAAAATATGCAGTTTAAACCTTTCCTACAAGGAAAGGAAAACCTTTCTAGTGTCAATTGGAAACCCCTTAACAAGCGTAAGGATGAAAACGTGCAGCTCTCCAAAATGTTGTGAAACTACAACTCCCAACATGCCCTGGCAGAAGCATGACAGCCTGTTGCAGGCAGGGAATGCTGAGAGTTGTAGTTTCACAACAGCAGGTTGCCAATTCTTGCAGGAGGGATGGCTGATCCGGGGGATGTGCCCCTCATCAGCACACGGCAGGGTTCGGTGCCTGAGTACGATGCCCTTAATGCCACTTTGAGTGACTGTGATGCCTCGTTAATGGGGCGGGCATTGACTCAAGGCAGGTTTCACTAGTAAGGATTTTTTTTTTTTTTTAACTATTTAGGCCACAGTCTGATTCTTCCTCACTGCACAAGGTAAAGTTACTGTAATAAAACTTTGTTTCAAAACTTTTTATAACTTTTTTTTGAGAAGTGTAATAAAAAGGTGTAAGGGGGTGTAGAAACTTTTTAGAACCCACATATAAGTCACCTCTCTAAATGCGGGTCCTTCTGACCCCAGGAGAGCAGGGAGCTCCTTTATAGCTCTTCCGGTCAGTGAGTAAATATCATGCGGCGATCACTTGGTCCATTGGCGCGGGGGCATTGCTAATAAGCCGACCGCCGCCAGCTGCTAGGAAATATCAATACAGACAATGAGAGAAGCAAAAAGCAATTAAACATTGGGATTTCATCCACTTTTCCAGCTCGTCTAGACACAAGTCAGATAATTAGGAGCCCATTTACTGCGACCTGCCCGGCGGACTCAGAATCAAGTCTGGTCATCCATCGATCGATGCCAAAAGTTTATTATCAGCATGTGCCGCTCTCCACGGAGCTCGGGACGGCGATTGATCAAATCTGAAGAACGCGTCCAATTAATAACTATATTTAATTTAAAGGGAAAGTCCACGTAAAGGAACATTAAATGCAAAAATTATTTTAGCTGGAGTAGTTTTCCTTTAACATTGCTGCTATCTTTCAGAAATGGCACCACGCCTTGTGCCAGTTATTAAAACTCTGCCCATTATAGTGGAAGGAGCTGAGCTGCAATACTGTGCACAACCTACGCTCCACGGTGGCGCTGTTTCTGAATGAAAGCAGCCACGTTTTTATAATCCTGAACAACCCTTTTAATAAAAACCCATTGGCTCGTTACAGGATTGCCGTTTCATGAGGAATTCAAAGAAGATCCAATATACGATATGTGGCGGCATTAGTCAGGACGCTGTCTTGATATGTGGCGGCATTAGTCGGGACGCTGTCTTGATATGCGGCGGCATTAGTCGGGACGCTGTCTTGATATGCGGCGGCATTAGTCAGGACGCTGTCTTGATATGCGGCGGCATTAGTCAGGACGCTGTCTTGATATGCGGCGGCATTAGTCAGGACGCTGTCTTGATATGTGGCGGCATTAGTCAGGACGCTGTCTTGATATGTGGCGGCATTAGTCAGGACGCTGTCTTGATATGTGGCGGCATTAGTCAGGACGCTGTCTTGATATGTGGTCAGCATTAGTCAGGACGCTGTCTTGATATGTGGCGGCATTAGTCAGGACGCTGTCTTGATATGTGGCGGCATTAGTCAGGACGCTGTCTTGATATGTGGCGGCATTAGTCAGGACGCTGTCTTGATATGTGGTCAGCATTAGTCAGGACGCTGTCTTGATATGTGGTCAGCATTAGTCAGGACGCTGTCTTGATATGTGGTCAGCATTAGTCAGGACGCTGTCTTGATATGTGGTCAGCATTAGTCAGGACGCTGTCTTGATATGTGGTCAGCATTAGTCAGGACGCTGTCTTGATATGTGGTCAGCATTAGTCAGGACGCTGTCTTGATATGTGGTCAGCATTAGTCAGGACGCTGTCTTGATATGTGGCGGCATTAGTCAGGACGCTGTCTTGATATGTGGTCAGCATTAGTCAGGACGCTGTCTTGATATGTGGCGGCATTAGTCAGGACGCTGTCTTGATATGTGGCGGCATTAGTCAGGACGCTGTCTTGATATGTGGTCAGCATTAGTCAGGACGCTGTCTTGATATGTGGTCAGCATTAGTCAGGACGCTGTCTTGATATGTGGTCAGCATTAGTCAGGACGCTGTCTTGATATGTGGTCAGCATTAGTCAGGACGCTGTCTTGATATGTGGTCAGCATTAGTCAGGACGCTGTCTTGATATGTGGTCAGCATTAGTCAGGACGCTGTCTTGATATGTGGTCAGCATTAGTAAGGACGCTGCCTTGATATGCGGCGGCATTAGTCAGGACGCTGCCTTGATATGCGGCGGCATTAGTCAGGACGCTGCCTTGATATGCGGCGGCATTAGTCAGGACGCTGCCTTGATATGCGGCGGCATTAGTCGGGACGCTGCCTTGATATGCGGCGGCATTAGTCGGGACGCTGTCTTGATATGCGGCGGCATTAGTCGGGACGCTGTCTTGATATGCGGCGGCATTAGTCGGGACGCTGTCTTGATATGCGGCGGCATTAGTCGGGACGCTGTCTTGATATGCGGCGGCATTAGTCGGGACGCTGTCTTGATATGCGGCGGCATTAGTCAGGATGCCGTCTTGATATGTGGTCAGCATTAGTCAGGATGCCGTCTTGATATGTGGCGGCATAAGTTAAAACGCCATCTTAATATGTGGCGGCATTAGTCAGAACACCATCTTGATATGTGGCGGCATTAGTCAGAACACCGTCTTGATATGTGGCGGCATTAGTCAGAACACCGTCTTGATATGTGGCGGCATTAGTCAGAACACAGTCTTGATATGTGGGGGCATTAGTCAAACACCATCTTGATATGTGGCAACATTAGTCAGAACACCATCTTGATATGTGGGGGCATTAGTCAGAACACCATCTTGATATGTGGCAACATTAGTCAGAACACCATCTTGATATGTGGCGGCATTAGTCAGAACACCGTCTTGATATGTGGCGGCATTAGTCAGAACACCGTCTTGATATGTGGCGGCATTAGTCAGAACACAGTCTTGATATGTGGGGCATTAGTCAGAACACCATCTTGATATGTGGCAACATTAGTCAGAACACCATCTTGATATGTGGCGGCATTAGTCAGAACACCGTCTTGATATGTGGCGGCATTAGTCAGAACACCGTCTTGATATGTGGCGGCATTAGTCAGAACACAGTCTTGATATATGGGGGCATTAGTCAGAACACCATCTTGATATGTGGCAACATTAGTCAGAACACCATCTTGATATGTGGCAACATTAGTCAGAACACCATCTTGATATGTGGCGGCATTAGTCAGAACACCGTCTTGATATGTGGCGGCATTAGTCAGAACACCGTCTTGATATGTGGCGGCATTAGTCAGAACACCGTCTTGATATGTGGCGGCATTAGTCAGAACACCGTCTTGATATGTGGGGGCATTAGTCAGAACACCGTCTTAATATGTGGCAGCATTAGTCAGAACACCATCTTGATATGCGGCAGCATTATTCAGAACACCATCTTGATATGCGGCAGCATTATTCAGAACACCATCTTGATATGTGGCGGCATTAGTCAGGACACCGTCTTGATATGTGGGGCATTAATCAGAACACCGTCTTGATATGTGGGGGCATTAATCAGAACACCATCTTGATATGTGGGGGCATTAGTCAGGATGCTGTCTTGATATGCAGCGGCATTAGTCAGAATGCTGTCTTGATATGTGACGGCATTAGTCAGGACGCCGTCTTGATATGTGACGGCATTAGTCAGGACACCATCTTGATATGTGGCGGCATTAGTCAGGACGCTGTCTTGACATTTGGCGGCATTAGTCAGGACGCTGTCTTGATATGTGGCGGCATTAGTCAGGACGCTGTCTTGACATTTGGCAGCATTAGTCAGGACGCTGTCTTGATATGTGGCGGCATTAGTCAGGACGCTGTCTTGACATTTGGCAGCATTAGTCAGGACGCCGTCTTGATATGTGGCGGAATTAGTCAGAATGCCGTCTTGCGCTGCAGATTGGCAGATAGTCTGTGGGGATGTCGATGTTTTCCAGATGGAGGGCTTACAAGGAGACAGTTCACACTTGGGAGACCCCCTCTTAGAGTATGGAGGGGTGGCAGGACTTTTGGCATCGCCTTCAGCCCGACGCTTACCAGGAGAGGAGACAAAACAAGGACGTGTCTTCAGTCTGAATATAGCAAAGCGAGGGCCGTCATGCACTTGGTGCAGATTGCTACACGAGCACAATCAGCCCCCGCAAGCATAGTCTACGCTGCCCACCCAGCATGCCAATTTATCTCTGGCACTTTCATCACGGCAGAGGTTTAAATACACAAACTAATAGGTTTTTGGAGATTTAATAAATAAAAGCAAACAGACGGGGCGGAAAAAAAAAAGGTGTCAGACCGAGGCCATGTGGAAGAGAAAGAGAGAGGATAAAGAATAATGGCGATCTGTATCAGCCAGGATGTGTGATGGCGGCACAGGGTTGTGCAGCTGCCTGAAAGGTTATTGCATTTCCCTAGTAAATGTTTCTGTGTTGTACTTTTCCTCCAGGAAATGTATAAATGACTGGGTGCTACCAGCCCCGTGTTGATGAGGGGTTTCCTTAAAGGCCGAGAAAGCCAGCACTGATCGGACATGTCCGAGTGTGCAGGGGTCCGATCCATGCACCCTGGGAATGGTCAATGCAGGAGGAATAGCGGGAACGGCACAAAGCAAAATTCTAAAAAAAAATAAAATAAAATGGATTTAGATCTTTGCACAAGCCAGAAAAGGTGAATATAGATCCATTTTTTGTGTTTGTGCTCAACTGCAGGTGAAATGTGCAAATTTGCACCAAAATCAGAATATTTTGCTGCTGATATGCCATTGTGGATTTTCTGCATGAATTTTCTGATTTCTGAAAATTCTTGAGTTTCTCGAATGGAACAGCCTCTAACCCCAATGATGTAAATTGACAAGAACTCACTCTCATAGAAGTCTCTCCTCCATGGGGTTTCTGGAGTCGGAAGACTTGAGCCACCATGTGCTCCGTAGAAGGATGCAGCAGGATCCTGCGAGAGGCCAGACCCACCATCACGTACCGGCCCATAGGGGACAAACTCACAGAGATGGCATTGGGACCTGGATAAAGAAAAAAATAAAGGGGCTGCCGTGAGAACCCAGGAGTCCAGGAGCGAGCACCAGACATGATCGATGACGACTACGACGCACCAAAACGCTTGGTGAACAGGATCTCGCCGAGGTTGTGGGGGGCTAGGGAATAGACGGCCAAAATGCCCTCATCAGGGAAACCTCGCTGGCTGCTGGGTATAAAGGCGGCCAGGAGCTGCCCGTCGGCGGAGATGTCACAACTGGCGTCATTGTAGATCTTGCAGTTCTGAACGAGCACGTTGGCAGTGGCTGCAGAAACACAACATGAGAATCCATGAACACCTTGCACCATCATGTGCAACGGAGGGAAGCGAGACCCACGCACCGTTACTGATCTCCGGTAAGTCGTATTTGGTAAAGTCCCACCACTGCAATCTGTAGGTCGTGTTTGCAATGTTACTGGCCACAGCGGACTGTCCATCTCCGATCACAGCGCCTGCGGAAAGGGGAAAAAAAACAGAGCGAAGATCAAATCACCACCGGAAAACATTGGATGTTAAATACTTCAACGGGAAAGACAGAAAAGTGCAAACTTTTAGAAGAAGGTTTAGAAAATCCCTCATTAGAGACGATCATCTATGGATCAGAGAAGAGCTGCAACGAGCATCTGCCTCTCTGAGGACCAAGCGTTTCTGTCTGGGCACCATGTAATGCTTCATCTCCCCAGTGGTGGCGCTGCAGGGGTTACACGCTGGTGCCAGGTCTCTGCAGATTACAGCTGATCGCTGCAGGATCCACCTATAGTAACACTGCAGATCAGTTTATGGTCAAGAAGATGGTACAAGAGAGTCCTAGGTCATCAGCGTTTAAAGGGATACTGCTGGGACCTCCACAAATGCATCCATGTTGTTCTGTGCATGGTCTATGAGACTGGCCGAGACTACCACCTCCTCCAGTCCTATAGACAATGAATGAAGCTGTGGAGATGGCCCCCGCTCCCCTCTAATGTGTAACAAGCGCCCCCCCGGCAATCAGGGAGTTAACACCTTGCAAAGTTGGGAATAACCATTAGAAGGTTCCGGATTATCCAGAAGATTCCTGGACCCTCTGGTGGTCTTCAAAGTTTAATTATTGTTCTACCAGACCGGTATATGAATAAAGTAAGTGCAGGATGGAGCCGGAGACATGAAGACATGAAAGGGTTATCCATCGTCTGACCGGCCACACACAAGCCATAAGCGAAAGGACGACTCCGCTTACTCAGGAGTTTCATGCCCTGAAAATTCTGAATGGGACTGGCGGGGTCAGCGGAACGTGTCCCGTGCAGCCTTTCAAGCCGGGGCCCCGGGGCCTGTACACTCCGGGAGTCGCTTAATGGAGACTTCCTAATGCAGGTCCCATTAGTTAGCTTCACACTCGCTGTCCCCACCAGGCTGACGGCTCGTTACAGAACCTCATTTGCAGCGTTTGGAGCCAGACGAAGGCTGGCCGCTCGATACAGAGACGGTTAATGGAGCCGCTCGGACACCGCTGCCCTTTCATGTGCGAGAGTAAACTAATTAATGCTCCGATTTTCCTCCACAGGACGTTACTGAAGCTGGAAAGTCACTGCCGGGTCACACCATCGTCCGCTGCTAACTGCCAATGCTTTCACAGGGTTCAAAGGGTTAAACGCCCGAGAAATGGTATTTAAAGGGACGAGGAGGAAAAGTGCGCTCCAGTAAAAACTCACAATAGAATATGCCGTCAATGTCCGGTCATGGCACCCGGCACGGGGAACACGGCGGGACTACTCACGATCAACTACTTTACTTGGAAGCCATATGGCCAGCCATTGACTAGAACCGGCCAAACACTGTGCCTCAGGAACCGGGTGCTGACCTCTTTAGAAGGCTTATTTGGCACCCGTGTCTTGGCCAAATACCTTTAGAATAGCACCGTCCCATTGCCTTCATGCCCCACAGCAAGTTAAAGCCACTTTTTGATAACATACCAGCCTAATATGTCCAGGACTGTCCTAATTCTCATGCTCTGCAACGTGTCTTTTCATCTCCGTTCTGTCAGCACTATAGGTGCTGAAACTTCCTTTCCCTTACATTCTTACATGCATTGCTACTTCAATTATTCAATGGCTAGCCTGACCTGAAAGACTGCCTCTGTTATACCGGTATGGAGGCTGACAGTGCGCCGGACCAGAGACAAAGGCTGCCACCCCTCCCCCAACACTTCCCATAGAAAGACAAAGGCTCACCCCCCACTTCCTGTAGACAGATGAAAGCCAACACCCTTTCCTAGATAAAGCCAATCAGCCTTCCGTAGAGATAAAGGCCAATCAGCCCACTTCCGGTAGAGATAAAGGCCAATCAGCCCACTTCCGGTAGAGATAAAGGCCAATCAGCCCACTTCCGGTAGAGATAAAGGCCATCAGCCTCTTCCGGTAGAGATAAAGGCCAATCAGCCCTCTTCCAGTAGAGATAAAGGCCAATCAGCCCACTTCCGGAAGAGATAAAGGCCCACCCCCACTTCCGGTAGAGATAAAGGGCCCCCCCCCCACTTCCGGTAGAAATAAAGGCCCACCCCCCACTTCCGGTAGAGATAAAGGCCCATCCCCCACTTCCGGTAGAGATAAAGGCCCATCCCCCACTTCCGTAGAGATAAAGGCCATCCCACTTCGGTAGAGATAAAGGCCCATCCCCCACTTCCGGTAGAGATAAAGGCCCATCCCCCACTTCGTAGGATAAAGCCCACCCACTTCGTAGAGATAAAGGCCCATCCCCCACTTCCGGTAGAGATAAAGGCCCATCCCCCACTTCCGGTAGAGAAGCATCCCATTCTAAGATAAGGCCCATCCCCCACTTCCGGTAGAGATAAAGGCCCATCCCCCACTTCGGGTAGAGAAAAAAGCCCACCCCCACTTCGGGTAGAGATAAAAGCCCGCTCATACAATTACCTTGTGGACAGGGGATAAGGACAAGCCCTTAGTTTATTTGGGAACTTGTGCGCCCCCCAGGGGGTAGATCAAAGATGAGCAGCAAGCAGTGCATAATGTATTGCCCCCAGGTTATAGTGTGGTCCCCACATACTTATAGGCGGCCGGACGATGTGGCGATCATTCATTGCTCAGTTATTTCTACCGTACACGTCTATTCTTTCAAGTAGATAGCCCGTGGCATCTACAAGCCCCCATATCTCGCTCATGGCCCCCTGTGAGCGCTGGAGTTTGGAGCCTTCCATCCAGATCTACACAGGTTAATGTGCGCATCTGCTGCCGGACCCGGCGCTGACAACCGCTGCAGATCTGACATTTCAGAGACGACGCGGCTGACGGCTCATCTGCGGGGACATTCAACTCCGAATTATCTTCCAAAAACAATTCTGCGGCTGATTTAATGCTCAATCGACTATTAAATGGCAGGAAAGATCATGCACACGGCCCCCCGCAGCACCGATAGGAAAGAAGAAAAAAAAAAAAGGAAAAAGCGAGAACAAATGCGAGGAACGGCGCGGACACAACGTCCAGGGCGCAGAAAGCACGGAAAAGTGGCAGTAGGTGACGCGAGGACAGATCACACATGATGGGACCGGCGTTCACTGCAGAGTTTTCCTCGCAGGGATGATGCCGCTTTAATTACAATATACACCCCCCTGGGAATAGAACTCCGTAACCACGGCAACAAGCACGGAGAGGGGGCTTCGTAACCTGGGCATTAAAAGATTGCATGCTCAGGACTTAGGACAGCAAAGGAAGCGTCCTACTCGCATGAAGCGTTCGAGGGGAGCATCCGCAGCTGCATGGGCCCCCCGTGTTGTCATGGCAACCGAATCGCTGGCTTGCTCTTCCCTCGTTACAGCGAGAGGTAATTGGGTTAATTATCCCTCACGGAAAGGTTTCCTGATGCTCCTATTCAAGGGGGTCATCGGAATAACTCAGGCGGCATCTGCTGTAAATATCCTTCAGAGATTGTGCATTCCCGCGACGCCGAGAAGAAAGGGGGTCCTGCAAGAGTCGGAGGAAACAAAACAGCTCTAGGGTCCAAAACGTAACAGAAAACGGGGATAAATGCAAGGATGCACTGGGAAGTTCACCAGGACTAGTGCAAGGAAACGTGGCGCCGCGATCTGGAGCTGCTCCGAACATGGGGTACTGCTCCGAACATGGGGTGCAGGATGGAGCGGGGACGGCACAGTCGCCCGGTTCTGCACCTGATCGCTCTGATGTTCCAGACTTAGTGGAGTCCGACTTTAGAGCGGCATACAATGAAGTAATGACTATAGGATTGGCTAAATGATGAGTAGACAGGACAGGTGACCTCTGCAGGCCAGTGTAACACCCACTGCGGACAGTGATTAGCTGCAGAGGTCACGTGTAATGTCAGGGGGCAGCAGGGATTTGTTGGCAGTGGATGACAGAAGATAGCTAAAACAAACAGCCCCCTCCTCCATGGTGCCCTAGGCAGCGACTCACTTCTTATGTGGTTAACCATGTACTAATATGCAGTTAAAAATATGGGGAAGGTCACAATGGGCGTCATAAGAGCGCGCCTTACCCCGACCGCTCATGAGACAAGCGTCTGTGTGCCAAGATCAGGTCAGCACGCCGATCAGAGGGGAACAGGAAAATGTGACAGCAGCAGTTAATTAAAGGGTTTAGAATATAAATGTCTCATCGGTGGGAGACCCACTACTAAGACAATGGGGGTATCCTGATCTGCCAGAAGGCGGCCATATGCATCCCCAGAATGAAAGCAAAACTGACCACAAGAAGCGAGAGAAGAAACTCTACCTTCTCTGCATTTAGTCTGCGGCAGCTGCACCGAGAGGACTTGTCTAACACTTCTCATGTTCGCATCGGATGGTGACAGGTGCGGAGGACATGGCCAAGGAACGCTACTTGCCAGATCTTGTGCACATCCGATAGGTATCTGCAGGTGTCCCAGTATAACAGGACTGGTGCACGATACCCACCGATACCATCACAGTCCCATTATAACAGGACTGGTGCAAGATACCCCCCGATGCTGTCACAGTCCCATTATAACAGGACTGGTGCACGATACCCACCGATACCGTCACAGTCCCATTATAACAGGACTGGTGCAAGATACCCCCCGATGCTGTCACAGTCCCATTATAACAGGACTGGTGCACGATACCCACCGATACTGTCACAGTCCCATTATAACAGGACTGGTGCAAGATACCCCCCGATGCCGTCACAGTCCCATTATAACAGGACTGGTGCACGATACCCCCCGATACCATCACAGTCCCATTATAACAGGACTGGTGCACGAAACCCACCGATACCGTCACAGTCCGATTATAACAGGACTGGTGCAAGATACCCCCCGATGCCGTCACAGTCCCATTATAACAGAACTGGTGCACGATACCCACCGATACCATCACAGTCCCATTATAACAGGACTGGTGCAAGATACCCCCCGATGCCGTCACAGTCCCATTATAACAGGACTGGTGCACGATACCCACCGATACCGTCACAGTCCCATTATAACAGGACTGGTGCAAGATACCCCCCGATGCAGTCACAGTCCCATTATAACAGAACTGGTGCACGATACCCACCGATACCGTCACAGTCCCATTATAACAGGACTGGTGCAAGATACCCCCCGATGCCGTCACAGTCCCATTATAACAGGACTGGTGCACGATACCCACCGATACCGTCACAGTCCCATTATAACAGGACTGGTGCAAGATACCCCCCGATGCCGTCACAGTCCCATTATAACAGGACTGGTGCACGATACCCACCGATACCGTCACAGTCCCATTATAACAGGACTGGTGCAAGATACCCCCCCGATGCCGTCACAGTCCCATTATAACAGGACTGGTGCACGATACCCACCGATACCGTCACAGTCCCATTATAACAGGACTGGTGCAAGATACCCCCCCGATGCCGTCACAGTCCCATTATAACAGGACTGGTGCACGATACCCACCGATACCATCACAGTCCCATTATAACAGGACTGGTGCAAGATACCCCCCGATGCTGTCACAGTCCCATTATAACAGGACTGGTGCACGATACCCACCGATACCGTCACAGTCCCATTATAACAGGACTGGTGCAAGATACCCCCCGATGCTGTCACAGTCCCATTATAACAGGACTGGTGCACGATACCCACCGATACTGTCACAGTCCCATTATAACAGGACTGGTGCAAGATACCCCCCGATGCCGTCACAGTCCCATTATAACAGGACTGGTGCACGATACCCCCCGATACCATCACAGTCCCATTATAACAGGACTGGTGCACGAAACCCACCGATACCGTCACAGTCCGATTATAACAGGACTGGTGCAAGATACCCCCCGATGCCGTCACAGTCCCATTATAACAGAACTGGTGCACGATACCCACCGATACCATCACAGTCCCATTATAACAGGACTGGTGCAAGATACCCCCCGATGCCGTCACAGTCCCATTATAACAGGACTGGTGCACGATACCCACCGATACCGTCACAGTCCCATTATAACAGGACTGGTGCAAGATACCCCCCGATGCAGTCACAGTCCCATTATAACAGAACTGGTGCACGATACCCACCGATACCGTCACAGTCCCATTATAACAGGACTGGTGCAAGATACCCCCCGATGCCGTCACAGTCCCATTATAACAGGACTGGTGCACGATACCCACCGATACCGTCACAGTCCCATTATAACAGGACTGGTGCAAGATACCCCCCCGATGCCGTCACAGTCCCATTATAACAGGACTGGTGCACGATACCCACCGATACCGTCACAGTCCCATTATAACAGGACTGGTGCAAGATACCCCCCGATGCCGTCACAGTCCCATTATAACAGGACTGGTGCACGATACCCACCGATACCGTCACAGTCCCATTATAACAGGACTGGTGCACGATACCCACAGATACCATCACAGCCCCATTATAACAGGACTGGAGCACGATACCCCCCGATGCCTGGCAGGACTTCGCTAGTGCCTCTCACCTCCCGATGCAAAAGTGAGCAGCAAAGCTGAAAAGTCCATAAAACCTTAATTTACATATTCCATGCACAGAAATAATGGGACCTTCTCCTCCTGTCCCCGAAACTGATTATATAATGGGGTGAAGCTCAGATTGCTGCGTCCATTTCAGCACAAACCTCTCTAGTGCTCTGCCTGAAATAGACGCAGCAACGACGGCGCCAGCCGCGGCCCCTCACACACCAGCACTGGAGGGAGAAGGGGGGACACAATGGAGGTTTCCTCACACACAAAGAGTAAAACTTCTATTTAGCAAAGAGAACAGGATGATTAGATGGAGTTTGCCCCCGGCCTCACCCGCCAGGACGCGGTTGACAGAGGAGTGCGTGGCTAGTCCCGGCTGACCCCGCTCATGAAATATCCCGGCATAGGGAAGGTATTCGGGCAGCAGAAATCTCCTGCAAAGAGAGGAAACAGTCACAAAAAGCAAGAAGCACAACATCCAGAGGTGACGAAGCCTCTCGCGGGATCAGAGGAGGCAGAAGAGACGGGAGAAACTCACAAGAAGTAAAAAAGCTGCGGCGGCAGAATGGGGAAAGTAAGCGTTACCTGGGAACGAAGCGGCCCAGCGATGGAGCCGACATGCGGGCGTTCCTGGGGGTTCGGTGCCGAGATCGGTCCCCGTTATCTCTGCGGGAAGAATAAAAACTTTACTTACATTAATAAAGTGGATATAACAGAAAATCAAGGAAAAGCAAAGATCCAATGCTGGCGTCAGGAGGGACAGGACGATGACTTATGGGGCTCACTGTGGGGCTCTGTATCATTAATGGAAATGTCCCATAAATATCACTTGAGACCAAGATGTATGATCGCTGGGGGTCTGACTTACTGGGACCCCTGTGGATGGAGGTCCCAAATGCACCTATGTGAACAGGTTGGTACTGAGCATGTGTGACCGCTGCTTCTATCGCGGTCTATAGCAGCGGAGGGCACACATGCTCAATACCGCTACATTCACACAGGGGACATTGGACTCCATTGCTCTCCGCCTCAGGAACCCCTGAGATCATACATAGATCGTCCATATAAAAGATCAGAGCGGAATCTGAATGCAGGGACGCCATGGACCGTTCGAGGGGTTATCTTCTGACGAGCAGAGCTGATGACGATACAACCCTGCTGAAACACTAGCACAATCAGCGCTTATTGATCTGTCCGGGCAGAGGTGCGGGTCCAACCTCATCGCCACCGCTCACGTCCACTACAAGAGTAGGCGGCTCTTGGTCTCGCCAGAAAATCCAAGCAAGAGAATGCAATTCTTGCCACCAGTACATAAGTGGTTACACTGGTATTAGCACTGGTGGGCAAGCGGGAGCTCTGCAGGCAACCTGCCCGCCTATCCGATGCTGCGCCTCCCTGCACCAATTACAAATTAGTTGCGTTTGCAGGACGACCAGGTCGTCACCGCCCCATAACCGCTCCTACATCGGCTCAGAAGTGGCACTTAAGTAGTTAAGGATGTGCTAGAAACATGTACGGAGCTATTTCTGCTCACAAAGGATCGGCAGGTGCTCAGACACAAAGACCAAACTTCCCGCCTCGCTGCAGAGAGACGGCCGCTGCCGGGAGCTGCTGAGCGAGGAGAAAGGACTTCTCCTAAACAGTGTCAGCGCCCTGCAGTCTACAAATCAAAGCTCGTCTCCGGCAGAACCCAGCGCAGTCATATGACAGTGGCGCCTCTGGTCTCCGTACAGGAGGAGCGCAGTGGATCACCTGTAGACACATGTACAAGGGGCACAAAGCTTCAGAAAAGAGGAGAGCGACTAACGGAGCGCCACTCACAGGCTGCATTGTGGAGCGCAGTATACAATACCCCGGAGTCCTCCCATGTAGCAGCGTCGCCATTAGTGGTCTCACATTAAAGGCCGCAAGAGAAAAAACTTCAAGGTGCAGCGACTGCCGAGCTCCTTATGTAGTTGGAGACCCCGAATATTCTGTCCAGGGGTCGGCCGATATGAATATAAAAGGGCTGTCCTATAATGAACCTCAATCCTGTGTATGATCTCTGGGGGTCTGACAGATGGGACCCCTCCAATCTGTAGCCCCTGTGTGAGCATGTGAGACGACGGCACCATTCATTGTCTATAGGGGGTGGTCGCATGGGCTCACGGCCGCTCCACTACTGTACCGTCTGGAAGAAGCAGGAGACCCACGTTTTCTCATTAATGAGAAGTCCTAGTAGTCTGTGCTTGTAAAATGTCTCATGGTGGTTAGAACCCTCCAAAAACTTTTTAGCCGAAATCTGACAGATCACCAATGATTCACTCCAGAGACCCCCAAAAGAAGGAAGACATGTTATTTGGGGGAGTGGGAAACAGATGAGCCAAATGACAGTACCCTAATGCCATAATCGCACATCCGTGTCTCACGGTCCGAGCATGGACCGGCCTGAGGTCTCCGTCTCCTCAGATATATAGATCAGGTCAGGACCCCTGCGGACCGTGACATGTGTGAATGTCACCCAACAAGGGTCTCATGGGACTTTCCTTTAATTAAAGGGGTTGTATCACCAGAAATATCACAGAGGGCTTCTCCTCGTGACTCAGATTGGCAGACGTCGGCGGTATTTTATTTAAATTGCCGCCATGCAACCCTAAAAGATGATCAGAAAATCCGGAGCGACGTCGATCAGCTGATCGATGGTCTCGACCTAGGACTATATGGACAGACACTGGAGAGCGGCTTTTTCATCACAGATTACCGCAGCCAATCAGTGAGCGCGGTCCCGGGACGCGGCTCACGAGGAGAAGTGATAAATCCATGTCGTATTTACAGCTCAGATAAAATAAATAAATGCGGAGAACGGCTCCAGGATGAGAGCGCTCGATTATTCCGCGTGTCCCTATTATATCAGGATTACAGATTACACGAGAGGCGACACACGCGGAGGCCGGAATATATAAATACAGAACACACCGATCACTCATTTGTTAGGAGCGTCCTCCGGCCTCGCTGAATTTCTATTACACCGCAACCTATTTAGAGGCCAGGAATAGCTGTGGGATTGTGAAACGATGGGGAAGTGGTATCACTCGGGGCTCAGCAAGGGGTGGACATGAGGGGGCTCCTTACTCAAACTCCTCGAACTCCAGGTCTCCAGTTTCTGCAGCCCCTTGTCCCTCGCTGGAGGACGGCGCGGAGGCCGAGGATCGGAGGCGGTTCTGCTGGTACCGCATGGAGCGTTGCCGGATGCTGTCCCTCCGCGACAGATACTGAATCATCCGTTGTGCGTAATAAGCGGCTGGTGATAACCTGCGGGGAGACAGAAACGTCGTCAGTACCAACATATACCACCAGCCTGCCGGACCTCCACTCTCCGGACAGGTCGAAAAAAGAAAAAGTCGCCTCCGTCACCTCCTGCGCCCGAGTCAGAGGGTTCACTGACCAGGGAACATTTCTGCTCTAATTTACTCCACAACCGAGATCCCCCCACTATTAATAATATGGTGGCGCCACACAAAAGCCACAAAGTGTATGGTCACCTAGGGAGGAGCGAGTTAGTCGCAGGATCCTGGTCCAGTAATCCAGAGAAGGTTCGCAGGGCTCTCGTCCAGCGCCAAAGGATGCTGACCAGACCACAGGGCGCCATAGATCACAGGGCGCCGACACTGACCGCTGGACGAGGGTCCTGCAAACTTTTTCCCTTATCTCTAGCAACCACTCGTTACAAAAATTCACACTTATTTTTGGCCTGAGGTGAAATATCTGAAGAAAAACTAAACCTGGAATCAAATGATTAACCGAAATATGAAAGTCGCCCCCAAGTCAGTCTGTACTATGATCATCTAAGCGCCTCATATAGTCAGATGTGTGGGAACCCTGCAGAGAACACAGGGTTAATCAGCTGATCTGCTCAATCAATGATGACAGATTGGCAGAGCAGAGGGGGGAGGCTCCTGCTGCAGCCACACAAAGGACAGTGGGGATGGACATGGCCGATCTGCTGACACACAGAGGTTTCTGTACCGATCGTTTTCTTGTGTATTTATTGCAGCTTTATGGTTAGGATACAGGACGCCTTACCTGGCCGGATCGGGGTAAATGGGATGCTCTCGGGATCCAGTGCCATCATAGCGGGAGAGAGAGATCAGGGAGGACTCCAGGAGCCGCCTAGAAGACAAGTCATAGATTACTCCACGTAACATTTGTAGCCCCTGGACCCGACCTGTCACAACCCACAGCTGAGCTTTAGCCCTTGAAAACACAGGATAATAAGGGAGAAAACCCAAAAGACAGGGACATTTGTGTATGGAGCCACCTCCTAACAAGCAGCAATGGCCGCCCTCGCCACGTCACTATATAGCTAAATGCACGTGCTGCCCCCTACAGTCCGAAGACCACAAGCAAATGCAAAGAATACTCCGGCCGACCACCTCCACAAGCCACGGACAATACAAGATGGAGGCTCCTTTGGGTGCGCAGGTTTGGACCCACATCTCTCAGGTTTGGAGACCTAATGGCACCAAATATATGTGCAGTAAATCTATCCTTCGGGTTTGTTCACACGTCGCGCTTACGCAGTGACTTTTCTACTCGTTTGTGCAGCAGAAACCATGCAGCAAAATGAACAAGATTCTGGACATCTCCGGCATGCGCTGATTATTTGTTCCTTTGCTGGCCTTTTTCCTGCCATCATTCTGGTTATTGCTTCAGATAAATCTGTTGCAAAACCTAAACGTGTCCACATCGCCGTAAGACCCCCCACACAGAAATCCTGCCCTCCATGGAAGAGCTGGTAACACGGCTGCTATGAGATGACAGCCGGACCACCTATCAGGACGCCACATTGTCAATAATAAGCCCCCCCGGACACATTTCTTCACCACGGTCAGTAATTGTCTCTGCTCCATCACCTTCCCTCCGTGGGCTCTTTGGACCCTCCATGGTTGACCGCATGCAGTAGCACAAGTCACCTATCACCAGCTTACCTTCCATACTGATGATTTTGTGAAGGTTGGATTTTATCAGTAACATCAGAACATGGCGGGTTTTACACATCGGTTTACAAGCCGCAACCAGGACCACGAACGATGCAACTACCTGATCGATGGAAGCCGTGTCATAATGGCCGGGAGCCAGCAGGAAATATTAACCCCTAGGACCGTGTGATGTGAAATCCTCCGACACCCTCGGGTGCGGGCAGATGGGCACAGACGGTCCTATACAGAGTCTATGGTGCCGTGTACATTAAAGTCCACGCGGGAAAAGGGCCCCAGAATGTAAAAATGGCCCCAAGTCTCAGGGCCAAAGAGTAAAATACGGCAGGAGGGATGGAAGATGCAACGCGGCTCATACCTGAGGATTCCCAGACGCTGAATCTTCCCAATTATCCAGGGACACAGGAGCCAGAAATCGGCAGAAATAAGCGGTGACCGGATCGTGACCATCACAGAATAATGCAAGAAAGGAAGTCCCAGGACCACGTGGACACTGAGCACGTCCTGTGCTGAGGAAGCGGCTGTCCCTGCGCCTCGTGTGCCGTGCGCCTGTCTGCCGTGCACGCTGTGCGGCCATTTTTCTGTCTCGTCATGAGAAATGTGCCACTGATCATTGCTGGTCCACGTCCACAGGCCATGACCCGACTCAGGTTTTAGGCTGCATGGACACTCATGATGATCATGGTAAAAACTCAGGTAACATGCAAGAAAAAAGCAGCAGACTAGTGAGGAACGCAGGGAAACCAGGAAAATTCCCACACCGAACGTCACCAGAGCGATGGCTTTAGGTTCATAGTTCCTGGCCACTGACGGGCAAACGAGAGGCCGCAGTCTGGCTGAAGGCCGTGGGCCTCTGGAGACCAAATGGACCCATTACACAAAATAAGGGTGAATGAGAGACGCATTCCTGGGTGTACACATGCGGCTAAGTGCAGGATAATCGGGGGGCGGCTGTGCGGAAGGTGGGGGGGGGCATTCTTCTCTTAGCATAAATAGTGCCACGGTATCTCCTATTCCCAAGCAGCCATGTGCAGATCTGTACTCCGCTCTCCACACAGGATGACCCCGATGTCGGCGCAGGGTTCATCGCTTCCACTAAAGCCTAAATGCCGATTGTTCAGCCGTCTCTGCCCTCAATCAGTGCGGAGAATCATCCGAACGCCGCGCTCAGAAATCCATTAAACGGAGAATCTTCTGCTGCAAGGAGCAGACTTTCCGCCTGGTGACAAAGTAGCTCATAGGGGGATATGGATATTAAAGGGGGGATCGCAGGGAAGGGTCCGGGGAGCGGAGACGTTACTCGTAAGACGGCCTCCACCGACAGGTGAATTCTCTGCAGAGTCTGCTGCACAAATAAAAAATGGCGTGGACCTGGGAGCATCGATCACGACTAATCTGACGCAGCACTATGATCGCGGTCAATAGCCGATCCATGGAGTAAAGGCACGAGAACGTGGAGTGTCCCCCAAACACTAAAAATTATCCTAAAATACATATTGTACATGAATGATTCCAGAGAAAGGCGGAGAATCGCACAGCAGCGAGTTTCCGATGATCAGTCAGTGAGCTCCTTCTGTGGTCTGCACCACTTATCTCCCTCTCCTGAAGCTGCTTTTAAGCTGAATTATGACCAGATGGAGAAGAAAGTTACAGAGCCGCAGTAAGAAATGGTCACTGCTATGTACGGTGATACATAGAGGATGGAGAAGACAAATGTAACTCAGGATCAGTAAAGTATGTGCACAGTGACTGCACCAGCAGAATAGTGAGGTGCAGCTCTGGAGTATAATACAGGAGGTAACTCAGGATCAGTAATGTAATGTACACAGTGACTGCACCAGCAGAATAGTGAGTGCAGCTCTGGAGTATAATACAGGATATAACTCAGGATCAGTAATGTAATGTATGTACACAGTGACTGCACCAGCAGAATAGTGAGTGCAGCTCTGGAGTATAATACAGGATGTAACTCAGGATCAGTATGTAATGTATGTACACAGTGACTGCACCAGCAGAATAGTGAGTGCAGCTCTGGAGTATATACAGGATGTAACTCAGGATCAGTAATGTAATGTATTTTACACAGTGACTGCACCCGAGAATAGTGAGAGCAGCTCTGGAGTATAATACAGGATGTAAATCAGGATCAGTAATGTAATGACACATACTGCACCCGCAGATATGAGGCAGTCGGGTATACAAGGGGGTAACTCAGGTTTTGTAATTTTATGTACAC
>JARQOD010000010.1:49029590-49129875 GCA_033576555.1 Oophaga sylvatica | reverse complement strand
AGACGAGGCAATGGCAGCTTCAGATCACTACGTGATAAGGAGTCACAGCGCCGCAGCAAACACGAGAACACTGAAGCCAGCAGACAAAAAATTATTTTTTTTATAATATAA
This sequence comes from Oophaga sylvatica, assembly GCA_033576555.1. Taxonomy (NCBI): domain Eukaryota; kingdom Metazoa; phylum Chordata; class Amphibia; order Anura; family Dendrobatidae; genus Oophaga; species Oophaga sylvatica. The sequence goes on along the minus strand of JARQOD010000010.1, from coordinate 49,129,764 downwards.
ATTTTTTTAAGAAAAGGCTCTGACATTTCTAGAAAAATCTGGTAAATCGACTACGCAAGTCCTGGAGTTACGTGGACTGGTGTCAGCACAGGGCAAGTTACTTACAGAAAGAGACGGTACTGTGCACACATCACTTAAAGGAACTATTACACTGACTTGGAAAAGTATTCACCCCCTCTTAGCTTTTTATCTTTTTTCTACATTACAACCGGTGTGTAAATATTTCTGTAATCCGCTGTGTGATGCATCAGCACTAAATAGTCTAAGTGAGAAATATATTGGCAATAAATTACATTTATGGGATCAAATAACTAAAGATTGGAATGTGCATATGTATTCAGCCCTTTTGAAATAAAGTCCCTAAAAATTTCTGGTGCAAGCAATTCCCTTCATAAGTCCCATGCTTAGTGGCAGGATGTCCCAGTGTGCAATCCAAGTGTCTCATTGTGTCAGTATATACACTTTACCTTTTCTGAAAGGCCACAAGCGCAACCATTACAGAGGCTCCACTAACCAACCCATGAAACCAAGAGGAGACCTCCAAACCAACACCATGAAGACCAAAAGGAGAGAGACCTCCAAACACAACACCAACCGAAAGACCCAAAACGAGACAGAGGAGACCTCCAAACCAACACCACGAAGACCAAGGAGGAGACCTCCAAACCAACACCACGAAGACCAAGGAGGAGACCTCCAAACCAACACCACGAAGACCAAGGAGGAGACCTCCAAACCAACACCACGAAGACCAAGGAGGAGACCTCCAAACCAACACCACGAAGACCAAGGAGGAGACCTCCAAACCAACACCACGAAGACCAAGGAGGAGACCTCCAAACCAACACCACGAAGACCAAGGAGACCTCCAAACCAACACCACGAAAACCAAGGAGGAGACCTCCAAACCAACACCATGAAGACCAAGGAGGAGACCTCCAAACCAACACCATGAAGACCAAAGAGGAAACCTCCAAACAACATCATTAAGACTAAGGAGGAGACCTCCAAACAACACCATGAAGATCAAGGAGATATCCAAACATCACCATGAAGATCAAGGAGATCTCCAAACATCATGAAGATATAGAATCACAGCCTCTGTTTGAACACTTCCATTGAAGGAGAACTCACCACCTCTCTTGGCAGCCTGTTCCACTCATTGATCATCCCCACTGTCAAAAAGTTTTTCTATTATCTAATCTGTATCTTCTCCATTTGTTTCATCCCATTGCTTCTCGTGTTTGAATGATCTCAGAAGATCCCCGGAGCACCATCAAATCCAATATCATCAAATGGAAAGAACATGGAACCACAACAAACCTGCCAAGAGAGGGCATCCACCAAAAGTCTCAGCCTGGGCAAGGAGAGCATTAATCAGAGAGGCAGCATAGAGACCAAAGGGAACCCTGAAGGAGCTGCAGAGTTCCCAGAGACTGAGGTATCTATCCATACCGACACAATAAGCCATACACTCCATAGAGGTGGCCATTATGGAAGAAAAGGCAGAAAAAAAGCCTTTACTTACACAAATTGCAAGGGTCGTTTTGAGTTTGCCAAAAGACATGTATGAGACTCCACAAATGTAAGGAGGAAGGTACTGTAGTCAGAGGAGACCAGAATTTAATAATTTTGTCCACCAAGGTAAACGCTATGTCTGGCACGAAACCAACAGAGCTCATCACCCCAAGAACACCATCCCTATAGTGAAACATGGTGGTGGCAGCATCATGCTGTGGGGAGGTTTCTTGGCAGCAAGGACAGGGAAAATGGTCTGAGTTGAGGGGAAGATGGATGGTGTGAGATACAGGGATATCCTGGAGCAAAATCTGTTTCAGTCAGTGATTTGAGACTTGGACGGAGGTTCATGTTCCAAAAAGACAATCCAAAACAACACTGGAATGGTTTAAGGGAAACGTGGAAATGTTCTGGAGTGGCCGAGTCAAAGCCCAGACCTTAAAAGGGTTGTACGGTCCAAATAAATAAGTCTGCGATCACTCTGTGTGACTGAAGTCTTATGAATCTCTCCAGAGCACGCACTGTGGGAATTCACCGGTTTCTGACCGGGGACCTGAAGGTACATATGCATCATACACACTCCCATCCAGGCCTCGCTCCAACTAAGGACGAGGATGTCTAGTGGACGTGACCAACTGGAGGGTGTGGCCTCACTGAGGCCACGCCCACTGGCTGGGAGTATGTGTAACTCATACATACCCTCTGGTCGAGCATCAGAAATCGGCGAATCCCGGGGGTTCATAAGTCTGCAGTCACACAGAGCGACTGCAGACTTATCGGTTTGGACCGAACAATCCATTTAATCCAATGGAGAATCTGTGGTCAGAAGTGAAGATCGCCGTTCACCAGAGGAAATATCGAACCTGAAGGAGCTGGAGCAATTTTGTTTTAAGAATGAGCAAATATCACAGTGGTCAGATGTGGAAGCTCAGAGACTTGCAGCTGTAATTGCAGCAAAAGGAGCCACTACAAAGTACTGACTTTAGGGGGGTGAACACGGGAGTGCAGTTAATTTGTCCCATTTGTTGTTTGCTTCACAATAGAAAGAAAACCAAATGTTCACAGTTGTCGGCGTGTTCTTTACATGAACTGATGCAAACCCTCAAAAAAACAGTAAAATTCCAAGTTGTGAAAAAATGCCAAGAGGGGAGGTGAATGAATACTCTCGAAATCCACTGTATCTATCCCTACATAACGTACCAGGAAAGACGGGGAGGCAGCACTATCTGTGCCTACATAATTTACAGGAAGGCAGCAATATCTGTGCCTACATCATTTACAGGTATAGACAAAAAAAAAAAGCAATACTATCTGAACCAACAATTTACAGAGAAGAAACACTATTGGTACCTCCCTCACCTCCAGGGAAAGACAGGGAGGCAGCACTATCTGTGCCACTATCATATACAGTGAGGACAAGTATTTGATACGCTGCCGATTTTGCAGTTTTACCTCCTACACAGAATGCAGAGGTCTGTAACCTTTATCGTAGGTCACTCAACCTGTGAGACAGAATCTAAAAATAAAAACCAGAAAATCACATTGTAGGATTTTTACATAATTCGCATTTTATTGCACGAAATAATTATTTGATACAATAGAAAAACAGAACTTAATATTTGGTGCAGAAACCTTTGTTTGCAGTTACAGAGGTCGGACGTTTCCGACAGTTCTTGACCAGGTTTGCACACACTGCAGCAGGGATTTTGGCCCCCTCCTCCATACAGATCTTTCAGGTTTCCGGGCTGTCGCTGGGTAACATTGAGTTTCAGCTTCTCTAAAGATATTCTATTGGGGTCAGGTCTGGAGACTGGCTAGGCCACTACAGGTCCTTCAGATGCTTCTTACGGAGCCACTCCTTAGTTGCCCTGGCTGTGTGTTTCGGGTCATTGTCATGCTGAAAGACCCAGCCATGACCCATCTTCATTGCTCTGAGGGAAAGAGGTTGTTGGCCAAAATCTTGCGATACATGACCCCATCCTCCCTTCAATACGGTGCAGTCCTGTCCCCTTTGCAAAAAAAAAAAAAAAAAAAAGCACCCCCAAAGTATGTTTCCCCACCATACTTCACGGTTGGGATGGTGTTCTTGGGGTTGTTCTCATCCTTCTTCTTCCTCCAAACAAGGCGAGTAGAGTTGATACCAAAAAGTTCTGATCTGACCACATGACCTTCTCCCATGCCTCCTCGCATCATCCAGATGGTCATTGGTGAACTTCAAATTGGCCTGGACATGTGCTGGTGTGAGCAGGGGACCTCGCGTGTCTTGCAGGATTTTAATCCATGACAGCGTAGTGTGTTGCTAGCTGTAATGTTTGAGACTGTGGCCCCAGCTCTCTTCAGGTCACTGACTAGGTCCTCTAGTGTAATTCTGGGCTGATTCCTGACCTTTCTCAGAATCCTCCTTACCCTTCTCAGAATCCTCCTTACCCCACAAGGCGAGATCTCACATGGAGCCCCAGAACGAGGAAGATTGACCGTCAACTTATGTTTCTTCCATTTTCTAATAATTGTGCCAACATCTGTTGCCTTCTGACCAAGCTGCTTGTGTATTGTCCTGTAGCCCATTCCAGCCTTGTGCAGGTCTATAATTTTGTCCCTGGTGTCCTTAGACAGCTCTTTGGTCTTGGCCATGGTGGAGAGGTTGGGAGTGATTGTGTGGACAGGTGTCTTTTATACAGATAACGAGATCAAACAGGTGCAATTAATCCAGGTAATGAGTGCAGAGTAGGAGGCTTCTTAAAGAAAAACTAACAGGTCTGTGAGAGGCAGAATTCTTGCTGGTTGGTCGGTGATTAAATACTTATTTCATGCAATAAAATGCAAATTAATTATGTAAAAATCCTACAATGTGATTTTAGGGCAGAATATCAAATACTTACTTTCCCCACTGTATGTGGGCAGCACTATCTCTTCTTCTATACGGGGGGGAGAGGGGTTGAACTATCTGTCCTTACATATGGAGGTGCAGCCCTCGCTCTGATGCTCCTGGATCCTCGTGTTATATAACGCTGCCTTGTTCGCCGGTTGCCACAGATAATATATTACAGAGCGGCTTATTATGAGACAATCCCTAAGGCCGGGGTCAGACATGCAAGAAAAGGGCACAAGTCTCGCTGTTAATACCCAGCACTCGGACAGGAGAGTGCGGCTTCATGTATTTCTATGCAGCCGCACGCTCCGTATTGACGTGCCCGTTTCTTGCATGTCTGACCCCGGCCTTTAATTAAAACTAAGTCGCACAAATTCTAGTACAGAATTCCTCATCAAATCCGACCCAATTGTGGCACTCCAGATCTTGTGAAACTACAACTCCCAGAATGTCCTAACAGCAGCCGTTGCTCCCCACTTGTTGTGAAACTCCAAGGCCCAGCAAACCGTAAGAATATTGGGTATGATGTATGTTTAACTACAACTCCCAGCATGTCCTGACAGTAGTCATAACAGCTAGGGACTGTCAGCCCATTCTGAGACTTCTAGTTTTACAATAGTCGCAGTGCCGGAGTCTGTCGGGCACGCTGGGAGTTGTAGTCTCATGTTTGGAGTGTCACAGTCTGAGGAGACATGCTGGGAGTTGCAGTCTGACGTCTGGAGTGCCGCCGTCTACCAAAGAACCCTGGGATTTGTAATCTCACGTATGGAGTGCCGCCGTCTGTCAGGACGTGCTGGGAGTTGTAGTCTGACATTTGGAGTGCCGCAGTTTGTCGGGAAATGCTGGGAGTTATAATCTGTCGGGACATGTTAGTAGTTGTTTGACGTTGGGAGTGCCGGTCAGTCAGGGCATGCTGGGAATTGTAGTCTGACATCTGGAGTGCTGCAGTGTCGGGGCATGCTGGGATCTGTGGTCTGTCAGGGCGTGCTGGGGGATCTGTGGACTGTCGGGCCACGCCGGGGTCTGTCGGGCCCACGCGGGGCACGTCGGGCCACGCCGGGGCACGTCGGGCCACGCCGGGCACGTCGGGGTCTGTTGGGGCACGCCTGCTGGTGTAACAGTCGCACCGTCGGACGATTTCTGCCGGTTTCTCGGCGGATCGTAGATAATTCTGGTAAATTCTTTGCCGCTTCCAGTTGGAAATGCATAAACCCTGATGGGAAACTTGCAGCGATCAAGCAGCGTCATCCGCCGGTGTCACCGGTCCGCACGTGGCGAGAACGGAGGCGACACGGACGCCACGACAGCTGCGTACGGCGGTGGGGACGGTCACCACGGAGACGTAGGCGGTAAAGCGAGGAGGTGGTGCAGCAGCACACACTACACGGTACACACCCGCACATACGTGAGCACACGCGGAACTCGCCGGTACAAGCCCCGGGATTAGTCACCTCTCGGGCGGCGCAGGCCTCGCTGGCTCCGGCCTGGCTGATGGGGCTGAGTCCTGGCCCGGCCGGCCGCTCTCTGTCCCGAGCCGCGGTTCACCAACGATCCCGGGGGTCTCACTGACAGCGGAGAGTGACAGAAGATCGTTATCTACAGACAGGTCCGGAATCAGCGACCATCCGGGACAATGGCGGCCGCCAGACCGGAGTAGCTGCCAGCCGAGATCACCGGATGCCAGAGCGAATGGATGGGGAGAGCCAACTAGGATCGAGCTGAGCCAATCAGAGGGCGCGTCTCCGGCAGGCGGGAGGAATCGAGCGCGGAGTGCGCTGTCAGCAGCTCAGGCGGATTAATGGAGCGCTGAGCGGGAAGAGGCCGCGATCTGGAGCGATCTGGAGAGATCTGGACCGCTTTTGGGGATAATTGTTGACTGGAAGTTTCTCAGGGAAGTTTCTAAGAGTCTGATCTAGAGCAGACATGGTGCGGAGACTCTATTATCAGTGGCTCTGTGAATGGAATGTAGTTTTTTGATCTACCGCAGTGTAAATCACGTGCGATTACGACTCGCCTACGACCGCCGCCGCCATCCGTTGTTTTTCTTTAGCTCGCTGACTTCTCTCGCTTCCAACCATCCGTTCACCTCGTCCGTGCGACTATTTTAGAGCCTCAATTTAGCTGTAAAAAAAACCACAAATGGCGGCTACGAGACATCACATAGTGTGAAGGCTGCGGAGCAAAGGAGTGCACCACTCATGACCAGGAATACCACTGTGGCAGAATCCAGACATCCAGGTGTGACGCACCAGACCGGCCGCAGGGTCCAGACCGGAGATCAGCGATCCCATGAGACCCCCGACAGTCGCAGTCCGGACCCCTACATACAAACATCTGACTTTTCGGAGGCTGGTATCACTGCGTCGCCCTCTCCTCTAGTTACCAGGATGTTTCCCAATTCACAGACACCACACGAGTGGTCCAGGACAGGTCGTTCCTGTGAGGACAGGACTTAAAGGGTTATTCCTATCTTTAAAACTTATCAACTGTCCATAGAAGTGATGACTTACTGATCAGTAGAAGCTTGACTGCTAGGACCTCCAGCAATCCCGAGAACAAAGCTAAATGCCCCATCTGAACGGAGCGTTGGCAGGACATGTGGCCCAGCAGTCCCACAATGAATGGAGCGGTGGCCGGACATGTGTCCCAGCAGTCCCACAGACAATGAATGGAGCGGTGGCCGACGTGTGTCCTTGCAGTCCCATAGACAAACAATGGAGCAGTGGCAGGACGTGGCCCAGCAGTCCCACAATGAATGGAGCGGTGGCCGGACATGTGTCCTTACAGTCCCATAGACAAACAATGGAGCGTTGGCGGGACATGTGGCCCAGCAGTCCCACAATGAATGGAGCGGTGGCCGGACATGTGTCCTTACAGTCCCATAGACAAACAATGGAGCGTTGGCGGGACATGTGGCCCAGCAGTCCCACAGACAATGAATGGAGTGGTGGCCGGACATGTGTCCCAGCAGTCCCACAGGCAATAAATGGAGCATCCTTACATGTGTCCTAACAGTGAGAGCAGGAGGAGGCTGATGGGAGTATTCATCAGTCACCACCTGAGCTATACACAGATAACACTGGATCCACCATTCACAACAGGTGATGTCAGATCACCTCCTAATTTCTTCAAAATGACCTTTTCACACTATCATTAGATGCTTGCATTCAATATATAAGACATGTAGACGCCTCTCCATTACTAACCTGTGGGCTTGATGTCACCTCACAATACAAAGGTGACATCAACCCCACAAATATGAACTCTACTTGCAATCCCTACAGGACAAGTGGGAAGAGCTGGGAAAAGCGCCAGAATTGGCACATCTGATAGATGTGCCTTTTCTGGGCAGCTGGGGGCTGCTATTTTTAGGCTGGTGGGGGCCAATAACCATGGCTCCTTAAAAGCCTGAGAATGCCAGCCCCCAACTGTCTGCTTTAGCTTGGCTGGTTATCAAAATTGGGAACCCACGCCGTTTTTTTTTAATTATTTAAAAAATATGGCGTGGAGACCCCTTTATTCTTGATAATCAGCCTGGCTAACGATGACAGCTGAGGGTTGCAGCCCACAGCTGTCAGTTTTGCCTGGCTGGTTATCAAAAATACAGGGAAACCCACGTCATTTTTAAAAAAAAATATTTATTTATAGTGCAGGTGGCTGATGAATACTCCTATCAGCCGCTGCCTGCTCTCACTGTGATCAGTTGAATACAACTCTCAACATTCTCTTCTTCTAGCGCAGATCACAAGCATGATCACGGGAGAATGATGAGAGATGTCTTCAGCACCTGGCACCGGGGTAAAGTGCGAATAATACAGCCTATTCCTAGGCGCCAGTATGTGTGGTACGCATGCGGCACACAGTTGCCACGTACACGGCTGCCACAAGTATTACACACATGGACACTGATATCGCTGGTACTGGCTTTTCCAGTATTGGAAATATCAGGACGCGTGAAAGAGCCCTAAGAGTGTGCGGTGAATTTCTGTTGCCTTGGTCGAGGGGTCACATACCTGTTCCACCAGCACCTAGCATCACGACCGAGGGCACGCCAACCTCCTGATACTTGGACATGTGCCCCAGCAGTCCCGTAGACAATGAATGGAGCGATGGCAGGACATGTCCACTGCTTCACTCTGGATTCTGCAGAGCCCCAGTGTCAGGATCTGTTAGAGTCGGACCCCCGGCCATCAGTAACTGATAACTTATAAAATTAGGAATTACCCTTTAGACCACAATCACACATTCAGTATTTGACATCAGTATTTATAGCCAAAACCAGGAGGGTGATAAATGCAGAAGTGGTGACATCTCTCTATTATACTTTTCCTGATTGTTCCACTCCTGGTTTATGCTTACAAATACTGATGTAAAATACTGACCGAATACTGACCTTGTGAACGTGGCCTTATATTGAATGTTTCAGCAGAAAATTACCCGTACTTTACATCAGGCTTCTGGAATAAATGTGTCTATTAAAACATTTGAAAATGTTTTTTCCATATCAGAATCTTTATGAAAAATAAAAAAATAGAAATCTATTTAGTCTATTCTCACCTCTGTCAAACTCCCTGTTCCACGAAATTCATATGTACATTAGCCGCAATGAACAGACTCTGCCCTATCTGTTGTCCACAAGCATCTAATGAGCGTATGCAAAGGTCATTGTGAAGCAAGGAGGAGGAGGTGAGCTGTGATATCACCTATTGTGAATGGTGGATCCTGAGTTATCTTATGTATATAGAGGTGTTATCAGTCATTGTACAGGAGGGGGAGGAGGTGAGCTGTGATATCATCTATTGTGTATGGTGGATCCTATGTTATCTACTGTATATAGAGGTGTTATCAGTCATTGTACAGGAGGAGGTGAGCTGTGATATCACCTATTGTGAATGGTGGATCCTGTGTTATCAGCTGTATATAGAGGTGTTATCAGTCATTGTATAGGAGGAGGTGAGCTGTGATATCACCTATTGTGAATGGTGGATCCTGTGTTATCAGCTGTATATAGAGGTGTTATCAGTCATTGTACAGGAGGAGGAGGTGAGCTGTGATATCACCTATTGTGAATGGTGGATCCTGTGTTATATACTGTATATAGAGGTGTTATCAGTCATTGTACAGGAGGGGAGGAGGTGAGCTGTGATATCATCTATTGTGAATGGTGGATCCTGTGTTATCAGCTGTATATAGAGGTGTTATCAGTCATTGTATGGGGAGGTGAGCTGTGATATCACCTATTGTGAATGGTGGATCCTGTGTTATCAGCTGTATATAGAGGTGTTATCAGTCATTGTATAGGAGGAGGTGAGCTGTGATATCACCTATTGTGAATGGTGGATCCTGTGTTATCAGCTGTATATAGAGGTGTTATCAGTCATTGTACAGGAGGACGAGGTGAGCTGTGATATCACCTATTGTGAATGGTGGATCCTGTGTTATCAGCTGTATATAGAGGTGTTATCAGTCATTGTAGAGCATTGATATTACTATCTAATTGCAGGATGTGAATGGTGACATGGATGCAGAGAATGACCATATGACTGGGCAAAAACCTGACAGGACAGGAAGTGTTGTCATGGGGACAATAAAGAAGAGGAGCCATAGATTTCCAGGTAAATGTGTATTTTAATTTATTTCTTCTTTGATTGGATTTTCACGCTTCTCGTTAGGTGAAATGATTCAGGACCAGTTCGTGTCTCATTCGATAAGCTTCTGTCTCCACTGCCTCCATGTTATTACAGTCCTCTTCAGTCTCCATGGCTGAAGGTCCAGGATCGCACCAAATATCCAGGCCGTGCTGGAGCGCGATGTTGTGCAGGATGCAGCAGGCCAGGATGATCTGCGCTGACTTCTCTGGGGAGTATTGCAAGGTGGCGCGCGATCCATCCAAGCAGCGAAAGCGGTGACGAAGCGCCTGCTGAGCGCGCTCCATGACGCTGTGCGTGGCGGAGTGCGCCATGTTGTATCTGTACTCCTGGGGGCTCTCGGGGACTTGCACCGGTGTCATTAGCCAAGGCCGGAGGTGAAACGCGCTGTCCGCTAATAAAGACAGAACACGAGAACGTTATCTCTCAGCATGTATCGCAAACTCAATTATTTATACAGAGGTATTAAAAAAAATTCAGAACTTTGTAAAAAAAAAAAAAAATGCAAATATTGGTTTTCTCATACAAGGTAACGTGAGAAAAGGTGGTCGACTAAAACATACATCTTTTTTTTTTTACTATATATATTTATATTTGTTACAAAAATTATCTATATGTGTAATTTATTTATTTATTTTACTTTAGTAGCCCCCTTAGGGAACCTGATCCTGCCGTTGTCTAATTGCAGTCAGTATATAGTTAAATTAACGTTTTCCTATGAAATCCAGGCAGGCTGGGCGTCATAAAGGGGGCAATAGGGCAGTGATGGGGGCCTCCAGCTACGTCTCAGCTGCCAGTGTAACCCGTCGGCACCACTATTTGCTCTGTGTGCACCAGCTATTGTGACATTTAGGGATTGACAGCTGCATTTACATGGTTAAACAGCAGCGATCGGAGCTGGATCGGGTCGCTGCGTTACAGGCAGATGTGGGCTGTGATACGCAGCTCTGTGCTTGCGCACCATGTGACACAGTTATTCCAGGGTGAGAAATTGGGTTCACATGGGAACTGTCTGACTATACTGTAGGAGGCATCAGTCAGGGAATCCCCCCATCACTTAACAACCCCCCGGGATATATAACGCATGCAGACACATGACGGGAACATACCCAGCATCCAACCTTCTTTATGCATTTTCGTCTCAAACAGACAGGAAAGGTTGGACTGGTGGAGAACCACATCATCCTGGTTGCTGCCAGGTCGGTGGGTTTCAGCCCAGAGAAGGACCCCTTGAGTGTCACACACCAGAAGGCAATTTAACGAGTGCAAGCCCTTCCTGTTTATATATGACAAGTCCTCTGCATTAGGGGCTTTAATGGTCACATGCATGCAGTCCACCACTCCCAGCACACCTGGGACCCCCGCCAGGCCGTAAAAGTCATCCTTCAGCTTCTGCACCGACACCTCCTCCTGGGGAAAACAGACGAACTGTGCGGCTCTCTCCACCAGGGCGTCGGTGACATTGGTCACACATCGACTCATGGAAGCCTGGCTGATTCCAATCGTGTCTCCCATGCGGGTCTGGAATGAACCAGAGGTGTAAAATCCAAGAGCCGCCATGATCTGAGTCTCAGGGCTGATGGCACGGGATCGCTGAGTGGGCCGGGATAGGCTGGCACCCAGAAGTTCAACTAGGTAGTCGATGAATGGCCGGGGGAAGCCATATGTAGTAACCAAGTATTCATTGGAAACGTCATCCAGGCGAAACCGGTCCAGGGTACGGTGTCCGCGGCCGTATAACAGGAGGTCACAATCCAGGACAGTTATCGGAATAGCCATGGCCAAGCTACAAAGACCAGCAGATGTCACAAGTATCCTGGGCTACGTCATAGGGAGATTACCTGGAAAGAAGAGAAGGGAGACAGTCATCACTCAGGAACCATCCATCTGCGATTTACATCTGATGATGGTCAATGTGGTCGAGACGTAACGGAAAGAGAGAATTCAGCCCAGGAGCTGATCCTGCTTCATACCAGGCAGATACAGGCAGCGTTACACAGCCGACATCCACCTGTACCAGCAGCGACAGGAGCGCCCTCCAATCACCGCAGACCAACCATTTAAATAATAAATAACGCGATCGTAGGGAACCGATGGGTTACCATGACATAACTACCATCTTGGTCCTCCTATGAAGTAGAGCCACAGGCTGCGCTCCATATAAGAACTGCAGTATATAGTGAAGGTGGATAAATCGCAGGTTTAAGTCCTCTAGGGGAACTGAAAATAAAGTAAAAATTAAATTAAAATGTTTTAAAAAAATATAAAAGTTTTGATCATGTCGCCTCAACAATAATTAAAGAAAAAAAAAATCATATTTAGTATCGTTTCCAAAAAATACATCGAACTATAAAACTATTAAAAGTATAAGATTAATGACGAAGAAGAAAAAAATTGGAATAAAAAGTGATCAAAATGTCATACGTACCCCAAAATCAATATCAATAAGCGGTACTAATCTGTAAAAATGGTGACACAATTTTCTTTTTTTTACAAATTTCAGAATATTTTCTTGCCTCAAATATTTACCACCCAATGAATGATGTAACAATGGCATTTAGCAATTTCACCGCACTTGGAAAGTTCACAGCATGGTACAAGCGAATGGGTCATATTGTGACCTGAAAGGAACCCGCTAAGAGTTGGAATTACTTGGATTATTTTCGACTTGCTTGCCACAGTATCTTGGGGATCACCATGCGACCCCATTCGCTTGCACTATGCTGCAGCCTCTGGACCTGTGTCACAGCTGAAAAATTGAGGAAATATAAGACAAAATTAGCAATTTTGGTTATGTGACTTGATGCAGCATGAAAAAAGTCGCTATGCCGTCCTAGTCTTGCCCAGCGATTCCCAGGCGCGCTGTAATAATGGACGATCTACTATTTCCATGGCCGATATATCGCCACCATTCTCTCAGGGACAGACCATATAATAACCACATCATACCCGGTCAGGCCCGCGCTCCGTCCCCGGCTGCATGTGGGAGACATTATCTCCATAACATGAAATGGAACAGTATTTGAGACACCTCGAGCACACTCAAAAATAAGAAAAAATCCAGAGAAAATATGGCATTCGTAGAAAGTCTTTATTTAAGCATTCCAATAAAGCTCCAGAATTAGAAAAATAGGAATTCACAGCCCCAACGTTTCGGCCTTTCTGGCCTTCATCAAGGGGAATTTTTCTGTTTAAACAAGTATAACACAAAGATATATCATCATATGCAAAAATCATAACATATTATACGGTGTATTATCTAACGCACCGATTTAGAATGTAATTTATATAATATAACAAAGAAAGACTAATGCGCTTATATAAAGTCCATTTGTATGATAAAGATATATTTCACTCAAGACGTTTAATCGTCAAAACGTAGCCTAGGAAAAACTAATATAATGAATGAGTTTATTCCATAAATAATATATAAAGCAAATGGTGCTATATTATTTGTACCCTTAATGTGTCAGGTTATGAAACCGTCAGCAATAACAGCAATAACTCGGAACAATCTATATAGTACACTGAAGTTTCAGAGGAGTGCTTCTATATGATGCTAAGTGTGCATTATGTACACAATAGTAAGATTAATTGCCGTATTAGTATTCAGAACTATATGAGTGTATATATAGGAAAAAGAAAAGAAAAGACAAAAGCAAAAAACAAAAAAGCAAGGAACAAGAAAGGAAAGGACAACCAGGGGAAAGAAACCATGCGCACGTTCCTCAAACAATCACAGGTAAATATGTGCACCCTTCGGTTCTTTTTTCAGGGAGATTACTATGGGATCATCAGTCTGTATTCCAGTTTCGGATCACCTACGGACCGCAATCCTCTGGGTCATGTCACTTTATATGGTTTCTTTCCCCTGGTTGTCCTTTCCTTTCTTGTTCCTTGCTTTTTTGTTTTTTGCTTTTGTCTTTTCTTTTCTTTTTCCTATATATACACTCATATAGTTCTGAATACTAATACGGCAATTAATCTTACTATTGTGTACATAATGCACACTTAGCATCATATAGAAGCACTCCTCTGAAACTTCAGTGTACTATATAGATTGTTCCGAGTTATTGCTGTTATTGCTGACGGTTTCATAACCTGACACATTAAGGGTACAAATAATATAGCACCATTTGCTTTATATATTATTTATGGAATAAACTCATTCATTATATTAGTTTTTCCTAGGCTACGTTTTGACGATTAAACGTCTTGAGTGAAATATATCTTTATCATACAAATGGACTTTATAAAAGCGCATTAGTCTTTCTTTGTTATATTATATAAATTACATTCTAAATCGGTGCGTTAGATAATACACCGTATAATATGTTATGATTTTTGCATATGATGATATATCTTTGTGTTATACTTGTTTAAACAGAAAAATTCCCCTTGATGAAGGCCAGAAAGGCCGAAACGTTGGGGCTGTGAATTCCTATTTTTCTAATTCTGGAGCTTTATTGGAATGCTTAAATAAAGACTTTCTACGAATGCCAATTTTCTCTGGATTTTTTCTTATTTTGAGTGTGCTCGAGGTGTCTCTTAATACTTGATATCTACTGTTTCCTCAGTAGCACCTAAACTGTAGTGTGCATGAGACCTTTCCTATAGGATGAAATGGAACAGTGACAGCTCCCAGGGACAGGACCACCATAAGTGCACATGGGTTAGTTGGGGCCCCTTGCCACCACTAAAGCAGAGACAGGAGCCCATCCCAAGAACGGGGCCCTCCTGGGGATAAAGAGGTGGCGTTTTAAACAAGGCTCTCTCTACTTACTTGTAAAGAAGCTCCATAAAATGTTGAGCGCACTTCCTCAGCTAATTTCACAACTGCCATAAAAGTGAATTGGAAAGCGATAGGTGCGGGTCCCAAAGGTGGGGGGTTAGGAATTTAATTACCGGAGGATTCTGAGAGATGGGGTGCTCTACGAAAAGCTATTAGGAAATATGGGGTCCATTTACAGTCTTTGCACAGAGGTCCTGTCAGTTCTGTTATTCACACCTGATGCCTACGTTACGGTATAAGTTTAAGCTGCAGGGTGGAATGGAAAAGTTTCATCTTCCCTGCAGCTGCTCTCTTCCAGTCTTCGATCAGTATCCAGTGTGATCTCTTCTCGGCATATTGACAGGCAGCCTGTTCTGCAGTAAGCGGTAACTGCTGCACCACTCCAATGTCTGGAAGTCAGAGGCTGCAGGGAGGATAAAAGTTCATTTTCTCCCTGTAGCTGCTCTTCTGATAAGGCAGGCATGATATAAATGCTATTAACCTGCAGATTACCACTATATATGCAGGAAAAAAAGCGTTTTTTTTTATTAGGTGATAGATTCCTTATAAATTGGAGTTGAGCAAAAAGATTTGCATTTCCCTGGTCCGGCGTCCAGTGTGGTCCTCCATATGCAGCTGACATCCCCAGCGTGCCATAGAGAATGAATGAAGCAACGATGCTCACGCTCAACCTTCACGCCACTCATCAGTGGGGTCTCAGCGGACGGACCCCCACCAATCTAGTACTTATTACCTGTTATTACTAGAATACCCCTTCACAGCGTTTTTCAGCAGCGTCGGTGGTGAGGCAGGGAAAGACAGCACCAGAGGAAAGACAACTTTTTTCTCACTTCTCACCCGTGGACCATTAGATCTAAAACTGAAAAAAGAAAGTTACACGTTGTTAAATTCAGTTTTTATTTCCTATATATACGGATATTTTATTATCCTAGCCCTAAACCCAACCCAACAATAGCACAACCCCAAACCTTAACCCTTAACCCACAGAGGATTAGACCAATTATGTAAAAACCTGACGTTTATTATAACGTTATTGTTTGGTTTTTTAATCTTTTTGCAGAGGGGAAACTTTTTCTCCCACAACAGGTCTTTTTCTCTCCTCTCCAAAAATGACAAATAGGAGACGCGTGGGAGCCGTGGGAAAGCACAGGACAACTCAGAGTTGCTGCCTATGCAGTGCGCAACAATCAAGGTGATCTTCTCATCAGCTGTTGTGCTCTGCATAGGCAGTGACTTATGATAAGAGCATTGTTAGCTCGGTCGGCACTGACCTACACGTCAAAGCTCTCTAAGCTGTCAGCAATTTGCCGTACTTTTCCTGCACCCCTCCTAGAAGACGCCGCAGTGGGAGACGGGGCCAAATCTTACAGCCCCATAGAATTCGGCATCCCATCACCCCCATACTGCTCCACGTCCGCAATCAGCTCATTTTACCCAATGAACGCCGTAAAAACAACACGCACAAAATAAAGCACGGCGGAACAACTTCATTTCACCGCACGAGGAATTGTTTTCCCATTTTCCCTACATTATATAGTAAAGTGAATGGTATCATTCACAGCTAGGACTTAAAAACTTACTGATTGTGGAAAAAGAGAAAAAAATGAAAATGAGCCGCAGTGGGGAGAACAAAAGAAAAATGGTGCTGTTGCCAATAGCAACCAATCAGGTTGCAGCTTTCATTCTCCATAAAGCCTCTGAAATATGAAAGCTGCATTGTCATTGGTTGCTGTCGATTATTCTCTCCCTGGTGTATAGTTTTTTTTTATAAATGTCCCACAGAAACTATGCAGCAGAGCAGAGCTGAGCAGCCCCCTCCGGTGAAGCAACAGCCCCGGGTCCCACACAATCAGCCATTTACCGAATATATTTCCGGCTCTCCAGACCTCAGCGCTCAGTGCAGTCTCTGCAGTCAGTCTTGTTGTTGGCAGCTGCAGATTCCACATCTCCATAACATGACGCATTTCGGAAAAAAAAAATCCTCCCTCCCGATAGAAATATGGCGGTCATAAGATGGTGCTGCGGGGGTAAGGGGGAACCGGAGCGTAGGGGAATGTTTTTTTTTTCTGGGTGTAGAATGTGCGGCTGAGAAATCGCAGATGAGCTTTCCACGCAGACAGAGCAAAACACAAACAGTAATGGCGGCTCCGAGCGCCGGACCGGGGACGTGAGGGAAGAGGGAGAGCTGGCACCGGGGACGTGAGGGAGAGCCGGGGACGTGAGGGAAGAAGGAGAGCCGGGACCGGGGAGAGAAGGGGGAGAAGGACAGCCGGCACCGGGGAGAGAAGGGACCGGAGCTGCCCTCAGGAGAAGCGTCAGCTGGAGGTGAGCAGGGAATGTGCTGACCGTGAGTGACCATTAATAGTGGGGAGATACACAGTGGCGCAATGTATATCCAGTATCACGGCTCCTATATGACAGGGCTCCTCCACCTTGTGCTCAGGTTCTGTCACCTGTACTACGCCTCACTCAGTAATGTACAGTATATATAATATATGCTGTGATCGGCCTCAGACCAGACATTGTGGCCTAGAGACTATGCGTCCATGTGAGTGGCCCCACGGGGAGACTCCGTGATGTTTGGGTGGTGGTGGAGGATTTCTTATACTGTTCACCCATGTAAGTTAGTGCTGATTAGTTTGAAAGTTTATTGCTTAAGTAAAAGAATAACTTGTTATATGCTGGGAGGCAGAGCACTGGTCCCCGGAGCGATGCCGAGCACTGGTCCCCGGAGCGATGCCGAGCACTGGTCCCTGGAGCGATCCCGAGCACTGGTCCCCGGAGCGATGCCGAGCACTGGTCCCGGAGCGATGCCGAGCACTGGTCCCTGGAGCGATCCCGAGCACTGGTCCCTGGAGCGATCCCGAGCACTGGTCCCTGGAGCGATGCCGAGCACTGGTCCCCGGAGCGATGCCGAGCACTGGTCCCTGGAGCGATCCCGAGCACTGGTCCTGGAGCGATGCCGAGCACTGGTCTCCGAGCGATGCCGAGCACTGGTCCCCGGGCGATCCCGAGCACTGGTCTCCAGAACGATGCCGAGCACTGGTCTCCGGAGCGATGCCGAGCACTGGTCCCCGGAGCGATGCCGAGCACTGGTCCCCGGAGCGATGCCGAGCACTGGTCCCCGGAGCGATGCCGAGCACTGGTCCCCGGAGCGATGCCGAGCACTGGTCCCCGGAGCGATGCCGAGCACTGGTCCCCGGAGCGATGCCGATCACTGGTCCCCGGAGCGATGCCGAGCACTGGTCCACGGAGCGATGCCGAGCACTGGTCCCCGGAGCGATGCCGAGCACTGGTCCCCGGAGCGATGCCGAGCACTGGTCCCCGGGGCGATGCCGAGCACTGGTCCCCGGGGCGATGCCGAGCACTGGTCCCCGGGGCGATCCCGAGCACTGGTCCCCGGGGCGATGCCGAGCACTGGTCCCCGGGCGATGCCGAGCACTGGTCCCCGGGGCGATGCCGAGCACTGGTCCCCGGGGCGATCCGAGCACTGGTCCCCGGGCGATGCCGAGCACTGGTCCCCGGAGCGATGCCGAGCACTGGTCCCCGGAGCGATGCCGAGCACTGGTCCCCGGAGCGATGCCGAGCACTGGTCCCCGGGGCGATGCCGAGCACTGGTCCCCGGGCGATGCCGATCACTGGTCCCCGGGGCGATGCCGATCACTGGTCCCCGGAGCGATGCCGAGCACTGGTCCCCGGAGCGATGCCGAGCACTGGTCCCCGGAGCGATGCCGAGCACTGGTCCCCGGGGCGATGCCGAGCACTGGTCCCCGGGGCGATGCCGATCACTGGTCCCCGGAGCGATGCCGAGCACTGGTCCCCGGAGCGATGCCGAGCACTGGTCCCCGGAGCGATGCCGATCACTGGTCCCCGGAGCGATGCCGAGCACTGGTCCCCGGAGCGATGCCGAGCACTGGTCCCCGGAGCGATGCCGAGCACTGGTCCCCGGAGCGATGCCGATCACTGGTCCCCGGAGCGATGCCGAGCACTGGTCCCCGGAGCGATGCCGAGCACTGGTCCCCGGAGCGATGCCGAGCACTGGTCCCCGGAGCGATGCCGAGCACTGGTCCCCGGGGCGATGCCGAGCACTGGTCCCCGGGGCGATGCCGAGCACTGGTCCCCGGGGCGATCCGAGCACTGGTCCCCGGGGCGATCCGAGCACTGGTCCCTGGAGCGATCCCGAGCACTGGTCCCGGAGCGATGCCGAGCACTGGTCTCCGGAGCGATGCCGAGCACTGGTCCCCGGGGCGATCCCGAGCACTGGTCTCCAGAACGATGCCGAGCACTGGTCCCCGGGGCGATGCCGAGCACTGGTCCCCGGGGCGATGCCGAGCACTGGTCCCCGGGGCGATGCCGAGCACTGGTCCCCGGGGCGATGCCGAGCACTGGTCCCCGGGGCGATGCCGAGCACTGGTCCCCGCAGCGATCCTGAGCTCCCGAGGTCTGCGGCCCCGTTCTGAATGCAGCGGAGGTGCAGACATAATGATTGTCTATGAGACTGCAGGAGCGGAGCAAACGCTGCACACGGCTTACGACACATCCCATAGGTTTTATAAACCTGCACGAAGAAGGAGCCTCTGCTCTGAAAGCTGCAAACATAATTCTTCTGGTTAGCCAATAAAGGAATCAATCTTAGAATACGTTTGTCCTAAAAGTATTTAAATCGACACTTCCATAAACAATCAATGAAGCAGAGGTCGATCATGGGCACCTACACTGCATTCAAGACGAGGCTGCAGAGCTTAGGATCGCTGAGGGTCTGACTGCTGGAATCCACAGCAATCAGTAAGTTATCCCCTATACAATGGATAGGGAATAACATGTTTTTCAGGGAATTTTCTTTTGAAGGGGTAATACAGTGCTGCTCACTTTCTCAGGCATGAGCAAACGCCATGGCATGTCACCAGAACTGCTCACCTCCTGAAGTGGAAGTGAGAGCTGCTGGATAACACTTTTAAGATGCTGTAATCTGTTGAAAAGCAATGGTATATTGGGTGAACTCAAAAGATCAACATGGTCCTTCTAGATGGCCCTGCCCGATCGGAATGGTCCTCCTTGCTGGCTCTGCCCGATAGGCATGATCCTGCTGTATGGCCCTGCCCGATCGTCATGGTCCTCCTGGATGGCCTTGGCCCTGCCCAATCGTCATGGTCCTCCTGGATGGCCCTGGCTCAACCCGATCGTCATGGTCCTCTTGGATGGCCCTGGCCCTACCTGATCGATATGGTCCTCCTGGATGGCCCTGGGCCTGCCTGATTGTCATGCTCCTCCTGGATGGCCATGGTCCTGCAGGATGGCCATGTCTCTGTCTGATCTTCATACTTCTCTTGGATGACCATGGCCCTACTTGAACGTCTTGCTCCTCTTGGATGGCCATGGCCAAGCCCGATGGTCATGCTCCTCTTGGATGGCCATGGCCCTGCCCGATGGTCATGCTCCTTTTGGATGGCCATGGCCGATGATCATGGTTATTTTGGACTACAGCAGTCCTCTTGGATTACCGTCAGCCATGGATCTTGCAGGCAATTCATTCTCCAGTACATGAGGTTCCATAAATCAAAATTACTCACGTGTACACCACCAGGGTCTTTCCTTCCTAGGAGCAGCAGCTGTCTATATAGGTATGGTCCTCTAGCAGAAGTTTTTTCTCAGTCCTTGATGCTGATAGTTTATTTTTAGGATAGACCTTTATTGTTGCATTGTTGGGGTCCTTCTCTTGGCTTTTAGTAATAGCTGTGCCTGGTGCTGTAGACAACAACCAAGTACCAAGACCGATCCTTCAAATTGTACGGAGTGGTTTCTGATGACAATGAAGGGGACAGGGTCCATGTTGGAGCAGCTCCACCCTCTGAACTTCTCATTGGTAAAGTTGCTGTGAGTTCCACACCTACTGGTTTGGTATTGGGATAGACACGGCCCGGAAAACTGCTTTATAGAGAATAGGACTGACCAGACGTATCACTTTGTGATAACTGCCAAATGCACTGGTTAGAAGACCATTGTAATGAGGGTTTAGACCTTATTCACACTTCCGATTTTTTTATTCCTGCATGTTCTATCCTTGTTTTTCAAAGATAAAACGTATCAATTATAGTCTAAGATGAAAATTCCCCTTTAACGTCATAAATCTCAATGTGGCTAAGAAATTATCCGAGTCTCCTGGTCTCCGGTGCACATATAAGAAGCAAAATTTCCAAATATGACACATACTATGGCCTCCAATGCAAAGTCCATACTGCGGCTAGCCATTGTACCGTGTATTGATCGGGGTTGTTCATATGGAGGAGTTTTAGAGGATTTTAGAGCTGTTTCTGCACAAAAACCTCTTTGAATAATCTTCTTAAATTTGCTCCCTATTGATTTTTAACTGGGGAATGCTTTAAAAGAAAAGTTTGGGGAGAGGAAATCGGCACCTTGTTGAGATCAGTAGGCCATAAAGAGTATCTGAAATGGTCCTTGATGCAGATTTTGGAGCTGAATCTGCTCTAGATGCAGAAAAAAAATTATTTCAAATAGTAAAATTGGTGCAGAGCTGCTCCTCCTGATCGTTCGTGGGCGCAGTCTGTACGGCCTCCAGATATAGGTGAAGTTTTAAGCACTGCAAGTACAGGGGATTCATAAGTATTCATTAATATCTCAGGTGCCTTCCGGGAGATGACTGAGCTTATATAACTGAATATTCAGATTCTGCTGCTCCCCAGGGGTACGCTGCGTGAAACTGCTGAGGAGGGCAGAGTTGGCTTCAAAAAGCTGAGCGTGTCATCCTATATCCCCCTCGGAAAGAAAGCGTCTGCCTGTGAGCTGCAGTCTTGTTATCAGTCCCTCTGTGTAATGCTTTAGTTAGTGCGTATCATGAAAAGTGACCCTTAGGCGCTACTTAGCTTTAATTAGTGACTACAGACACCCCCTGCCCCCAAGTCTGTTCTGCCTTGTCTCTCAATCCTTCATCCTGATATGAACACCGGGAATCCTTTTTTTTAACCAGTTTTTCATCATATGGAGTAGATATTGGTTCTTTGTGGTTACTTTTTACCAGGGTGGTAGATTTTCCAGTGCTTTTCCGGAACGAGATAGAGATGCGTTGACTTCCAACCTTTGCTCCTTGCAATGCTTTCCACCCTTGAGTGTCTCCTGTCTTGGTGGTGGGGTATCCCTGGGCTCCTTGACTGCTGCCTCTATAAATGACAGATTGCAGGGGATTTGTGCTCTTCCGGACCTCTCTTGTCTTCCTAATTTAGGGCAGTCGGCTCATGTAGGTGCGGGCGCCTGCAGAAACAGAAAAAAAACGAGTTATTGCATGTTGGATCATGGGCCGCTAGGTTTTTCCAAAGTGACCATTTTTTTCCCGAATCCTAGTTGCAGACCATGTCTGATCGGAGGCCACACCACTGAAAGGGGTTCTCAATCCCCCAGTTTTATTAATGCAAGACCCTGATATCACTTTTGTTTTCTTTGCTATGGAAGAAAAATAAGTGCTTGCGACCCCCATTGTAGTGATTTGTGCGGCCCCCAGTGATCAGACTTTTCTCTTCTACCCTGTGAATAGGTGATAAAATGCTGCTTGTAAGAAAATATTTACACCATGACGACTTTGGTTGTTTTTCTTTCTCATCAACCAGAAAATTGGAATTTTTGGTGTTTGATTCTGTGAAATGATTAATTTTGCCTGAAGTGACTGAGCCGTTATGCCGTGTGGCACAGGTCAGACCCGGCATCTCTCTTTGGTTTGCCGCCTTTATTCCTTGCACTTTATTAATCATTTATTCTCTTTTCTGCAGGTCTCCAGACACAATGGATTCCGACCTCAGCCCTCAGGACCGGAAGGACTTGGACAAGTTTGTCAAATTCTTTGCATTAAAGGTAGAAGCAAAACTTAATGGGGAGATGTACGCTGATGAAAGGCCCAGAATTTTGGGATAAAAAAACCCAAAACCTCACATTCTTTGCCCTGGATTAGTTTCGCATTTTCGACATATTTTTTGCTTAGTTTGGTCTTGAAATATGGCTTGAAATAGGGCGGCTTAAAAATGTTTAAAATTTTTGATGCTGGATAAGCCAACAATAAATGATGTAAACTTGCATTAACACTAAACGATCATGGCCATTAAATAACCGCCAATTGACTTATCTGTGGGCTTTTTTTTTTTTTTTTTTAGCTATTTTGTATTTAGTTTGTTGTCTTCCCAAAGAATGGAACCCGCTATGCCATGCTGCAATACATATTGCAGTATATAGGGAAATGAATCATCTCTTTTGAAGCCTAACCACAGGGTAGTCGTCGTACACATACAAAGATGGCAACGAGAGGGGCTTAAGGAAGGGGTTAAAGGTGTTAAAATTGATTTTTCTGGTATCTCGCAGATTCACTGTGCACTTAGAGAATTTCGACCACGTCTTCTGTGTGCGGATACGATCATGCGGCTCCTCATATCTATATAATCTCCACTGTTTTCCAGATCTCTATGGATCTGATCATAGACAGACATGTTAATACGAGTGAAGCATTTTGATTGCTGTGTAACATATAATGGGAAACATCAGCTTCACTTTTCTTGCTGCAGCGTTCTTAACCTTCATTAGCAATGTCTTCATTCGACAGGCAGTGCAGGTCATCGTACAAGCCCGCCTCGGAGATAAGATTTGCACTCGTTCGTCTTCCTCTCCAACCGGTTCAGACTGGGTAAGAGATTTTTATTTTTTTACTATGGCGTCTCGTCGCATACATATTTTATATGTGGATGTGCATTAACTGTCCTGATTTTTGCAGTTTAATTTGGCGATAAAAGACATCCCCGAGGTGACGCAAGAAGCCAAGAAAGCGCTTTCAGGCCAGCTGCCAGCCGTGGGGCGCTCCATGTGTGTGGAGATCTCCCTGAAGACCTCCGAGGTAGGAGACTAATGTGTAAGAGGCACAAGGGACGGCTTCATCCGAGTGAAAATTAATAAAACTGAACATTCTCTTTTAGCCTTTTAATTGTTTTTAGTGTCTGATGGCACATATTCATTATATGACATAGAGGTTCAGATCCCACCTCTGGGACCACCACTATGTCTACATGTCTTATCAGATTTTGAAAATCCTCCCCCAAAATTGGTGGCAGATCCAGAGGTAGGATCAGGTGTTTGACATTTAGAGGTATTTGTGTCTGAGCTAGGAAAACCCCTGTAATTATACCCCCAAATTTCTCATCTGACAGGTTTAAACTAACAAGAAGTTTTGGGGAGCAGAGAAAAAAATGCCCCCCTACTACTTTACTCTTCTCTCCACTGTTACATAGAGGGGTATTCTGTGAAAAAGTTAGAACCTATCCACAGTATAGGAGATGCCTTTTAGATTGGTGAGGGATTGGCCGGTGAGTCCCCTGGAACTTCTGTCCTCCACTTGAATGGAACGGAGGTCAAGCATATAGAGAATGTCTGTAGTGTCAGTGCGTACCCTCAGCCTCTGCTCCATTCACACAGGACTAAATCTGGGGAGATCTCCGAGCGCAATCTAGAAGGTAGCACCTGTCCTGTGGATGGTTGATACCATCTGCCTACAAGAAAACCCCTTAAAGTTTAGGAAAAACCTCATAACTCAGCGCTTGCTACTGTGCATCCAGTAAAGTCAGTTACACATCATCCATATTAATGTATCGTCCTCCTGAGGGTTGGTTGTAAGGTACCGGGCTGGAGTCCTCACTGTCTAGAGGACATGATGGTCTACACTGGATGCAGATATAGCAAACCCTCCAAACAGTGCAAAGGCTCAAGCCTGTCCGCTTTCTCTGCTCACTTCTGGCTTTTATTTTGCAGGGAGACTCCATGGAGTTGGAAGTCTGGTGTCTGGAAATGAATGAAAAGTTAGTGTAAACCTTCTTAATTGTTCCTGATCCTGAGAATTGTGAAAACGTATTCCTCTATTATATAATTTGCACAAATTATTTTTTATTTTTTCATATACCTGAACCAGAACTTTATCATTTAGCTCGGTATTTGTGGAGGGAAAAAACATTTACTCCTAATCCTGTGACGATGTATAGGGAAATTAAATCAAGCGTTTGCAACATTATTAGATATGGCAAGTCCTCAGCAGATGGTTCAGTGAGACAGTAGCAATGTGTCATATCCTGACTGTATGTAGGATTTATTTGCATCTAAAGGGGGAGGTGATTGATTGTAGCATCGCTGTGAAGCAGATGTCACAGATAGTCACTGAAGTAGAACGTGCTCATCGGGTACATAGGCTAAGCTTTAGCAATATCGTCGTCTTTCTGTGATCTGTATTGTTTTTTTATTTGTGAAATATATATATATATTTTCTATCTGGGTCGTAGGTGTGACCGGGACATCAAAGTCTCATATACTGTATATAATCGGTTGTCATTACTACTGAAGTCATTACTTGCCGTCACTCGGGTCACCCCCGCCTACAGGTTGTCCAGGAAGCAAGGACATGAATATGTCATTCTCTACAGGTATGTACTGCCGATCTATTAGACTGTTTAGATTGTTATTATTATACCCACTTCTGAACTGCAAATTTAGCTAGCAGCGACATCCATCTGGACTTCCCCAGTCTATCCTCCCAAAGACAGTGTGTAGTTTTCTTATATTTCAAGTATTTAACGTATTTTTCTTTAATTCTTTTAGGATTTATTTTGGAGACGTCCAGCTCTTAGGACTTAAAGAAGGTAATATGTCAGTTGCTGTGTAGCTACGGCAAGCGCCGACCCCCGAGCAGATCTGGCCAAACATTCCCTCTTTGTATGATTGTAAAATTCGCAGTGAAGCCGGGTCACTTATTTTAAAGGATTAATAAATACAAAATAGTCACTCTGAGGCAGGTTCATTATTATTATTATTATTATTATTAATAATAATAATTTTATTTCTATAGCGCCAACATATTCCGCAGCACTTTACATTATAGAGGGGACTTGTACAGACAATAGACATTACAGCATAACAATAAACACAGATCAAAGTAGCTACCAAGAGGAATGAGGGCCCTGCTCGCAAGCTTACAATTATTATTATTTTTAGTTAGACCAGACATCAAATTTATCATACTGGCACTTATCGCCTCCTTATGCAACCTCTTGGCTTACTATGTGCACAAATCTTGTGCGAAAACTTTGGCACAGAGTAGTGCAATTTGAACCACTCCCCATTTTACTGCAAAAAATGAAGTTAAATGAACAAGTTATGCAACGTACATTTTGTGTGCATTTACACTGGACGATTATCGTTGCTTGGAACGCTTGTTTCCCGATAATCAAGCATTATAAATAAGCCGCCAATCACCCGACGAATGAGCAAAATGATTATCAGACTAAATTATTTTTAAGCTTACTTAAAAATCCAAGTTCTCGGCACCACATCGTCCTTTTAAACAGGACATGCGCTGACGAGAACGATGACCATCCATTCTATTACTGATGGTTCTGTGCACAAGTGTCGATCATCTTCTATGTACCTGATCAGTGATTCTTTATGAGCTTTTGAAGATGCACACTTAATGCTCCAATCTTCATCCGCTGACTTGGGTCTCAGCAAACCTTCATACGGTTTTTGTCCCGCACTAGACAGCTTTGCCTGTAATGACATGTGACTGGAGCTGTATGTAACCGGGGTTGGCTGCTTATTTGGATAGCTACACTCCGTCTCTCTGTCTATACTTGTGATTTGGCTGTTTTCTCTGATTATCCCAGTATGTAATCATCAGCATTTGGGTCGATCACTCCTCATTTCTTTGTGCCTTTTGCAGGGTTTCAGGCCGTACGTGTTGGCACGGTGGGGACACCCATAGGGACGCTCACTTTGACTTGTGCTTACAGAACCAATCTGGCCTTCATGTCGACTCGGTAAGCCTAAGCAACAAAGATACGGAGTTATCAGGAGGCATTATTCATGGAGCACACTTATAAACCAGCTCAGAGCACTGTCATACACTTCTATTATACCTTCATTACTCTCATTATTACACCTATACCCCTACACTGAAGAACACACCCTATAGGACACCTAGGCCCAGCAGCTCAATAACATCAATGTGTTTATTGCATTTCAGGCAGTATGAAAGGACCCAGCCCATCATGGGGATTATTATTGATCATTTTGTTGACCGACCTTTCCCCAGCACCTCACACATGCATCCCTGCAACTACAGGTGAGGACACAGGCAGCATGCACACACCGTCTGAAGCCGCAGAGAACCTCAGCTCGGCCTCTGCGGAGGACCTCAGTTCGGCCTCTGCGGAGGACCTCTGCTCGGCCTCTGCGGAGGACACACATCTTGTAAACACGCGATAACCATTAGGACATGTGTTGTGATTCACGCTAACTTTCCAGAACTCCTGATAGACCCTTCACTTTATCTCTACTGAAACATGCAAATGCCAGACATTTTTTTCTTGTGGAAACGTGTTTCTATTTAAAATTGGGATGTCTGTTACTAAGTTGACTTTTACCTTTTGCTTTGCATAAATAAATAGGTTTGTCCCGGATTGTGATGTCTGCTCTGTTAATCTACTTGTATCTAGGCTTCATTAGGGGTTTGTGAACCTTTCACAAAAGCCTGACTTGAGTCTAGCTTACCAGCTTTCTCCTGAGGGTATCTGATCCAAGTAATGCATATATAGATAAAAATTGGATCATATACCATCAGGAGAAAGCTGGTAAACTAAACCCTAGATAATCACATCCACAGGTCCTCCAACTCCATCTCGCCTGGTGAGGTGGCTGCAGGTGCAGTATTGAATTAATTGCTGCACATCTGCACAGTTGTCTCAACTTTTCTTCTATGAGAGTTAAAGAACATTCCTGTTTCTAAGGTTTCCATAGAAGTGAATGAGAGGAGCTCTGCCCATTAGCGGTCACCTCTTTTTATGCTCCACCTGGCAAGCACGCAGCTCGGTAGACGGGACCGGTGTTTGGCGAGTTCTGGAGAGATGCGGAGCCCTCACCTATCAGACATCTGAAGCATATCTCCTCATAAAAGTCTAAGGCTGGTAGACCCCTACTGAAGCTTCAGATCCATTGCTGTCTTCGCACACGTCTTGTTGAAAGGGGATGCACTATATACTAGCCTGTGATCATTCTTTTGGGTTTTGTTTTAATATTTCCTTACAGGACAACGGAGGAGCCAGGAGCTGTATACCCATCTGTGGAGGATTCACAGGATGTCTGTGCCACGTCCTTCTCTACATCCCCTCCGTCACAAGTAAGCACACGTTGCATTGCACCACCGGTATGTGCTCATTATACAGTTGCATTACCCACAAAACAAAGGGGAAGACGATTTCACTGCAATACATGGTGTCTTTTTAATAACTATATTTCTACAGGGAGGTGTTTTAAGCCGACGTGAATGTCCAACCTTCGTTAAGATTTAGCTAAATAAGTTCAAAATTCTGTTCTAAACTAATTTCTTAATGTATCCTGATTGTAGTCGGAGCTCAGTTTTTTTTGATACACCGCTCCAAATCCTCTGTATGGACTCAGATTTAAAGGAGATGTCCAGGACTTTGAAATTGATGATCGTTCGTCAATATTAGACCAGCGGGGGTCCGGCACTCTGCATCTCCACCTATAAGCTGTTTGCAGGGTCCCCGGTGGATGAGCTGGAACAGCAGAGCTTCGCACACTGTGTTGTGGGCATTCTTAGTACTACAGCTCAGATCACATTCACTTTAATAGGATCTGAGCTGCAGTACCGAGAACGGCCACTACACAGCGTGCGAAGCTGTGCTCTGTACACTGCACAGCTGAGTGGTGCCCGGTGTATGCCTCCCACCTATCTGACATTAATGACCTGTCCTTAGGATTGGGTAGGATGACATGCTGACTTCCAGCAGTCACCACTAGGGGCAGCTTACTGCATAATGTTTTATATATTGCACATGTACAGGGAGCTCCCTCTAGTTATCACTGCAGCAGCCAAAATGTTTCTTAAAACTAAATATATGCAAGGGATTTGGAGCGCTGCATCAGAAAAATGGAGTGTTGAATGCAGTGAAGATCTGTATATGGAAAAAATAACCGTCACAAGGTTTTGGACCTAAAATGGTATGTTAAAAGGCGTGCATTTATTCTACGGGTTCAGTAAAATGAAGCCTGATATCTGCAGTCAAATCTCACCTGTTTGCTCTCTCTTTCTGTCTGTCTGTCTCTGGCTCATTGTGCGTAGTGTGTGTTCACTCTCAGTAAGGCCCAGTGTCAGACAGCCACTCCGGTGGTTACGGACTCCCACAGGGTCCTGATGGTGGGACTGACCTTCCCTCACCAAGTGAGTCCAATATGGGCATGTGTATTGTGTGAGCCTGTGTGTCAGTGTAACGGGCAGCAAGAATAGGGGAAGTAATAACCATCTGAGGTCGAGGTATAGCAGAGGAAAAAGTGATAAAAGTAATGGCTACTGCCCATAGGAAGCGATTCCGTAATGTTGGGGGATGGAGATGATGTCCATTGACGGCAGATCTGGCACCATTGCACAGTACAGAGCACATTCCTCCTTCATCTCATATCTCAGATTTATCTGCAGACGGTCGACAATAGTTTCACGGATTTAGGACACTGCCGTGCAACCAATGCGTGGTCACGGTGCATTAAAAAATAACATGGCTGACATGCATATTTGCTGCAACATGTTTCTGTTTTCAAGTTGATCATGACTTTTTTCTAGATAAAGCTGTATTTTACTTGCAAAATTGCACAGCTATTAACAGTCAGTTAGCAAACGGCAATGAATTGTAGTACCGCACGCCAGTGTTAATCTGCAGCCTTACCGAGGACTGTCACCATAGGTCAGTGATGCAGACATTTCCGTAGAGGCTCAGCGGTGCCCCCTCATACTCACAGATCTACTACCTGTGCGATCTTATAGCTGGTTACATAAGCTGGGTCAGAGAGGAGGTCGGTTAATCTCTAGTCCCTCGCCCATGATAGTTTAGTCACATTGTTTCCTTGCACCCTTGGACAGGGGTAGAAATGGGAAATTAAGCATATTTGTAAAATTCTTAAAAACTTCTTTGAATAGAAATTTTTGAGGTTAAAAGGGAATTCCTGTCCATACAATGTATCACTGGATAGGCAACCGGCGTCAGTGCTGCCACTGGTTCTACCTCGTCTGCAGGACCGCCAGGAGGAGGTGAATGTTTTGGCAGGTCATGCATGAGTCTTGCCGTGCCATTCAAGTCTCCAACACTGGCAAAGATGGCCGATCACCCTGTTCAGGGTCATAGGCATGAAGAATGCAGGCAGGACTTTGCTAGTATTCAACTCCTCCTGAATCCCCGACCCATCACCATAACAGGGAGACAAGTCCTATGTTCTGGGGATTAGTAGGGGGCCTGAGTGTAGAACCCGCGCTGATCTAACATCCCTCACTGCTGTGTCTTTAACTCGAGTGTTTTACCCACAATCACTTCCTAAATCCGAGCTAACGGAGGGTGATCACTGCTTTTTAATCTTGCATTTCCTTTCTTCCATTTCTTACTTTCTCTCGCTTTCCAGCTGTACAGCTCTCGCCTTTCTTACCAGCCAGCTGTCCTTGGAGCTGGATCCTCGGACCTGGGCTACCCTGTGGCCTTGGCGGCTGGAGTGAGTGCTACCCTTCCTCATCAGGTACTCCTCCACAAGAGGAGCTGGCGTAGTGCACAGGAGTAGGACTCGTGGATGCTCAGCCACGCAGGGTTGTATGGAGGAGGGGAATATGATGGGGCTACTGGTAACAGTATACTGGACAATCTGTATTACATGGAGATTTTCTCTCTATAAGGCCAAGACTCTGGTAAATCCAAGTCTGGGGGGTTAATACATGTCTATGGGAATCTTGTATTGATTCTAGCCTCAGCTTGTGCTGCTGTTGGAAACCGACAGACATAGCGACTGCCCAAATGCAGAAAGATCTGTAGCAAGTTGGGTAGACTTGACCCCAGATACTTTACTGTCCTAACACCCGTTTGGATCATAAGATTAGTTCTTACAATATGGTGGAGTAACCATTTTCATGCTATTCGGAGCTAGCAATCCCTGGCTACTTTTCCCTGGCTGTATAGAGAGGTTACGTGTTTCTGTCTGTCTACCCCTGCTTGGTCTGTAGACGGTGCAGATGTAGGTCTACTAAGGATGGCATATTTGGAACAGTTGGGGTCTAATAAACCTCATTGGCCAATTCCCAGGTGTCCCCATTCTCTATATACGTCAGTGGTGTGTGGTTGTTCACAGCTGACTGAGCTATGGCTAGTGCTGAGGATGTGACGCCGAGGTCCTGGCATTTAACTCCATTGCTGACTCTCTTCATAGATTATGGTGCCTGGAAAGGACGGGGGATTGCCCAATATTACGGCCCACCCTGCACACGGCACCCAAGCAGATCATGACCGAGCGCCTCTGACCTCGCCATCACACGTAACTGGCACCACTTCCAGCAGGTAGGTCCTCGGCCTGTATGCCCACAGACCTTCCTGTCCCAGATTTCACATCTATTCTTGTTCTTCTACGCAGTGAGGAAGCAGACATCCCATCCGGCAGCAGCACCGCAGCGAGGAGCGCCTCCCCAAATAAGTCTCCACATATCCTATTCACACGCAAAGTTGGGGCCTTTGTGGACAAACCTTCCCCTCAGGTGAGTGAATGCAGTTTTAAAAGATGGAATATGTGCGGGTCTTAAAGGGTTTGCCCAGTATATGAATTTTTTTCTCAAAGGGAATCATCCCCTTTAAGCCGCCTCCGCTCTACTGCATGAATTTCTTCTTTTACTTCCCGGCAACCTTAACATGCCTAAGCACATGACCTCTCTGGGCAGAGATTGGCTGCAGCGGTCAGGTGCCTGGACATCTTGTGATCAGCTGCCCGGAAGTAAACGAGACCAGCAGGGACCAGGACAGAGGCTTAAAGGGGCGAGTAATAACTATATTGGACAATCCCTTTAGTTCACACTCCATCACTATAATGAAACATGAGCTGTTTTGCTCTTTTCCCACAGGTCACGTACGCCAGCACAGATATACCATTTGCTGTGTTTGCACCCAGACAGACTGATGCAGAGGACACCGACCCCATGGTACGTCCGCACCCCTGACCCGTGTCACTTACTGCTGCCATTATGTCACCTGAGGACTGGTGTAAATGTTTTCTCCTGATAAAATAGGTGTTTCTGTTGCAGGTGGTCTGTCCTGAGACGCCGGTGGAGGTGTCGCCAGATGCCCGCAGCCTGCAGAGCTCCTGCTCCAGCAATGATGTTCCCCAGGATGATTTTGTTATGGTGGACTTTGTAAGTGGCCGTTGCCTGACAAGTAAAATTAAACAAATGCAAGTCATTTGTGAGTCCATATTCTTTTGTGGCGTCTTGCAGTCTGCTCACATCTGTTACTAACTATATCACGACTGGTTGACCTTGGCACGACCATCCCCTACACTGCATGCCCACTGCCACGTGTTGCTCCTTGTATCTAGTCACTGCGGCACAGTAAACTATAATGTGTGAGTTGAATATTTAATATTTCTTTCAGGTCTGTGATGTTAATGACTTGCCTTCTGGGCGCAGTCAGACCACCGTATAAATATGACTACAATGCACGGACTGGTCGGCGGCTCTCCTGACCTGAGCCTGATGGCTTCATATATTTCTCTGCACCTGTCACGCTCTGGTTGGGAGACCGGCCGGCCAAGCCGTGCATTGCGGTCTGATTTATATGGTTGTCTGACTACGCCCTTATGATAGGTCATCACTGTGAGATCAGTGGGGGTCCGACAACCATTATCCCCATCTGCAGCAGCTTCTACTGTAGTGTGGCCATGACCCGGTGTGAGCAGCTGTGCTGTTCTGCCTCCATACATTCATGACCAACAAACAGCTAATAGTGGGGTGTCGGACCCCAATCAATCTGATATTGATGACTTATCCTAAGTCCTTAATTGCCGTTTGCTCTCTAAAAAAGTGGATCTACAAATCACTGGAGGTCCAATCTGCCATTGATTACTGGCGGTCTCTATCTATGAGTAGACTTATGACACTGCCGTCAATCATCTCCTCACTGCAATTGTGCCGCGAGGAGAACCAGTGCGCTCAGCGCTTCCATACCAGTGATCATTGGAGATATTCGTCCTCTGTCCAGTGGATCAGCTATAACAAATCCCATTTATGATAGCTCAGATTGTTTTGTTTTTCTTGTAGCGACCGGCCTTTTCTAAAGATGATCTTCCAATGGACGTGGGGACCTTCTACCGGGAGTTTCAGAACCCCCCTCAGCTGAGCAGCATTTCTATCGACATTGCTGTGCAGTCCATGGCTGAAGACTTGGTGAGAAATGGTTTTCTAAAGGTTGTGCATGTTACACAGAGGACATTTTATTAAGGGTTGTTTCCTCCTGACACACGGCTGAGTGGTCAGGATCTGGTGTCTGGGCAGAGAGACCCCACTGCAGCAATAAGGGGGTCCAGCGCAGATTATCGGAGGCACATTGTGAATCGGCTTTTATTAGTGTCTTCTTGTATCAGATGTAACTGCTGGTACAATTATTGAGTGGTGTTCGTCTTACCCGATAAAGGGTCCTTATCTCCATGATGATTTAACATATGGTGTTACTTTTACTATAGGGCAGACCTCACCAGCAACTGATCACAACCGATGCACAAGTAAGGCCCTGTTCCTACTCACGTTTTTACCCGTGTAGGACGTACATTGTCCCCATGGGTTTCTCTGAGACAGACGTATGCCAAAAGTGTAAACTTACAAGGTTACTAAAAAGCATAGGTGACTCCACATATGAGTGCACTTACACCATCATAATCCACCACCATGTCAGCTACGTAGTGTTGACAGGTAGATTTCATTACTGGAATCACACACAATTTTTGTTGTAGTTTTTTTTGTGTTTTTTTTCAGCCAGTGCCGCTGTAGAAACAAAAGTAGGAAATGGACTTTTGCGTTTCCATCCTGCGGGATCCTCGTTTGGCTTTGGCGTAAATAATTGTATTAAAAGCTGCACGTGTCAGATTGCATCACGGACAGAATTGCCAATAAGTCTCACAGGCTTCAATTTTTTTGACGATCTGTGTGAGAAATCGCTCATGCACTTTCATTCAACAGGCTCATGGACCGACTGGAAATACATTGGTGTGATTGTAGCCGTGTGCCGTGATCAGACATTTATGACGTTTTATCGGGCCAAAACATGATGGGAGCTTAGCCTCCGTAGGATTAGAAAGTAATCAGGGGCATCCACGAGAGCCATCATCCACTTGTTTGTTTGTCTTTTACATTAAAAATGGGCCCATAATTGTCTTCAAATAAATAAATTAAAAAAATCGTCTTCCAATGCCTTAGCCGGTCTCCAATATTCGGTAGCCTAAATCTACCCTCTATCTCCTCTCCATAGGATTCCCTGCCGGAAAAGTTGGCCATGCATGAAAAAAACATGGAGGAGTTTGATGCCTTTGTTGAATCCCTGCAGTAAGATGCTGGAGGTCTCTGCCTGTAGGATTCGGAGTGTCTCCAGTTCGCCCAGTCCTGCTCTTTCCAAACTCAGGCCATTTTTTTTGTGTGACCCTACTTGTAATTCTCATTTCCAGAAGCACTTTGTCTGCGGACTTCTGTCAGGCACTCTTGTAGAACAGCTTGCTATCTGTACAGTACTTTGGGATGATGGGTGTGGTTGTCCTGTGATCAGGGACTTGGTTTTATACTTGTGGACTCGAACGTCTCTGAGAAAGATGGTAAAGCGAGGTGTTGAGACTGACTGTAAATATAATGCTGTATTCCAGGATAGAGACTGTCCGGACACCCTGCACCTTATATGCCTCGTGTGGGCTACGTGCGCCCGTAAGTTCAGCACCACCGTCATACGGTTACCCCTGCACGTTTTACCGTTCACCACCTCATGGGGTTTCTTTACGTTATTCTGTAGCCGCCATTGTGTAATGGTCACAAATGTTCATAGACGCCGTGCAGCCTCCAATCAGCCGGCCTTCGCGCTTTCATAACTCACTACTGCTCCCGAGTGGTGAAGAGGTGTAATTACCGCAGAACTATGATCCGCATCTGTGTAAATGGGCTCTGCAGACGTCTTCGACCTGCTGCTCAACAACATTATATGTTCTAACAATAAGCAGGACGCTTCATATCGGCATAGTAGGAGGCTCTCGGGTTCTCTGTAGGTAATGTCTGCAGGCGTTAAATGATGCTGTCTAGTAATAATCTGCAGAGGGTTTATTGCTGCTACCCCACCCCCTCCCAGTACGCCCGTCGCATCCCCAGAAGGAAATCCAGCACTAATGAAAGATGAGATCCAGATGTGTATTATAAAATATATGTATTTCCAAGGATGGCGAAGTCTTCGTATTTGTAGGACTCCATCTTTTTCTGTTTTGGCCTTTCCAGGAGACCAGCGGTATGATTCTCGGAGGAGGCGAAGAACTAATCCAACCTAAGAGATGGTTCATCACATCATTGTTTTTGGCTGTGACCTAAGGGCCGATTATTAAGCAGTAGAGACGCGGGTCAGTCTTGCTTTGTGTGAATTGCAGCCAGAGCATCTAGGGCAGGTGTATTGCGCCCTGGTTAGCAGGATATAGGTGGCCATACAGGATCCGCTCTTTCGGTCCTCCGCTATTTGTTCTGACCCTGCACCCTCCCTCGCACACATGCACTCTCTGTTCTCCGTGGGGAGAGGGAATAACTCACTGCTAGCTTCAGTGAGCACAAAGGATCGGGCGCAGTGACCTCCAAATCGCCCTACATATACCATCGTGTGACGTCAGGGCACTCCAATGTCATTTTTCAAAATCATCGTGTTCTTTAGCCCCTTCTCTCTCCATGACGTATATTCAGTGGGGAAATAAGTATTTGATACATGTACGATTTTGCGAGTTTTCCCACCTACAAAGAATTGAGAGGTCTGTAATTGTTATCGTAGGTACTCTTCACCTGTGAGAGACAGAATCTAAAAATAAAAACCAGAAAATCACATTGTAGGATTTTTACATAATTGAATTACATTTTATTGCATGAAATAAGTATTTAATCACCGACCAACCAGCAAGAATTCTGCCCTCATAGACCTGTTAGTTTTTCTTTACGAAGCCTCCTCCTCTGCACTCATTACCTGTATTAATTGCACCTGTTTGATCTCGTTATCTGTATAAATGACACCTGTCCACACAATCATTCAATCACACTCCAACCTCGCCAACATGGCCAAGACCAAAGAGCTGCCTAAATTACAAAATTACAGACCTGCAGAAGGCTGGGATGGGCTACAGGTCAATAGGCAAGCAGCTTGGTGAGAAGGCAACAGCTGTTGGCACAATTATTAGGAAGAAACACAAGATCTTCCTCGGTCTGGGGCTCCATGTGAGATCTCGCCACGTGGGGTAAGGCTGATTCTGAGAAAGGTCAGGAATTAGCCAAGGACCTGGTCAATGACCTGAAGAGAGCTGGGAACACATTCTCCAAGATTACCATTAGAAACACACTACGCCGTCATGGATTAAAATCCTGCAGGACACGTGAGGTCCCCCTGCTCACACCAGCACATGTCCAGGCCTGTCTGAAGTTTGCCAATGACCATCTGTAAGAAAGTCGTGGTCAGATGAGACCAAAATAGAACTTTTTGGTATCAACTCCACTTGCTGTGTTTGGAGGAAGAAGAAGAAGGATGAGTACAACCGCAAGAACACCGTCCCAACTGTGAAGCATGGTGGGGGAAACATCATACTTTGGGGTGCTTTTCTACGAAGGGGTTAGGAAGACTGCACCATATTGAGGGGAGGATGGATGGGGTCATGTATCGTGAGATTTTGGTCAACAGCCTCCTTCCTTCAGTAAGAGCATTGAAGATGGGTCGTGGCTGGGTCTTCCAGCATGACAGTGACCCGAAACACACAGCCAGGGCACCTAAGGAGCGGCTCCGTAAGAAGCATCTCAAAGACCTGGAGTGGCCTAGCCAGTCTCCAGACCTGACCCCAATAGAATATCTTTAGAGGAGCTGAAACTCAATGTTACCCAGCGACAGCCCCGAAACCTGAAAGATCTGTATGGAGGAGGGGCCAAAATCCCTGCTGCAGTGTGTGCAAACCTGGAGAAGAACTACAGGAAACGTCCGACCTCTGTAACTGCAAACAAAGGTTTCTGCACCAAATATCAATTCTGTTTTTCTATTGTATTAAATACTTATTTCATGCAATAAAATGCAAATTATGTAACAATTCTACAATGTGATTTTCTGGATTTTATTTTTAGATTCTGTCTCACAGATGAAGTGACCTACGATAAAAATTACAGACCTCTCCATTCTGTGTAGGAGGTAAAACTGCAAAATCAGCAGTGGATCAAATACTTATAATCCCCACTGCATGCATCATGGCGCAGGTGTCGGTGTGTGTCCTGTCTCCCGAGCGGATGCCACACAGGGCAGGATCCGGCTGTGTTACACAGTCCACAGCTATCAAAGCTGTTTAACCACTTAAATGCCAATGTCAGTCTGATATCGGCATGTAAGCAGCACAATTATGGTGCGGTGTCCGTTCAGGCATCCATCACCTTCCCACACAATTGTGATTGTGCTGATTGGTTTCTATGGCAGTCGGGGACCTGCAAAGACCCTAATCTCCACCATCTTTGTGTTTTTACCATGTATTACTACTGTATATTGAAATATTGCAGCTTATGGTACAAACAATCACAGGCTTAAAAATAAAATGATAAAGTTGGAATCTCCTCCTGTTCCAGATCCAAAAAATAAAGAAATCAATTCTAAAAAAGAAAGACGTTCGGTATGGCTGCGCCTGTAAAAGTCCGATCTATGAAAATATGAAATTCTCCAAAAAGACATAAAAAATCAAAATGCCAAAATTGCAATTTTTAAATCACCTAACCTATAAAAAGTGATCAAAATGCTGTAAATGCCACAAAACGGCACCAAGAAAAGCTTTCCCCGCCTTTACAGCAAATTATATGGGGTCATCCAAAACCAGAGCTAGTTCTGCACGGAAATGGCCGCGCAAAAGGCGTGTCCTGTGATAAGGGGTCCGAGCGGCGTGTACTGTGATAAGGGGTCCGAGCGGCGTGTCCTGTGATAAGGGGTCCGAGCGGTGTGTCCTGTGATAAGGGGTCCGAGCGGCGTGTCCTGTAATGAGGGGGTCCGAGCGGCGTGTTCTGTAATGAGGGGGTCTGAGCATTCGGTCGGCCACTGTTTGCAAGTGATTTAGCACTTTGGATATTTTACTCACTGCGTCGTAGTTGTACGTTGTTGCTCAGCGTCTGGTTACTATCAGTGTCGGGCAAACACTTCAAGGACCCCAAATGACCCTGTCCCACCCCCGACTATAAGGGTATGTGCACACGTTGCGGATTTTTCCACGCGGATTTTGCTAAATCCGCAGGGAAAAAGGACCTGCGTTTTACCTGCGGATTTCTAGCAGGTGTAAAACCGCTGCAGATTTCGCACAAAGAATTGACATGCTGCGGATTCAAATCCGCAGCAAATCTGCACGGAAAAATCCGCAGCATGTTCACCGCTTTTTTTTTTACATAGATTAGAATAGTACTGTACAATGCAGCAGAATCCGCAACGTGTGCACGCATCCTAATGGATTGCTATATCAGCACACACCAGTGCTTCTACTCCCATATTATACCGTCCACAGTGCCTATAGTACCACCATGATGTCACAGTGATAGCCGCTGTATAATGGTGACATGATGGCGGCGCTGAATGATCACTTTGGGGGTACCACCGCAGGTGATTGTGCCTTTTTTTTCTCTCTGCCCTAAAAGGGGGATACGGACCCCGGAATTGTGTGACTGGAGGGAGAAGGTGGTCGTAGTAAACTGCCCACAGCTATAGCGTCAGTCTCTACCCCTGCATCTGTATAAAACCATTGGCACAAATATTCCAGCGCGACCTATTGTACGCGAGACTTTGCACTTACGGTTTGAGATCACATGAAGACACAGACGACGCGCAATTATATCTGCAACTTGTTGCGTTTAAGTCGCAAAACTGTTTTAGTCGCCTAAAATTGCATTAGATTTAAGCCCCCTGTTCACATTAGACTAATGTTGGCCACGTTCGTGGGTTTGGCTGACGCTGTGTGTACGGTTTTGTCTATGTAGTATCTATCTGTGGTGGTCCCTGGAATAAACCTCTGATGCATGCCCCTGTGTGGTCCTGTTCACCCTGCTGCTGCAGTGCTTCCATCAGACAAAGCCACGGACACGATGCAGAAACACAGTGTGAACAGGACCCTACGTCTGCAATTTTCTCTCACTGGAAAAGAAATGTAAACTGCGCGATGTCATTGTTATGTGGCTCTTTGCAAGGAAACCTTAGTAGATTCCCCAGTGGATCCCTTGGCAGCACATGGACACTTCAGAGGTCACACATCAGGGTCGTCCCCCCGATAGTAACCCTCTGAATCGGCCTCATGTTATAGTCCGTGCTGGAAACATTTGCCATCTGCAACTATTAGGGGTTCTGATTTTTTGCAACTGTTGTGTCCGAGTCGCAAGTAGTGACAGCCGCCATGTTGTGACTGCAGTCGCCGTCGCGCTCCGGCACAATGCCTTTATATTAGCGAGGCTGGTTTTGCCTCCATATACACATCAGGCTGTAGAGCTGGAGCGCCCCTGTAAATGTTCTGTAATTTCAGGATTGTTCCAGGACTGATCCAGAGCTGGGTGTGATCTTATGCGCTGTGTTCTGCTGCAGGAGAGGAAGGGTTAATGTTAGCAGTACTATGAGGGGCAGGCAGGTTCCTCTCAGTGTGGTGCTCTAAGGGTTAATGGGACAGTGCCTGAGGGAGTG
Source organism: Oophaga sylvatica (assembly GCA_033576555.1). Classification (NCBI taxonomy): domain Eukaryota; kingdom Metazoa; phylum Chordata; class Amphibia; order Anura; family Dendrobatidae; genus Oophaga; species Oophaga sylvatica. The sequence goes on along the minus strand of JARQOD010000010.1, from coordinate 49,090,146 downwards.
TCTAGCGTTGTTTTTAGACTCTGCAGCCAATCACAGAGCTGCCTTTGAGGGGCTGGAATCATATCTGCTTCCTATTGGTGGAGTCAGAAACGCCTCCAGGAGTGATGGGCGCAACTTTGAGAAAACCAAAGCAGGAGAAACTGTCACCAGCGCCAGGACCATGAGAGGTGGACGACCATGAGAGGTGGACGAGGCCGGCAGCACACAGACATCAGGTGAGGAGATGCCAGGACGCTGAGATCTGGGGCGCTGTTTGATGGGTCTTCTCTCTGGGGTGTTACCTAAGGACAGATGAGAAGTGCATCATATTACGACATTACATCTATTTCCTATGGTGTCACATTGCGAACGACTGCTACTCGGAGTCGCGAATGTTTCCAAGTGTCGGATGTTCTGTTGCTGGTGGCTATTTTTTTTATGCAATAAAATCGCGAGTCTAATACTGGGGAGAGCCGGCGACGTCTTCCCCGACACCGGTCATTGTGTCGCTGCTACGTTGTAACGTAATCGCGTCACTGCAGGTTGCAATGTGACGCCACTCGCCTAAGTTGTACTACGTTGCTGCCGCGGCCGCACAATGTGACCTGTGTTGTGGCCAAAGTCGCAGCCTTAAATAGACACACAACAGCAAGTCGCCTGTGACCCTGTGAAGCCCTAGCCTGAAACACCTATATGTATAAAGAAGACCCTATATCTGTGTCCGAGACCCCCGTATGTGCAAAAAGGGAGATGGGGGATTCAAGTTATAACAATATAGGTGATGACTACTAAACCAGGGCAGGTTTGGCCTAAGACCTTCAATGATCGCCAGCGCTGCATCCACATATCTCCGACAGTCCGACCTGTAGGTCACCAGCGCAAGCGCCGCAGCTTTCAGATAAGGGCACAAGTCGTCTGTTCCGCCATCAGTGGGGGGCTCAGCCATCTGATAGTGATCCCCTGTCCGGTAAATGTTTGATTTGAGATTGTAGGGCCGAGCCGGTGATTCCACCCATGCCATGGGGCTTTGTGAAGGAAAACTGGCTGTGGGACGCGAATGACCTGTGCCCATCGGTGGAGGTGTCCCATGGTCGCAGAGAAGTCTATTTCCACACGGATCCTGTGTCGGAGAGTGGCGGTACCGCCGGAGTGCGGGGGGATGCAGGTGAGAGGAAGCACAAGGATACTTGGCTTTATTTCTTAGCATCCCATGCATGTAGGCTAGTCGTCATCCATCTTTTCCAACCTCCCCAAACCCTGAACGTTCAGCTCTGACAAGCACTCTTGTGTCCTCAGCAAGGAGCAGAGCGAACGCCACTCACGGACTCCTCCGGCATCGGCTTGTATGATCGTGGGGAGCCGGTGGGTTGTGATGGCAGGTGGGAGCCCAATAAAGACCCCATTATCTTCCTATGTGTCTGAGCCTGTGCTATTACAGTATATGGAACAAGCAGTCAAATCATCACAGGTTCATGTTCCCTATGGGGACTGAGTAAAAAAAATAGTGAAAATTATTAATTGACCGTAGACTGCACAAGCCACTGATTGCCTGCAGTGCTGTCGACGAGACCTCAACGCTGCAGACAATAATAGACAATGGGAGCCCCGGAGGAGACTCCGCTTTGGACCTGGGATGGGGAGTGAAGCACAGATTTTGGGGGTTTTGAATATTAAACTGGGCCGGAGGGCACAGAGAACAGACGTCTCCTTTCAGCAACCCGTGGCCGATCAGTGGAATCGTACAAGGTCATTTCTAGGTTTCGCTACTTAATCGCTCCCTCATGTGTCTGAGTCTCTTATCACTTCTTCCCGTTTTCTTACATTTTTCGGTTCTTCTCGTCCAGGCTTCCTGCAAGGAGAACATTACTGGGAGATTGAATTCCTGGAGCCGCCGTCTGGACTGTCCGTCATGGTCGGTGTTGGCACCAGCAGAGCCGCTCTATGTGCCGGCAGCTTGCAGTACATCAACCTACTGGGTAAGATGGAGCCCTCCCAAGTCCAGGCAGCTAACAAAACTATCAGGACCCCCGGCCATCGGTTATAGAGGGCTCCTCATGTTACAAGGGTCGTTGGCTCCTACGGATGGGACCATTGCATGATCCCCTCTATTCCCCCACTAACGATCCATGTGACTATTTCCAGGACTGGATGCAGACAGCTGGGGTCTGTCCTATAAAGGCGACATCTGGCACAGCGGCAGCAGCCGGCAGTACACCGAGCCGTTCTACGAGGAGGGGACGCTGATCGGCCTGCACCTGAACATGGAGGACGGGACGCTGACGTTTTACAAAGACAGACAGAGCCTGGGGGTGGCCTTCACCGGACTCCACAAGGTAATGTCATGGGTCACCGTGTGGCTTGTAATATAATGCACGCAGCTGTGATAGAAAGGTGTCAGGACACGCAGAGCATCGCAGCCGTGATAAAAAGGGGTCAGGACACGCAGAGCATCGCAGCCGTGATAGAAAGGTGTCGGTTCACGCAGAGCATCACAGCTGTGATAAAGGGGTCAGGACACACAGAGCATCACAGCTATGATAGGGAAGGTGTCAGGACACGCAGAGCATCACAGCTGTGATAGAAAGGGGTCTGGACACACAGAGCATCACAGCTATGATAGGTGTCAGGACACGCAGAGCATCGCAGCCGTGATAGAAAGGTGTCGTTTCACGCAGATCATCACAGCTGTGATAAAGGGGTCAGGACACGCAGAGCATCACAGCTATGATAGAAAGGTGTCAGGACATGCAGAGCATCGCAGCCGAGATAGGGGTTAGGACACGCAGAGCATCGCAGCTGTGATAGAAAGGGGTCAGGACACACAGAGCATCACAGCTATGATAGAAAGTTGTCAGGACACATAGAGCATCGCAGCCGAGATAGAAAGAGGTCAGGACATGCAAAGCATTGCAGCCGTGATAAAGGGGTCGGGACATGCAGAGCATCGCAGCTGTGATAGAAAGGGGTCGGAACACGCACAGCATCGCTGCTGTGATATAAAAAGGGGTCAGGACATGCAGAGCATCGCAGTTGTGATAGAAAGGGATCAGGACACGCAGAGCATGGCAGCTATGATAGAAAGGACTTAAGACACGCAGAGCATCGCAGCTATGATAGAAAGGACTTAGGACATGATTGTATGATGGTGTGTGACCGTTGTCCTCACCTCTCAGGTGCAGCTGCCATTATTTCCCATGGCTTCTTCCACCAGCCCTGGCACAGAGTTGGCCCTGGGTCTTCGCTGCTGCACTTTGCCATCTCTGGAGGAGCGATGCCTCAGTACGTTGGCTCGTAACCTGACAAGGAAAGACTCTGCTGATCTGCTCCCTCTGCCAGAAGTTGTCAGGTGGAAGCTGAAAAGCTGGAAGAATTGAGACGCTGTGAGCCAAGGGCTGTAATGTACGGAGCTACGGGCAGACACTGAATGCCTACGAGGCTGAGACGATCCTTGTATGACCCGTCTGGAATCACTCGCTGGAAGATCCCAGGAGGATCCTCCGGGTACAAGGGTAAAGCGTATGGACATTGAAGACCACCCAACATCGCAGAAGAGTCCAACCTGGCAGCCATGGGCATCGCGGTACATATCGCAGCTGATGCCTGGATGGGGGGTAAAGGGTGAGGACCCTCAGGAGGGCACCGAGACAATGTGAAAAGGGAACACATCGGAAGCTATTATGGCCGCCCATCATCGGGGGAGCAGTGCCTTTGCTGTTTTGCTACCTTCGCTGTTTTGCTTCCTCCGCGCGGACTTTTGAGTTTTGCACCAAGAGACTGAATCGAGGTGTTGTATGTTGCAACTAATTAGATTGTGTATTGTACAACCACCCTGGGCAGCCTCCCGGTGATTGGTCCTGTGTGAGATTCTGCTTTATCTTTCAGATGAGACTGTGACCTTCGTATCCTCAAACACTTCCCTATTACATGAGATTTTCTTACAGCTTCTTGTTCTGTACTTTGGTCTCACTAATTCCGGAGCAAATAACCTGCAGGGGTTAATGCAGTCCAGTATTACTTCAGGGCCGCGGCAGCGAGCCTTATCCGTCGGGTGTCAGGGCATGATGAGAGTTATAGTTTTGCATCAACTAGAGCACTACAAGCCAGGACCACTGAACTACAGCCTCTGGCTCTCCAACTACCACTCCCATCGTGCCCTGAAAGCCGAAGGCGATCCTTACTGTAAACGACCCAGAGGAAATGGGGTCTCGACAGCCTCCAGAAGACGTATCGGAGGTGACCCTGAAAGAGTTAACTCTTATCTGTGCCTGTTCTTAGGGCCCGTCTCACATAGCGAGATCGCTAGCGAGATCGCTGCTAAACAGTGATCTCGATATGTCTGACACGTACCAGCGATCAGGCCCCTGCTGTGAATCGCTGGTCGTGTCAGAAATGCCTGGACTTTTTTTTGATCGCTGGCCAGCACGCATCCCTGCGTGTGGCAGGCAGGAGACCAGCGATCAGCTGGTAACCAAGGAACACATCGGGTTTCCAGGCACCGCCCAGCGCCTGGAAACCCGACGTGTACCTTGGTTACCAGCTCCCTGCATCAGCGCGCTGGTATCCAACGTACACTGCGGGTAACTAGGCGACGTTACCGCAGTGTCGCTGTCCTGATCGCTGCCTGTTTGGCAGCTCAGCAGCTATGTGAGACGGGGCCCTTAGTCATCTTGATTTTCATCCTGTTGCATCATTCCTTGTACAAGTCCTTCCTCCTCTCTGGGATCGGTTCCCATATTTCTCTGTGGCCACTTTCAGGGCAAAGTCGCAGGAAAACGTCCCCAAATAATGCTGCACCCTGAGCGTCCGGGGGCCACGGGACTAAAAGGCTAAATCCCCATCGGACCTTTCGGTTGTGGAAATTGTCCAGATTTGCATTTGCAACCGGCGGTCATATCCACAGCATAGACGTAGAGGGCGGGGGCATCACTAGTGTTATGGTCGCAATTATGGGTCTGATTACCTGAACTGATCCCATTAAATGGACTGATGATCCTATAAGGGCGAATTCAGAACTGCGGTCATGGCTCAGAGCGGCCGCGAGGCTCCTGACCCAAACGCCACAGCCTCATATATGCCCATGTTGTGTCAGGAGACCCCCGACCAGTCTGTCCCCAGCGGTTCACACAATTGGGACAATTTAGCACCAGTGTCAGTATGAGGCTCAGTTCACACAGTATTTTCTGACTTATAGCCGCACGTTCTCTGCTTCGTCCGCAGCACAACACGCAGTGTTCCTGATTGTTGCACTTTGCTGCATTACTTTGGCTGCGTTTTCCCTTGATACATTGTGTCTTTGGTGCAGATTGGAAGCTTCGTTGTTTATTAGTACAGAAAACATTTTATTCTGCCCTTAGAAAAACATAACTGTTTTTTTTCAGGCTAATTATTTAAAACCATAGAGCAAAATGCACCAAAAGCGCAGAGTCCAGCAAATGGGTTATTTTCCAAGATGCTAAGCGTTATTGACAGTCACGGGCGCGATCCCTGCAATAAATAGGCGTCTGCACGTTTTTTGTTTTTTTTTATCTGCGACTCTTCTGCGTACCGTTGAAAACGATGAGGGAAATTTGCAAAATAAAGTGGTTATGCAAAAAAAAAAAAAAAAATGGACGTGCTGCAGAATTCCACAGTGCACCGTGGGTCAGCTGTAAAAGCTAAAAGTGGGCACAGGATCTAGAGAAATCGCTCACATATATGTGTGAGGTGGCGGAGTCCAGGGGGCCGACGTGCGGAGGGTCCGTGATAAACAGATGTGTGAATGCGGCCTAAGGGCTCATACTCACTGGCTGGAAAAAATCGGTCCGTTTTCTGCAGGAAAAAAACGGTACATTTGTTGTAAAAAGGCATGCGATTTTGATGCGATTTTAAATCGCACCATGCGTTTTCCATCAGTTTTCCATCTGTATGCAATGCGATTTTAACATGAAGTTTTACATAGAGCAGTTATCTCTATGTAAAAAGTCATGTAAAAATCACATTGTAAAAAAAAATGTACACAAAAAGCAAATAATTATATATATATATATATATATATATAGGTCATACACTTCTACATAGTATAATAGCCGCTAATTCATCCCCGGCTATACTGTAAAAGCACACTGACAGCTTTAATAAAGAATAGAAACAATACATATACACACATAGAATACATATATATATATATGTAATTGTGACATATATATATATATATATACATATATTTATAGTTCATACACTTCTACATACTGTAATAGCTGCTAATTCAATTGCCGGCTTTTGTGAAATCACAGAAGCCGACATGAAATTATACATTGTTTAGACACAGTTAACCATGTAATTTCATGTATTTTGATATATGTTTTTAACTTAGAATTACATAAGTGTATGCGTGCAAAATTTCAGACATGTAGGGGTTAATTAAAGGTGTAAATTCGTTGAAAAAAAATGCGTGGGCTCCCTCTGTATTTTCTCCACCAGACAGACAAAGCAAGCGAGTGGGGGCAGATAATAATAGCCTAGGGAGGGTACATTTTTTTTGTGCCCCCCTGGCTACTAACATCTGCCCCCAGACACCCCAGAAAGGGCAAATCTCTAATTAGATTCGCCCTTTCTGGCACTTTGCCCGTCTATTCCCATTGCCCTGTAGCGGTGGCGAATGGGTTAATAAGGGGTTAAAGCCACCTTGCAATTGAAAGGTCACTTTAAGCCAGGTTAATAATTGAGAGCTGTCAATTAGACAACTATCAATTATTAATCCTATTGAAGTAAATAAAAAAACACACACTTTAAGAATAAATAATTTTAATGAAATAAAAACACATTTTTTTGACCATCTTTTATTTTACTCTTAATCCGTGCGAAGCCCTTGATCTCCTAAAATAAATATAAAATAATAAAACAACATTATTCTTACCTATCTGGCGATCTGTCACGTCCCACGATGTAATCCTTCACAAAGGGTTAACTAGCAATCAGCTAAGCAGCGCAAGTAATGCTGCATGCTCAGCTGATAGCTCCTGAATGAATGAGCTTATCTCCTGCCGACAGGAGAGGATGTGATTGATGAATGAAGCTTAATTGTGTCCCACTTTCACTTTAGGTCAGGTCACTGAAGTGAAAGTGGCAATAAATCAATTAAGCTCCATTCATTAATCTCTTCCTCTCCTTTCGCTGGGAGAGGAACTTATTCATTTGGGGGGTAACAGCTCAGAAGACAGCATTAGCTCTCTGCGAGCTGTAACCTGTTAACCCTTTCTGAAGGATTACACCGTGGGACCTGACTGTACATCGGATTGGTAAGAATAATTTTGGTTTTTTATTTTATTTTTATTACAGGAAATGGTTTTAGCAGGTAAATAAAATATGGTCAAAAACTGTGCGATTATTTCATTAAACTTCTTTTTTATTAAAGTGTGTGTGTTTGATTTTTCTTTCATACAATAGGATTAATAATTGATAGTTGTCTAATTGACAGCTCTCAATTATTAACCTGGCTTAAAGTGACCTTTCAATTGCAAGGTGGCTTTAACCCCTTATTAACCCATTCGCCACCGCTACAGGGCAATGGGAATAGACGGGCAAAGTGCCAGAAAGGGCGAATCTAATTAGAGATTTGCCCTTTCTGGGGTGTCTGGGGGCAGATGTTAGTAGCCAGGGGGGGCACAAAAAAAATGTACCCTCCCTAGGCTATTATTATCTGCCCCCACTCGCTTGCTTTGTCTGTCTGGTGGAGAAAATACAGCGGGAGCCCATGCATTTTTTTTTCAACGAATTTACACCTTTAATTAACCCCTACATGTCTGAAATTTTGCACAAATACACTTATGTAATTGTAAGTTAAAACCATATATCAAAATACATGCAATTACATGGTTAACTGTGTGGAAACAATGTATCATTTCATGTCGGCTTCTGTGATTTCACAAAAGCTGGCAATTGAATTAGCGGCTATTACAGTATGTAGAAGTGTATGAACTATATATATATATGTATGTGTCACAATGACATGTGTGTGTATATATATATATATATATATGTATTATATGTGTATGTATCTAGTGTTTTGTGAGCTGTCAGTGTGATTTTACAGTAGCCGGGGATGAATTGCCGGCTTTTCAAAGGAGACTGGTGCATATAAATCGGACAGCACTTGCATGGTGCGAGTGCTGTGCTTTTTTTAATCGCACCCATTGACTTGCATTGGCGATTATCATCCCAAAAGCGCATCAAATCGCAGCTTGCTGCGATTTTTTTCTCACACCAATTTCTGATGAGAAAAAAATTGCAAATGAGAATTCACCTATTGAATAACATTGGTCAGATTTGGATCCGATTTTTTTTTGTCTGATTATCATCCGTTTTCGGCGCCAGTGAGTATGAGGCCTAAGTGCGTATTCACATACAGCGGCCGTGGTCGGGGTACAAATCCTCTATACATTATGGTGTCACCGAAGCCTCCCGAATCCGGATATACAGGCTGTTCTGGCGGCACCCAGGGGATTTGCCTGGGAAAGTCTCCTACAAGAGTTGGCAAGTAAGTACACCCTTAGGTAATATTCAGACATGCAGAAATTCATGTGCTTGTCTCTAAAACAACTCGTCAGAGGTCTGGGGAATCTTCAGCTGCGTGTGAACACATCCCAAGTGGAGAAAAACAGTGACTGCTGCATAACATGGGAGAGAAAAATGGAAAGTTCAGTGCAAGGTTTTTTAATGAAAGCAGAATTTCCAGGAATCATCCAGAGGGTCGGACTGACACATTTGTTCCTATTTTTACTATCATCCCAAAAAACAACATAGGACTGTAAATAAATATAAAATTGCACTTTTTGCAGAATTTTCTTTAATAACAATTATCTGCAACGTCAGTTTTACTGGTAGAAAACCTCATTGTTGGCACCGGGGCAAAATTTCTGAATATTCTGGTCAAGAAGCTTGACATAAACCTGTTGTTGGCAGCAATTGTCCGGGTGTGAACACTCAGGAACGATCCTGGCACGGAGCGTTCTGTGAACTTTGCCCGTGGCGTCCTGCCGAACCGATCAGGTGTGACGAGACGGACAGGAGACGCGTTCACACCTGATGGGAGCGCTGCAGCGATTGCTGCATCTGCACCTGACATAATACGGCTGCATGGGATGGGATAGATTTAGAGGGGCGCTGGGTGCCATTATGTAATACATGTAATGCAAATATCTGTCAATATCAATCGTAAGAAACTGCGAATCACAATGAAAACCGCGACAAAAGGAAAAGATGTTTGTTTTCCAGTGCAGTTTTACCCCCGTTCACACGGTCACATTTGTGTTCTATCCGTGGTTTTCGCAGATGTAGCACCATTGTAATCTATGGCGCTGTTCACACATCCTTGTTGCAGACTGCGTTTCTGGAGACGTCACAGATCAGAATTATCAGTACAAATCCATGGGGTCCGGTCGTCAGCGTGTAATCTGGGTGCTGTCCGAGATCAATATTGCAATGAATGGGATATTTGTCAATAATTTCTTTATCCCGACAACGGACCAAACACTGACGACACATGTTGTTTTTCTCGGGGGGCTTCATTGGGGAGGGCTCAGTAATCACTGCTGTTGAACTCCTACGAGTGCAGTAACACAGAAAGACGGAGGATTTTTTTTCTGCCTGAAAAATCCACATTTAAAAGATTTGTTTTTTTTTTGTTCTATTAAGTATTGTAATTAACAATGTAGCGATGTTCGTTCCTGCTACAAAGAAAAATTGACGTGTTTTTTTTTTTTTATGTAAAGTGAAGCAAAAACATTTTGTGTTTTCAACACTTGTGGGAGAAAAACCACAACGGCTGCAATTCAATGTTTTTTTTTTAATCACTTTCCTATTGTCTTGTGATATTCGTTGTCAAAAAAGCGGCTTGTTGTTTGCAGCACATTATCACGGCTGATACCTGCAGTTCTGCGCGGCTTTTATCGGACACTTTTCAGCCGCTCTCGTATATCAGGGCGGCTGCAGGCGAAAGTTTCCACCCCCCCAAGCTGCTTCAAAGTGCAATGTCGCCCTCTGGTGAGTAGCCCTGGGTACAGCGTCACGTACATCAGCTTACAACTGCTGATTTGATACGTTTTTGAGCATTTCTGCACCAACCAGAGAATTCAGGTTACTTGTATTCTTATCTGATTTATTCCTCTGCAGTTTCCCTCTTAAATACAAGTAATTTGGTTTGGCTCTTAGTTTGCCAAATTCCCCAGCTGTCATAAATCGTTAGCCTTGTGCTGATTTGCGTTTTTATTGCTTTTCTGCAGAAGTGCAATAAAATCAAATATGCGTTTTTTTTTACCTCATTCTTCACTTTGTTTTACCAAAATGGCGAAATTTAGCGAATACAATGCACATTTACTGCACGAGAAATATATATAAAAATCTTATCCACTTTGCTGGAATATAGAAAACTGTTTTAATTTTTTCCAGATACAAATCCACAGCACAGAACTTGCAGGATAGACGCAGTGAGGGGACGTAGCAGATCCATATTGTATTCCATTGCCAGCTATACGGCTGTCAGATGCCACGTTATGGCGCCATCCCCCAGACACAATGGTTTTAGGCAGAGATATGTTGCACCCCAAAGACGAGCGGCGCCTGCAGGGCCCACATATGTCCCGTGTGTGGTCTGTAGTACAGGCCCCAAATTCACACAAGTCTAACAAACCAAGTGAATACCTTTTAAAGGATACAGACACCTCCACGACCGAATTTCTTTACATAAATCCATGAATTTGGGGTTAATAATAATTTTTGCAATTGGCTTTGTTTAAAGATTTTGCACCGTTTGGCTTTTAAAAGGCTTTTTGTCTCCTGCACCTTGCTGTCTGCAGAAAACTAATGTGACCATTTTGAAGAATTTAACCCCAAAAAACAGCAATGACTTTCGAAAAGAAAAGTGGCAAAAAAATCAAGAGCAGATGCTGAATCTGGACGTGTCTTTTTTTCTGAGCGCCTCTCAGCTGCATTATGACTACATCAAAGTTCAGCACAACTTTGATTTGGTTTGTGGTCAAATGAGTTCAGCCGATTTCAGAGAAAGATGAAAGTCCGCGTCAGAATGAGCTCACTGGTGGAAATGCAGTTACCTCATTTTGCAGTCAGCAATAAAAGCCAAAAATGGTGCAAATTGCAAAAGATATAAATGCACGGTGAGAAAACCCAATTGCAAAAATTATATTTTAACCCAACATACATGCATTAAAAATGAAGACGATCGCCTCCACATTATGTCCTTGTGCAGCCGCTTTAATAATTGCCCCTTTGAACAAAACAGAATTTTCCCATCTGACACAATCGCGCCCAGAAATAAGACGAGGACACGCGTTTCGTCTCATGGACTGATTTTTTTTTTCCTCTTCGAAACTGAAGTACAAAACATGAAATCACAAGCAGAATAGAAATGTGACGCGAGGCAGGAACCATCGGATCAGAACCACGACAGATGGGAACTAGAAAAGGAGGAAGAGGCGAATCCTCGGGGGTCTGCACCCAAAAACACACGATGTCAGGTGGCAAATCACGGCGGTGTCCAGTCGTGGGAGCGATCCCACCGGCGGCTCGTGTCGGAGGGCAGAATATGCGTAATGTAGGGAAAGGCCACGTCCGTTCACACAAAGCAGGAGACGACCGAAAACGATGATTTCCTTCTGATTATGGGGGATGGGATGGACAAACATGGCGGCCACAGACACGACATCAGGGAACGATACAATGCAGCAAAAACCGCGCTAGAACCTGCGATTTGTGTTGCAGAGAGCGAATCCTCGGCGTAATCTGACATTGCAGACTGAGAAATCGCCAGACTGTCACGTTACAGCAACGTACTCGTTGCCTTCTGCCCTTTATACCTGACTGTGCAGTACTGTTACCATGGAGACACATAGGTCTGCAAAGGAGCTGTATACCTAAAAAGGGTAGGTGCTCATTTACACCATGTAGATCCCAAATATATCAGTAATGCATCTCAAAAGGGACACGATGGGGATTGTGGCGGATCCGTCACCATATTCCCGCTCTGCAGGGGGACGCAGCGATCAGCGGGTGTAGGATCATTCCCCTACGAGGCTTTTCTCAGCTTTAGAAGAGATTGATGATGAGGAGTAAAATGTTATTGGGGCTGAGGGATGAATCCTCACTAGAGACTAGCGAATCGATTCACAGGAATCTGGACCGGCAGTCGCGTCGTCGGTAGTCTATGGCCGCCGGACAGTGTCCCTACGACCCTCCTACTTGCCGGCATCCCCAGAGTCTCCGGACTTATAGGACAGTCCGATGTCATGCGCAACGATGAAGTCGCCCCCGGGGTAATCCGACAAGAGGAGACTTGCAGCATTGCCGACCGCCAGGTCTTATAAATCCCTTTGATGACCATTAATCCGCAGCTGAAGACGCCCATTGGATCCTCCCAAAAACAGAAAAAAAAAGGAACCCGCTCACGTGGAGGTAAAGCCATAATCATACATTAAAGCGTAGAAAACAATACATCCAAGAATGCAAACATTTGGCAATAAAATAGCAAGAAAAGTTACAAAACCGTATTCTTAAATGCACTTTATAAAGGACGGGAGTGTGCAAGGGGCAGGAACACGACCGCAGAACACCGAGCTACAGCGAGGGCATTAACGTCGTCATCGTAACCGGTCACCACCGACCGGCTGGAGAGAAATAATGACATGGCACACACAAAGCAACATACAAGACAGAGGTGGCGCTGCCCGGCATCACTGCTGCCATCACCGAATTTTGACGGTCACCCTCCCTGGATGTCATTTATATACAGATATGTGACGGCTGTGGGGTTTTGTGCAGAGCGAGCGAGGTGTATAAAAATATATTGATAAAAGAACATAAAAAAACAACCACCATAATGGATAAAAGCAAAATAAGGGGGCGACAGATCCCAGACCACCGGAGCAGAACTTTGTGCCAATCTTCCAGAGTGAAAAAATGAGATCGGGAATTTTTTAGGGCGACTTTGTGGCCAATAAAAGCTTCTCCAGGCTTACAGGAGCTATGGATGGTGGTCGGGTCTCGTCCGGCAGTGAATACAGAGAAGCTCGGAGGAATGTGGAGGAGGATACGGACAGAAGCGTCATACCGGGGGGGGGGGGTCCCCTAAAATCATTTTGTGCACTGCCTCACGCCCCACCGATCACACAGGGGAGTGCTGCTCTGCCTACCGGAGGCACCGGTTGTCGCCCCCATGCAGGAGGCGTTGTATTTGGCGAGCGCCCTGGTGCTACGAGCTGCACTGGAGACGCGGGCTCCAACGTGTCACGTGCAGACGCAGGACGGACGGTGACGCGGTGGAGGGGCCAGGCAGCGCTCGGCTGGCAGTGCTGAAGTGTCGCAGCGGGAACATTTGGATTTACAAGTGAATGTCCTCGAACAGCTCCTTCTGGTGGTCCAGCAAGAACTTTGTGAAGGAGTTGATGGGATTTATGGCTTTCAGGGTCATGGCCACGTCTTTTGCCCAGAGGAGGTTGGGGCCGAACACCACAGCCAGGTTGACGTTTGTCATCTTGTTCTGGTCGCTCCGGGCGGACACCTGAAGAAGAGTCGTAGACTATCGGTGAGGTAGAGAACCGACGATGACACCGGCATGTTACTGAGGAGCCACCATCTTACCTCAACTAGAAAAGCGAGGAGGAAGCGTAGAACTTCGTAATTCTCTGCAGGCAAAGTCTTCAGAGTCTCTCGAGTAGATTCCACCCGCGTCTCCGGATCTAAATCTGCAAAAGATCCATACAGGAAGAATGAACGCCGGACTGGAGATCACCAAAGATGATGCTGGTGGGGGCCATTAGTGACCCTCCTCTCTGGCTCAGGGGGACCACACTCTCCACTGGTCTATGGCTGCCACCCTATAGGCAATTACCGGCGTGAACGGTTACAGAGGGTCGGAGCTCTACACCTTCCGGATAACCGTTTAATAAAATCATAGCGGCTGATTGCTGGGAATCTCCGTCCACAGCATCGCAGAACTCTCCCCGCAGCAGGGGAGAATAGAGGGGGAAATTGAGGACAACGCGGGGGGAATTAAAGTGATGGCATTCTGCTTCATGACTGGTAGACATCAGAACCTCATATTCCTAAAGCAATGATGGAGCGCTGCTGTGCAGGTACATACTCACTGAGCCATGCAGGGAACGCCCACCAAATCACGTGAATAGTGAGAAACACACAACTGTGTGCAGGGATTAAAGGGCCACAGTCTCGCCCAGCTCACTATGATCAGAGAAGCGACCTTTGGGATCCCGGCCTCGCTGCACAGTATTCTTTTCTCTGGCTGCACGTCTGTGCTTAATGTGTCGGCTATATATTATGTATATGCAAAACGTGCGCCTGGAGCGCTGCTGTGCAGGGGAGAAAAAACAAAGATGCTACTTGTTTGATTTAGCGCGGTGTCTCGTCTTCCCCTGGATTCGCTGCAGCAACCGCTCAGGCCTCTGCCGCTATTCTCCATCTTTTCGCACTGTCGGCTTTAATCTTATTGTGCCACAATCTTCACTTACTGGAGAATCCGACCACGTAATTGTACAGGTTATACGTCAGTAGGGGGTCTGGGAGCTCCCGGAGGAAGGTCTTCAGGATGACCGCGGTCAGGTGGACGTCGTCGTACTGCTGGAAGTCCACAGGCGACCCTGGACAGACAGAACGGACGCAGTCATTAGTACAGACCAATGAGCAATCTGTCACTTATTGGTGGTTTGTAACTTAAGGCTGTGAGACTACCACCGCCAGCATCCCTTGCCAGCGTCCTGCTTTCCTACACCACACTGCACAAGAATTCACACAGTTTTTGGAAGAACAGACACAAAAAACTGGGAAAAATGCAGAAATGATTAGGGCGACATGGAGAGACTGTCACCGTCCACGAGTAATCAGCGAATATGGGGGTTGGGCGATGTTAAGGGCCCTTATCTGCTAACCTGAGGACGAGCAGCTACACAGACCGGCTGCGGATCGGGAGGACCCGACGTCCATACATTACACCATTATCTATATGGTCATTGTAATACCTCATTTCCCCTGTGGTGGCGCTGCACAGACACTGAACACTCGCCACCAGGTTCCTCAGTGATCACAGCTGATCTCTCCGATCACTTTGAAGCAGCTTCAATACTCACCAATATTATACTTCTGCTGAACTTCTCGTACCACCTGAGTGCTGGCCGACCTCCGGAATATCCCTCCGTGCTCAACGCTGCAAGACCAAAGAAGTCACAGGTCAAAAGCTGCACGAGTCAGCGCAGCCATACTGCATGTGTGTGTACAACGGCCAAGAAGTCATTATTGAGGAGGAAGGCGAGGCCCGAGATGTCGGACACCTCCGGGAGAGACCACGGCCACTGCCTCCATCATTACAGTCGTGTTGTGACCATTTCATTCTTGGTTTATTCTCTGTAGAGCGATACACAGAGTTATGGACCACCTGTCAGCAGCCATTAGCCCGTCTACACAGGTGGACCCGGCCTCACGTGCTCGGAGCAATCAGGAATAGATCTGTGACATCATTTAGGGCATATAGGATGCCACTGTTCTCGGCAGCGCAAGTCCTGTTTACATCAGACGATGTGCTGCCGAAAACCACGATCTCTTGTGAAGGACAGTTCACAGAAGAATAAATTCACAGAATATTCGGCAACCAGGTGAGAGCGCAAGATACCCAAGAATAATCCTGATCATCGTGGAGTGTAAATGGCCCTTACAGAACTCTGCTAAAGCTCTGCAACATCACTGTGTGCATTATCTCTGTACTGTGACATCACTGTGTGCATTATCTCTGTACTGTGACATTGCTGTGTGCATCATCCATGTACTGTGACATTGCTGTGTGCATCATCCATGTACTGAAACATTGCTGTGTATTATCTCTGTACTGTGACATCACTGTGTTTATTATCTCTGTACGGTCACATCGCCGTGCGCATTATCCCTGTACTGTGACATCACTGTGTGTATTATCCCTGTACTGTGACATCGCCGTGTGTATTATCTCTGTACTGTGACATCACTGTGTTTATTATCTCTGTACTGTGACATCGCCGTGCGCATTATCCCTGTACTGTGACATCGCTGTATATTATCCCTGTACTGTGACATCGCCGTGCGCATTATCTCTGTACTGTGACATCACGGTGTGCATTATCCCTGTACTGTGACATCACGGTGTGCATTATCCCTGTACTGTGACATCGCTGTGTATTATCCCTGTACTGTGTATCAGGACATTACATAATATTCCCACCACTGACCGTTCATCCTCAGATAGGCCACGGTCTCTTGCACGACTTGTGGAATCTTCTGGTCGCTTTCGGAGCGTTTGTCTTTGAGTCTAGAGAAAACACAAAGTGATATAAGGAACAGAACAAAGAGGAAAAGGAAATAAAAGTGAACCCCAAAATACTCACTGCTGAAGAGAGACCCCGAACTGCTGGTTTGGCAGGGGAGGCCGCGGTGGGGTGGTCTTCTGGCTGGACGGTGTGGTCTTTATCGTGGAGCGGATGAGCTCATCGTATCTATGGAGAAGTTATCAGGAATTATAAGGCAGGAGCTCTCATTAAAAGGGGCGGCCTGAAAAATACCTCATTAAAACATGTCTAAGCTAGTAAAGGAGGTCCTCCATTTCTTTGGGAATCTTTTCTACCAACCAGAGGAGCTACACAGCGAGCCCCTCACTATATAGAGGAGCCGGCGTGTCTGGCATTACACAGCGAGCCCCTCACTATGTAGTGGAGCCGGCGTGTCCGGCATTACACAGCGAGCCCCTCACTATGTAGTGGAGCCGGCGTGTCTGGCATTACTCAGCGAGCCCCTCACTATATAGAGGAGCCGGCGTGTCCGGGTTTACACAGCGAGCCCCTCACTATATAAAGGAGCCGGCGTGTCCGGCATTACTCAGCGAGCCCCTCACTATATAGAGGAGCCAGCATTACACAGCGAGCCCCTCACTATATAGAGGAGCAGGTGTCTGACATTACACAGCGAGCCCCTCACTATGTAGAGGAGCCGGCGTGTCTGGCATTACACAGCGAGCCCCTCACTATATAGAGGAGCCCCTCACTATATAGAGGAGCCCGCGTGTCCGGCATTACACAGCGAGCCCCTCACTATATAGAGGAGCCGGCGTGTCCGGCATTACTCAGCGAGCCCCTCACTATATAGAGGAGCCGGCATTACACAGCGAGCCCCTCAGTATGGAGAGGAGCCGGCGTGTCCGGCTTTACACAGCGAGCCCCTCACTATATAGAGGAGCCGGCGTGTCCGGCATTACTCAGCGAGCCCCTCACTATATAGAGGAGCCGGCGTGTCCGGCATTACACAGCGAGCCCCCTCACTATATAGAGGAGCAGGTGTGTCTGACATTACACAGCGAGCCCCTCACTATATAGAGGAGACGGCGTGTCCGGCATTACTCAGCGAGCCCCTCACTATATAGAGGAGCTGGCATGTCCGGCTTTACTCAGCGAGCCCCTCACTATATAGAGGAGCCGGAGTGTCCGGCATTACACAGCGAGCCCCTCACTATATAGAGGAGCAGGTGTGTCTGACATTACACAGCGAGCCCCTCACTATATAGAGGAGCAGGTGTGTCTGACATTACACAGCGAGCCCCTCACTATATAGAGGAGCAGGTGTGTCTGATATTACACAGCGAGCCCCTCACTATATAGAGGAGCCGGCATTACACAACGAGCCCCTCACTATATAGAGGAGACAGCGTGTCCGGCATTACTCAGCGAGCCCCTCACTATACAGAGGAGCCGGCATTACACAGCGAGCCCTTCACTATATAGAGGAGCAGGTGTGTCTGACATTACACAGCGAGCCCCTCACTATATAGAGGAGCCGGCATTACACAACGAGCCCCTCACTATATAGAGGAGACAGCGTGTCCGGCATTACTCAGCGAGCCCCTCACTATATAGAGGAGCCGGCGTGTCCGGGTTTACACAGCGAGCCCCTCACTATATAAAGGAGCCGGCGTGTCCGGCATTACTCAGTGAGCCCCTCACTATATAGAGGAGCCAGCATTACACAGCGAGCCCCTCACTATATAGAGGAGCAGGTGTCTGACATTACACAGCGAGCCCCTCACTATGTAGAGGAGCCGGCGTGTCTGGCATTACACAGCGAGCCCCTCACTATATAGAGGAGCCCCTCACTATATAGAGGAGCCCGCGTGTCCGGCATTACACAGCGAGCCCCTCACTATATAGAGGAGCCGGCGTGTCCGGCATTACTCAGCGAGCCCCTCACTATATAGAGGAGCCGGCATTACACAGCGAGCCCCTCAGTATGGAGAGGAGCCGGCGTGTCCGGCTTTACACAGCGAGCCCCTCACTATATAGAGGAGCCGGCGTGTCCGGCATTACTCAGCGAGCCCCTCACTATATAGAGGAGCCGGCGTGTCCGGCATTACACAGCGAGCCCCCTCACTATATAGAGGAGCAGGTGTGTCTGACATTACACAGCGAGCCCCTCACTATATAGAGGAGACGGCGTGTCCGGCATTACCCAGCGAGCCCCTCACTATATAGAGGAGCTGGCGTGTCCGGCTTTACTCAGCGAGCCCCTCACTATATAGAGGAGCCGGAGTGTCCGGCATTACACAGCGAGCCCCTCACTATATAGAGGAGCAGGTGTGTCTGACATTACACAGCGAGCCCCTCACTATATAGAGGAGCAGGTGTGTCTGACATTACACAGCGAGCCCCTCACTATATAGAGGAGCAGGTGTGTCTGATATTACACAGCGAGCCCCTCACTATATAGAGGAGCCGGCATTACACAACGAGCCCCTCACTATATAGAGGAGACAGCGTGTCCGGCATTACTCAGCGAGCCCCTCACTATACAGAGGAGCCGGCATTACACAGCGAGCCCTTCACTATATAGAGGAGCAGGTGTGTCTGACATTACACAGCGAGCCCCTCACTATATAGAGGAGCCGGCATTACACAGCGAGCCCCTCACTATATAGAGGAGCCGGCTTTACACAGCGAGCCCCTCACTATATAGAGGAGCCCCTCACTATATAGAGGAGCCGGCGTGTCCGGCTTTACTCGGCGAGCCCCTCACTATATAGAGGAGCAGGTGTGTCTGGCATTACTCAGCGAGCCCCTCACTATATAGAGGAGCCGGCGTGTCCGGCTTTACTCAGCGAGCCCCTCACTTACTTTCAAACACAGCGCCACCCTGTTTACAGGTTGTGTGTGGTATTGCAATTCAGCACCAATCACTTCGACAGTGTTGAGCTGCAATACCAGACACAACCTGTTGACAACAGTGGTGCTGCTTCTGGGAGGCAAACAAGTGTTTGTATTCCTGTAAAACCCCGTATAGTGTTGATTACTTGAGGACTTGTTTCGGGATCCCCAACTGGTCCAACTTCACAATCTCCTCCAATTCACTCAGATAATTTGCGTAGAAAATCTTCCGGCCAAACTTGAAGCTAAAAAATAAATAATTAACTGATCATCTCCATCATTTTTGATTTAACACAAAACAGCGTTCGTTTATAGGTAAGAAAAACAACAACTCATCACTTAACCCCTTCCCGTTGTGCACATTTTTTGCCTTCCCCCACTTTACTTCTCTTTTTTCAGCTTTCCCCAAACCATCAATATTATTGATTTTTTTGTATTGTTTTCAATTGTTACATTTAATTCTAAGTATTAGAAAACAGGAAAAACATTATTTGTGAGGAGTAATAGTGAAGGTATAAAGAAATGCCGCCATCTTTGCTCGGATTTTTATCACTTCCATATTGAGGTGAGCGGGGTAGTTGACATAAGGTTTACATCTAGCGGAGGGGGCACCTGCGGGAGCGGCAGGTATTGTGCACCTAGACTGGCAGGTATCGGCAGACGCGACGTCGCATGCTCCGCTCACAATATGGAAGTGATAGGAGCAGGACGAACCCTTTAATACCCGGCAGCCCACCTTCCCATTACCTTATTATAGGTTTGAACAGGATCAGTAAGGTCTTGATAAACATGGTGGGGTGCACGATGTACAACGCCTTGATGTTCTTCTTGTACCTGAAAGAAGGAGAAGACAGTCACATAGGGGTTAAATCACCACCTATAATAGTGCAGCCTCCAATATATGTAAATGTGACATCACAAAAGTATGGCCAGTCCAGTAAGTTCTCCGCCATATACAATGGGGTGGAGTCAGACGGCTAAATCTGCCGCTTCCACCCATATCCATGTCCTCAATACAATGGCAGCTATGGCCTCCCTGCCCCCGCCATACGACCAGTGGCGTCACCGGCTGCAGTCCCTGGTGACATCTAGATCAGGCGCTCCTTACCGATTGCCGTCCGCAGGGACAGACCCATCACGAGGCCCCTGGGATGTCTGATAAAGCCGATGACGATGTGATCTTGCAGATATTTCCTGGTCTGATCAAAACTCAGGACACCAAAAACCAAATGGGCACTGCAAATTACTGAGCACCCAGCGTGGCATCGAGGTCACGTCCACACTGTGGGGTCTTTGGGGACGCTGAATTGTATCGCACACGTCCTACCTGCCACTTCTGATTGGAAGGCTCGATGCATCGCTCGTAGGAGGGTCGCAGGGCTGTCAGAGTACGGCCGTGGGCGCTGCAGAATTACCTGCTCATCTCTCCATGTCTGAGCGGTGGTGCCTACTGCTGCTCCTAGAAGCCCACAGAGAAGCCGTGCACTGCAGCCACGCAGGATCCGTGGGTGTCCACCAATCACACATTTATCCAGTGGAAAACAGCCTTAATGTCAGAGTTTACACCCTGATAATAAGGTGCAGATCCTGTCTATGATAAACGTGCGGCTCAGTCTCCATTCACCAGTAGTAGTGACTACAGATACATCACTAATGATGCCGCCTGCAGCATCGCCCGAGGAGGACACGCAGCGGCCTTTCCTTGGTTTACGCTTTTCTCTTTGCAGTCAGACATTTACTTCTTGAGTCACCGTTTGCCTATAAAATGGCGAGGAATTAGCCAGGAAATCCTCCCGTCGTGGCCCTAACAGCGCGCGGGTGTCTCCTCGGTTGGCGACATGACGCACGCACTCACTTGCGATCGAACTCTCGATAGGCGTCTCTCAGCCATCCCAGAGACGGCTTGTTATCGCTGGTCAGGCCATGGTGCAGGTAAACCAGCGTGTAATCGCTCTCCACATACTGGTCCAGCGTGTGCTTCAGGTACCTGCAGGAAAAACGGGGGAAAAGAAAAGTTACAGAAGACAGATTTGTATTTTCTATATCAGAAAAATTGTCATAATCTGTGAGAGTGATGGGGTCCTGCATTGGGTTAGAAAAACATGGCTGCACGTTACCACCTGTCCATGATGTGCATCTGCAGCTCAGCTCCACCGATGGGAAAAAAGAGGAGCTGCAATACCAGATACAGACAGTAGTGGCGCCGTTTCAGAAAGACTGTACGCCACGCATGGCCTCAGTGTATACAGGCAGTAGTCAGCCGGTGCAGTAGCTGACAGTGGACGGGCTGATGCCTGAGCTCCCATTTGTTTCCCCGTCAGATCAGTCCCACTAATATATAAGGGGTCTGCACGCAGTAGATTTGCCCCAGAGCAGCCGCTTGCTCCTTTCTGAACCTTCCTATAAAAGTTTAGTATTTGGATTCTTCTGGAGCCAAAACACAGAAGGGGGTAAAACACGGCTGGAAAAAGCAATAAAACTAGAAGGAATGCAGACGGGGAGCATCAAATATGGAGAGGAGAAAAGCATCGGATGAGCGGCTCGGCTGCACTCCGGCCTGTAACAAGGGGGCAGATTCATGATGCCGGTGCGGGGATGCGGACCACACAGCACGCCGCCGGGTGTACGACTGACACTTACTGCAGGAGTTTGACGTGATCGAGCTGGTGACAAGGGGGCAGGCGGCAGGCGCTGAACACAACAATCTTGCGTCCAAATTTATCATCGCCTGTGAAGGAAAAGGGAAAAATATGAATAATGAAAAAACTAACAAAAATGGCGACTATAGAGGAGAAACCGCGTTGTTGATCCACGCACATTCAGGCCTGTCAGATACGTGCACACAGTAATGTCCGCAGACGCTGGGGACCTTATCATCTAAAGAGGACTACCTGGAAAGTTACCCTGACCACGCTCAGCCACCCGCGGGGCCATGGACGGATCCCTTCTGCCACTTTCTGGGGTCACTTTCTAGGTTTGGAAATGCAGTAAAGTCTCAGCGATTGGAAAGACGCGATGACACGGAGCAGCGGTGATGGACGGGACATAAACACACAAGATGCTGCATGGAGGGAAGAGTCACAGGATCGAGCTACAGTCCTGCTCCTTCAGAAACCAGAGTTCTACCAAACGCTGACAGCGCAGCGAGGCCGTGGGAAAGAGTCACCAGCCGTCCCCGGAGAATAAACCGGCCGCTAATAATAATCACACGGGACAATGATGCAAGAGCGGCTCCTGATATCCCACCGGTATAACACAGAAAAGCGGGTCTCTAGTGCTCAGTACAGCGGCTCTGCAGATGGTCCGCACTACTGTGTGCTATATAGGGGGATCTGTCTGCTCCACCGCGCGCTATATAGGGGATCTCTGTCCGATCCACCGCGTGCTATGCAGGGGGATCTGTCCGCTCCACCGCGCGCCATATAGGGGATCTGTCGCTTCACCGCATGCTATAAAGGGGGATCTGTCCGCTCCACCGCGCGCTATATAAGGGATCTGTCCGCTTCACCGTGTGCCATATAGGGGATCTGTCTGCTCCAACGCCCGCTATATAAGGGATCTGTCCGCTCCACCGTGCACCATATAGGGGATCTGTCCGCTCCACCGCGCACTATATAGGGGATCTGTCCACTCCACCGCGCGCTATATAGGGGATCTGTCCGCTCCACCGCGCACTATATAGGGGATCTGTCCACTCCACCGCGCGCTATATAGGGGATCTGTCCGCTCCACCGCGCGCTATATAGGGGATCTGTCCGCTCCACCGCGCGCTATATAGGGGATCTGTCCGCTCCACCGTGTGCTATATAGGGGGATCTGTCCGCTCCACCGCGCGCTATATAGGGGGATCTGTCCCGTGTGGTGTAGTAGTCAGGTGCAGAAATCTTAGGCTGGTGATGAATCTGTGATTTCAGCTCTGCAGCCCACTATTTTGGATGTAAAATTAAAGAGCCTATGTGAGGCTTTGTATAATGACGACCTGAAGTCTGGAGGCCATGGCCCTCACCATCGCTGGTTTCCTCCTGTGTGGGCTTGGCAGGAATGACCGCCTGAAGTCTGGAGGCCATGGTTGTCACCGTCGCTGGTCTCCTCCTGTGTGAGGCTTTGCAGCAAAGATGGCCTGAAGTATAGAGGCCATGGCCGTCACCATCGCTGATGTCCTCTGGTGTGAGGCTTTGCAGCAATGATAGCCTGAAGTCTGGAGGCCATGGATGTCACCATCGCTGGTGTCCTCAGGTGTGAGGCTTTGCAGGAATGACGGCCTGCAGTCTGGAGGCCATGGCCATCACCATCGCTGATGTCCTCTGGTGTGAGGCTTTGCAGCAATGATGGCCTGAAGTCTGGAGGCCATGGATGTCACCGACGCTGGTGTCCTCAGGTGTGAGGCTTTGCAGGAATGACAGCCTGCAGTCTGGAGGCCATGGCCGTCACCATCGCTGATGTCCTCTGGTGTGAAGCTTTGCAGCAATGACGGCCTGAAGTCTGGACGCCATGGATGTCACCGTCGCTGATCTCCTCCTGTGTGAGGCTTGGCAGGAATGACCGCCTGAAGTCTGTAGGCCATGGTTGTCACCGTCGCTGGTCTCCTCATGTGTGAGGCTTGGCAGGAAAGATGGCCTGAAGTCTGGAGGCCATGGATGTCACCATCGCTGATGTCCTCTGGTGTGAGGCTTTGCAGCAATGATGGCCTGAAGTCTGGAGGCCATGGATGTCACCGTCGCTGGTGTCCTCAGGTGTGAGGCTTTGCTGCCTTTACTGCAGTGACTTCAGTTCTCGCTGGTTTGTGGTTCTTTCTGCCTTCAGTTTTGTCTTCATCCTGTGAAATGTGGCTCGATGGGCTGAGATCTGGTGAGGACTCGGCCATTGCAGAATATTCAGCTTTGCTTTCGCAGGATGTTTTGGGTCATTATCCGTCATATCCTTTGAAGCGTCGTCCAATCAACCTTGCTGCATGTGGCTGAATCTGAGCAAAAAGTCTCGCCCTGTTCACACAGGATTCATCCGGCTGCTTCTCTCTTCAGTCACATCATCGATACCACTAGTGACCCGGTGCCATTGGCAGCCATGCATGCCCGCGCCCTCACACCGCCTCCACCACGTGTTATATAGGATGTGCGGAGGATCAGCAGCCGCTCCAAGCCTCCTCCAAACTTTCTTCTTCCCATCATTCTGGTACAAGTTGATCTTCGTTTTCTTTTCCAGAACTGGACGGCTTCTTTAGATTTTTTTGGCAATGTCTAATCTGGCCTATTTTCAGGCTGATTAATGTTTTGCACCTTGTGGTGGCCACTCGGTATGTGCTTTCATGAAGACTTCTCATTATGGTGAGGTTAGATACTGAGACACCAATTCCCCAGAGAGAGTTCTTCACTCGGGTGGATGTTGTGAAGGGTTTTTTCTTCACCACAAGAAGAATTCTGTGATCATCCACCACTGTTGTCTTCTAGGGACGTCCAGGCCTTCGCAAGTTCCTGAGCTGCAAAAACGTACAAACTAAAGATTTGGCAGCTCCTCACATTTCTATTATCTCTCTGATGGATTTCTTCTTTTTTTCAGCCTAATGATGGTCTGTTAACTTCCTATCAGCCTGTTGTGGGTTCACAGCAACAGCTTCCAAATGCAAATGCCAAGTCTGGAATCAGCTCCAGACCTTTTACCTGCTTAATTGATAGTGGATTAATGGAGAATTGCCCATGCAGCCCATTAAAGAGCTTCTGACATAATTGACCAATTACCTTTGGTCCCTTGAAAAAGCGGAAGCTACATATTAAAAGCTGTAATTCTTAAACCCTTCCTCCAAATAGGACATGAATTCCCTCAGATTACAGAGAATTCGGCATTTTCAGCCCATACGGATTATACAACCTGATCTGGAATATGTTTTGGTAAACAGATAAATTGCCAGAACTTGTGTCACTGTCCAAATATTTCTGGACCTCACTGTTTATCCGAGTGACATAAATTAATGCAGAGACGAGGCTTCAAAATTGTTGTTCCATCAGACATAGCAGAGATTTCTCCATCAGAGACGGTGGTAAATGTTCCGTGCAGAGATAATCATCAACTACAAAACAGGGAGGAGCGAGACTTTGTTTTTCTAACATCAGGATCCTCATGAGAAGAGCTGGAGGAATCCTGGGTTCTGCGGCCGGAGCAAACATGAGGCGCCATGAAAACTATGCCAGAAATGTCCTGGTCTGAAGAGCAAGATAAGACAAAGTCTGAGAGCTGCTGCACATGATCCGGCCGCAGCCCGGGGGCACAGGAGACCGAGCTGCGGAGGGGGCACAGGAGCCCGAGCTGCGGAGGGGGCACAGGAGCCCGAGCTGCGGAGGGGGCACAGGAGCCCGAGCTGCGGAGAGGTCCCAACATCTCTGCAGGGCAAGAACCGGACCCAGCTGGTCCCCATTTATACCAAATAAACAGCGCCACTCCAATCCGCAGGTTGTCTGGTATTGTGGCAATATTAGACCCAGCACAAAAACAAGAAAGTAGTCGCTTATTTTACCCATCTAAGGCTCGGTGCACAGGGAGGTTTTTGAAGATATTCCAGGTTTTGTAAAACTTGGTGAAAAAGAAAGTAAGGGCTGCTCAGTTCTTTGAAGCGGCTCCTGATGAAAAATGCTACAAAAGCTGCTGTCCAATCAGAAGGCTGTGAAAACTTTTCAAAAAAGTTATAAACCTCTACCAAAACTCTACAAAAAAGCAGTGATTCCTGAAGCCGTTTCCATTAGAAAACTCAGATCTTTTTTAAAGCACCAAAAATGTGGTGGGCACGTGATCCACCAGCCCCTTCCACATCAGACCCCAGAGATAATCCGCTCCATTCTCATTACTGTTCAGCAGACGACAGCAAAGGGACGAGGGAGGCGGAGAATGTGGAGAGGTGCGAGGGCAGCGGAGTACGCGGAGCGGGGCGAGGGCGGCGGAGGGAGCGGGAGAGGAGTGGGGGCGGCGGAGGGAGAGGGGCGAGGGCGGCGGAGGGAGCGGGAGAGGGCGCAGAGCGAGGCGAGGGCAGCAGACGCAGAACGAGGTGAGGGCGGTGGAGGGCGCAGAGTGGAGCGAAGGCGGCGGAGGGCGCAGAGCGGGTCGAGGGATGCGGTGGGCGCAGAGCGAGGCGAGGGATGCGGAGGGTGCAGAGCGAGGCGAGGGATGCGGAGGGCGCAGAGCGAGGCGAGGCATGCGGAGGGCGCAGAGCGAGGCGAGGGATGCAGAGAGCGAGGCGAGGGTGGTGGAGGACGTGGAGCGGGCTGAGGGAGGCGGAGGACACGGCGGAGGGCGCAGGGTTGCGGAGGACACAGAAAGGACATGGGGGCAAAAGCTGAGGACTCCAAAGGACACAGTGTGGGTATGGAGGTAGTGTACATTGCTCCACCGTCTAGTGAGAATTTGCCTGTAAGCCATAAATCATGCCACGGTAGTTCAGTTGTTCGTATTACTTGGCAATCAGAGGTTTCACTTTTTTCAAGTGTAGACAAATCTTTCAGAAATCAGGAATTCCAGGTGGCTTCTTGTGCATGAAGAGGTGGAGAACACGCACTCATGGTGTGGAAATAAAGTAATGGTTATGGACCAAAATTCCCAGCAGAAAGCTCCGGGCACCACGAGACCGACTCCTTTCCAGATGCCATCCTCCAGATTGGCAGGTATGGTATTATTGTCCTGCAGCACTAAAGCCATATGGAGCGTTCCAATCTAAGCCGGGCGCCCACTGGATTACGTTATCCACAAATGCCGAGCTGCGCCATGACTCCATACTCCACAGCTTCATACTATATTTTAGCTTTATGGACTCGGAGCCGACGCAATGTGCCATGAACTCCCCACGTTCACCAAAATCAACCACGCGGACAGCACAGAGAATGTGAGGGAGAGACCGGCTGGGGCTACACCGTGAATTAATCTGCAACAAACGTCACACGGCCAAAGATTGCGATCTGCTGCTGCAACCGAACGTGAACGTGGTCGCACTACAAGCGTGGTGGCAGCCGACATCAGCGTCACCCGCAGCGGTGTAAGATTTGCCACCGATGTAACGACAGCTGTGTAGGGAGGACGGCGGCACTGCAACTATAATAGTGCGCAAATTGCTGCTGACCCACTGGCAATCACTACGTGCAATGTCACAATACGGCCGTCATATCGCCCAAACTAATAGAAGTGGAATTGGGAAAAGCCATATTGATCAGAGATACACGTAACATAGCGAGAAGACCCAAAATCAGAGCGGCCTATAGTCCATCCGTTATCACAGCAAACCGCAACACAAGTGTGAATAGGACCGAACCAAGGACATAACCCTGCCATGGACTCATCCAGAAAATGCTCATCTGTACCTGCCACTTCCACAATCTGGTGTCGGGCAATGTCGTAGTAAGGGTCATCCCAGCGCAGGTGAGTGATGGGGTCCGGGGAAACTTTGGAGTCCTCTGCAATGGAGAAAAGAAAATGTTTTAGTTATAATAAAGTCCCAGAATCCCCAGGACATGAAGAGTGCTATACCCACAGCACGGGATCGGGGGAAGGTGTGAGCACTCCAAAAAGCCGAATAACACTAGCCAATCCCCACATGCAAGGTGACCGAGACCCTGGAGTTAACGGAGCAGAAAACCCAGAGACTAGTCTTCACCTGCAGCTGTGAGGACATGCTGGGATTTGTAGTCTTGCTAGGACAGGACCTCACTACTGTACAGAATGGTATAAAAGGAACTAAAAATTGTGGTATATATATATTAAAGGGTTCGTGACCCTCTGGGACCCTAAAGAATGGCCGGGAGAACTGCACAAAGCTGGCGTTGTTTCTTGCCAGTGTGTAATGAGGGGCATGACGTCACACTGGGACATTCCTGCCGCCAGGGTGGATAAAAATCAATGATTTTTTTAAAAAAATCAAAAAAATCGGATTTTTTTGATTTAAATCGGATTTTTTTGATTTAAATCGGATTTTTTTGATTTAAATCGGATTTTTTTGATTTAAATCGGATTTTTTTTCAATAAACTGCTTTTTGAGGAAAATATTTTACCATCCAAAGGTTCTTCCATCATGAGATAAAGCTGAGTTGTTTAACTCAGTAGAATAAAGGCTGTATATGTAACATTCACAATGCCATGCTCTTCCAGAGGTTTCTGTAGGATTAGTGGGCAGTTTCTCTCCTATATTATCACAGACGCTCGCTTTACTTACGCAGTTCTGAAAACTGAATTTGACTCCGCAGAGGTCCCAGCCTCTTCTTCACGGCAAAAATGTTACAACATGAACAGAGTTGAGAAAAAGACCTTAATCCTATTGTTCTACAAACCTATATGAATACAGAATCAACCCCTTCAGTGCCAAGTCCAAGAAGTTAGACAATATGTTTCTGATTGTTTGGAGTGGAATAGATCTGCACAACACAAGAAGAATGTGAATCTAAGTGTGAGGAGGAGGAAGGGCAAGCAGACAAGAAAATGAAAGTGAAACTTTGAGCACAATACTGCAGCATAGCCACAGACAGACAAGTCTGGATCTGTTTGTGTGTACGATCTGAGGTTTATTACATTCTTTCCTTATAATGGCAGAAGGCCGTAAAAGAGACCCAGTTTGGGAATATTTTAATGAAGCTCCTTCGCCTATCGGTAAGGCAGGCATGCGTGCAAAATGCAAACGATGCAACAAAGAGATGCAAGGCCTGGTGGCGCGAATGAGGCAACATCATGAGAAGTGCGGTGATGAAGATGACGACGAGTGAGCTACAGAGGACAGCAGGGACAGTAGTATTTAAGTTTTTCATGTGTCGGCTGGGCTGACAGTCTAAGTTTCTTAAAATATATATAATTTTGTTTAGCCAAATTAGTTAACAAACATGGATGTTTGTTTAAGCAAATAACTTATGCTGTAATGTTGTTATTGTTTCAGTTGAATAAATCTATTTAAATTGTTATTAAGGTCAGGATTATTTTTCTCCTTCCTAAGTACAACAGAACAGTGGTGTCCAAATATGAATGATTAACCCATTAAACTGGGGAGAAAAAAGTAATATAAAAAGTGATTCTAAAAATCTTCATCTACTTGCATGTTAAAGTAGCAAGAACTAGTTTAGGTAGAAACTTTGATTTAAATCAATGATTTAAATCAAGCCTTACTGACTAGTGATTTAAATCGTGATTTAAATCGTGATTTAAATCAGTTTGATTTAAATCAAATCCACCCTGCCTGCCGCTACAGAAATAACTTTCATGGCCTCTTATAAACTGGATGAAGAGTCTTGTTGGTACATGACGTCCGCCCAGTGCTGCTGCACGTAAAGCAAAAGCTCTGAGAAAAGGGACGGCTGCTCTATAGTCCTGTAATGGACACCAGGCGCACTCGTGCAGCAGATCTATTAGCTGCGTCCATCATTTGACTGCCGATGGGACGGCCGGAGAGAAGCCGTCACCCCCCGCGATCACTAAGCAATGACCGGCCACGTACACGGCTTATTTCAGGCCGCGCGGGAGCAGTTTCCACCTGATCAGAGGGAGCGTCGGGTGTCTGATTCCACCAATCTCACATTGACGACCCATCTGATCAGCTATTGTTAGGTCCTGGACGACCCCTTTAATGACAAGAGACCCTTGTAAGAAGTAAGGATTGTCTGCAGTGGTGCCGGCCGTCACCTGACTTGGGGAAGTCCTGCACGTCGTCAGAAGGCCAGTTCTTGTCATCGAGAGACGCCAGCTTCAGCTGATCCAGGGAGTGGGTGGTTTCATCTCTCTCCAAGTCGTCCTGCAGATCTGACAAAG
Organism: Oophaga sylvatica; assembly: GCA_033576555.1. NCBI lineage: Eukaryota > Metazoa > Chordata > Amphibia > Anura > Dendrobatidae > Oophaga > Oophaga sylvatica. Next base: position 49,060,192 of record JARQOD010000010.1, on the reverse strand, counting down.
CTTCGGAAGTCATCACGTGCTCTGCAAAAAGCAGAAAACCGGAACGGAGAATTAATAAGAGCTGTCAAATTACTGTCATCAATACTCCCATCAGCAGCGCCATGCATGCTGGGAGCCGGAGTGTCACAACCTGTCGCAGGTAACAACAGGTAAGGTCATCACTACATCTCCCAATAGCATCGTCACCCAGCTCTACCAGGCCCGCATACATCTGAGAGAACGCACAGTCAGGTCACTGAGAGATCAGATTATAGCCAACTAGTCAAGTCTATAGAGTGGAGGGGGCATGAATAATAAGTAGTGACCCGCACCCCCTTAGGTGGATGCACAGCTACACTGCTGTGTAATGGCCCTCCATGGTGCAGCTGCTCTCTAGTAAGTGTTTTATTTCACTTAAGAGCTGGATTTATAGCTACACTGCTCAATACTTCAATATAATGTGCTGCCTGCTGTTGCTTTCTAAAAAGTGTTTTATCGTACTTTAGAGCTGGATTTACAGCTACACTTCTTAGCACTAATGTATAATGCCCTTCTTGTTGCTGCTTTCTGATAAGTGTTTTCTCTCCATCCAGAGCTGGATTTACAGTTACACGTCTCAGCACTGTTGTATAATGACCTTCATATTGCTGCTGCTTTCTGGTAAGTGTGGTTTATCTTATTCAAGAGCTGGATTTACAGCTACAATGCTCAGTACTGCTGTATAATGTCCTACATGCTACCGCTTATATGCTACATAGACAAGAGAGCAGCAATCCCTCGTATCTGAGTGTGCGGTGTCAAGGAGACATCACATCATAGCAGCTCTCTCCATCAACCATTCTAGAGGCAACTGACTACTAGAGATAGGATCAATGGCAAATTGTCATCGGAATCTGCAACAAAATTCACAACACCGTGTTACAAGCAGATTTCCGGCTGATCTTGATGTAAACTTGCAAATGGCTATATCTCCAGAACATGATAAAAATATTCAACACCGGATAATTTGCTTCCCAGCGTGAGAATGAGACGTGATAAAACCCCATCCACGGTGTAATCAGCCGCCGAGCCTCCACACACAAATCTGCTCCTAATCTAGGGTATGAAGAGAAAATCAGCAGCGGAATACAAGAGCAGGTTAGGAGTCACCAGAAAGCTACAGCTCGGGAAATGCACTTTATCTGCAGATTTCAGAGTCCGCAGAGCGTCACTTCTTGGTGCAGAATTTAGCTCAGATCTCAATTTTGCAGAATGAAACCTGCAGACGAGCCGCATTATACAGGTTCTACGTCTGCGTGTACTGGAAGGATCTGGTCACAAGGGTCAGATGTGAAGATTTTCCTATTTCTGCAATGGTACGAGTGAAGTCGGTGGCATTTCGAGAGCGTTTGGTGGCATCATGGCTGCTGCAAATATGCTGCAAAATCCCGCGTGGATGAACACAAAGTCTGCAGGGCTCAGACAGCAGAATGTTCCATGCTTCCCCCTTTGTCATCTGCTCCTTGTAGTCACCGTCATTGAGGAGTAAGTTTGGAGTATTGCAGCTCTGCACCATTCACCTTGATGGAGTGGAGCCGCAATACCAGACAAAACCTATAAACAGGGGTGGCGCTGTTTTGGGAAGAAGGCAGCCATGATTTTTCAGACATGATCTAGGTCCTCCTCCTGCCATCCATGTGGCTGACGAGGGCAGAGACAGCGCTGACACGATACTCGGGGCCGGAATATACGGAGGAAGGTGGTGAATTAGCCGCTCCTAAGTCTCGATGCTGGACCCTGCAGGGACTTTTACCTTCGTGAGTTACTTTATAACCACGGGCAGGGTAATGAGGACGGGGCGAGAGATTGCACTCCAGTCTCCACAGAGATAGGAAATGGGCACGAGAACCGAAACTTCCTGATGCTTCTCATAGACCGCGGCTACAAAAAAAGATGTAAAATGCCGACTACTGTAGATTTCCAAGAGGAAGTACAATGGGGCTGCCCCTGCTGCACCACAAGGGAGCCTGTCAGCAGGCTACTGCCATGCAATTCGACAGCAGCACAAGGTAGAGACAGAGAGCCTGATTCCAGCGATCTGTCACTTCCTGGGCTGCTGTCTGCAGTTTTGATAAAATCCCTGTTCTCTCTACTGCAGATCTAGCAGAGCTCGAATGCTGAGCCCTGTGTAACCCCACCCACACCCGATTGGCAGTTTTCTGCCTATGCACAGTGAACACAGCTGTCAATCAGTGGTGTGGACGGGGTTATACGTAGCTGAGCATTCAGAGAAATGCTACGTCTGCAGCAGAAAAACAAGGATTTTATCAATACTGCAGCATGCAGCCCAGTAAGTGACACATTGCTGGAATTGATGGAACAGCATTGGCCTCCGTGACATCTCTAAAGTCACTCCCCTGCTCCCCCAGACTGCAGTATTTCCATTCTGCCCCGCTAAGTATGGAAGAACTGGACGGTCAGGGTCCAGGGCAGATTTGCCGCTATCCCATAAATCCCACTCCTCACCCCAGACAGTGGTAACACCTTGCACAAATTGCCAACTGAAACACTGAGGCCAGCAGTCACTAGGGGCCAGCGGTCACTGTGGGCCAGCGGTCACTGTGGGCCAGCGGTCACTAGGGGCCAGCGGTCACTGTGGGCCAGCGGTCACTAGAGGCCAGCGGTCACTGTGGGCCAGCGGTCACTAGGGCCAGCGGTCACTAGGGGCCAGCGGTCACTGTGGGCCAGCGGTCACTGTGGGCCAGCGGTCACTAGGGGCCAGCGGTCACTGGGGCCAGCGGTCACTGTGGGCCAGCGGTCACTGTGGGCCAGCGGTCACTAGGGGCCAGCGGTCACTAGGGGCCAGCGGTCACTGGGGCCAGCGGTCACTGTGGGCCAGCGGTCACTGTGGGCCAGCGGTCACTAGGGGCCAGCGGTCACTAGGGGCCAGCGGTCACTGTGGGCCAGCGGTCACTAGGGGCCAGCGGTCACTAGGGGCCAGCGGTCACTGGGGCCAGCGGTCACTAGGGGCCAGCGGTCACTAGGGGCCAGCGGTCACTAGGGGCCAGCGGTCACTGTGGGCCAGCGGTCACTAGGGGCCAGCGGTCACTGTGGGCCAGCGGTCACTAGGGGCCAGCGGTCACTGTGGGCCAGCGGTCACTAGGGGCCAGCGGTCACTGTGGGCCAGCGGTCACTAGGGGCCAGCGGTCACTGTGGGCCAGCGGTCACTGTGGGCCAGCGGTCACTGCGGGCCAGCAGTCACTATGGGCCAGGGGTCTCTAGGGGCCAGCAGTCACTAGGGGCCAGCGGTCACTGTGGGCCAGCGGTCACTAGGGGCCAGCAGTCACTGTGGGCCAGCAGGCACTATGGGCCTACTGCTCTCCGGATATCGTAAAACGGAGTTCCCAGCATTATTTGGGTTGCCAGGAAATCCTGGGAGTTGTAGTGTTGTCTCAGGGTGCAGACCGCAGCGCAGCATCCACACTGAACGGCCCATCCCCAGTGACCAGCACTCAATCACCCATCACTGGTGCCTGACGGATGCCAATGCCCATGTGTCGAGCTGGTGTTCTGGGCGTTCCAGTCACCACTTGTGTAAGATCACCTGACACCGGGTTTTGTGCCCTTCATGCTGGACTCTGTGCCCAGAGACACCGGCATTAAAAGCAGCAAGTGGCACAGACTGCAATGCTCAGTACCAGCACTGGGAGCAATACGTGGACTGGGGTGAGGGGCGAACCTGGCATAGGGGGCACCCAGAAGAATGCCGACCCTGGCGATCACAGGAGAAACACCGAGGAGGAGGCATCGCGGGTCAATGGAGGCGACAGGAGGAAACGGAAGAAATTCTGAGCAAAAATAAGCAAAAAAAAAAAAAATCTGACTGTGTCTTATAGATGGTTCTCCAGGGTCAACAATGACGGAAAGGAAATTGGGCAGAGGTCAGAGAGGATCCCAATCCCTAATACTAAAGTAGGAAGAACCACCGGCACCTGAGGGGAGTGCGGTGAAAAGCACGAGGCTTCTTACAGTGGTCTCTGAGACCCTAGAGACATCACCCCAGAGACCCCAGAGACGTCACCGCAGAGACCCCAGAGATGTCACCCCAGAGACGTCACCACACAGAGATCTCAGAGACGTCACCACGCAGAGATCCCAGAGACTTCACCACACAGAGACCCCAGAGACGTCACCACACAGAGATCCCAGAGACGTCACCGCACAGAGACCCCAGAGACGTCACCGCACAGAGACCCCACCGCACAGAGACCCCAGAGATGTCACCTCAGAGACGTCACCGCACAGAGACCCCAGAGACGTCACCACACAGAGACCCCAGAGACGTCACCGCACAGAGACCCCAGAGATGTCACCTCAGAGACGTCACCGCAGAGACCCCAGAGACGTCACCGCACAGAGACCCCAGAGACGTCACCGCACAGAGACCCCAGAGATGTCACCACAGAGACGTCACCGCACAGAGACCCCAGAGATGTCACCTCAGAGACGTCACCGCACAGAGACCCCAGAGACGTCACCGCACAGAGACCCCAGAGACGTCACCGCACAGAGACCCCAAAGACGTCACTACAGACCCCCGAGACGTCACCGCACAGAAACCCCACCGCAGAGAGACCCCAGAGACGTCACCGCACAGAGACCCCAGAGATGTCACCTCAGAGACGTCACCGCACAGAGACCCCAGAGATGTCACCGCAGAGAGACCCCAGAGACGTCACCGCACAGAGACCCCAGAGATGTCACCTCAGAGACGTCACCGCAGAGACCCCAGAGACGTCACCGCACAGAGACCCCAGAGACGTCACCGCACAGAGACCCCAGAGATGTCACCACAGAGACGTCACCGCACAGAGACCCCAGAGACGTCACCGCACAGAGACCCCAGAGATGTCACCACAGATGTCACCGCACAGAGACCCCAGAGACGTCCCCGCACAGAGACCCCAGAGATGTCACCTCAGAGATGTCACCGCAGAGACCCCAGAGACGTCACCGCAGAGAGACCCCAGAGATGTCACCGCACAGAGACCCCCAGAGACGTCACCGCACAGAGACCCCAGAGACGTCACCACAGAGACCCCAGAGACGTCACCAGCAGAGACCCCAGAGACGTCACCGCAGAGAGACCCCAGAGACGTCACCGCAGAGAGACCCCAGAGACGTCACCGCAGAGAGACCCCAGAGACGTCACCGCAGAGAGACCCCAGAGACGTCACCGCAAGAGACCCCAGAGACGTCACACAGACCCCAGAGACGTCACTACAGACCCCAGAGACGTCACTACAGACCCCAGAGACGTCACAGCACAGAGACCCCAGAGACGTCAACGCACAGAGACCCCAGAGACGTCACCGCACAGAGACCCCAGAGACGTCACCGCACAGAGATCTGAGACGTCACCGCGCAGAGACCCCAGAGATGTCACCACAGAGATCCCAGAGACGTCACCGCACAGAGACTCCAGAGATGTCACCACAGAGATGTCACCGCACAGAGACCCCAGAGACGTCACCACAGAGATGTCACCGCACAGAGACCCCAGAGACGTCCCCGCACAGAGACCCCAGAGACGTCACCACAGAGACGTCACCACAGAGACCCGAGATGTCACCGCACAGAGACCCCAGAGATGTCACCGCACAGAGACCCCAGAGATGTCACCACAGAGACCCCAGAGATGTCACCGCACAGAGACCCCAGAGACGTCACCACAGAGACCCCAGAGATGTCACCGCACAGAGACCCCAGAGATGTCACCGCACAGAGACCCCAGAGATGTCACCACAGAGACCCCAGAGATGTCACCGCACAGAGACCCCAGAGACGTCACCACAGAGACCCCAGAGATGTCACCGCACAGAGACCCCAGAGACGTCACCGCACAGAGACCCCAGAGATGTCACCACAGAGACCCCAGAGATGTCACCGCACAGAGACCCCAGAGATGTCACCAGAGACCCCAGAGACGTCACCACAGAGACCCCAGAGATGTCACCAGAGACTCCAGAGATGTCACCACAGAGATGTCACCGCACAGAGACCCCAGAAACGTCCCCGCACAGAGACCCCAGAGACGTCACCACAGAGACGTCACCACAGAGACCCCAGAGATGTCACCGCACAGAGACCCCAGAGATGTCACCGCACAGAGACCCCAGAGATGTCACCACAGAGACTCCAGAGATGTCACCGCACAGAGACCCCAGAGATGTCACCAGAGACCCCAGAGATGTCACCGCACAGAGACCCCAGAGATGTCACCGCACAGAGACCCCAGAGATGTCACCACAGAGACCCCAGAGATGTCACCGCACAGAGACCCCAGAGACGTCACCACAGAGACCCCAGAGATGTCACCGCACAGAGACCCCAGAGATGTCACCACAGAGACCCCAGAGATGTCACCGCAGAGACCCCAGAGATGTCACCAGAGACCCCAGAGACGTCACCACAGAGACCCCAGAGATGTCACCGCACAGAGACCCCAGAGATGTCACCAGAGACTCCAGAGATGTCACCACAGAGATGTCACCGCACAGAGACCCCAGAGACGTCACCGCAAGAGACCCCAGAGACGTCACCGCACAGAGACCCCAGAGACGTCACCGCACAGAGACTACAGAGATGTCACCACAGAGACCCCAGAGAGGTCACCGCACAGAGACCCCAGAGATGTCACCAGAGACCCAGAGATGTCACCAGAGACCCCAGAGACGTCACCGCACAGAGACCCCAGAGATGTCACCCACAGAGACCCCAGAGATGTCACCGCACAGAGACCCCAGAATGTAAACCAAACCCCCCAGAGATTCACCCCCAAAGAAAACCCCAGAGATTCCCAACCGCACAGAGACCCCAAAACCCTTTCCCCACGAGCCCCCGAGATGTCACCACAGGGGACCCAGAGATGTCACCGGGAGATTTTCACCGCACAGAGCCCCCCAGGACGCCCACCGAACGGGAAAACCCCCAAGAGATGTCACCAGGGGCCCCCAGAGCGTCCCCCAAACAGGACCCCAAGATGTAAACCAAAAGAGTTGTCACCAAAGAGACGCCCACCCCTTCCTGTAATGTAAATGTTGGGGGGTTCGCCCCATCGTCCCCTTTCCCCGGGTGACAGCCCCCTCCCCCGCAAAACACCGGGGCCCCCGGTAGTGCCCCGCGCCCCCCCCACCGGTGTCCGCGCTGCCCCCGGCCCGGCCCCTCCCCGTTTTTCGCTCTTTTTTCCCGGGGTTCTGGGCAAAAGGGAAAAACCAGGTCCCCTTTGGGAAACCCGAGTCCTCCCCCCCCCGCGCGGGCTCCTTTTTCGCTCCGCCCATGTGGGGGGACTAGGTGCACCTCAGGTGCAGGAACCCAATTTTAAAACAGAAAACATTTCCCTTTCCCGGGGGACGGGTTTTTGGGGGAGAGCTTTTTCCGATGGTGGCGGCTGGTGCTTGTGATTTCCCGGGTTTTGGAGTGTTTTCCTGGCGGAAAGGAGAAGTGGGAGGTAACCCGGGCCCCCTGGGGCCCTACAATCACACTTTCCGGGGACAACAGGGTACTGGGGTTGTTGGGTACAAAAGCCCCTTCACCTTTGAACTTTTTGGTCTTCTAAACCCCTTTTTGTGCTCCTCCCCCTCCCGGGGAGGGCCCTTTCTGCTTGTTGTCATGAATGAAAAACTCCCCAAAAGTGAAAATGCTCACCGCTGCCCCACTGCTCAGTGTGTAAGTGCAGGGAGATCACAGGGCCCTTTTAAACCCTTCTGGGCCCTGAGCCGTTTTTTGGGGGAAGGGGGGGAGGTTATATTTCGCGTTTTAAAAAAAAATTTTTTCAGAACTTAAAAAAACAAAACCCAATAACTGGGGTTTTTGGGTATGAGGTCTGATCCCGGGCCCCTCCCATCGCCCCCTTTGTAACCTGCGAGGCCCCGCGGCCCCCGTGTCGGTTTCTCCTGCGAGGCCCCGCGGGCCCCGCCCCGGTCTTTCTCCTGCAAAGGCCCCGGGGCGGCCGTTGTGGGTTTCTCCTGGAGGCCCCCGGCCCCCGGTGTGGGTTTTCTCCGGCCGGGGGCCCCGGGGGCCGGTTTTAACCTGCGAGGCCCCGGGGCCCGCCGTGTCGGTTCTCCTGGAGGGCCCCCCCGGCCCGCCTTTTGTCGGCTCCTGCGGGGGCCCCCGCGGCCCGCCCCGTGGGGGTTTTTCTCCTGCGAGGACCCCCGGCGGACCTGTCCCCGGTCGTTCTCCTGCGAGGGCCCCGCGGGCCCGCCGGTTCCCGGGGGTTTTCTCCGGGCGGGGCCCCCGGGGTTTTTCCGCCGGGTCGGTTTTTCCTGCGAGGCCCCGGTGGGTTTTCTCCTGCAGCCCGGGGGCCCGCCCGGTGGGTTTTTCCCCCTTTGCGGGGCCCCCGGGTGGTTCGGGGGGTTTCTCCTGCGGGGCCCCCGGCGGCCCGCCCCGGTTTCGGTTCTCCTGCGAGGCCCCGCGCCCGGTTTTCCCGCGGGGGCCCCGCGTGGTTTTGGGGTCTTCCTGCGGGGCCCCCTCTTTTGGGGGTCGGGGGGTTTCTCCGCGAGGCCCCGCGTCGGTTTCCCCCGGGGGCCCCCGGGGGGGTGGGTTTTCCTCCCCCGGTTTTGGGGAGGGGCCCCCCGCTTTGGGTTTTTGGGGTTTCTCCTGCAAAATGGCCCCCCGCGTGGGTTTTCTCCTGCGGGGGCCCCGGGGAAGGGGGGGTGGGTTTTCTCCTGCGAAGGGTTTTTTCGGGGGGGCCCCGCGTGGGTTTTTCCTCCTGCTAAGGCCCCGCCCCGCGGCCGCCTTTGTCTTTCCCCAGCGAGCCCCTCCCGGGAATATGTTATCGGGGGGGAAATAAAATTTTTTATAAAAAAACAATTTTAAACGGGTAGCGAAAAATTTTAAAAAAAAAGTTAAGAATCTAAAAAAGTCTTTTGTATTTAAAAAGGAAAACTTTGTCCCCATAAAAATGCTGTAAAAATCTGCAAGTTTAGAGGGAAAGAAGCGGGAGCAACCGTTTGTGGCCTTGGGGGGGAAAGATTCAGTATTTTTTGTATTTTTATAAATTTAAAAAGGCTCTCGCCCAAAATTTTTTGTCATAATATTTACACCCTCTAAAGCACTTCCCATTCCCTCGTTTTCCCTTTCTCCCCCAATAATTTTTTCCATTAGTTCTGTGCCCCCTCTTGTGAAAATTTAAATTAAAAGGAATCTTCTAAGCTCATGAAAACAGGGGGGTAAATTTCCTGAATGATCACTGCAAAAGCCCCCTGCAAGGGGGAGGAGGGAAATGTTTTCTGCGGGCAAGGATTTAAAGGTTTTCAAACCAAGCGGGACAAAAGAGAAAAAATTTGAATAGGTAAAAAAGGGAAAAGAGAGAAATTTGTGGAAAAACAAGTGTGTATAATATATGACTGAAATATTTAAGAGGATGGACACTTTGGGGGGGGGGAGGAGGAGCCCCTTTTTAAATCTGGGTTTTTAGGTCCGTGGGGGGTTTCCTATCAGGTTTTGACGCACCCCAGTATGAAAACCCTTTTTACTTTGCTGTCAGTAAAAATGAGGGAACCCGCTCACGGGGATCCAAAACCCCAAAAAAGGCAGGGGAAATTAAATGAAAAAAAGAAAAAAAAATTATTTTTAAAATCTTTTCTCTAAAAGGGCCTTTTTGTATTCATCTCCTCCGCTCCCCCTTTCCCGGGAATTTACACCACTCTGTCATTTGAAAATTCCCCTTTGCACTTCTGTGCTCATTTTGCTCGGCTTTTTGCGAGCTTTTCATAGAAGTGAGGGGCCCGTGGGGTGTGCATACTGGGTTTCAGCACAAGCAGGGCTGGGTTTTGGAACCCGGCCCCTATCCACTTTTCATGGGATTCCCCCATTCAGGTTTTGTCGGTCAGCTCCCGGGGGATCTCCCAACTGTATGTTTTTTGTAAAACCCCTCAGCATTGAGGCACATTGGGCCCGGGGTTTTCCCAACGGCAATGCGGATTTCCCGGGGGGTTTTCCCACAGTGGTTTATTTTTCCATTTCTATGGGAAATGGGGGCCCCTTTTCCGCACTATTTGTATGAAAAAGCCACCTTCCCCCTTTTTCCACTTTTTCCCAAATTTTCTGCTTTTAGTGGTGAAAGATTCATCCTAATCGTGTTTTTCGGGCGTCTCTTGAAATTTTTATTGTTCATCCTGTCCTCGCCCCCTGGGGTTTTGCACACAGGATGCAGTTTATAAAAACCTGCTCCTTTCCCTGGGGCCGGGCCCCGGGGGCCCCCTCTCTGCCCGGCGGGGGGGACTCGGTTTGTGGTGGGGGCAAAACCCTTTTCCTGATGGCCCTTCTTTCCTTCTTGAAAGTCCAGAATGGGGAAATCAGCTGAGGGTGTAATGTTTGGGCCAAAACGGTTCAGTCCCCTGGGTTCATACTATGACCCAATTTACCCTTTTTTATGCCTTATGGGAAGGCCCCCGCATTATCGTTACACCCGGGGGAAAAAACTGGTGGCTAAAGGTTTAGGGGAGGTTGGGTACCTAATACCCATCATACTTATTCCCTTGTCGGGTTTTTCTTTTTTACCTCGGGAGTTTGTGTAGAAGCTTAAAAAAAACGCCCCAATCCAAAAAATAATCCACGGCCCCCATGCCTAGTGCGGGGGCCGATGAGCTGGACCCGGATGTTTACAAAAGGAGGACAGTATTAAAAAAAAAATGTAAGATGTGAAATTTTGCCATCTCTGAGGGCCCAAACCGTTCTGTTCGGGCCCTTAACGTTCCCCTTTGAATTTGGGGGGATGTCGACTTCGGGGAAAAAAAGATAAAATTGCATAAATTGTGATGTCCCAAAATTAAAAAAAATTTTAGCCGTTGTGCCTTTTTTGTGCCAGGGAAAACCCAAAGGAAACCCGCGGTGATCTCTGCCCCAGACGGTAAAGATGGAGGCACCCATTCTTTTCACCTTGTACCTCCTCAGCTTTTTTGCAGACAGAACTACCCTGCACTTGCCCCCAGGCAAAACAAGAAAATCGTCTGTAACTCCCCAAAGTTTTTCCACCCCATTAGGCCCCGCAGGACGGCCGAGGAGGCGAGGCTTTGGCAGTTTTCTGGGATGATTTAAAGGTCTTGCTCGGCTGTACTGACCTTAGATTTCAAAATTTTTTTGCGGTTTGTAAAAAAAAATGCAAAGAAGAAAATTTGTGGGGTTCTGAGACTTGGAAAATTGTCCTCTCCAGGTTTTCAGGGGCGTCGTTTTTCCCCCCCCCCCCCTGGGGTCCCTGGCTGTTTTTTTCCCCTTGGGAAAGAGCACAGGGGTTGTTTTGATGATAATGAAGGATTTTTCCGCTTTTTGCCCGGGTTCCTTAAATGACTCTTTTCGGGTGACTCGGTCCCATTAGCACCCAGAGTTTGTTGGGAAAACGGGCCGGGCTTTTGGAAAACCCAAGGAATTTTTTGGCCCAATTCGAATTTTTTCTTTATTACCCACAAAACCTGAAAAATTTTGGGCCCCTCCCCGACTCCTCAACCCCTAAGGCTGCACCTCAGCGGGGGGGTTTGGACCAGAGACAAAGGGGGGCCCCGGTAAACCGGACAAAAAGAACCCCGGGACACCCCCTATTCCAGAACCAGAGGGGGCTAAGCTTTTTATGGAGGGGGCAGAACACACGCAAACGCAGGTTTGTTTACAACTTATCCCCAATTAAAACTCCGCCATTGGAGGGGCCCCCTTTGATTTTTGTCGCATTCTTGCCCCATTCAAAAAGGAAGGGTTAAAACAGCCCATCTTGCCCCACAGAAGGGGGATTTCAAAGGTAGAAAAAAATTTTCCCGGCATCCCTGTAGTATCTCTTTAACAAACTGTGAAGATACAGATCACTTTGTGTATTTCAGAAATGAAACAAGTAGCATAAAAAGTTTGCGGCAGCTTTTGAGCCGTAACGTTGCAAAAGTAAAAATCTGCAGAAACGTCATCTGATTCTGTATTTCTTCCGTTTTAATGACCCCTTTGAAAAATTATATCCAAAAATTGCAGAAAATTTGTCCGTGGCACAAACCCATAGGGTTTGAGTCCGGAAACGGAAAATTCAGCTTTTAGGGTTTTTGGGAAGCTTATTTACAAATTGCCAATGTCTTTTTGATTTCAACAAAATAAAGTGTTGTGCCCAAATAAAACTTTTTTTTGACAAATTTTATTTATCAAGTCCCTTTTAAAATCAAAAGGTTTTGTTTTTTGTCCTCCCAGGAATTTCATTGGTTTTTAAAAAGTGAAAAAGGGGGCATCATTTCCCTTCATTTTTTTGGCCCATTAAAGGGAATTTAAAATTTTTATCCCCCATCCAGTTTCAGTTTTTACAGCTTTTCCCTAAACCGTCCTTTTAAAATTCCATTACATAGTATTAGAAAATTTTTAATTTCTCACAGGCTATGGTTTTGACTTGTCTCGATTTAGGTTGCCACTGGGGAAATTTCCCAGTCTAATACCCCCTTTATTTTTTAACTTTGTGATGCCTTCTTTGCTCTAAACCTTAAGTTTTTGTGGTCGCGGACCTCACCTTTTGCTTGTTAGGGACCTCTACAAAAAACCAGTTTGCCTCCCCAACTGTTTAAACCTTTACTGGGGCCCTTCGGGGGAAAGAGGCTGAAAGGGCCCACCGGGGGGCTTTTAAAAATTCATCTGGTCCTATAAAATGTGGTAGTGATCTTATCATTTTTCAAACCAATAGAAATTCAAATAGTGCCCAAATTTACAAACCCTTGTAGATTTATAAATGAAAATTTGTTGATATTAAATTTTTCAAAAAAAGGAAAAAAATTTTTATTTCACACCCACAGAATCTTTTTTCTTTCTATTGCCATTGGAAAATTTGAAAAATGAAAAAAAGGTTAAGGGCAAGAAAAACGCAGCACAATACGGGTAAGGGGCATTCAGTACTAAGGGTGCACCGGGGTGTATGAAAGGGTGTTCAGAAAATTTAAAGGGCTGCAAAGGGGTGTATGTAAGGGCGTTCAGTATTTAAAGGGGGCTGCACACGGTATATGAAAGGGGGCGTTCGTTTTAAAGGGGGTTTGGCACCGTGTACATGTAAGGACCTCAGTTTTTAAGGGCTGCCCCCCGTGTACAGAAAGGGGACTTTCGTACAAAAGGGGCTGCACCATGTACTTTGAAAGGGGCTTTCAATATTTAAAGGGCTGAAACGTTTTAATTTTAAGGGGCGTTCATTTTTTTTAAGGGCTGCACACGGTAAAAGAAAGGGGGAAATTCTGTATTTAAGGGCTCACACGGTAAATTTTAAGGGGCGTTCAATCCTTAAGGGGCTGCACCGTGAAACTGTAAGGGGGCGTTCAATATTTAAAAGGGCTGTACCGTGTACATTTGGGGGCTTTTCTGAAATTTAAAGGGGCTGCACAGTGTAAAATTAAGGGGCCCCATTTTTGAAATTTTAAGGGCTGCAAAACGTTTTACATTTTAAGGGGCTTTTCAATACTTAAGGGCTGCACCTTTGTACAAAAGGGGCGTTCAGAATTTAAGGGCTGCACACGTGTACTTTAAGGGGCGTTAAAGTACTTAAGGGTGCACACGGTACAATTTAAGGGGGCTTTCCCGGGTCCTTAGGCCTGAAAACGTGTACATGAAAGGGGCGTTCATTTACTTAAGGGCTCCCAAACGTGTACAGGGGGAAAGGGGGCTTTCCCGTATTTTGGGGCTGAAAGCGTGAAAGTTTTTGCTTTAAAAAATCCTTAATGTGCATATAAGCTGCTGGTATCTAGGGTTTTTAAATTGCCAAACACGGGGAATGTAAAAAGCAGAGTCCCCAAGGGGTTGTTGGGGTCACCGTAAATCGGGCCCATTCCCCCCCCGGGACCCGGCCAACCTCTTTAATGTATTTTTTACTTTTTAGGTTTTTAAAAAAAGGAACGTGCGCTCTGTAAAGGAGGTGACGTCGACAACCCCGTAATGCGGTCCCAAGATGTCTAAAAACCTCGGGCATCCGATGTCCTGTATCTGTGCCCAAATAGGTTAAAGGGGGAGCAATGAGGGGAAACCTGGAGGGGTTTGGATTTTAATTTACCTGGAAAAACCAGAAAGGTAAAAGGGTTGAAAAGACAGGGGCCCAGATTCGGGGACTGTAAAAACCCCCGGGAAAAGGGAAACTCCAAGACGAAATGTCCGGAAATCCGGGAAAAAAAGGGGAAAAAGGCCGAGTAAGGGCCCCAAAGGGAGAAACCCCCACAAAAATAAAAACCCCAGAAATTTCCAAGAAGGAGACAGAGACAAAAGGGGACCAAAGCAAAAGGGGACCCATCGCAACGAAATTTTTCATTGTAATGATTGCGCAAAAGCTTTCCTTCCAACTGGGCATTTGAAGAGAAAACAGTTTCATCCACCCCGGGCAAAAAAATTTTCCTTTCCCCTAGTGGGGGAAAGGGAAATCCCTGCTGGGAGGGAGAGTTCAAGGCTAAACCAAATAGGTCACCAGGGCCTGCTTCCCTTCAAGTTTTCCCCAGTTTTGAAAAAGCGAAACTTTCCCCAGCGCGACCAAAAAGGAGCCCCTTGTGTGAAACAGGGGACAGGCCCTTACTGTGTGAGGATGCGGAAAGATTTTTGGGGCCCGCCCAACCCCCTTTTACGCTTTTTCACCGAAAAGAAATACTGCACGCCCCGGGGGACCAACGAGAAAAAGGGAAATGTCCTGCATTTTGGGCATCGTGATAAAAAAGCTGGCCAAACGTTGCTCCCTGCAAAACCCAAAATTGCCATCCCACCCCGGGGGGAGAAGCCATACACGTGTACAGGTGGGGGCCGGCATTTTTCCCGCCACAGGGGGAACCCTTGGGCGGACCCACCAGCGGTTTCCCACACCGGCGAGACCCTTTAAATAAATGCCAGAAACTGCGGAACGCTTTCCCCGCACAGCCAGAAAACTAAAAAACGTCATTAATCACACACAGGGGGGAAAAAAATTGAAATCTGTGTCCCCGTCTGGGGCAAAGCATTAAAAGACCCTCACATTTTACGCCCCATGAGCGGCTGCAACAGGCGTTTCGCCCCTTTCCCCCTGTGAAAGTACTGGGGGAAAACCCTCCCCACGCAACCAAGCCCGGGGCGACATCTTAAGTCTCACCCTGGAGGAAAAGCCGTACCGTGCCATGTGTGGGGGGTTTGGGCTACTTTTTTCAGCAGAGTCAAAAAACCCCCCTTCACAGTAAAAGAAAATGAAGGGCAGAAATTGTAGCAGTGGGTCCCGAAAAAGTGCAATGGGGGACCCCTGAGCGGGGGCAAACACGGGCGGGTGCAAGGGATAAAGGCTCAGAAAAGTGGGGGTTTTGCTGGCTGGCGGGACAGCTCTGAGCGGGGTTTAGTCCCACCTTTCCATTACTGCCCGTGTATCAAAAATTTAGGGGACCTTTTAAAGGGACCTGGGGGGAAGGCCTCCCCCAAAAAGAGCACCCCCCAAAGCTTTTTACTGGTCTCCCAGACTCTTGAGTTCAGCACATTTAAGCAGAGGTGGTTGGAAATGGGGGTGAAATTGTGACCCTCTAAACTGCCAGTAAAAGTGTTTAAATCCCTGATTTCCCGGGGTTTCTTAGTTTGTAAACCCCATCTTCTTTTTGTCAATGGTGCAAAAGGAAAAATCGGGGAAAACCCCTGCCCCCCCAGAGTCCATTTGGTGGCGGCTTTACCCCAAATTTTCCATCCGACCCCCTCGGCATTGCGCTTGGTGATGACGGCTGGGCAGTGCTCGGGCCATGAAGCCCCCCGGTGGGGGGCAGTGTTTGGGGCTGATACCAGAGGAGGTCGGGACTCTGCATTTTATGAGGCAGCAGACCCGGTGGTGGACTTTTCCCCCCTCTGCCCTCAGAATTTGGGGCCCCCCCCGCTCTGTTTTTTTTGGGGGTCCCCAAACTTTCGTGGCTGAGTTGCTGCGGTTTCCCCTTCCACTTCTCACTAATATCACACGGGTGAGGGGGGAAAAACCAGGGGAAAAAATGTCATGGGGGTTTGTCACCCCGGGGGCCCCCCTTTTTATAGGACCGCTCGGGTATGGGGGACCCTCTGCACCACCGGCCGCCCCCGCCCACATGGTAGTAAGGACAGACAGTATGTGGGGGGGGTGGGGGGTTATACACCCGGGTCAAAGGAGCCGGTTTTTTATACATCAAAGGGGTGAGGCATTTGCCCCTTTGAACTGATCAGTGCCCAAATTTTTCACCCACTTTGACCTTTTGTGCTGTCGAGTGGGCGGGAAAAAAAGCACCTCCCCTGCTGGTTGCCCCCTTTTCCCGGGTTTTCTGATAATTAATTTTCGCCCGCAACCCGGACCCTCCTGTGTATGGGGCCCCGGGACCTTCCCATCATTTGCTGCGGGCACCCCTCCCCCAAAACCCACTGGGCATTTTTGAGCAGGAAAAAAAACAAAAAAAAAAATTATATATTTTTTTATATATATATTTTTATGTGAAAGTGTTCACCCCCTTCCCCGAATTTTCCCATTCTTTTGAAAAGATTTTCACACTTAAAATTTTTCTTTTACCAAAAAAAATGTAAATATTTGGGCAAAGGGTAAAACAAGTAATCACAAAAAGAAAATTTTTGAATGAAAATCTTTTTTAATTTAAGGGGAAAAAAAAAAACCAAAATAAAAGGGTCCTGTGTGGAAAAATGATTTCCTCTAAAACCCAAAAACTGGTTGGCCCTTTGAAACAACAACTGTAATCAAACTTTTGCTATAATGGGCAATGAGACCCTTTACAATGCCCGGGGGGGGTTTTGGGGCCCCCCCCTCATCTTTTTGGGAAATTTTTGTAATTATGCCAAAATCGGGGGTTTCGGGCATGAAAACCCCCCTTTTAAAAGGGCACAGTATCCAATAAAATTAAAAGGGAGGAGTTGACTGGCCCTCCAAATTTTTAATTTTTTTTTTTCCCTTTGCCATTCAGGGGGGGGCTTGCTTTGGGATGTTTTTGGTCATTGGGCCCCGCTGCATAAACCCCCCTGGCTTAAAGCTTGAGGGTTTACGAACAGATGGGGGGGCCCGGGCATTACTCCTTTAAAATTTTTTTGGGAACAGCAAATTAATTGTTCCCAAATTTTAAAAAGCAAGTCTTTTCCCGGGCCTGGAAATTCAAAACACCCCTCACACTACCCCCCCATTTTGGGCTGTTGGAAGATTTCCTTTTTTGAAATGCTTTTTTTTAATTCAAAAACCAATTTAATGGGGCATTAACCCCTTCCCAAAAAAATTCAACTTTTGTCTCATTGGCCCCAGAATTTCTCCCCCCAAATCTTGGGATCATCAAGATGTTTTTTGGGACAACGTTATGTTTTTTTTCTCAGCAGTGGTTTTCCCTTTGGAACTCTGCCATCAGGGCCCTTTTTTTTCCCTCCTTTTAAGGGCAGTGTTTTTGACTCCCCCATAACTGAGGTTTAAATGGGGGCCGCAGTTTTTTTTGGATGTTGTTGTTGGGGCTTTTTTTGTCCAAAAAGGAGAAAATCGTTTTTTGTGCTCTTTCGGGCCTTTACCAAACCCCAGGGGCTGCTTTCCCCCCCCGCCTTTCTCTTCCCCCTTTTTCTGTTGAATGTAAGTCCGAAGGACAGGGTCCCTCCCCTCTGTAACCCGTCTGTCATGGGAAGTTTGGGTTTTCCGTAAAAGATATCTATAACTTTGTAAATTTTCCCCCTTCCCCAAAGGGCACCCATGGAATTTTAAAGGCGCTATAAAATAAATTAAAAAAATTTTTTTTTTGGCCGCCCCCCCTGGGAAAAATTTTACCACTGTTCCATGTTTTTTTCCCATTTGTGGTAATGGCTTAAATTTTGGTTCAATGGGTCCCCAAAACTTTTGAAATGGGGTTTTAAAAACCCTTTTCCAGGCTGATAGATCTCAATTACTTTGTTTTTAAATTTTTTCCGAATTTTTTTTGGATGGCGGAATTTATTCTAGCTGTTGGGGGCTTTTTGGGCTACTTTTATTTGCAGCAGGTCCCATTTTTGCGATTTTTTGATTGTGAACAGGTGTGCGTAAAACCCCGGCCTGCTTGTGGGTAGGGAAAGTGAACTCCGCCCTTTCCCCAAAAAAGTGTAAACAACAGTAACTTTTTTTTTTTAAAAGGGGGGAATCACTTTTTCACACGGGGCCCGTAGGTTTGGATTTCTTTTTCCTTTTAAAAAAAAGCCCTTGTTTAAAAACTATTATGTGTTTAAAATTTTTGGGGTTTTCTTTTTCTAATTTTTTAAAATTTTGTTGGGGGATCTGAAACATTTTTAAATGTGGGGCTAATATGCAAAAAAAAAAAAATTTAGGAAGGGGGGTGAACACTTTTTCACACCACTGTAAAAGATAAAAAATTAGCTTTTGCATGTACAGGTGCTTTGCTTTTGGTTTTCCCCCCCCCTGGTGGGCGTTATATTAAAAACGGACAGTAGTATCATTATAAGCCCTTCAATGCATTACCCCTTTTTTTTTTTGGGGGCTCTATTACTAAGATCGCAGCTGAAGGTGGAAAAATGAGCTCGGGGGGGGTTTTCTTACCGGGTTTTTTTAAAGAATGGGGCTCGGTAACCCTCATCCCGAAATTTGGAGGTGTTGGGAGCAGCGGGGATTTTTTATGGTACAGGTGATGATGCCTCCTGTACGGCTTTCCGCCCAATGTGTTATCTTTCCCCCGAAAGTAAACCCCTTTCCCAACAGGTTTGGCCCGGGAAGGGCAGGACGGTGCTTCATAATATGGGTTTTTAATTTAAACATTTCAGGGTTTTAAATTGGGGGGAAAAAACCCTGCGTCCGAACCCCAAATTTTTTTTTCATATTTACGTATCGTCCAAGTTGGGGTCCCTTTTTTTGAGTTCTCAACGTGTTGGATCACGAGCTCCCACGCTGGCAAAACCCGCCCGTCCCCCTTTAAAGGTGCTGCAAATTTTTATTGCAAAACTAAAATTTCCCCAAAAGGGAGCCATTCAGTTCAGGGAAAAAAAATGTTTCCCGGCAATGGGATGTGGAAACTTGGGAAAAGAAGTCCTAGCACCAAAAGTGTGGCAGGTGACCAAAGGGAAAAATTTTAATGAACTGGTTACATTCCCAAATGTATTACCTGGGTTTTTGTATCTTAAAAAAGCTATCCCTTTTGATTGGGGGGCAAGAACATATTATATTTAAATAGATATATTAAAAATATATAAAAATTTTATTTATAATTATAAATTTTTTTTTTTTTTTTTTTTTTTCAAATTTTTTTTATTTTCAATTTTTTAAATTTGAAATTCTTCCATTTTTTTTCCATAATTCCCAAATAAAAGAAAGTTTTGGAAAATAAACTTTCTTCTTTACCGCAGCCCTGAAAATCCCGTCCCGGAAAATATAAAACTTAGGCATACAGTAAATGCTTTAAAAAAAAAAAAAAATTAAAAAAACAGAAATTGCTGTTTTTTGGTTTGCCCCCACCTTCTTAAAAAGGTTTCATGAAAAAACGTGCCCCCAAAATTTATGGGCTATAAAACCCGCGTCGCGCAAAAAAAGTTTCCCCGCACATCTGCAATAAAAAAAAGGGCCCGGTTTTTGGGACGCGGGGAGACATAAACCCAATTTTTTTTTTTTTTGTTTTCAAAATTCAAAATTCACTTAAAAAAAGTTAAAACAATAAAAAAAAAAATCCCGACAATGTTTCTATCGCCGTTTAAACGTCCCCACCGTGAAACTCAAGTCACGAGTAAATTTTACCACACAATGAACGCCATAAAAGGGTGAAACCCCAAAAAACGATGGTGGTTTGTAATTTTTTTTTTTCCATTTTTCTTTGGGGTTTTTTTTCCCCTTTTATCAGTATATTAAATTGGGAAACTGGCGCAAAAAAAAAATATAAATAGTCCCCGCCCCTTTCAGGGGGAAAACCCCCCCCCACCCTCGGGCAAAAGACGGTCAGGACCCGTTGGAGGTTCGGGGGGAAAGGGAGCCCGGGGCTGATGGTCGCCCCGGCTGCCTGCACAGCACTGATAACGGGGGCTTCCAACCAACTAACATTGGGATTCTGCCCCGGCAGAGGCCCATCTCTTGGGCCGGATTTTTTTTTTACATTAACAGTTTTTTTCTTTTATTTTTGTTGAAATTTTACGAACAATTTTCCCCTTTCGGACCCAAGACGCTCCCTGTTTATAGGAAAAAGCCGGCAATATTTTGGGGTGTGCAAATTTTCCCCCATTCGGATCCCCCTAAACACCCACCCCCCGTCCGCCCCCTGCTCCGGCTTTTATTCCCCCCTTTCTCTTTGGACCCCTGTCCAAACTGTCAATTTCCCCCTTGTCCTAAAAATTAAAATTTTTTTTTCATTTAGACGTTAAAGGACGAAAACAAAACCCTTTTTAATCCAATTACCGAAAATTTTGAAACTTTTTTTTTTTTTAAAGTTTTTTCCGTCCGTGGCTTCATGATCCCCCGGGCGAGTTTTAGGCAGTTTTTTTAAGGCCAAAGCCCCTTTTGGGTTTTCCCCCTTTTCCCCCGTTTTGGGCAGTTACATTGTTTTAAAATGTTGCAATTTTTTAAAAAAAATGTTTGTAAACATTCAAAAATGACATTTTGGCACGACACGGGGGAAATGTACTCATTTTTTTTTTCCAGGAACCCCGGGCCCCCTTGACCTACCGGGCCCCAAACCAAAAGCAAAACCCTTTTTCCCGACCGGCAAACCGGGGCCCCTTGGTCTTTTTGGGGAAAACTTCGTCTCCCCTATGTTGGGCTGAACCCAGGTTTTTTTTTTCACCAAGGAGCCAACAAGGGCTTGCCTGGATGGGCCCTCGAAGGTCGTTTATGAAACCCCCAGGTCCCCTCCCA
The DNA here is from genome assembly GCA_033576555.1 of Oophaga sylvatica. Lineage (NCBI taxonomy): Eukaryota > Metazoa > Chordata > Amphibia > Anura > Dendrobatidae > Oophaga > Oophaga sylvatica. The sequence continues at coordinate 49,039,431 of JARQOD010000010.1, read as the reverse complement.
AAAATATTTTTATTTTGTTCTCATTTTTGATAAACAAAAATTAATGTCTTTGCAAAGGGAACCAAAAAAAAAAATTAAGTTCCCAAGCAAATTTTTCTTCCCTTCCCGAACTATCCCCGGACTGCTGAAAAAAACCCGAAAAAAAAAATGATGGGCCAAACCCTTTTTTCTCCTTTTTCAAAACCACCATGCCGCTCCTATAAAGGCGACCATACCGCCCCCCTTTTAGTGTGCGCCATTTTTTCCCTAAATTGGCGAACCAAACCCCTCCCTATAGTGGAGCCTTTTTGCTCCTATATAGGCCAGCCATAACCCCTCCCATATAGTGCCCGCCATTTCCGCTCTATTATATTCCAGGGCCCTACCGCTCCAATTGTGCGGCCCCAAAAGCTTTCCCCCAAAAGTGCGGCCTACCGCCCTATATATTTTTAGCCTAACCGTCCTATAAAAATGCCAGCCTAACCCCTCCCCATATAGTGGGGCCAGCCTACCCCCTCCTATATTGTGCCAGCCATAAAGCTCCTTATAGTGCCAGCCCTACCGCCCTTTTGTGCCAACCATACCCCCTCCAAAATAATGCCAGTGTTGTTTGGGGCCCGCCCTACTTTTTTGGGGAAGGAAAAAAATTACCGGTTTATATAAAATTTCCACCATACCGGGCCCCCAAAAAGGGCCCAGGGGGCCCAAAGCCCCAAAGCCAGCCAATTAGCTCCTTAATCTAAAAATTCCCAAAGCCAACCTTCCCTTTTTAACCACCCAAACCCCTATTTTTTCCAGCCCTTTTTGGGTTTCCCAATGTGGCCCCAAAGTTTCCCATAAAATGCGGATACCGTCCCAATTTTTATGGCCAGGCCCGAAAGTTCAACATATTTCCAGGGGTCTTGAACAAAGGGGAAAAATTTTCCACAACCTTAAAAGTGGAAAAAATATTGCTCCCAAATAGTGCCCGCCAAAAAGGCCCCAAAAAGGGCCCCCGACCGGCTGGTTTAAAAAAGCAAAAACCCCCCAATTCTCCCCTTTGGGGCCAAACCCATATTTACCCCCTTGCAGTGGACCCATTTAAAAACCCCAAACAGGGGAAAATTTCCCCTTTTTAGGCCCCCTTATTGCCCCTGGGTAACCCCTATTTTAAACCCCAAAAATTTTAAATATTTCTTCCCTAAAATTGAACCCTTTTTCTCCCAAATTTTTCCACCCAAAAATTTCCCCATAGGAACCCTATTTACGATTGGGGTTTTCAACCCATATTCTTAAAAACAGGGGGGGGGCCCATTTTTTCTCCCTTTAAGCATGAAACCCAAATTTTCCCATTTTTAAAAGGCCCCCCTTTTTTTCCCAATTTGCCGTGGAACCCCTTTTCTTTAAGCTGGTTTCCCAACCCCAATTTCACCCCCAAAGCGGGGGGACCCAAATTTTTGCTCTTTTTTCCCCTTTTGGCCCCCTTTTCCCAAATTTTCCCTTTTGGGACCCCTATTTTTTTGTAAAAACTGATTCTTCCCAAACCATGCCCAAGGGCTTCCCCATGCTGTGGAAAATTTTTAGGTGAAATTGATATGTGGAAAATTTCTGCCATGGAAGGGCCCCAAATTTTTGGCCAAGGGGGGGGCCCCCCAATTCACCATCAGTAAAAAAAATATGCTCCCCTGGTAATATTGGTTCGTTTTTCTTCCATTTTTGGGATAAGGGAGGAAATTTATTTAATTTTGGGACGAAATTTTTCCCAAAAAAAAGGAATTCACCCCGGATTGGGGAAATGGATTTCCGGGACCCTTTTAACAACCACCACAAATTGAGCGGGGGGTAAACCCCCAAAAAGGTTGGTCCTTTTTGCCTCCCCACAAGGGCCCCCTTTAGAAATTTTACCCAAAGAAGTAAAAAGAAAGGGATCCCCCGGGCGGGGGGGGGCAAAAGGGGCCCCAAAACAAATTGGGCGGTTAGACGGTTTTAAAAACTTTCACAGAAAGAAAAATAGTTTTAAAAACCCTTGGGGCCCCAAAATAACAAAAGAAAAGGAAGGAATTCCCCTTTTCCCCCAAACTTGGAAAAAATGGGGAAAAAACCCCAAACCAACTAATTTTTTAAAAAACCCTGAATTTACACACCTTTTTAAAAAAAAATTAGTTCCCCTTGGGGGGTAACAAAATCCGAAGGGCCCACCAGAAAACTTGGGAAAAACCCCAAAAAACCTAATAAGGGAAAAACTTAGGGGGGAAAAGGGGGGGCCCTGAAGGCCCCCCCAAAAAAGTGCAAGGTTTTAAAAACCAAAAAAAAAACCAAAAAACAAAAAAGGAAGGGAAAAGTTCACGGTTGGGGAGGAGTCAGGCACGACACGATAAACAAGGGAAAAAGGAAAGGTTTCAGGGCCGGGCAATTTTTTTGGGAACCCTGAAGGGGGGGTGCTCCCTTTATTAAGGCGGTATAACCCCCAAATTTTTATTCCTCACAATTTTTTCCCCCGGGAAACCCCAAAGCTTGGGAAAAACCAAAGGGGAAGCCCCTTTTTTTTGAAATTTTTTTAAACCCAGGCACAAACATCCCCCCCCTTTTTTAAAGGAAGGGGGGGGGATTTTCAAAGGGCCCGGGGGGAAAAATTTTTTATAAACCCCGGGAAATCCCCCATGGGTCCGGGGAAAAAAAACCCCAAGTTGGGGGCTTCCTACCCAAAACCCTTAAAAAAAACCAAAAGGAAGTTTTGGCAAAAAACGGAATCCTTTAATTTTTTTTCCCAAACCACATTCAGTTTCCCCTAACCAAAAAAGGGGACAACCCCGAAAGGGAACCCATGGTTTCCCAAACCCCTTTTTAAAAAGGATGGTTTTTTTTAAACGGTTTTTAAATTTTTAAAATGTTTCCCTGGGAAATCAAAAAAAAGAAACAATTAAAAAATCCCAAAATTTTAAGGTCCCAAATGAACCAAAGGTTAAATTTGGGGGGGGTGCCCTCCAAAAAAGGAAAATTCTTAAGGTACCAACCCAAAAAAATTTTCCCCCCCTTTAAACCGGGGCCAATTTAAGGCCCCCAAAACCGGGGGAGAAAACCCGCCCCCCCCTTCCCCCCCTGGGAAAAGGAAGGAAACCTCCTCCCCCCCCCTACCCTTTTGGTTTCCCCCAAAAAGGGGTTGGCATTTTTTCCCTTTCCCAAAAATTTGGGGGGAAAATTAAAAAAAAGCAAAATGGAAAAGAACTTCCCTCTTTTTCCTTTTAAAACCTTTAGGGGGGGCCCCCCCGGGGGGGGTTTAAAAATTTTCCCGGGAAAAACAAGGACAAACAAAGGTTGGGGGAAACTTAGCCCTTTTAAAAAACCAAAAGGCAAAAAAGAGGAAAACCCCGGTTTTTTGGAAAAAAAGCATCAAAAGGATCTTTTTTAAAATTTAATTCCTTGGGCTGTTTTGGTTCCTAGTTTGACCATTTGGGGCCCCAGAATGGGGAAATGGGGAGGAAAAGAATTGAACACCGGAAATTTTTAAAAAAAAGGTCCTTTTCCAAAATCCGGGGAAACCCCCAAAATGGGATCCTTTTTCAGAAACAAAGTTTCAGGAAGGGTTAAAAACCACTTTCCCCGGGGGAACAACGGCCCGCCCCAATTAAGGGGGAACCCCAATTTAGGAATGGCAAAGAATTTTTTTTCCCTTACAAAACCCAGTTGGGCACCTGAGGGAAAATTGAAAAAATTCCAAAAGGGTTTCCATTGTCCCCGGGACGGAATTTATCAAAAAACCCCTAGGCGAGACCTTGGAGCCGAGGCTCCCCGGGCTGACAAATTCCCTGAACATCAAGGAAAGGTTGGCCAACCAAAAGGCCGATAAAAGTCCCTGTTACCAAAAAACCGGGTTTCCCCCTTTTTGGAAAAGTTTTTTGCTCACACACTTTTTTTCCCGTCCGGGAAAAAAATTTTTCCCCCCGGGCAGGTTTGGGCCCTTATCCTTCCCAAACCCCCCCAGGGGAAGGAAAATTGGGGAATGGGGGAAAGAACCCCCCTTCCCCTTTCAAAAATAACAGAAAGAAAACAAAAATAAACCCGGGGAGGTCGGGAAAGGAAAACTCCCAAAGGGGCAACCCCTTTTACATTTTTGGCCGGAAATGCCCAAAATTAAAACCCCCTAAAAACCAAGGCCCACCTTTGGGGCCGTTAGAAAAGGGTTTGCTGGCATATTTCCAAAAACCGAAACTTAAATTTAAAACCCCCCAAATGATTTTCTCCCCCCAGCCAAAAAGGGGTTTTCCCCCATCCAAAAACCCATTTGGGCCAATTTTCCCGGGAATTTTTTTTTTTTCCCCCGGTTTTAAATTTAAGTTCAAAAAAAATAGGTTTAAAAATTTTTCCAGTTAAAAAGGAAAAGGGTTAAATTTGGAATGCTCGGGGCTTTTTTGGGGAAAAAAGGCCCCGGCCCCAATTTCAAAAGGCTCAAAACCCCCGGATGAAAAAGGGAGGAAAATCAGGCCCTAAAAAAAATGAAAAAGAAGTTGGGAAACTTAGTTAAATTCCTGAAAAAACCCCAAAACTTGGGGCCCGGAGGGAATTCACCCTCCAGAAACCCTTTTGGGCAAAAAGAATGGAAAACAAATAACCAAAATTTAAAAAGGAAAATTTCCCCATAAAAAAGCTAAAAACCCCCAAAATCTTTTTAAAAAGCCTTTGAAATATGGTCAAACAGAAAATGGTTGAACCCCACCCGGGGGCCCAAAAAATAAAAAAAAGGGTGGGGGGCAAAAAAAATCCCAAAAAAACCCCTTGAAAAAAACAATTAAAAATTTTTAAAAAACAGAGCAATCCCCTACCCCCAAAATTTTTGGGAAAAAACAAAACGAACATGAAAAAAAGGAAAAAAAGTCCCCGTCAATTTAAAAAAAAACAAAAACCCCCGAAAAAAACCCCCCAAATAAAAAATCAAAAATTTGCCCCAAAAACCCGAAAAATGTCCATTTTCAGGGGAAGGACTGGAAGGACGGGAAAAAGGAAACAAGGTTTAGCCCAAAAGGGGTCACCCGGGAACCCCCAGGAAATCCCTTTTAAAAAGGGGTAAAAAGGAAATTTCCGTCCCCCAAACTTCCCCCGGGGCTTAAAAAATTTTCCCCAAATTAAGGTTTAAAAACCCCCCCCCTTGGGGGGGTCAAGCCTTTTTGGGAAAAACCCCCAAAAGGTTTTTTTACCCTGGAAACCAGGGCCAAAAAAACCCCCGGGAAATTTTTTTTGAATATTTCCCAATTAAAAATTTTTTGTTCAAAAAAACGAAATCAATACAAAACCCCTCCAATTTTAACCAAAAAAACCCGGGGCCCCCAAAAAGGTAAAAAACCCCAACCAAGGGTGGGAAAGTTTTGGTCAAATGCCCCCCTTCCCAAAGAAACGGGTTAAGAACCGCATGCTATTTATAAAGGGAAAAACAAGGTTAAAAAGGGCACCCCTTTGGTTTTTTTTTAAAATAAACCCCCCCCACTTTTAAACCAAATTTTCCGCGGTTCAAAAGCTCCCCTAGGGGGGCAAAGGAATGGCCCAAAATTTTTTTCGGCCCAACACACAGAAAAACCCAACAAAAAGTCCTTCTTTCCTTTTAAAATGGGGGTTTCCCCGAAAAAAAAAATGGGAATTAAAATTTGGGGGAGCCCCAATTTTAAGACAAAATTCCCAACCAAAAAGGCAAAAAAGGGGGAAAACCCCGCACCTAAAGGGCCAAAAAAGATTAATAAGCCCCAAAATTTTTTTTTCACATTTGTTGGTCAGGTTAAAACCCCAAATTAACACCCAGTTTTGAAAAAAAGGGGTTTTAAAAAATAAACCAAAAGGGAAATTTTGTCCGCCAAGTTTGGGAATGCCTGTTTGGGGCAGTGGAAAAACAACGCACCAAAAATTTAAAAAGGAATTTGGTTCTCCCGAATCAAAAACCTACAAAAATGATTTTACAGAGAAAACAGGAAGGGGAATTTTAAAAAAAATTTGGTTTTTGGGGAACATTTATAACCCCCCCAAACCAAATGAGCGGGGCAAAACGTCTTCCTCCCCCTTGGGAAAAAATTTGCATTGAGGCAATTCACCCCAAAAAGGGGAAAAATAACCTTGCCCTTTCCAAAAATTCCGTGAGCCCCCAAACAACCAAAATCTAATCACAAATCCTTTTTCCCCGGCCGGGGCAAAAAACAAAAACCCACCCGGGGATACTTCCGCCCTCCCCGGCAAAGTCTTTAATTTTGAATGGGGGAAAGAAAATAAATTTTAAAAAAAGAAGGGCCCGATAACCCGGAAATCCCAAAACCCTAAACATCCCTTTAAAAATTTCGAAAAAGGAAAATCCTTCCTTTTTTAAAAAGGGGCTGCCAAACCGGCGTTCCCAAAATTAAAACCAATTTTTTGGGCAAAGGGCCCCAAAACCCGAATTTCTCCCCCCCAGAAACTTTAACTCTTTAAAAACCCATTTAATCAAACCCAAGTTTTTTCGTTTGGGAAAATTTTTACAGCTAAAAGGACAATTAAACCCAAAGGCCCGGGGGGAAAAAAATGCCCCTTTAACATCAAATCCAAAAAAGGAAAACCCCAAGGCAGGGAAAAACCCCTCCGGGTTGCCGGCAGGGAGAGAAGTTAATTTGAACCTGTGCGGGGTGCCCGGGTTTCCCCTGAAGGGAAAAATTAAGGTTTTAAAACAAAAAAAAAAAAAAAAAAATTTAAAAATTAAATTTTTGAAAAAAGGGGAAAACCAAAAACCCTTTTAAAAACAATTGGTTTGGGGCCCAATTCCCCAAAGGCCAACCTTCGGGCCCCAAATAAAAGAGGGGAAAAAAAACCCCTTTAACCCCCTGGCCAAAAAAAACCTTTTATCCCACAAAAAGGCCCCCCAAAACTGGAAACCTTTACATTTTGAGGAAAAAAAAAATCCTCCCCAAAAAACAACCCCGGGGAATTTTTAAAAAAAATAAAAAATGAAACAAACAGAAAAATTCCCAAAGGGAAAAATCTAAAACCCCCCCTTTTTTTTTTTTTGTTTTTTTTTTTTTCTTTAAAAAATAATTTTTTTCCCCTGGGAAAACCCTAAAATTTTTAAGGGGTTGGGGTTTTTATTTAAGATTTGTTAAAGGAGGAAAAAAAAGGCCAATTTTAAAAAAGGACAAAGGAAAAAAACCCAATGAGATTGGCGTACCCTCTAAAACCCCAAATAAAACCCAAACCCTTTTTAAGGCGTTCCAAGGTTAAAAAACGCCTTTGGGGACACCAGGAAAATAATTAAAAATAGGAATATAAAACTATTGGGGGAAAGCAGAACCCCAAAACAATAGAAAAAAAACCCCCCAAAAAAAAAGGCTTAGACAAGGTGAAAATACAAGGGGAAAAATTGGAGCCCAAAAAGGGGTTCCCAAACTAAACCAAAAAGGAAAATTTGAAGGGACTTTAACCCAAAGGGGAAAAACCCGAAAAGCACCAAACAAAACCCCAAAAAAAACCCGCACCTTTAATCAAAACCCTCTACCCCCTAAAAAGAAACCCCGGTTTTTTACCCAAAAATCAAAAAACCCCAGGGGGGGAAAAAACCTTGGGGAAAAACCCCCAAAATTTTCCAAAAATTCCCCAAGGTTTGGGGTGCCCCAAAAAAAAGGGAAAAACCCCCAGGGGAAAATGGGGGGGAAAAGAAGGCATACAAAAATAAAAATTAGGCCAAAAACCCCAAAAAGAAGGGAAAAGTCTTCCCCTTTTTTTGGGGAGGAAATGAAAACAAGAGGGGTACCCAAAAGGGGGAAAAAAAAGGTTTTGAAAACCAAAAGACCCGGGAACCCATTATCCCTTATATTAAAAACCCTTCCAAGGAACACCCATTCCCCAATTTTCCCTCACCCAATTTTTCATTTTAACCAGACCAGAACCCTTGTAAACCAACCCGGGAACCCCCTAAAACTTTTATTTCCAAACCCCTTCCAAAAGGGGCCCCAAATTTCTTTCCCTTGGCAGGTGCCCCCCCGGGAAATTTTTGGATTAGGCATAACCCATATTTAAACCAACAAAGGGCCCGCCTTTTTTCCCCTAACATTGGCCCCCCCAATTCCCCCAAAAACATTTAAAAAACCCAAATTTTTCCCCCAAAAAGGTCCCCAATTTTTTAAAAAAAACCCTGAAAAAACGGGAAAAAAGCAAAAGTAAAAACATAGGGGTAACAAAACTGAAGGCAAAACCCCCCTGAGGGGACCCAAAGGGCCCCCCAAGAATGCGGGGGACAAAATGCAAAAATTAAAAGCACAAAAACAAAAAAAAATGTCTTATCTTTAGCAAGATGCAAACACACACGGGCTAAAAGGGAAACGGGAAATCAAGGATTAGCCCCAACAATTGATCCCCAACCCTGATGGAATGACTCCTTATTAAAACAGCAAACATATTCCCAGTCCTCACAATTTTTCACTGAACAACCATACCGCTTGTAACCACCAGAGGGCCCTTTTCCTCAAATCATCTCAACCCTTCACACATCCTGGTATTTGTCCAAACATTTTGCAAATTGGGATTATGGGCCTGTATTTGCAAAACGCCCTTTAACCCTGAAATTCTGCGGGGATTGTATCAGTCACCCCGCAAGCTCCTTAGCGGGCCCCCCTTTTCCCCAGTTTTTTTAAAGACAAGTACGGAAGGAGAAAAAAAAAAAAACACAATAGTTTTACCTGTGTAAACTGCAGATAAAATTAAGGGAATTTGCTCACCGGGAATGGTTGTGAAAGTCACAACCATTCAATACAGAAATAAACCGACATCTATATCCACATCACACAGACCCCCCCTTTCCCAACCCACAGACACAACTTTGGCTTCAAATCTTTAAGTTGGTGTACAGTTATATAGCTTTTGTTTGGTGGGGGAAAACACATGGGACACGGGTTTGTATAAAGGATTTTTTATTCATCAATAAAAAAAGGTCACACATTGCAGGTACAAAAAGCAGGAACACAGCACCAATAACTTAAGCCAGAAATAATCTCCACAACTTCAGGTCTCTTCTCGTTACCGTAATTCCATGCAAACTGGATTTACAAATAATTTCCAATCCACAAGTTTCCAAAGTTCCTCATAAAAATAGTGAGTACAATCTAAGGTTTTCCAGGAACAGGTCACAGGCTCACTCAAGCTTTATTCGAAGCACTATTGCTCAGTAGGCTGCTTAAAAAGAGGAGGAAACCGGGGGGGGAACATAAGCTAAACTCCATTTGATGAGGGCAAAGCTGCAGAAAGAAGAAAAAAAATGGCCGCAAAAAATAGTTTTTAAAAAAAATTACAAAGAACCTTCAGCCACCCAACCGCTCCCCTATAGTCCCCATCCCCCTATGCCGCCCTACCGCCCTATAATGCCCGTCATACCCCCTCCCCAAAATGCCCCATACCGCTCCCCTATAGGGCCCCCATAACCCATTATCACCCAAAAACCCCTCCTAATATTTCAACGTACCGTCCTATATATGCCAGCCCTACCCCATACAATGCCACATGCTCCTATAGTGCCACCATACCCCTCCTTAAAAGGGGAGCCAAAGCGCCATATATGCCACCGTACCGCTCCCATATACCACCACCGCGCCCTTAATGCAACCCTATTTCTGCCCTAGCAGGCCCCATATTTTTGCCATACATGCACCCATATTTCAACCCCTAGCATGCCCCCCATATTCTCCCAACTGTCACCCATTTGCTCTCATACATGCACCCAAATTTTACCATACAGTCCACCCATATTTTTCCCTAGCATGCCCCATATTTCGCCTACTACACTCTATTTCATCCATACGTACACTCATATTTTTCCATCATGCCACCCTATTCCCATAGCATGCACCCTATTGTCCCATACATCCACCCTATTTCTCCCTAAGCCCCC
>JARQOD010000010.1:49004517-49029490 GCA_033576555.1 Oophaga sylvatica | reverse complement strand
CCGCACAGAGACCCCAGAGATGTCCCCAGAGACCCCAGAGATGTCACCGCACAGAGACCCAGAGATGTCACCGCACAGAGACCCCAGAGATGTCACCACAGAGACCCCAGAGATGTCACCGCACAGAGACCCAGAGACGTCACCACAGAGACCCCAGAGATGTCACCGCACAGAGACCCCAGAGATGTCACCACAGAGACCCCAGAGATGTCACCGCAGAGACCCCAGAGATGTCACCAGAGACCCCAGAGACGTCACCACAGAGACCCCAGAGATGTCACCGCACAGAGACCCCAGAGATGTCACCAGAGACTCCAGAGATGTCACCACAGAGATGTCACCGCACAGAGACCCAGAGACGTCACCGCAAGAGACCCCAGAGACGTCACGCACAGAGACCCCAGAGACGTCACCGCACAGAGACCCCAGAGATGTCACCACAGAGACCCCAGAGAGGTCACCGCACAGAGACCCCAGAGATGTCACCAGAGACCCCAGAGATGTCACCAAGAGACCCCAGAGAGTCACCACAGAGACCCCAGAGATGTCACCCAGAACACCAGAGACCCCAGAGATGTCACCGCACAGAGACCCAGAGATGTCACCGCACAGAGACCCAGAGATGTCACCACAGAGACTCCCAGAGATGTCACCGACAGAGACCCCAGAGATGTCACCAGAGACCCCAGAGATGTCACCGCACAGAGACCCCAGAGATGTCACCGCACAGAGACCCCAGAGATGTCACCACAGAGACCCCAGAGATGTCACCGCCAAGAGACCCCAGAGACGTCACCACAGAGACCCCAGAGATGTCACCGCACAGAGACCCCAGAGATGTCACCACAGAGACCCCAGAGATGTCACCGCACAGAGACCCCAGAGATGTCACCAGAGACCCCAGAGACGTCACCACAGAGACCCCAGAGATGTCACCGCACAGAGACCCCAGAGATGTCACCACAGAGACTCCAGAGATGTCACCAACCAGAGATGTCACCGCACAGAGACCCCAGAGACGTCACCGCAAGAGACCCCAGAGACGTCACCGCACAGAGACCCCAGAGAGTCACCACAGAGACTCAGAGATGTCACCCACAGAGACCCCAGAGAGTCACCGCACAGAGACCCCAGAGATGTCACCGCACAGAGACCCCAGAGATGTCACCGCACAGAGACCCCAGAGATGTCACCAGAGACCCAGAGATGTCACCAGAGACGATGTCACCACAGAGACCCCAGAGATGTCACCGCACAGAGACCCCAAGAGATGTCACCAGACGAGACCCCAGAGACGTCACGCACAGAGACCCCAGAGATGTCACCACAGGAGAGAGTCACCACAGAGACCCCAGAGAGTCACCGCACAGAGACCCCAGAGACGTCACCGCACAGAGACCAGAGATGTCACCACAGAGACCCCAGAGATGTCCCAACCGCCAGAGACCCCAGAGACCCAGATCACCACAGAGACCCCAGAGATGTCACCGCACAGAGACCCCAGAGACGTCACCGCACAGAGACCCCAGAGACGTCACCGCACAGAGACCCCAGAGACGTCACCGCACAGAGACTACAGAGATGTCACCCCAGAGACTCAACGACCATAGAGACCCCAGAGACGTCACCGCACAGAGACCCCAGAGACGTCACCGCACAGAGACCACAGAGATGTCACCACAGAGACCCCAGAGACGTCACCGCACAGAGACCCCAGAGACGTCACCGCACAGAGACCCCAGAGACGTCACCGCACAGAGACACAGAGATGTCACCGCACAGAGACCCAGAGACGTCACCGCACAGAGACCCCAGAGACGTCACCGCACAGAGACCCAGAGATGTCACCACAGAGACCCCAGAGATCGTCACCGCACAGAGACCCAGAGACGTCACCGCACAGAGACCCCAGAGACGTCACCGCACAGAGACCCAGAGACGTCACCGCACAGAGACTACAGAGATGTCACCGCACAGAGACCCAGAGACGTCACCGCACAGAGACCCCAGAGACGTCACCGCACAGAGACTACAGAGATGTCACCACAGAGACCCAGAGATGTCACCACAGAGACCCCAGAGATGTCACCGCACAGAGACCCCAGAGATGTCACCGCACAGAGACCCCAGAGATGTCACCGCACAGAGACCCCAGAGATGTCACCAGAGACCCCAGAGATGTCACCGCACAGAGACCCCAGAGATGTCACCGCACAGAGACCCCAGAGACGTCACCACAGAGACCCCAGAGATGTCACCACAGAGACCCCAGAGATGTCACCAGAGATGTCACCGCACAGAGACCCCAGAGACGTCACCGCACAGAGACCCCAGAGATGTCACCAGAGACCCCAGAGACGTCACCACAGAGACCCCAGAGATGTCACCACAGAGATGTCACCACAGAGACGTCACTCTTCCTGTAATGTCATGATGGGGGTGGTCGTCCATCGTCACCTTCTCCGGTGACAGCCCCTCCCCCGCAGACACCAGGCCCCCGGTCATGTGACCGCGCCCGCCCTCACCGGTGTCCGCGCTGCTCCCGGCGGCCCCTCCCGTGTCTTCTGCTCTCAGATATCCGGGTTCTGGGCGGAAAGGGAAACCAGGTCTCCATAGGAACCGAGTCCTCCCCCGCCCGCGCTGGCTCCTGTTCGCTCCGCCCATGTGGGCGGGACTAGGTGACACCTCAGAGTGCAGGAACCAATTTTCAACAGTAACACTTCCTGCCGGACAGGTTTTGTGGAGAGCATTTCCGATGGTGGCGCTGCTGCTTGCTGACTTCCGGTTGAGTGATTCCTGGTCGGTAAGGAGAAGTGGGAGGTGAATCACGGCTCCTGGGGACTACAAGTCACAACATAGCCGGACAACAGGGCTACTAGGGCTTGCTGGTACTTATAGTCCCATCACATCATGAACGTTCTGTGTCTTCTAAATCCGCTTTGTGCTCTCTCCTCTCACCGGTGCAGACCCTTGTTCAGTGTGAGAACTCAGAGCTGACACTCTCACCTGACACTGCTAGTGTGTCAGTCAGGAGAACATGCTGTTAACCTTCTCGGTCTGAGCGCTTTTCGGAGGGGGGGAGGTTTATATTTCAGCGATTAAAAAGATAATCAAATTAAGACAAAACCCAATAACTGCGGTTTCTGTAGAGGTTATCCCGCCTTGCCATACTCTTGTAACCTGCGAGGACCCGCGCGTTCGTTTCCGAGCTGTGTCTCCTGCGAGGCCCGCGGCCCTGCCGGGTGTCGGTTCTCCTGCGAGGCCCGCGGCCGCCGCGTGTGTCGGTTCTCCTGCGAGGCCCCGCGGCCCGCGCCTGGGCGGCGTGTCGGTTCTCCTGCGAGGCCCCCGCGTCGGTTCTCCTGCGAGGCCCCGCGGCCGCCGTGTCGGTTCTCCTGCGGGTCCCCGCGGGCCCGCTCGGTTTGGTCGGTTCTCCGGGTGCGAGGCCCCGCGTCGGTTCTCTGCGACCGCGTCGGTTCTCCTGCGAGGCCCCGCGGCCCCCGGGGTGTCGGTTCTCCTGCGAGGCCCCGCGGCCGCCGGTCGGTTCTCCTGCGAGGCCCCGCGGCCGCGCGTGTCGGTTCTCCTGCGAGGCCCGCGCGCCGTCGGTTCTCCTGCGAGGCCCCGCGCGGTTCTCCTGCGAGGCCCCGCGTGGCCTGCCGTGTCGGTTCTCCTGCGAGGCCCCGCGTCGGTTCTCTTCCTGCGAGGCCCCTGCGGGCCCGCCGTGTCGGTTTCTCCTGCGAGGCCCCGCGTCGGTTCTCCTGCGAGGCCCCGCGTCGGTTCTCCTGCGAGGCCCCGCGTCGGTTCTCCTGCGAGGCCCCGCGTCGGTTCTCCTGCGAGGCCCCGCGTCGGTTCTCCTGCGAGGCCCCGCGTCGGTTCTCCTGCGAGGCCCCGCGTCGGTTCTCCTGCGAGGCCCCGCGTCGGTTCTCCTGCGAGGCCCCGCGTCGGTTCTCCTGCGAGGCCCCGCGTCGGTTCTCCTGCGAGGCCCGCGTCGGTCTCCTGCGCCGTGGGTTCTCTGCGAGGCCGCGTCGGTTCTCTGCGAGGCCCCGCGGCCGCCGTGTCAGTGCTCCAGCGAGCGCTGCCGAATATGTTATCGCTGTAGAAATAAAATTATTATAAAAAAACAAGTTCACTGGTAGCGACAAATGTAAAAAGTTAATGAATCTCAAAAGTCATTTTGTATTTAGAAAGGAACCTGTCACCATGAAAATGCTGTAAAAATCTGCAAGTTCTAGAGCGGAGAGAGCAGAGCAACCGATATGTGGCCTTGGGAGGAAAGATTCAGTATAATTTGTATTTTTATCAATTAAAGCAGCTCTCGTCCAATTCTGTCATCATATTATACAGCTCTGTGCACTTACCATTGCTCGTTTTCCTTTCTACCCAGATAATTCTTTTCCATTAGTTCTGTGACCTCATGTGATAATAATGACTGACGCTGAATCCTTCTAAGCTCATGTATAAACAGGAGGTCAATTTTCCCTGCATGAGTCACTGCAAAAGTCCCTGCAAAGGGGGAGGAGGGAAATGATTTCTGCAGGGACAAGAGACTTAAGGTTTCTACACAGAGCAGACAAAAGAGAAGAATTGAATAGGTAGAAAGGCAAAGAGAGCAATTGTGAGTACACAGTGCTGTATAATATGATGACTGCATATATTAAGAGGATGGACACTTTGATGGGAGGAGGAGGAGGAGCGCTTCTCATCTGGGATTTTAGGTCCAGTGGGAGGTCCTATCAGTGATTTGACAGCTATCCCTGTATGCAAACTTTTACATAGCTGTCAGTCACTGATGGGACCGCTCACTGGATCCAAAATCCCAGAAAGAGCAGAGGATTAAATGATGAAAGCACAAATTATGTTGAATCTTTTCTCTGAAAGCCTTGTATTCATCTCCTCCGCTCCCCCTGCCCGACATTCTACACCACTCTTGTCATTTGACAGCTTCCCCTTTGCACTTCTGTGCTCATTTTGCTCGGCTGTTTGCAGAGCTCTCATAGAAGTGAGTGGCGTGCGCTGTGCATACTGGGCTGCAGCACAAGTCAGGGCTCGGGTTATAGGATCCCGGTCTATCACACATTACATGGGATTACCCATTCAGGTCTTGTCTGCTCAGCTCCCAGGGGATCTCCCAGACTGTATGTAATTGTAGCAAACCCTCAGCATTGAGGCACATTGGGTCCGGTCTTCACGGCAATGCTGACTTCCAGGGGTTTTCCCACAGTGGATATTTTTCCCATTTCTATAGGATGGAGGCCCTTATCCTGCACTACTGTATGAATAAAGCCACCTTCCACTTGTCCACTTTTTGCCAATTCTGCATATTAGTGGTGCATGATTCATCCTAATCCGTGTTCTCTGCCGTCTCTCTGCAGATTTATGAGTTCATCCATGTCCTCGCCCCCTGTGGGTTGCACACAGGATGCAGTTTATAAGACCCTGCTCCATATCCCCTGCGGCCTGGCCCTGGGGCCCTCTCTGTCGCGGGAGGGACTCGGTTTGTGGTGTGTTGGCAGAGCTTTACCTGATGGCGCTCTCATTCCTTCTTGCAGTCCAGAATCGGAATCAGCTGAGGTGTGTAATGTTTGGGCCACAGCGGTCAGTGTCCCTCGGTTCATACTATGATCAATTTACCCTCTTTTTATGTCCTTATAGGAAGGTCCCGCATTATCGTTACAGCCAGGGGACAACTGGTGGCTCAGGTATGGATTGTTAGGTACCTATATATCCATCATACTTATTACCTTGCTCTTGGTTTCTTAGTTTACCTCTGAGATTGTGTAGAAGCTTAAAGAAACGCTCCATCCAAAACATAATCCACTGTCCCATGCCTAGTGCAGGGGCCGATGAGCTGGAGCCCGGTATGTTTTACAAAAGGATGACAGTAGTTAAAAAAAAAAATGTAAGATGTGATACTTGCCATCTCTGATGCCCACCGTTCCTGTTCAGACACTTAACGTGTCCCTGAATTTAGGGGGATGTCGACTTCATGGAAAAAAAGATGAAATTGCATCAAATTGTGATGTGCAGAATAAAGAAAATTAGCCGTGTGCCATATTTGTGCCATGTAAACCATGGACGCGGTGATCTCTGCGTCCAGACGGTGAAGATGGAGGCACTCCATTCATTACACCATGTCACCTCCTCAGCTTCTGTGCAGACAGAACGTATCCTGCACTTGCTCCAGCGCAGACAAGAGAATCGTCTGTAACTCTCCAAGTGTTCCACGCATTCAGCGCCTGCAGAGACGGCCGAGGAGGCGAGGCGTGGCAGATACTGGGATGATTTTCAGGTCTTGCTCGGCTGTACTGACCTTAGACTTCTAATTGTTTTGCAGGTTTGTAAGGAAAAATGCAAAGAAGCAAAATGTGAGGTTCTGCAGACTTGGAGGAATTGTCCATCTCCAGGTCACGGCGTCGATCCCGTCAGGGTCTGAGCTGTTTCTTCCCTTAGAAGAGCACACGGTCTGTGATGATGATAATGAAGGATCTCCGCTCTGTCCAGAGTCCATGACTGACTCTTCTGTCAGTGACTCGGTGCCATTAGCAGCAGAGTCTGATGAGGACAGGCCGGCTCTGGAAACCAAGGAAGTTTTGGCCAATTCAGAATGTTCTTTATTATCACAACAACCTGAAGAGTTGGCTGCGACTCCTCAACCTAAGTGCTGCACCTCAGCGGGTGGATCTGGACCAGAGACGACGGCGGTCACCGCTGAGCAAGAAGAAGCCATGACACCTCTCATTCCAGAACCAGAGGGGGCTAAGCTGTCTATGGAGGAGGCAGAACACACGCAAACTGCAGGTTTGTCTTACATCTTATCACCACTTATACTCCGCCATTGGAGAGAGGCCGCCGTGATGTGTCGCATTCTTGCTCCATTCATAAAGGAACGTTGACAGCCGCATCTTGCTCCCAGCAGAAGTGGGACTACGAGATAGCAAAAATTTGCCGCATACCCTGTAGATATCTCTTTAACAAACTGCTGAAGATACAGATCACTTTGCTGTATTTCAGCAATGAAACAAGTAGCATAAAAAAGATGCGGCAGCTTTTGAGCCGTCACGTTGCATAAAGTGAAATCTGCAGCACGTCATCTGATTCTGTATGTTCTTGCCGTGTAGATGAGCGCTTGTAAAATCTCATCCACATTGCAGCAGATTTGTCCGTGTGCACAGACCCATAGGGTGAGTCCGGATAACGGATATTCAGCGTAGGGTATTTGATGCTTATTTACAAATTGCCAATGTCAAATAGACTTCAACTAAAGTACAGTGTTGTGACTAAAATAAACTTTTATTTGACAATTTAATATAATCAAGTGCATTTATAAAATCACAAGGTTTGTATTTGTCACTACATGAATTTCTATTGGTCTTAAAAAGTGATAAGGGGCATCACTAACCATCATTTTATAGGACCACTGATGAATTATTAATTATCCACCATCCGAGATTTCAGATTTACAGCTATTACATATACCTAGTCCTATTAAATCCATTACATAGTATTAGTAATTATTATTCTCACAGGCTATGGTTTTGATCTTGTCTCGATTGTAGGTTCGCCACTGTGGAATTCCCAGTCTAATATCCCCTTTATCTTTATACTTTGTGATGCCTTCATAGCTCTCAAGCTTATAGATTTGTGGTCGCGGACCGTCACCTATTGCTTGTTATGACCTCTACAACACCAGCTGCCTCCCCAACATGTTTCACCATTACTGGCGTCTTCATGGGAATGAGGCTGCAATGGCCACCGGGCGGCTTATTAATAATTCATCAGTGGTCCTATAAAATCGTGGTTAGTGATCTTATCACTTTTCAAGACCAATAGAAATTCACATAGTGACCAATACTAACCTTGTAGATTTATAAATGCACTTGATTATATTAAATTGTCAAATAAAGGTTAATTTTAGTCACATCACAGAATCTAGTTCAGTTCTATTTGCCATTGGTAATTTGTAAATGAAAAAAAGGATAACGCACAGCAAACTGCAGCACAATACATGTAAGGGGCATTCAGTACTTAAGGGCTGCACACGTGTGTATGTAAGGGGTGTTCAGTACTTAAGGGCTGCACACGTGTGTATGTAAGGGGCGTTCAGTACTTAAGGGCTGCACACGTGTATATGTAAGGGGCGTTCAGTACTTAAGGGCTGCACACGTGTACATGTAAGGGACGCTCAGTACTTAAGGGCTGCACACGTGTACATGTAAGGGACGTTCAGTACTTAAGGGCTGCACACATGTACATGTAAGGGGCGTTCAATACTTAAGGGCTGCACACGTGTACATGTAAGGGGCGTTCAGTACTTAAGGGCTGCACACGTGTACATGTAAGGGGCATTCTGTACTTAAGGGCTGCACACGTGTACATGTAAGGGGCGTTCAATACTTAAGGGCTGCACACGTGTACATGTAAGGGGCGTTCAATACTTAAGGGCTGTACACGTGTACATGTAAGGGGCATTCTGTACTTAAGGGCTGCACACGTGTACATGTAAGGGGCATTCTGTACTTAAGGGCTGCACACGTGTACATGTAAGGGGCGTTCAATACTTAAGGGCTGCACACGTGTACATGTAAGGGGCGTTCAGTACTTAAGGGCTGCACACGTGTACATGTAAGGGGCGTTCAGTACTTAAGGGCTGCACACGTGTACATGTAAGGGGCGTTCAGTACTTAAGGGCTGCACACGTGTACATGTAAGGGGCGTTCAGTACTTAAGGGCTGCACACGTGTACATGTAAGGGGCATTCAGTACTTAAGGGCTGCACGCGTGTAGATTTTGCTTTGGAAACTCCTTAATGTGCATATAAGCTGCTGGTATCTATGGAGTTAATGCCAAACACTGGGAATGTACAGCAGATGTCACCAAGGGGTTGTAGAGTCACCGTAAATCTGGCATTCAGCACCCGATCACTGCCAACCTCTATTAATGTATTTTTCTACTTTTTAGGTTCTTCAGAAGACGTGCGCTCTGTAAAGGAGGTGACGTCTGACAAGCCCAGTAATGCAGAGTCCCAAGATGTCTCGGTACCTCAGGCATCCGATGTACCTGTATCTGTGACCAAGCAGGTTCACGCGAGCAATGATGGATCCTGGAGTGTGGAGTATTTACCTGGAGGAACCAGTAAGGTGAAAGGTGACAAGACAGAGGTCCAAGATTCGAGACTGTCAAACCACCGGGAAAGGAGAAACTCCAAGACGAAATGTCCTGAGACTCCAGGAGAAAGCGATGAAGGCCGAGGTAAGGTGCCCCGACTGGAGAAACACACAGATCACCCAGAAAGTGCCAAGAAGGAGACAGAGACTAAAGGGACCAAAGCGAAAGACCCATCGCAACGCAAATTTCATTGTAATGATTGCAGCAAAAGCTTCTTCCAACTGGGTCATTTGAAGAGACACAGCTTCATCCACACCGGGCTCAAACCGTTCCTGTGCCCAGAGTGCGGGAAGGAGTACTGCTCGGAGGAGAGCTTCAAGGCTCACTTACTAGGTCACCAAGGCCTGCGTCCCTTCAAGTGTCCCCAGTGTGATAAAGCGTACGGTACCCAGCGCGACCTAAAGGAGCACTCTGTGCTGCACACGGGACAGCGCCCTTACTGCTGTGAGGACTGCGGAAAGAGCTTTGCCCGTCGACCGACCTTACGCATTCACCGCAAGAAATACTGCACGCCCCGGACCAACGAGACAAAGACTGTCCTGCAGTGTAGCATCTGTGATAAACAGCTGGCCAACGTCTGCTCCCTGCGAAACCACATGCTCATACACACCGGGGAGAAGCCATACACGTGTACAGAGTGCGGCGGCACTTTCCGCCACAGAGGAAGCTTGCGGATCCACCAGCGGCTTCACACCGGCGAGAGGCCTTATAAATGCCAGTACTGCGGAGACGCGTTCCCGCAGCAGCCAGAACTGAAACGTCATTTAATCACACACACGGGGAAATGCATCTGTGTACCGTCTGCGGCAAAGCATTAAAAGACCCTCACACTTTACGCGTCCATGAGCGGCTGCACACAGGCGATCGCCCCTTCCTGTGCAAGTACTGCGGCAAATCCTACCCACAAGCAACCAAGCTCCGGCGACATCTTAAGTCTCATCTGGAGGAGAAGCCGTACCGCTGCCATGTGTGCGGGATGGGCTACTCTTTTCAGCAGAGTCTAAACCGCCATCTTCACAGTCACAGAGATGAAGGGCAGAAATCTGTAGCTGTGGGTGCCGAAGAAGTAGCAATGGAGGACGCTGAGCTGGGGCAAACACTGCTGCTGGTGCAAGTGGATGAGAGCTCAGAAAAGATATTGGTTGCTGGCTGCGCAGACAGCTCTGAGCTGGGTAGCTCCCACCGTCCATTACTGCCCGTCGTATCAGAGACATTAGCGACCTTTAGGGACCATGAGGATGGCCTCCTCCAAAAAGAGCACAGCCCCAGCCTATTACTGGTCTCCCAGACTCTTGAGTTCAGCACAGTAGCAGAGGTGGTGGTGGAAATAGGGGTGTAATTGTGACCCTCTAAACTGCCAGTATAAAGTGTTTCATCTCTGATTTGCTGGTTTCTTAGTTTGACTAAATCCATCTTCATTTTGTCAATGGTGCAGAGGATAAATCGGGGAAACTCCTGTCTCCCCCAGAGTCCAGTGGTGGCGGCTTTACACCACTCCATCCGACGCTCGGCATTGCGCTTGGTGATGTACGGCTGTGTGCAGCTGCTCAGCCATGAAGCTCCCGGTGGGGGTGCAGTGTTTGTGCTGATACCAGAGGAGGTCTGGACTCTGCAGTTATGAGGTCAGCAGAGCGGTGGTGACTTTTCTGCCCTCTGCTCCTCAGCACTCGGCCCCCCGCTCTGTTACATTACGGGGTCTCCACTTCGTGGCTGAGTTGCTGCGGTTCCTTCCACTTCTCACTAATATCACACAGGTGATGGGGGAAGATCCAGGAGGAAAAATGTCATGGACGGACTTGTCACCTCGGTGGCTCCTGTTATAGGACCGCTCTGGTATCGGGGAGCTCTGCACCACCGGCCGCTCCGTCACATGGTAGTAAGGACAGACAGTATGTGGGGGGCTGGAGGTTATACACCAGGGTCAATGGAGCCGGATGTTATACATCTAGGGCTGAGGCATTTGCCCCCTATAGAACTGATCAGTGCCCAATTTATCACCACTTTGACCTTTTGTGCTGTCGAGTGTCGGGAAGAAGCACCTTCCTCTGCTGGTTGCCCACTGGCCGAGCTTTTCTGATAAGTAGCATTGCGCCTGCAACCCGGACCCTCCTGTGTATGTGCGGTACATTCACCATCATTTGCTGTAGTCACCCGTCCGCACCGACTGGACATTTGTGAGCAGAAAATCAAAAGAATTATATATATTATATATATATATATATTATAGTGTGAAAGTGTTCACCCCCTTCCTGATTTCCTATTCTTTTGAATGATTGTCACACTTAAATTTTTCATTTCACCAAACAAATGTAAATATTAGACAAAGATAACACAAGTAATCACAAAATGAAGTTTAGAAATGAAGATCTTTATTATTAAGGGAAAAAGAAATCCAAACCTACAGGGTCCTGTGTGAAAAGTGATTGCCTCTAAACCTAATAACTGGTTGGACCCTTAGCAGCAACAACTGTAATCAAGCTTTTGCTATAATGGGCAATGAGACTCTTACAATGCCCTGGAGGGGTTTTGGCCGCTCATCTTTGTAGAATTGTTGTAATTATGCCACATCGGGGGGTTTCGGAGCATGAACCACCTTTTTAAGGTCACAGTATCTCAATCAGATTAAGGTCAGGAGTTTGACTAGGCCACTCCAAAGTCTTAATTTTGTTTTTCTTAAGCCATTCAGGGTGGACTTGCTGGTATGTTATGGATCATTGTCCTGCTGCATAACCCAAGTGCGCTTAAGCTTGAGGTTCACGAACAGATGGCCGGGGCCGGACATTCTCCTTCAAGATTTTTTGGTAGACAGCAGAATTAATGGTTCCATTTACCACAGCAAGTCTTCCAGGTCCTGGAACTGCAAAACAGCCCCTCACACTACCACCACCATGTTTGACTGTTGGTATGATGTTCCTTTTCTGAAATGCTGTGTTACTTCTACACCAGATGTAATGGGACATACACCTTCCAAAAAGTTCAACTTTTGTCTCATTAGTCCACAGAATATTCTCCCAGAAGTCTTGGGGATCATCAAGATGTTTTCTGGCACAACGTTATGTTCTTATTTCTCAGCAGTGGTTTTCGTCTTGGAACTCTGCCATGCAGGCCATTTTTGTCCAGTCTCTTTCTTAAGGTCAGTGATCATGACTCCACCATAACTGAGGTAAGTGAGGCCTGCAGTTCTTTGGATGTTGTTGTGGGGTCTTTTGTGTCCACAAGGATGAGTCGTCTTTGTGCTCTTGCTGCCTCACCACCACCAGAGCTGCTGCACCCCGACCTGTCTCTTCCCCTTTATCTGTAGAATGTAAGTCCGCAAGGACAGGGTCCTCTCCCCTCTGTACCAGTCTGTCATTGTAAGTTTGTTTACTGTAAACGATATCTATAACTTTGTATGTAACCCCCTTCTCATGTACAGCACCATGGAATTAATGGCGCTATATAAATAAATAATAATAATTTTGGTTGGCCGGCCCCTCCTGGGAAAATTCACCACTGTTCCATGTTTTTGCCATTTGTGGATAATGGCTCTCATTGTGGTTCACTGGAGTCCCAAAGCTTTAGAAATGGCTTTATAACCTTTACCAGACTGATAGATCTCAATTACTTTGTTTCTCATTTGTTCCAGAATTTCTTTGGATGGCGGCATGATGTCTAGCTGTTGAGGAGCTTTTGGTCTACTTCACTTTGTCAGGCAGGTCCTATTTAAGCGATTTCTTGATTGTGAACAGGTGTGGCAGTAATCAGGCCTGCTTGTGGGTAGGGAATGTGAACTCCGCTTCCCAAAGAAGTGATAAACCACAGTAACTTTGTTTTTAAGAGGGGGGCAATCACTTTTACACACGGGGCCCTGTAGGTTTGGATTTCTTTTTCCTTAATAATAAAGCCCTTCGTTTAAAAACTGCATTATGTGTTTATTTCTGTTATCTTTGTCTAATATTTAAATTGTGTTTGGTGATCTGAAACATTTAAGTGTGACTAATATGCAAAAGAATAGGAAATCAGGAAGGGGATGAACACTTTTTCACACCACTGTATATAGATAGAAATTAGCTTTTGCATGTACAGGTGCTTTGCTCTGCTCCCTCTGGTGGACGTGATATGTACTGCAGGACAGTAGTATCATTATAAGCCCTTCACTGCATTCACCACTTTTTATTTTGGGGGCTCTATTACTAATGATCGCAGCTGAAGGTGAATGAATGAGCTCTGGTTGGTTTCTACCGTTGTAATGAATGGGGCTCGATAAGCGTCATCCCGAAATAGAGGTGTCTGGGAGCAGCGGAGCATTTATATGTGTACAGGTGATGATGCCTCCTGTACGAGCTGCCGCCCAATGATGTTATCTTTCCCATGAACGTAGCCCCTTCCTAACAGGTCGGCCGCAGAGACAGGAGCGGTGCTTCATAATATGGGTTGTATATTAATCAGTTTCAGGTTCTAAATTGGGGGCACAAACCTCTGCAGTCCGACACATTTTTTTACATATTGACGTATCGTCCATAGTTGGGGTCTTGTTTTGAGTTCTCAACGTGTTGGATCAGCGAGCTCCCACGCTGGCAAACCCAGCCTGTCCCCCCTCAATGGCTGCTGCAAATGTATAGCAAAACTACATTCCCAAACGGGAGCCATTCAGTTCATGGCAAAATAATGTCCAGAGCAATGCATGCTGGAAACTTGGGGAAAGGAAGTCCTAGCACTCATAGTGCTGGCAGAATGACAGAGGAAGAATAAGAGAACTGGTTACAGTTCCCAAATGTATTACACTGGTATATGTATCTAAAACAGCTATCCTTGTGATTGGGAAGCAAGAACATATATATATATAATATATATATATATATATATATATATATATATATATATATATATATATAATTTTTTTTTTTTTTTTTTTTTTTTTTTCATTCTTTTTATTTTCATTTAAGTTTGAATTCTTCCATTTTTTTTTCCATAATTCAAAAATAAAAGAAAGTTTAGGAAAATAAACATTTCGTTCTCACCGCAGCCATGAAAGTCCAGTCTGTGAAAGTATAAAACTTAGCGCATACAGTAAATGCAATAAAGAAAAAAAAAATTGAAAAGCTGAAATTGCTGTTTTTTAGGTCGCCTCACCTTCTAAACAGTGCATGAAAAAGCGTGCCCCAAAATGATGTCTATAAAACTGCGTCGCGCAAAAATAGTTCCCCGCACATCTGCAATAAAAAAGGGACAGGTTTTGGTACGCGGAGACATAAACCAATTTTTTTTTTTTCGTTTGCAAAGTTCAAAATTCACTAAAATAGTAAAGCAATAAAAAAAAAATCCTGACAATGTTTCTATCGCCGTAATCGTCCGGAGCCGGAGACTCAAGTCACGAGTCATTTGTACCACACAATGAACGCCATAAAGATGAAACCCAAAAAGCGATGGTGGATTTGTAATTTTTTTTTTACCATTTCTCTTGGAGTTTTTTTCCCGTTCATCAGTATATTATATGGTAAACTGAGCGCAAAAAAAAAAATATAAATAGTCTGCGTCTTTCAGGGTGAAAACCCCCAACCCACCCTCGTCACAGACGGTCAGGACGCCGTTGGAGGTTCGGTGATGGCAGCCAGGACTGATGGTCGCCCCGGCTGCCTGCACAGCACTGATACCGGGGGCTTCCAACCAGACTAACATTGGGATTCTGCACGGCAGAGGCCGATCTCTTAGGGCCGATTTTTTATTTTACATTAATCAGTCTTTTTTCTTTTATATTTGTGAATCTTCACAGAATGCATTCTCCCTGCGAGACCCAAGACGCCTCCCTGTGTATAGGAGCCGCCGCGCAATATTTAGGATGTGCACATCTTTCCACATTCGGATCCCGTAAACACCCACCCCCAGTCCTGCCCTCTGCTCCGGCTCAGTCCTGACCCTGCTCTTTGGACCTCTGTCCCATCTGTCAGTTCCCTCTTGTCCTACAATAAATATTTATTCAGTGAGACGTGAAAGGATCGAAGCAAAACTTTACAATCCAATTACCGACATTTTGAAACTTTTTTTTTATTAAAGTTCTTCCGTCCGTGGCTTCAATGATCCGCGGTGCGAGTATTAGGCAGTTTTTATTAAGGCCAAAGCCCCTGGAATTCCTCTTCCTCCTCGTTTTGACAGTTACATTGTATAAAGTGTTGCAACTTTTTGAAAAATATGTTTGTAAACATTCTAAACTGACATTTAGGCACGACACGGGGCACACTGTACTCATATTTTCATTCAGGACCCGGACCCCATAGACCTACCGGACCCAACCAACAGCAGCCTATATCCCGACCGGCACACCGGCCTCTTAGGTCATTAGTGGAAAGCTTCGTCTCCCCTATGTAGACTGAACCTATGGTTTATCTTCACCAAGGAGCCACACAAGGGCTTGCCTGGATGCCATCGACAGGTCGATTTATGACCCCTAGGTCCCATCTCCAAAAATATTTTTATGTGCTTCTCATTATTGATATACAATTATTAATGTCTTTGCAAAGGGAACATAAAAATAATATTAAGTTCCACAAGCAAATATTCTTCAATCAGAACTAGTCCACGTGACTGCTGATCACCAGAAAACAAATGAGTGCCAACCTTTTTGCTCCTTTACGAATACCAGCCATGCCGCTCCTATATAGTGCGAGCCATACCGCTCCCATATAGTGTGCGCCATACAGCTCCTATATAGTGCGAACCATACCGCTCCTATATAGTGCGAGCCATACCGCTCCTATATAGTGCGAGCCATACCGCTCCTATATAGTGCCAGCCATACCGCTCCTATATAGTGCCAGCCATACCGCTCCTATATAGTGCGAGCCATACCGCTCCCATATAGTGCGCGCCATACAGCTCCTATATAGTGCGAGCCGTACCGCTCCTATATAATGCCAGCCGTACCGCTCCTATATAGTGCCAGCCGTACCGCTCCTATATAGTGCCAGCCATACTGCTCCTATATAGTGCCAGCCATACCGCTCCTATATAGTGCCATCCATACCGCTCCTATATAGTGCCAGCCATACCGCTCCTGTATAGTGCCAGCCATACTACTCCCGTATAGTGCCAGCCATACCGCTCCCATATAATGCCAGCCATACCGCTCCCATATAGGGCCAGCCATACCGCTCCCATATAGTGCCAGCCATACCGCTCCTATATAGTGCCAGTCATACCGCTCCCATATAGTGCCAGCCATACCGCTCCCATATAGTGCCAGCCATACCGCTCCCATATAGTGCCAGCCATACAGCTCCCATATAGTGCGCGCCATACCGCTCCTATATAGTGCCAGCCGTACCGCTCATACATAGTGCCAGCGGTACTGCTCTCATATAGTGCCAGCCATACCACTCCTATACAGTGCGAGCTATATAGCTCCCATATAGTGCCAGCCGTACCGCTCCCATATAGTGCCAGCCGTACCGCTGCCTTAATGCAACCCATATTTCTCCCATAGCAGTGCCACCCATATTTCACCCATAGCAGTGCACCCATATTTCACCCATAGCAGTGCCACCCATATTGCTCCCATAGCAGTGCCACCCATATTGCTCCCATAGCAGTGCACCCATATTTCTCCCATAGCAGTGCACCCATATTTCTCCCATAATATGCCACCCATATTGCTCCCATAGCTGTGCCACCCATATTTCCCCCATAGCAGTGCCACCCATATTTCACCCATAGCAGTGCACCCATATTTCTCCCATAGCAGTGCACCCATATTTCTCCCATAGCAGTGCACCCATATTTCTCCCATAGCAGTGCACCCATATTTCTCCCATAGCAGTGCACCCATATTGCTCCCATAGCTGTGCCACCCATATTTCACCCATAGCAGTGCCACCCATATTGCTCCCATAATATGCCATCCATATTGCTCCCATAGCTGTGCCACCCATATTTCCCCCGTAGCAGTGCCACCCATAATTCTCCCATAGCAGTGCACCCATATTGCTCCCATAGCTGTGCCACCCATATTGCTCCCATAGCTGTGCCACCCATATTGCTCCCATAGCAGTGCACCCATATTTCTGCCATAGCAGTGCACCCATATTTCTGCCATAGCAGTGCACCCATATTTCACCCATAGCAGTGCCACCCATATTGCTCCCATAGCTGTGCACCCATATTGCTCCCATAGCAGTGCCTCCCATATTTCACCCATAGCAGTGCACCTGTTATGATTTGGTAGCTGAGGAGTGCAGGTAAAAAAAGGCAATACACCAGAGCAGTTGGAATCTATGAGATTGCAGTACCCTGACTAACCACCACAACTAGAGGCAGCCGTGGAGCGTTCCTACGTTGGTCCTAGACGCCTCGTCACAGCCTGAGAAACTAACTACACCTAAAGATAGATATAGGAAAGCTATCTGCCCCGGAGCAGAACCCCAAAGACAATAGAAAGCCCCCAAACATGTAATGGCGGTTAGACAAGATGAAATACTGACACAGAAAGAAAATAGTACGAGCAAACGCTGGGGCCCAAACTAACTAAATAGAAAAGGACAGGAAGGGTACTTACTGCAATCTCAGAAAACCCTGAAAAGCACCAACACCACTAATTTCAAAAACACCTGAGATCACACGACCTCTACCACCTAAATTAGTTCTCTGGTGTAACAAAATCAAAACAGCAGCCACTGAAAAAACTGGAAAAAGCAAAAGTACATACATAAGTGGCTGAACTAAACTGAGAGGGCAAAAGCCCCCGGAGGGGACCCTGAAGGCCCCCACAGAAGTGCAGGACAAAAATGCAAAAATATAGCACAAAAACAAAAAGAAGAAAATGTCTTATCTGTTAGCAGGAGATGCAGACACGACACAGCAGGCTACAAGGGAAACAGGAATGAAGGATTCAGACCAGAACAATTGATCACCGGCAACCCTGATGGGAAGGTGACTCCCTTATATAAGACCAGTCAGTAACACCTGATTCCCAGTCCTCACAATCTTCACTGGACAGACCAGCACCGCTTGTAACCACCAGAGGAAGCCTCTGCTCAGAACTCATCTCAAACCCATTCACAACAGTACCCCCCCCCTTGAGGAGGGGTCACCGAACCCTCACCTGAGCAACCAGGCCGGTCAGGATGAGTTCTATGATACGCACGGATAAGTCTCCTAGCATGGATGTCCGAAGCAAACACCCAAGAATTGTCTTCCTGACCATAACCTCTCCATTTAACCAAATACTGGAGTTTCCGTCTAGAAAAACGAGAATCTAATATTTTCTCAACCACATACTCCAGATTGCCCTCAACCAAAACAGGGTCAGGAGGCACAGCAGCAGGAACCACTGGCTCAACAAACCTCTTCAACAAGGACTTGTGGAACACGTTATGGATCTTAAATGTCCCTGGAAGAAGCAAACGAAAAGAAACAGGATTAATAATCTCCATGATCTTATAAGGTCCAATGAACCTAGGCTTAAATTTAGGAGATGCCACTCTCATAGGAATATTCTTTGAGGACAACCAGACCAAGTCCCCCACTTTAAACCGAGGACCATCAGTCCTATGCCGGTTAGAAAACCGCTGGGCCTTCTCCTGAGAGAGGGACAACCTCTCCACTACCTGGTCCCAAATATGTTGCATACGCTCCACAACAGAGTCAACACCTGGACAGACAGAAGCCTCCGTCTGTCCTGAAGAAAATCGAGGGTGAAACCCAGAATTACAGAAAAACGGAGACATCAAAGTGGCAGAGCTAGCCCTATTATTAAGAGCAAACTCAGCCAAAGGCAAAAAAAGAGACCCAGTCATCCTGATCAGCAGACACAAAGCATCTTAGATAAGTCTCCAATGTCTGGTTTGTTCTCTCAGTTTGACCATTGGTCTGAGGATGAAATGCCGAGGAGAAAGACAATTGAACACCCAGTTTAGAACAAAAAGTCCTCCAAAATCTGGAAACAAACTGGACTCCTCTGTCAGACACAATGTTCTCAGGAATGCCGTGTAAACGAACCACGTGCTGAAGGAACAACGGCACCAATTCAGAGGAGGAAGGCAACTTAGGTAATGGCACAAGATGTATCATTTTGGAAAACCTATCACAAATTACCCAGATGGTGGTCATTCTCTGAGAAACAGGAAGGTCGGAAATGAAATCCATAGAGATATGGGTCCATGGTCTCTTGGGCACAGGCAATGGCATCAACAAACCACTAGAGCGAGAGCAAGGCTTGGAGCGAGAGCAAGTCCCGCAGGACTGCACAAATTCCCTGACATCACGAGACAAGGTAGGCCACCAAAAGGACCGACTAACCAAGTCTCTGGTACCAAAAATTCCGGGATGCCCAGCCAATGCGGAACAATGAATCTCAGACATCACACTCTTTTTCCACTGATCCGGGACAAACAATTTTCCAACCGGGCAGCGCTCGGGCCTATCCTCCTGACACCCCTCCAGAGCAAGTCTCAAATTGGGCGAGATGGCGGAAAGAACTACACCCTCTTTCAAAATAACAGAAGGATCAGATAACTCAGGAGAGTCTGCAACGAAGCTCCTCGAGAGGGCATCCGCCTTAACATTCTTAGTGCCAGGAAGAAAGGAAACCACAAAATTAAAACGTGTGAAAAACAAGGCCCACCTGGCCTGTCTAGGATTGAGTCGCTTGGCAGATTCCAGATAGACCAGATTCTTATGGTCCGTAAGGACCACCACCTGATGTTTGGCTCCCTCCAGCCAATGTCTCCACTCTTCAAAAGCCCACTTCATGGCCAATAACTCCCGATTACCCACGTCATAATTACGTTCAGTAGGAGAAAATTTTCGAGAGAAAAAGGCACAAGGGTTACTTTTAGAGGTCTCTGGATCTTTTTGGGACAAAACGGCACCTGCCCCAATTTCAGAGGCATCAACCTCCACCTGAAATGGTAGAGAAACATCAGGCTGCCGTAGAACAGGAGCAGAAGTGAATCTCTGCTTAAGTTCCTGAAACGCAGAGACTGCCTCAGGAGGCCAATTCACCACATCAGAACCCTTTCTGGTCAAATCAGTTAATGGTTTAACAATAACCGAGAAATTACCAATGAATTTACGATAAAAATTGGCAAAACCCCAAAATCTTTGAAGAGCCTTTAATGAAGTAGGTTGGACTCAATCACAGATGGCCTGAACCTTGACCGGGTCCATTTCAATAACAGATGGGGACAAAATGAATCCCAGAAATGAGATCCTCTGTACGCCAAAAAGACACTTTGATCCCTTCACATACAGAGCATTCTCTCTCAAAATCTGGAATACAGTTCGAACATGTTTCACATGAGAGTCCCAGTCATTAGAAAAAATCAAGATATCATCCAAATAAACAATCAGAAATTTGTCCACAAAATCCCTGAAAATGTCATTCATGAAGGACTGGAAGACGGAAGGAGCATTAGTGAGCCCAAAGGGCATCACCAGGTACTCAAAATGCCCTTCAGGGGTATTGAATGCCGTCTTCCATTCATCCCCGTGCTTAATGCGAATAAGGTTATACGCCCCCCTGAGGTCAAGCTTGGTAAACCAAGTAGCGTTTTTCACCCTGGAAAACAGGTCAGAAATCAAGGGTAACGGGTATTGATATTTCACAGTAATATTGTTCAAGAGACGATAATCAATACACGGCCTCAATGAACCATCCTTTTTGGCCACAAAGAAAAAACCGGCACCTAAGGGTGAAGAGGATGGTCTGATATGACCCTTCTCCAATGATTCCTTGATATAAGACCGCATAGCGTCATGTTCAGGTACAGACAAGTTAAAAAGGCGACCCTTAGGGAATTTACTACCCGGCACTAATTCAATAGCGCAGTCATAGCTCCTATGGGGAGGCAAGGATGCAGATTTACTTTCGCTAAACACATCAGAAAAATCAATCAAAAAGTCAGGAACATCCTGAGCCTGGGGGGAGGCAGAAAAAACAGGAGTGTTGGTATTAACACATTTGCAGCCCCAACTGGTTACAGACACAGATTTCCAATCCAAAACAGGATTATGAGACTGTAACCAAGGGAAACCCAGCACGATAATGTCATGCAGATTATACAGAACCAAAAATTTGCAGCACTCCTGGTGATCAGGTTCAACCCTCATTATCACCTGAGTAGAAAACTGGGGTTTATTCTCAGCCAAAGGGGTAGAATCGATCCCCAGTAGGGGAATAGACTTCTGTAGGGGTATCAAGGGAAACCCACAACGTCTAGCAAAATCATAATCCATCAGGTTAATAGCTGCTCCCGAATCAACGAAAGCCTGAGCAGAAAATGAGGACAGAGAGCATATCAGAGTGACAGTTAATAAAAACTTAGTCTGAACACTACCCAAGACAACTGAGCGTGCAAAACGTCTTCCCCGCTTAGGGCAGACTGAAATAGCATGAGAGGCATCACCACAGTAGAAACATAACCCATTGCGCTTTCGAAACTCATGACGCTGTGCCCCAGACACCACTCTATCACACTGCATGGGTTCAGAAGCAGGATCACAAGGCAACACCATTCCACGCATACTTCTCCGCTCACGCAAACGTCTGTCAATTTGAATCGCTAATGACATAGAATCATTGAGACCAGAGGGAACAGGGAATCCCACCATAACATCCTTTACATTATCTGACAGACCCTTCCGGAAAAGGGCTGCCAAACCGTCGTCATTCCATTTGGTCAGGACTGCCCACCTACGGAATCTCTGACAGTATAACTCAGCGTCATCAAGCCCCTGATTTAATGCCAACAAGGCTTTTTCAGCTTGATCAGTGACATTAGGCTCATCGTACAATAACCCCAAAGCCTGAAAAAATGCATCAACATCACTCAAAACAGGATCCCCAAGTGTCAGGGAAAAAGCCCAATCCTGAGGATCGCCGCGCAGGAGAGAGATGATAATTTGAACCTGCTGCGCTGCGTTCCCTGAGGACTTAGATTTTAAGGCAAAAAACAATTTACAATTATTTTTGAAATTCTGAAACTTAGCTCGATCCCCTAAAAACAAATCTGGCATGGGGATCCTAGGTTCCACAACAGGCAACCTAGCAAGATATGCAGCAATACTCTGAACCTCAGTGGCAAGCTGATCCACACGGCCAGACAACTGTGCAAACTCCATTGAGAGAAAAAATCCTCCCCAGCACCCAGAGATAGAGGGAAAAAAAAAAATGCAACAAACAGAAAAATATCTCTGACAACTCTGACAACCTTTTTTTTTTTTTTTTTTTTTTTCTTTCACAATATTTTTCCCTTCTGTGAGTACCATATAATTTTCAGTTTTGGCCGGTGATACTGTTATGATTTGGTAGCTGAGGAGTGCAGGTAAAAAAAGGCAATACACCAGAGCAGTTGGAAACTATGAGATTGCAGTACCCTGACTAACCACCACAACTAGAGGCAGCCGTGGAGCGTTCCTACGTTGGTCCTAGACGCCTCGTCACAGCCTGAGAAACTAACTACACCTAAAGATAGATATAGGAAAGCTATCTGCCCCGGAGCAGAACCCCAAAGACAATAGAAAGCCCCCAAACATGTAATGGCGGTTAGACAAGATGAAATACTGACACAGAAAGAAAATAGTATGAGCAAACGCTGGGGCCCAAACTAACTAAATAGAAAAGGACAGGAAGGGTACTTACTGCAATCCCAGAAAACCTGAAAAGCACCAACACCACTAATTTCAAAAACACCTGAGATCACACGACCTCTACCACCTAAATTAGTTCTCTGGTGTAACAAAATCAAAACAGCAGCCACTGAAAAAACTGGAAAAAGCAAAAGTACAAACATCAGTGGCTGAACAAAACTGAGAGGGCAAAAGCCCCGGAGGCGACCTGGAAGGCCCCCACAGAAGTGCAGGACAAAAATGCAAAAATATAGCACAAAAACAAAAAGAAGAAAATGTCTTATCTGTTAGCAGGAGATGCAGACACGACACAGCAGGCTACAAGGGAAACAGGAATGAAGGATTCAGACCAGAACAATTGATCACCGGCAACCCTGATGGGAAGGTGACTCCCTTATATAAGACCAGTCAGTAACACCTGATTCCAGTCCTCACAATCTTCACTGGACAGACCAGCACCGCTTGTAACCACCAGAGGAAGCCTCTGCTCAGAACTCATCTCAAACCCATTCACAACATGCACCCATATTTCTCCCATAGCAGTGCACCCATATTTCTGCCATAGCAGTACACTCATATTTCATCCATAGCAGTGCCACCATATTGCTCCCATAGCAGTGCACCCATATTGCTCCCATAGCAGTGCCACCCATATTTCTCCCATAGCAGTGCACCCATATTTCTCCCATAGCAGTGCACCCATATTTCTGCCATAGCAGTGCACTCATATTTCATCCATAGCTGTGCCACCCATATTGCTCCCATAGCAGTGCACCCATATTTCTCCCATAGCAGTGCACCCATATTACTCCCATAGCAGTGCACCCATATTTCTCCCATAGCAGTGCACCCATATTTCTCCCATAGCAGTGCACCTATATTTCTCCCATAGCTGTGCCACCCATATTTCCCCATAGCAGTGCCACCCATATTTCACCCATAGCAGTGCACCCATATTTCTCCCATAGCAGTGCACCCATATTTCTCCCATAGCAGTGCACCCATATTGCTCCCATAGATGTGCCACCCATATTTCACCCATAGCAGTGCCACCCATATTGCTCCCATAATATGCCACCCATATTGCTCCCATAGCTGTGCCACCCATATTTCTCCCATAGCAGTGCACCCATATTTCACCCATAGCAGTGCACCCATATTGCTCCCATAACAGTGCACCCATATTGCTCCCATAGCAGTGCACCCATATTTCACCCATAGCAGTGCACCCATATTCCTCCCATACCAGTGCCGGCCATACCCCTTCCATTACACCGTCGGGCACACTGTTGCTGGTCACGGTGTCCCTCTTCCTACGTGAGGCTAGTGTGAGGCTAGCCTCTGTTACGGCGCTCTGGTGGTTCCATTATGGCAGCAGGTCCTGGCGGTTTTCGCTGCTGCCAGCACATCACCTACACATTTTGCTTGCTTTGCACCAGACATTTTGTGCCGAGCTTTTGGTGCCGTTTTGGCCCATTGGTTACTGGGAGAGAAGCCCCCTGTCCGGAGGGTCTCGCCTCCCTCTGGGTGAGTGCTTGTGTTTGGATTAATGTGACTCTGAGGATTCTTCCCGTATTCTGCGCATTATATGGACTGATAACCAGCGACCAGGAGCGATCGATGCCGATCATTGACCCTTGTGCACACGGCAGCCATCATTGTTCGGCCGGTCCCGTTGTTGGCACTGGATCTTCCCATGTAAATGGTGGCTGTGCCGCCGACAATATGAGGACAGACCCATCATGTCACCAATCATCGTCCTCATACTTCTGCCTCAGTCCTTAAAGCTGTCGTCCACCTGTGGGAACAGATGTTTCCTTTTTCCTTAAATCCTTGTCTTTTGGGCAAATTTTTGCAATTGGGTTTCTTTAAATATTTGGCACCGTTTTTCTTTTATGGCCTTATATTTCCTGGCACATTCAGCTTTCATGTGGTCTATGGTCATAAATTAGCTGAGAGGAGCTCACAAGCTACAAACTCTTCCATTGGAACGTCAGGACGGCTCACTGATGGATTCTCAGATGACTCTTTCTGCAGTCAGAAGTAGACAGTGCAACTCTGAGGCTGTAGAAGGCAAACGGTGCAAAATGTTTAATGAAGCCCAATTAGAAAAATTATTTTTTAGCGAAAAATACATGCGTTTAAATAAAAAAAATTGAACGGGGTGGGCATCACGGCTCTTTGCAGGGTGGTGGGCTCCACCATCGTTCGG
>JARQOD010000010.1:48936172-49004417 GCA_033576555.1 Oophaga sylvatica | reverse complement strand
CATATTTCTCCCATAGCAGTGCACCCATATTTCTGCCATAGCAGTACACTCATATTTCATCCATAGCAGTGCCACCCATATTGCTCCCATAGCAGTGCACCATATTGCTCCCATAGCAGTGCCACCCATATTTCTCCCATAGCAGTGCACCCATATTTCTCCCATAGCATGCACCCATATTTCTGCCATAGCAGTGCACTCATATTTCATCCATAGCTGTGCCACCCATATTGCTCCCATAGCAGTGCACCCATATTTCTCCCATAGCAGTGCACCCATATTACTCCCATAGCAGTGCACCCATATTTCTCCCATAGCGTGCACCCATATTTCCCCATAGCAGTGCCACCTATATTTCCCCATAGCTAGTGCCACCATATTTCTCCCATAGCAGTCCCA
This sequence comes from Oophaga sylvatica, assembly GCA_033576555.1. Lineage (NCBI taxonomy): Eukaryota > Metazoa > Chordata > Amphibia > Anura > Dendrobatidae > Oophaga > Oophaga sylvatica. The sequence continues at coordinate 49,004,018 of JARQOD010000010.1, read as the reverse complement.
CCCATATTTCACCCATAGCAGTGCACCCATATTTCTCCCATAGCAGTGCACCCATATTTCTCCCATAGCAGTGCACCCATATTGCTCCCATAGATGTGCCACCCATATTTCACCCATAGCAGTGCCACCCATATTGCTCCCATAATATGCCACCCATATTGCTCCCATAGCTGTGCCACCCATATTTCTCCCATAGCAGTGCACCCATATTTCACCCATAGCAGTGCACCCATATTGCTCCCATAACAGTGCACCCATATTGCTCCCATAACAGTGCACCCATATTTCACCCATAGCAGTGCACCCATATTCCTCCCGTACCAGTGCCGGCCATACCCCTTCCATTACACCGTCGGGCACACTGTTGCTGGTCACGGTGTCCCTCTTCCTACGTGAGGCTAGTGTGAGGCTAGCCTCTGTTACGGCGCTCTGGTGGTTCATTATGGCAGCAGGTCCTGGCGGTTTTCGCTGCTGCCAGCACATCACCTACACATTTTGCTTGCTTTGCACCAGACATTTTGTGCCGAGCTTTTGGTGCCGTTTTGGCCCATTGGTTACTGGGAGAGAAGCCCCCTGTCCGGAGGGTCTCGCCTCCCTCTGGGTGAGTGCTTGTGTTTGGATTAATGTGACTCTGAGGATTCTTCCCGTATTCTGCGCATTATATGGACTGATAACCAGCGACCAGGAGCGATCGATGCCGATCATTGACCCTTGTGCACACGGCAGCCATCATTGTTCGGCCGGTCCCGTTGTTGGCACTGGATCTTCCCATGTAAATGGTGGCTGTGCCGCCGACAATATGAGGACAGACCCATCATGTCACCAATCATCGTCCTCATACTTCTGCCTCAGTCCTTAAAGCTGTCGTCCACCTGTGGGAACAGATGTTTCCTTTTTCCTTAAATCCTTGTCTTTTGGGCAAATTTTTGCAATTGGGTTTCTTTAAATATTTGGCACCGTTTTTCTTTTACTGGCCTTATATTTCCTGGCACATTCAGCTTTCATGTGGTCTATGGTCATAAATTAGCTGAGAGGAGCTCACAAGCTACAAACTCTTCCATTGGAACGTCAGGACGGCTCACTGATGGATTCTCAGATGACTCTTTCTGCAGTCAGAAGTAGACAGTGCAACTCTGAGGCTGTAGAAGGCAAACGGTGCAAAATGTTTAATGAAGCCCAATTAGAAAAATTATTTTTAGCGAAAAATACATGCGTTTAAATAAAAAAAATTGAACGGGTGGGCATCACGGCTCTTTGCAGGGTGGTGGGCTCCACCATCGCTCGGGTCTGACAGGTACTTTGTGCTTGTAATACCGTGTTAATGGAGAGGTCTCAGTGTTTGCTGGTCAATGTGTAACCGGTCCTGACCCCAGAGGCTGAATGAGGGGGAGGGAGAGCGACCAGAGGAGGGTCTCTGTGTGTCCTGACCCTGGTCAATCTTCCCAATAAGGGCTCAGTTGTCTCACAGCTGCAGGGCTGCCATGCGAAGGCTCCTGTCCCCCACCATGCCGCACCGAACCAACGTAATCCGCGGATTAATTGTGGCCTCCCTGCTGTCCCTAGCGCTGGGCGACAATGGTAAGAACCGCCCGGTCCCCGTTACATACGAGGTGCCAGTCCCGTTACATACGAGGTGCCAGTCCTGTTACATAGCGAGGTGCCAGTCCCGTTATATACGAGGTGCCAGTCCCGTTATATACGAGGTGCCCTAAAGGTGCCGTCCGTTACTATACGAGGTGCCAGTCCCGTTACATACGAGGTGCCAGTCCCGTATAATACGAGATGCCAGTCCTCTGGCCGGCGGAGACCACACACGGGGAACTGTGTGTAACGCAGCCAGTTATTAGTAGCCCAGTGTGTGAGCGGCCATGCTGTATTGTACGAGGCGAACTGGGCTACCGTGCTGGAGCAGCAGAGTTCTGCCGAAATCCCTGCACCCTCACATAAGCGGTCATACCCAGGAAAGCGTTATCTACACCTATGTGAATGGCCAGGCACATGTCTGGAGGGCCGGAAAGGGGCCAACACCTAGGGTCAAAAAAACGGAGATTTTGTCCCGGTATTTAGGTGTGGGGTAAAGGAACGCCAATGTATGGCTGTCTGTATCTTACCTCTCTATCCATGGAGCTGTCTGATCTGTATTGCCTGTCTCCGCTCGGACGCTGCCTACTATTACTTTACAACATTTGTAACTTGCCTATATGTTATTTCCAGTGAATTGTTGTATTTTTAGACCTGGCGACATCTTTAGTCCCTTTTTTTCTAACCTTCCACCAACTATTTATTACTTTGCACCAGAAGTTTTTAGAAAAGTTTCCATAAAGTATAATAACTGTGGTGCACTGGATATAAGGAACGATGGAACGTGCAACAGGTTATTTTTTTGCCCAAAGTTGCAGTTTTGTGCTTTTTTTTTGCCAAAACCAGAAGTGAATTTGGAAGGACTGAGGCTTGTGTATGAACACGGCGTCTTGTTTTCCTGCTAGATCCACTTCATGCCCATCGGCCCTCTTGGCGCTGATTTGTGCGTTAGTTTTTCAAGCTCTGATTTGCCACATAAGTATAGAGAATGGAGTATGTATCATTGTATCATGGCTTCCTATATGGACATTAGTCGTTGGCTCTCTTTAGGCATTGCTATGTGAACGCACCGACATGTCACCTTGTCTAATCTTCGGGTACTGATGGAGCTGATATGTTGATGTAGATGTTTAATCCAAGAGGCAAGACCCTGGCGACTTCTCCCCGCTCTGCTCCGCTACAGGTGTGTGTATAGGGAGAGACCTGTTGTATCAGATGTTGTATTAGTCTAGTCTTTGCCTGATGAAGAGACCTGAGTAGTCTCGAAAGCTTGCAATTTGTTACCATCTTTTCAGTTAGCCATTAAAAGGTATCAACCACTGAGGACTCTCAACTCTAAATATTTTTCTAGGGAGAGACCTGTCACTCAAGGGGAGTGGGGCGGGGACAGCCTGTCCTGGACCTGCCTCGTTGACTAGTCACATGAGTCTCATGGCCCCCAGCTGTCCTTTTACAAGCCACAGCATTTCAAAGTAAAACAGACTCTGCTGAAATGACGGAGCCAGATTCACTCAGGCACCATGAGTCAGCTGCCACTGGTTTCTTTTTTTATAGAGGGGACCCATTTTTGGGATCCTTACTCAAAAAGGAGACTATTTTCAATGAGTAAGGACCTGCCCTGAAGAACCTGTTTCTTTCTGTGTTACACAGATAACCCTCTTTGAATTTTAGAAAATCAGCTCCATGTAATACTTCATTCCTCCTGCGGAGGAGCTGTAGGGAGACTGGACACTTACTGCTAGGTCTCCTTATAGATCACAGCTGATTGCTGATGATCCTAGCATGGAAAGACGACACTTTGTGATGGCATCTTTTGCCCAAGCGAAAAAAAAAAAACCTTTAACACTGGGATGAGGCATTGTAATGGTGTAATTGTGTGATGTTTGGTCTCTATGTACATTGAGATCATATGAAATGAGTTTTTTGTGCCGCTGATCTCCAATGCACCCAGGTCCTTGCTCTTAACAAACTGTCCGTGCAGCTTCAACAACAATGGTCGCCCATAATGGAGGCGTCTATCGGCCACTGCATTCACTTGGCCGATGTGGCAACGTGTTTGCCAACAGGAAGGACTGAGGAACAGCGAGGACTCGTCTTGTCTTCTCCACGCACGATAAAATGTGATTATTGCTGCGTGCATCCATAATAATCAGTCAGAGGAAGCCGAGCTCTTATTACTATAGTGCTGGCGAAACTCATCAACATCAATTTCATCCATTACGGGCGACCATTGTTTTAAAATGAAAAGTTATATCTACATCCCTAAGACATCCAGGATCATTATAGAGGGTATACACCGAGGTGGGAGTAACCAGCGGATCCACCACAGCCAAACATGAGCTAGAAATGGAAATCTATTAGGGCGCATTATAGATCACAAATTAGCAAACGTTTGTTACTCGGCTTTGTAACCATGCCAGATTTATTACCCCTGTGAAGCACTTATGTTAACACCTGCAGCTCCAATGGAATACCACTATGCATCGCACATAATGCGTCCTGTCCGCAAAACATACCCCCCAGTGGCACTAAATACCAAACTACTGGCTACAATACCTCCCCAACTGTGTCAAGTGCTACAGAGCTACACGAAACACCTCCCCAGAGGAGCCAGAGACCTATCACAGTGCGGCACATAACACCTCCCCAGAGGAGCCAAAGACCTATCACAGTGCGGCACATAACACCTCCCCAGAGGAGCCAGAGACCTATCACAGTGCGGCACATAACACCTCCCCAGAGAGGCCAGAGACCTATCACAGTGCGGCACATAACACCTCCCCAGAGATCTATCACAGTGCAGCACATAACACCTCCCCAGAGGAGCCAGAGACCTATCACAGTGCAGCACATATCACCTCCCTCAGAGGAGCCAGAGACCTATCACTGAGCAGCACATATCACCTCCCCAGAGGAGCCAGAGACCTATCACAGAGCAGCACATAACACCTCCCCAGAGGAGCCAGAGACCTATCACAGTGTGACACATAACACTTCCCCAGAGGGGCCAGAGACATATCACAGTGCAGCACATATCAACTCCCAAGAGGAGCCAGAGACCTATCACAGAGCAGCACATATCACCTCCCCAGGGGAGCCAGAGACCTATCACAGTGCAGCAAATAACACCTCCCCAGAGGAGCCAGAGACCTATCACAGTGCAGCACATATCACCTCCCCAGGGGAGCCAGAGACCTATCACAGTGCAGCAAATAACACCTCCCCAGAGGAGCCAGAGACCTATCACAGTGCAGCACATAACACCTCCCCAGAGGAGCCAGAGACCTATCACAGTGCGGCACATATCACCTCCCCAGAGGAGCCAGAGACCTATCACAGAGCAGCACATAACACCTCCCCAGAGGAGCCAGAGACCTATCACAGTGTGACACATAACACTTCCCCAGAGGGGCCAGAGACATATCACAGTGCAGCACATATCAACTCCCAAGAGGAGCCAGAGACCTATCACAGAGCAGCACATATCACCTCCCCAGGGGAGCCAGAGACCTATCACAGTGCAGCAAATAACACCTCCCCAGAGGAGCCAGAGACCTATCACAGTGCAGCACATAACACCTCCCCAGAGGAGCCAGAGACCTATCACAGTGCAGCACATAACACCTCCCCAGAGGAGCCAGAGACCTATCACAGTGCAGCACATAACACCTCCCCAGAGGAGCCAGAGACCTATCACAGAGCGGCACATAACACCTCCCCAGAGGAGCCAGAGACCTATCACAGTGCGGCACATAACACCTCCCCAGAGGAGCCAGAGACCTATCACAGTGTGGCACATAACACCTCCCCAGAGGAGCCAGAGACATATCACAGTGCGGCACATAACACCTCCCCAGAGGAGCCAGAGACCTATCACAGTGCGGCACATAACACCTCCCCAGAGGACCAGAGACCTATCACAGTGCGGCACATAACACCTCCCCAGAGGAGCCAGAGACCTATCACAGAGCGGCACATAACACCTCCCCAGAGGAGCCAGAGACCTATCACAGTGCAGCACATAACACCTCCCCAGAGGAGCCAGAGACCTATCACAGAGCGCACATAACACCTCCCCAGAGGAGCCAGAGACCTATCACAGAGCGGCACATAACACCTCCCCAGAGGAGCCAGAGACCTATCACAGTGCGGCACATAACACCTCCCCAGAGGAGCCAGAGACCTATCACAGTGCGGCACATAACACCTCCCCAGAGGAGCCAGAGACCTATCACAGAGCAGCACATAACACCTCCCCAGAGGAGCCAGAGACCTATCACAGAGCAGCACATAACACCTCCCCAGAGGAGTCAGAGACCTATCACAGAGCAGCACATAACACCTCCCCAGAGGAGTCAGAGACCTATCACTTTGCTGTCATGGTTTACAATTGGGTATTCTGGATTGTTGGATATCCCTAATTATGCCATTCTGTAGAAATCTAAACGACAAGTACCCAAAGGTCCAGTCCAATAGCTGGACGTTGAGGACCACTGGGTGGCAGACAATGCACTAGTTTACGTCAGGGCCTCATTGACCAGTCCATATTGTGATCCGTCTCCTATCTCCTGCCAGTGTTCATCAGTGAGCAGGAGGCCATGTCTGTCCTGAAACGTTCCCGCAGAGCTAATTCAATATTCGAAGAGCTGAAGGAGGAAATATGGAACGAGAATGTATGGAGGAGATATGTAACTACGAGGAAGCCCGGGAGATAAAGGAGTTAGATGCCGCCACGGTAAGATTATCGTTCATGTGATGTTCATGTGCATGCGTGTCTTATGCTTTGCTGAGGTTCATGATTGAGAGGGTCCGTCCTCCTTCAATACAAGAGACCTGCTGCAAAGTTGTCTTCTGCTCTTGGCCCATCGTGAGGATCCTTTGGCTCTCTGTTTGGCCATTCCAAGATTCAAATCACTGATCCAACTGTTTGATCAGTGAAGGTCCCATCTTTGGGGTCCCCCATGGATTTCCAGAACTGGACTTGTGTCCACTATGGTCCTCTGAAGATCACATCGCGGAGGGGTTGAATGTAGTGGCAGGTCAGATATGATCGCTATCGATCCAAATCTGTGACACTGGCAATGATACTGGAGCGCAGGGTATCTTCAGTGTCATGCAGATGAATCTAGCAGCAAGGCTGAACCTGCAGCTCCATTTTTGTCATTCTTGCAGACCGAGGAGAATGGGGGTCCTATCACTTATCCCCTGGATACTCCTTTTAAGGATTCCATAAAGTTGCATTATGGTGGTGATGACCTGGAGGAAACCCTTCAGTGTGAAGGTCCTATGTCTTCACAGCCCTGTGTTTTCTGTATTTCAGGACGCGTTCTGGCGACATTATCAATGTGAGTAGTGAAGAAAGACATCACTCATCTCAGTGCACTTGTGTCTGTGTGTTTGCTGATTGCCCCATAGTTCAGGGGTCACCGGGGCCCGACATGAAGCAATGCAGATGAGTATATACTGGCACAGCGTGTCCTGGGGGAACAGGACGCCCAGGATCCTGTACACAGACACACAAACATTAACCACAGAAAATACGTTTCAGAGTGTTTTTTGTGTGTTGTTCCGCAGATTTCACCTGTCATATTTGGAGCGTGAACATCACAATCTTTGACTTGTTGCTTCCTTTTCCCAGGCGAAAAAATAGAATCCCAGCACGGGGCCGTATAGGAACGTTTCCCATTTGATAGAAAATGTAAACGTTACTGCCGATTCCCAAAAGAATCTGCATTACGGAAGCCGCAGAAAAAAGGCCCAATGTGAACAGTAACAGTGTTTACCAGCTGAAGTCAATGGGGGACGAATCCTGAGTGTAATTCATAATCCAAGCGAACGTTCCTCTAGCGCTCGTTCACACCATGCAGATGCGCTGCAGGTTATTTCCATCCTGTTTTCCCAGACAGAAAATCTTTGAGTGTTACAATATTAATGCTGTGGATCTAATGTCATAAAATCTACCGCCGCACGTTGCAGAGAAAATGTGCAGCGGAAATTGTCCAGCGCTGCAGATCTGACGTATGCGGAATGAATGGACGCGCTGCTCCAGGAATATTGCTGAACTTGCACTGCGGATTTCCTCCACAGATTTAAGTAAAATCCGCTTTGTGTCCGACGCAGCAAATCACTTTCCGCTGTGGATCTTCGGCGCAGATTTAACTCTTTGCAATGCAGAGGTTGAACTTTGCGGTAAATCTGCAGCAGATTCCAAGTGATCTTGGAGCATCCTCTGCAGGATCCCGGTGATTCTCGTTACTTTCTATAAATGTCGCCTCTTAAATAAATGATCTCTTCCTGCTCGTCTACAGCTTGTCATCCTGAAAAGAAGCCGTCGAGGGAAACCCTGGACCAGTGTATGTCAGGTGAGGAGCCATCCGTCTGTCCATGTCCTCCAGGTGAAGCAGCGAACCACGATCTTATGTCACCCACATGTTCGCTGGCGCTCAGGCACGGTGGGCGCACATGTCACATTCTTATAGTATCTTCATATGAGGACCATGTCACATATGGTTGATCTAGCTCCTGCGACACCGTCCCTCATCTGAGCACACGTTACTCGCAGCAATAACTCTGGTCTCTGCTAGGTGCTAAGTGTCTCCAGCAGCCGGGGGTCTCTGCTATGCGCTAAGTGTCTCCAGCAGCCGGGGTCTCTGCTATGCACTAAGTGTCTCCAGCAGTCAGGGGTCTCTGCTAGGCGCTAAGTGTCTCCAGCAGCCGGGGGTTCTGCTTGCTATGCTGCTACAAGTGTCTCCAGCAGCTGGGGGTCTCTGCTAGGCGCTAAGTGTCTTCAGCAGCAGGGGGTCTCTGCTAGGCTCTAAGTGTCTCCAGAAGCTGAGGGTCTCTGCGGCTGAATAGGGACGTGGGTGGGTGGCAGAGAGGTTCCTTACAGGCCACCCGCTGATCTCTGTGGCACCCAACTCATAGCATCAGCCATTAGCGCCCCACAGTCTCCAGCCGACGGCTGCTGCATTGTTCACTTGACCTTGTTCTATTCAGAGCAGCACTCGTGCAGGAAGGAACCTCTCTCTGTACTTGCATCTCTCTGCAGACTGTCACTTCTGTAGGCCGTCTCTCTTCTGTAGGCCGTCTCTTCTGCAGGCCTACTCTCTTCTGTAGGCCTTCTCTCTTCTGTAGGACTTCTCTCTTCTGCAGGCCGTCTCTCTTCTGTAGGTCTACTCTCTTCTGTAGGTCTACTCTCTTCTGTAGCCGTCTCTCTTCTGTAGGCCTTCTCTCTTCTGTAGGCCTTCTCTCTTCTGCAGGCCGTTTCTCTCCTGTAGGCCTTCTCTCTTCTGCAGGCCGTTTCTCTCCTGTAGGCCTTCTCTCTTCTGCAGGCCGTTTCTCTTCTGTAGGCCTTCTCTCTTCTGCAGGCCGTTTCTCTTCTGTAGGCCTTCTCTCTTCTGTAGGCCTTCTCTCTTCTATAGGCCTTCTCTCTTCTTAGGCCATCTCTCTTCTGTAGGCCTTCTTTTTTTCTGTAGGCCTTCTCTCTTCTGTAGGCCTTCTATCTTCTAAAGGCCTTCTCTCTTCTGTAGGCCTTCTCCCTTCTGTAGGCCTACTCTCTTCTGTAGGCCTTTTTTCTGAAGGCCGTCTCTCTTCTGTAGGCCGTCTCTCTTCTGTAAGCCTTCTTTTTTCTGTAGGCCGTCTCTCTTCTGTAGGCCTTCTTTTTGCTGTAGGCCGTCTCTCTTCTGTAGGCCGTCTCTCTTCTGTAGGCCTTCTCTCTTCTAAAGGCCTTCTCCCTTCTGTAGGCCTACTCTCTTCTGTAGGCCTTCTTTTTTCTGAAGGTCTTCGCTCTTCTGTAGGCCTTCTCTCTTCTACAGGCCGTCTCTCTTCTGTAGGCCTTCTCTCTTTTGTAGGCCTACTCTCTTCTGTAGGCCGTCTCTCTTCTGTAGGCCTACTCTCTTCTGTAGGCCTTCTCTCTTCTGTAGGACTTCTCTCTTCTGCAGGCCGTCTTTCTTCTGTAGGACTACTCTCTTCTGTAGGCCTTCTCCCTTCTGTAGGCCTACTCTCTTCTGTAGGCCTTTTTTCTGTAGGCCGTCTCTCTTCTGTAGGCAGTCTCTCTTCTGTAGGCCGTCTCTCTTCTGTAGGCCTTCTTTTTTCTGTAGGCCGTCTCTCTTCTGTAGGCCTTCTTTTTTCTGTAGGCCGTCTCTCTTCTGTAGGCCTTCTTTTTGCTGTAGGCTGTCTCTCTTCTGTAGGCCGTCTCTCTTCTGTAGGCCTTCTTTTTTCTGTAGGCCTTCTCTATTCTGAAGGCCTTCTCTCTTCTGTAGGCCTTCTCTCTTCTGAAGGCCTTCTCTCTTCTGTAGGCCGTCTCTCTTCTGTAGGCCTACTCTCTTCTGTAGGCCTTCTCTCTTCTGTAGGCCTTCTCTCTTCTGTAGGCCTTCTCTCTTCTGTAGGCCTTCTCCCTTCTGTAGGCCTACTCTCTTCTGTAGGCCTTTTTTCTGTAGGCCGTCTCTCTTCTGTAGGCAGTCTCTCTTCTGTAGGCAGTCTCTCTCTTCTGTAGGCCATCTCTCTTCTGTAGGCCTTCTTTTTTCTGTAGGCTGTCTCTCTTCTGTAGGCCTTCTTTTTGCTGTAGGCCGTCTCTCTTCTGTAGGCCGTCTCTCTTCTGTAGGCCTCTCTCTCTTCTAAAGGCCTTCTCTCTTCTGTAGGCCTTCTCCCTTCTGTAGGCCTACTCTCTTCTGTAGGCCTTCTTTTTTCTGAAGGTCGTCACTCTTCTGTAGGCCTTCTCTCTTCTACAGGCCGACTCTCTTCTGTAGGCCTTCTCTCTTTGTAGGCCTACTCTCTTCTGTAGGCCGTCTCTCTTCTGTAGGCCTACTCTCTTCTGTAGGCCTTCTCTCTTCTGTAGGACTTCTCTCTTCTGCAGGCCGTCTCTCTTCTGTAGGTCTACTCTCTTCTGTAGGCCTTCTCCCTTCTGTAGGCCTACTCTCTTCTGTAGGCCTTTTTTCTGTAGGCCGTCTCTCTTCTGTAGGCAGTCTCTCTTCTGTAGGCCTTTTTTCTGTAGGCCATCTCTCTTCTGTAGCCGTCTCTCTTCTGTAGGCCTTCTTTTTTCTGTAGGCCGTCTCTCTTCTGTAGGCCTTCTTTTTTCTGTAGGCCGTCTCTCTTCTGTAGGCCTTCTTTTTTTCTGTAGGCCGTCTCTCTTCTGTAGGCCTTCTTTTTTTCTGTAGGCCGTCTCTCTTCTGTAGGCCTTCTTTTGCTGTAGGCCGTCTCTCTTCTGTAGGCCGTCTCTCTTCTGTAGGCCTTCTTTTTCTGTAGGCCTTCTCTATTCTGAAGGCCTTCTCTCTTCTGTAGGCCTTCTCTCTTCTGAAGGCCTTCTCTCTTCTGTAGGCCATCTCTCTTCTGTAGGCCGTCTCTCTTCTGTAGGCCTACTCTCTTCTGTAGACCTTCTCTCTTCTGTAGGCCTTCTCTCTTCTAAAGGCCTTCTCTCTTCTTAGGCCTTCTCCCTTCTGTAGGCCTACTCTCTTCTGTAGGCCTTCTTTTTTCTGAAGGTTTTCGCTCTTCTGTAGGCCTTCTCTCTTCTGCAGGCCGTCTCTCTTCTGTAGGCCTTCTCTCTTTTGTAGGCCTTCTCTCTTTGTAGGCCTACTCTCTTCTGTAGGCCGTCTCTTTCTGTAGGCCTTCTCTCTTCTGTAGGACTTCTCTCTTCTGCAGGCCGTCTCTCTTCTGTAGGTCTACTTTTTTCTGTAGGCCGTCTCTCTTCTGTAGGCCATCTCTCTTCTGTAGGTCTACTTTTTTCTGTACGCCGTCTCTCTTCTGTAGGCCATCTTTTTCTGTAGGCCGTCTCTCTTCTGTAGGCCTTCTTTTTGCTGTAGGCCGTCTCTCTTCTGTAGGCCTTCTCTCTTCTGTAGGCCTTTTCTCTTCTGTAGGCCTTCTCTCTTCTGTAGGCCGTCTCTCTTCTGTAGGCTCTCTCTTCTGAGGCCGTTTCTCTTCTGTAGGCCGTCTCTCTTCTGTAGGCCTTCTCTCTTCTGAGGCCGTTTCTCTTTCTGTAGGCCTCCTTCTAGCTCTCTTCTGTAGGCCTTCTCTCTTCTGTAGGCCTTCTCTCTTCTGAAGGCCGTTTCTTTTCTGTAGGCCGTCTCTCTTCTGTAGGCCTACGCTCTTCTGTAGGCCTCTTCTTTTTCTGTAGGCCTTCTCTCTTCTGAAGCCTTCTCTCTTCTGAAGGCCTTCTCTCTTCTGCAGGCCGTCTCTTTCTGTAGGCCGTCTCTCTTCTCTAAGCCATCTCTCCTTTACAGGATTTCTTTCCCCTGCAGACTGTCTCTCTTTACAGATTGTCTTTCCTCTGCAGGCCATTTTTCCTCTGCAGACTGCTCTTCTCCGCAGGCCATTTCTCCTCTGCGGACTTTCTCTTCTCTGCAGCCATTTCCCTCTGCAGACTATCTCTTCTCCGCCGTCCTCGCTGCACCTTGGTTATAACTACTAGTGATAATGGTAGACATCGCGTAGCTCTCCGTACCCGCGGTATCGCTGCTGTGTGACCTCCCTCTGTTCCTGATTGACAGGTGACTGTGCGGAAGGAATGGGTCAGAATTACTTAGGAACCATCAGCGTCACCATGTCAGGGCGAGAATGTCAGTACTGGGCCAGTAACTTTCCTCATAAGACTAAGTAAGTATTGGGTTCACATTACTTGTACATTTCTCATCTTAAAGTGCGTAAATACTATCGTTTTAAAAAAAAAACTACCGTTTTGTGCACACAGCTCCTATGCAGAGATATGTGTCTCCATAGATTCCCACTGCAGACAAACTAATCTGATCGCGCAATCGCGTCACTTACATGTGCAGATGAAGGACAGCAGTCACTGGCCATGAACATGCATAGGTTTGCATGGGAGCTGTATACACACAACGAGTGTTTTTTTTTTAATGAAAACTGTTTGCAGAGTTGCTTATTTCTTTATTTTAGTTACACTGGAGCTATTAAAATAGGGGGCTGCAAAAGTATCCAGGCCTTACGGACCGGCTGGGGGTCTCCTGACCTGAACTGAGCAGCCTCATAGGAATGAAGGCAGTTGTCACATTGGGATCAGGAGACCCCCGGCGAGTCCGTGCATCGCGGGCAAAGTACTGACGGTTGTGTGACATGGACCTTCTGGTCAGCGCAGGGTCCGGGAGGGTCGGACAAATCTTCTTAAGTTTATGCCGAGAGATCGACCCTAAATCCGAGCTGTTCGGTTGTCCCCTCTCTGTTCTCCAGGATAAACCCGGTCACCCACCCGCTCTACAACCTGACGGAGAACTACTGCCGAAACCCGGATGACAACAACCTGGGGCCCTGGTGCTACACCAAGGACCCCGAGAAACCCCGAGAGGAATGTTCAGTGCCTCTATGTGGTAAGTGGGGCCGTGCTTTCCACGAGGGCCGTCCTCCCGATCCGGAGACACAGCAGCAACTTTTCCAGAAGTTTCTGCCAATGACAGTAGCAGCAATGTACAGGAGATAAAATCTGCAGCGGACAGTGCGTGTCGCCGAGTATTTCACGTCCTGATCGTGGCAGATTTTGATGCAGATTTTGCTCCATTTCTACCTGCACTGTAAAAATACGGCCTGAAAAGTCATCCGTTACTACCGGCTTCTGTAACCCCCCCGGGTCATAGCTTCAGGTGGTGCAGACCACCAGTCACCCCCAATCTCCGATGACTGGAGGGGCTCATAGACCCTCTGCCGTAGACCCCGGGAAGTTAGCCTCCGGTTACACCGATGGCGATCCGCCATCTTATTGTAGACTCTTACGTGAGAGTCTGCGGCTTCAGCTGTCTGAGAACTACAACTCCCATCATCGGGAGACGCTCAGAGTGAGGAGGCCACCAAATAGTAATCACTTCCCTCCAGCCATGATCTAGGTTTGGTGAATTCAGGGGGTCTCTGTGTAGCCCGCGGGGGTCTCTTTTTTTTTTTTACGTTGGTAATGCCCAAACACAATATAAATTATTAAAATGAAGCCTCTTGGAAAAGAAGTTCTGCAGCAGATGAGGAATAATTTATTTAACTATGAAGAGGAATGGAGGGAGGCGTCGGTGCGGACCACGATGGAGCCGGCACAGGGCCCATGTGCTGCCCACCAGGTTTGGACACGGTTTTCGTTGACCAGTGATCTCCCACCTTTGGCTTTCCATCTGTTATGATATCGTACTACAACACCCAGCATGCACAGACAGCAGCAAATTGGGGGTCGTTTACTCCCAGTTTTTGTCCCTATAGGTAAAAATGGCTTCACAGTGGAGACAATTGTGAAAGTGTCGAAAACTGATCGGAAAGAGGAGACCCCCTGTGTGAAGAACCATGGATTAGAGTATGAGGGCACCCTGGCGTTCACCGTGTCAGGACTTCCGTGCCTCCCCTGGGACTCGCCATCGGTGGAGATGTACAGCCGTGAAAAGTTCAGGAAAGATGTCGTCCTGCAGGAGAATTACTGCAGAAACCCCGACGATGACGACGAGGGCGTGTGGTGCTACGTGTCTCACACCAACATGACCTTCGAGTATTGCCCCCTCAATTATTGTGGTAAGTGACCTCCTGTAATGTCCTCCCTCCTGCCGCCATCGCCCGTCCACTATATGATTCATAGTTCCCACTGCCCCTTCTGTATGTGGAGCCCTAGACAGCTGCCCACTGCTCCGACCCACTGTCCCAGCCTGGCTGCAGGACCATCGGGTGCACGGCCCACTGTCTAAAATGATGTAGGGGGTCTTTCCTCTCTGTATCGGGGGTTAGAGTCTGAGTATATACTGTATGTCCTGCAGAGAGCTCCATAATAACGCAACGTGCAGTGAGCGTCCCCTAGTGGTGGCAGAAGGCAGCCATTGTTTCAACCATCGAGTGTATGTTTATGCAGAAGATTTGGAGCTTTGTGTCAGAAAAACAATCACTTGATCGACGGGGTCACGTGCCCAGATGGCTGGGACTAAAGAGATCGAATACAATCCAGTATAAAGGAAATAAGTATTTTACTAAAAAAAAAGTTAAAAATAATTGAAATAATAATAGAACAAAAAAGAATTACGGTAAAATAAAATTGTAACAATAATTTAAAAAATGAATAAAAAATAAATATCTACGGTGAACATATACTACGTGTGTGTATACAGTATATATATATATATGATTACAAAATATAAAAGACTAAAAATTCTAAAAAATGCTAATAATAAAAGGAAATTACGTAAAAGTAAAAAATGTACAATAGAAAAAAAAAATATATATATATATTAAAAACTATAATAAATGGTTAATTAAAAAAGATGATCTCAAATGTTTTGTGTCGGAAAAATAATTACATGATCGACAGGGTCACGTGCCCAATTGGCTGGGACTAAAGAGATCGAGCAAAATCCAGTAATAAAGGAAATAAGTATTTTATTTGTAAAATAATTTAAATAATAAACTAACATAAAAGAACTAAAAATCCACAATAAGAAAAATTCTAACCATTAAAAATATATATTTATTTATATATAAATTATAACAAATAATACAAAGAAATTAAGTAAAAGTAAAAAATGTACATTAAAAAAATCTATATTAAAAACCATAATGAATGCAAAATAAAAAATAATGCTGGCAAATCCTAACCAAACTGTAGCATAAGAGTGAAAAAAAATAACAAAATCTTTTACTTTTTTATTTTACTTTAATAGAAAAGTTCATTTAAATGTTGGAAATTAAACTGAATCTTTTTTTTTTTTTACTTGAGGTCAGAATTGAGAATAGAAAAGAACAGCGATACGACGAACACGGTGAATTTGTGGCCAAAAATAACAATAAAAAATTAGTTTAATAATCTAGAGAATATGAAAAAGAATAAATCGAAGATGTTTTTCCGGCCCATGCAAAAAAAAAATCAGAACGATAGTCGCGTCCCAGAATGTGTCCGGGGCGGAGGAGGGTTCAGATTATTTGGGTTTATTGGGTTTGTTCTCACTTATTTGCTTCTTTTTCATGTGACTCGTGGATCCGTCTCCGCCATCTTGGCCTTTGCCCGTATTCGCCGGCTGACACCTGTCGCTGGCAGACAGACCCCTAGATGAAGAGCCCGTTACTGTCCAAGCGGGCCGGACAGACGCGACACAACAACCGATATTTTTTAATGAGAAGACCTTTGGCCAAGGAGAAGCCGGTGAGTAGAGAGCTGTGTGTGGCCGACCACAAGGGGGCGACACCGCTGGGTCTCCACCATACCAGGGGCCCCCACCTGCCCGGAGAAGTGGGGTCCCATATTCCTCACTTTTGATAAATTCTTTGGTGTCCCATAAATTTTTTTTCGAGATGCTCCTGGGCTACTAGAATGGACTCAGTGTAAATAAGTACACCCTGACAGTCCACGTCATGCCGAGCGTCATGATCAGGAAGAGACCACCAGGGAAACCATGTCCAAGCATACGCCAGACCCCACGGAGCGCAGCGCAGCCCGTGCCGCGCGTCCTGCTTCTGCCCACTTGTTGGACGCGGTTATGCAATGGGGAATGGGCCTACAGGGGATGCGGCTTTTTTTTGGGGGGGATGGCTTGGGGGCCGGAATTTTAACCCGATCATCGTTGGTTCTATTTCCCGCAGTTTGTGGATTGAGGCCGCTCTTTGAACAGAAGAAAATCGCTGATAAGAGCGAAGGGGAGCTGCTGCAATCCTACATCCAGGGCCGGATCGTGAAGGGAGAGGAAGCCGAGCAAGGCAGCTCCCCATGGTAACTCCGCGGGGCCACACCGCGCCTCTCCGCATCCCATCTTCACTCTTACTTTACACTAAAGCTCCTCCATAGTCAGCATGTTTGTTTTTTTTTTTTTACAGAGGAAATCATCAACAAGTAGGTAACAATCTGTTATTCTTGTCCCTGTCCACGCCTGTCTAACCGCTTGGATGCCGCAGTGGTTATTGACTGTGGCATCTAAGGGGTTAAACTGCAGAGACAGGGATTCTCAATGTATGGCACATCAAGAGACCGCCAGAACGATGGTGGTGGGTGTAACAGGTAAAAAGTGGTTATCCTGCTTGCTGATAGATGTCAGGGCAACTGCTGCTGATTGTTTCCAGATAGTATGAACACAAGTTACAACAGCGTGGAAAGAATTGTGGGTGGTGGCGCTCCAGGGTGGCTTCACCTTGCTGATGGTTTCCCTCATCCTCTCTCTTCTTATGACCACATGAACCTTCTATCTCGCCGATTTCTGCTCCTAGGCAGGTGATGCTGTTCAAGAAGAGCCCCCAGGAGCTCCTGTGCGGGGCCAGTCTGATCAGTGACCGCTGGGTGCTGACCGCTGCTCATTGCATCTTCTATCCTCCATGGGATAAAAACTTCACCTCTGACGACCTCCTGGTCCGGATCGGAAAACATTACCGAGCCAAGTAAGAGCACAATGTGATGGGATGTATATGGCAGTATTATATTGGTACTATATGATGGAATGTATATGGCAGTATTATATTGGTACTATGTTATGGGATGTGTATGGCAGTATTATATTGGTACTATATGATGGAATGTATATGGCAGTATTATATTGGTACTATGTGATGGAATGTATATGGCTGTATTATATTGGTACTATATGATGGAATGTATATGGCAGTATTATAGTGGTACTATATGATGGGATGTTTATGGCAGTATTATAGTGGTACTATATAATGGGATGTTTATGGCAGTATTATAGTGGTACTATATGATGGGATGTTTATGGCAGTATTATATTGGTACTATATGATGGGATGTATATGGCAGTATTATATTGGTACTATGTGATGGGATGTGTATGGCAGTATTATATTGGTACTATATGATGGGATGTTTATGGCAGTATTATATTGGTACTATGTGATGGGATGTGTATGGCAGTATTATATTGGTACTATGTGATGGGATGTTAATGGCAGTATTATAGTGGTACTATATGATGGAATGTTTATGGCAGTATTATATTGGTACTATGTGATGGGATGTGTATGGCAGTATTATATTGGTACTATGTGATGGGATGTTAATGGCAGTATTATAGTGGTACTATATGATGGGATGTTTATGGCAGTATTATATTGGTACTATGTGATGGGATGTGTATGGCAGTATTATAGTGGTACTATGTGATGGGATGTTAATGGCAGTATTATAGTGGTACTATATGATGGAATGTTTATGGCAGTATTATATTGGTACTATGTGATGGGATGTGTATGGCAGTATTATATTGGTACTATGTGATGGGATGTTAATGGCAGTATTATAGTGGTACTATATGATGGGATGTTTATGGCAGTATTATAGTGGTACTATATGATGGGATGTGTATGGCAGTATTATATTGGTACTATGTGATGGGATGTTAATGGCAGTATTATAGTGGTACTATATGATGGGATGTTTATGGCAGTATTATAGTGGTACTATATGATGGGATGTGTATGGCAATATTATATTGGTACTATGTGATGGGATGTTAATGGCAGTATTATAGTGGTACTATATGATGGGATGTTTATGGCAGTATTATATTGGTACTATGTGATGGAATATATATGGCAGTATTATATTGGTACTATATGATGGGATGTATATGGCAGTATTATAGTGGTACTATGTGATGGGATGTTTATGGCAGTATTATAGTGGTACTATATGATGGGATGTTTATGGCAGTATTATAGTGGTACTATATGATGGGATGTTTATGGCAGTATTGTATTGGTACTATGTGATGGGATGTGTATGGCAGTATTATAGTGGTACTGTGTGATGGGATGTATATGGCAGTATTATATTGGTACTATATGGCATCTGAAATTGCTACAAATGACTTGCAGGGCTACATTGCTTGTTGCCCAAAGTTCGGCCCTTGGAGCGCAGCACACGTTGTTACAGCCCATAGAAATGCACAGAATTGTGTAGAACGGTCAAGAAACGCTTTTTGGAGGCCATTATTGTGCCCATCTCTGTTTTCTTTTCTCCATCCAGATACGAGAGGACAACAGAGAAGATTCTTCAGCTGGAACGGATCATTGTCCACCCTAAATACAACTGGAAGGAAAATCTTGACCGAGATATCGCACTCATGCAACTGAGGAAACCTCTGACCTTCACGAATTATATCCATCCAGTGTGTCTCCCCACCAAGGAGATTGTGCAGAAGTAAGGACCCCCGTATCTACCAGCCGATGGTCTCCAAGCTCCTAGTATCTGACCTGCTCTACATCAATGATGTCTTTCAGGTTTCTGCAGTCTGGGTTCAAAGGTCGGGTTTCGGGTTGGGGGAATCTTCAGGAGACGTGGAGCACGGGAGGACCACAGTTACCGGCTGCCCTTCAGCAGATAAACCTTCCTGTGGTTGAACAGGAGAAATGCAAGGCATCCACCAAGATTAAAGTGACCGATAACATGTTCTGTGCCGGTGAGCAGCTTCTTCCCCAACGACTACTTCATGTGTGTCTGGAAGCCACGGTGTGCCATCTTTCCACGACGGACTGTCCGTCATTCTTCTTGAGATGATGCCCATTTTTTAGATGCAAGTGTGCAAAATTAAACTATCGCATCAATGAATTTTCTATAAATCAATCGTACGTGCGGGTACAAGAAACTTTGTAATATATCTTAGCAGAGAAATCTGCTTTTCTCCACTTACGAGCCACTTCACCCACCCAAATTGCAGTTGTGTAATGACGTCTATGGAGATGGAGGGATAATTGAAAGAGCAAGGAGAGAGATTAGCACAGATGGGGCTAGTTTTTTTTTTCTCACAATCAAATCTGAATTTACAGCTACACTGCTCACTACTGTGTAAAGTCCTCCCATGCTTTCTAGTATTTTCTCAACTCATAACTGTTTTCACAGCTACACTGCTCATTACTACTGTATAATATCCTCCATGCCACTGCCTGTTTGTTCTCACCACATAACTATATGGACAGCTTCACTGCTCATTACTACTGTATAATATCCTCCATGCCACTGCCTGTTTGTTCTCACCACATAATGGACCGCTTCACTGCTCATTACTACTGTATAATGTCCTCTATACTGCTACTTTCTAGTGTTTTATCTCACTCCAATGCTGGATTCACAGCTACACTGCTCAGTACTACTGTATATCCTCCACACTACTGCTTTTTCTGACCCCTTAACTGGATGCACAGCTACATTGCTTATTACTGCTGTATAATGTGCTCCATATTGCTGCCTTCTAGTTTCTTCTAAACTCATAACTGTCTTCACTGCTCAGTACTACTGTATATTGTCCTCCATGCTGTTACTTTCTAGTGTTTTAGCTCACTTCAGTGCTGGATTCACAGCTACACTGCTCAGTACTACTGTATATTGTCCTGCACACGTGATACATAGCAGAGCAGGGATCCGTCACGTCTGTATGTGCTGTGTGTAGGAGACATCACAGCAGAGTATCTCCACCCGATAGCGCAGAGAACTGAAAAAAGATCCCACAGAAAGGAAAACTAGTGAAAAATACAGGATACCAGTCACATAACAGAAAGTGTTGACTCTTGTACACACAGCAGCTTATTCCGAACCTGGAATGACAGGTACACATGAAGGTGATGTTTCGTCCTGACATCTTACCCATTGTTGTAGGTTACAGTCCAGAAGAAAGCAAGCGAGGAGACGCCTGTGAAGGAGACAGCGGAGGCCCCTTTGTCATGAAGGTTGGTGTTTATCGATGACATTTTCTACCATTGTGATTGACAACTACTTCTTCTACACTGGGGAAAAAGCTAAAAAATGGGATTACTGCACTGGGGTCCAGCCCACCTGATCCTCCCTGTCCATTTCTCACCATCAGTGGAGCGTTTATGGGTGAGATGCCGAACTTGGTCTCATGTCCTTTTTCTTTCTAGGATCCCATCAGCAAACGTTGGTACCAGATGGGCATTGTGTCTTGGGGTGAGGGATGTGACCGTGACGGAAAGTATGGCTTCTACACTTCTGTACATCGCTTGCGGAAATGGCTTATGAAAGTCACAGAGCAATAACCCCTCCGATACCCGTCCTGACTGTCCCGCATCAGGTTTTAACCCTTTGGCTCCTGAAAGCACAGCACCCATCCCCCCCCCCCCAGATTATGTATTTCTGCTCGTCAGTAAAATATTTTTAAACTTTTCGTGTCATCGCAAATTCACTCTAAGTGCTAAGAACATCAGTGTGCACCCTGTAGGACAGGCCTGGACGCTCCTGCCGGACCCCATTACCCCAAGGAAACAGCCAACCTGTGTAGGACAGTCCCAAGGCTGAAGCACGATGCTCGGACGGCCCACGGTGCTCCGGAGCTGAACTCCACGTCTGGAGACCCGTCTAAAGTCCGGGCCGTGACGTACGGATGTCTGAATACAGGTTTAGGGCGTAACGTTATGCCGTCCATCTCCCTACATGGAGGAGACATCCAGACATGAAGCAACTGCCCGAATACACGAAAGCAGATCTCGTTATACAGTCACCCTCAGCCTGTTGTGTGAGCAGTTACCTCTCATTAATACTCTTAAAAGTTGTTTGGTCTCAAAAATACCAGCATACATCCATCCCATCAGGCAAGAACAGCGCCAAAGCCCATGACGTAAAGGGCACTGCATTCGTTATTTTGTAATACTCCATTTCCCCTCTGGAGGCGCTGTAGGGAAATTGAAACACTTGACAGGCTCCTCAAAGATTACCATTGGTTAGGGGTCCCCAGCAGTGGGAGACCTCAGGACTTTCCATAGAAGACTCCATGTCTTCGAGCAGCAGACTGACCAATATGGACCTATGAGACGGCGGACAAGTTCTCCGCCATGAACCAAAAATCGCAGTGCTCGCTAGTCGACAAACGCGTGTAATGGCAGGGACTTGTGGACCAGTCCACACCGAGACAGTCACATCCCAACTCGCATAAAGGGGTTTCAGGCCGTCTACACTCAGCCTTTAGGCAGTTTATGATCATGTCAGGCTCAAGATTTACTGCGGCCCCTTTATCCTTGGGACCACTGGTGGTCCCAGCAATAAGCATCACCTAATAACCCCAATCATTGGTACCTGGCAACTTGATATTTGGTTTTCCCATGAACGACTTGCTGGAGAATCACATGTATGAGGAATCCACAAACCTTCTGATCCAAGTGTTCGGTATCTGAAGACCATTCCCCTCCCAGAAGAACGGCATGATGGTTCTCTAGCGTCACCTACAGGTACCGGCCCTATATGTCTGTCCTTGAAGCAATGCACCATTTTGTCTGAAACTACACAACAGTCCCGACCTGCGACATTCATCTGTGGTGGATGTCGGTTGTGGGTTTAGTGGGTGCCGGCTGTATTATACAGCCAGCAACAGTTTCCAATGTCAGCGATCGGCCGCAGCTCAGACCATTTAAATGCCACTCAATTCTGACAGCAGCAATTCAGTGGAGTGATGGCATCCTGTGACCCTTCCAGAAGCGACACCGACACCATACACCCGAATGTTGTGTTACCGAACAAGACAAAGTCCACAAAACATTAAGAAGTTACAGCCGTCCCTGACATTGCAGGTAACTAGTCTACTAGCCGTCAGCACATCGATCCCTCGTACACAAGAATTTATGATGGAGTGGAAGCTTTTAAAATGAAGTTTTTTTTTATTTAACGGCCCATGAAAATGAAAAGCCAAACGTTATGGCTCCGAGCGAGGACTGAAGCGGCCGGGCGGCGGCACCGGGCCTTGTGGATTAGTTACTGTAATGTACAGGTCCAAATACATCAGTGCAGCCGGAAAACCGTGCCATTTACACAACGCAATCACTCGTTTCAAACTTTATTTACAAAAAAAAAAAAAAAAGTTTCATGCCATGCCGGACGATTCCATACAGAATCAGCGATCCACTGCTTTATGTTAAATTAAAAGCAAGTCAAAAAACAGCCACGAAGCGACAAGTATTAGAGCCGCGGAAATGGACGATTAAAACCGGATGGGGAAAAAAAGAAAAAAAAAAAAAACCAGTTCTGGAACAGGATGAGACGTCTGTACACTAAAACACACGGGGAGTCAGAACAGCAATATATATATGTACAATACTCAACCACTAATGTCGCTCGCTTCCCCCGAACAGAGAAATGCACAGTATGATACATAAAACAATAGTTTACAATAGGCCTAGACGAAGCCCCGCCCCACCCCCCGAGACAAAGACCCCCGAGAGTGCGCAGACGGAAGAGATGGCAGAGGGCCAGGAAATCACTTTCGACTGCTTTTAATTCGTTCCAGTCTCTTTTTCAAGTCGTCAATGTTTGAGGCGGAGGCCGCGGAAGAGGTGGACGAGGTGGTGCTGGCGTGAGTCTGGTTGGAGTCTAGATCTAAGTGCTGGAACTGCTCACGCGATTCCCGGAGCTGGGAGAGTTTGCTGTGCAACATGTCTGTGGACGATACCACCGATGGAGTAGAGGTCTTCGAGAGCAAGGAGCTCAGGGGAGGCCTCTCATCCTGCTGGAAGGCAAGGTATTACACACGTTAAAGGGGTTAAGCCAAGACGTAGACCCCCATGGAGGATCCGACACCCTGCACTGATCAGCAAAACTTCATACACTGTAGTGGCCAATGTCAGTACTGCAGCTCAGATCATATTCACTGCAATAGGAGCTGAACTGCAGGACTGAGAACGGCCACTACATGGCATGTATAAAGCGGCAGCCTATATAGAGCGACGGTGTTAGAGGCTGCAGCGTTCAGACCAGGGGACATCGCCGTCCATGCGCTGGAGATGTAGAGGCCATATCCCACTTTACCTTTGCATTGTCGAGCCCACACCTCTGGCGCAGTATTTTCAGCCTCTCCAGGTAGACGGACGGTCCGACCTCCTCGCCATTAGAATTTGTAGTGAGTGGAGCGGCGGTGGTGACGGATGGTGGAGCATTGATCTCTGTCACGTGCAGGGAGATACCTATCAGACACGGCAGCTGATGAGATCACAGCGGTAAACGCACGGGACCGCAGACCGGTCTCAGGGCCTCACCTGCGGAGGAGGTAATGCGAGCCTTTCCTTCCCGCTCCATCTCAATCAGACGGAGACCACGCTCCACATAGCTCTGGAAGAACTGGGAGGAATTCTTCAGGAACGGTTCAATGTCGGCATCAGAATACTTCTTCTTGTACTCGTACAGCTCCGCCAAACCCTAAGGAGGTGGATGGAATAATGAAAGGAAATATATTATTGTTGTTCCCCACTGATAAGTTAAGAGGGGTGAACGGTGAGCAAAAATACTAGAGGGAGAGGTATCATGTACGGGAAACACTATCACGGGGGAGAAATACCAATACATACGAGACGCGCCCCCCTGATCAATAAAAATACTAAAGGGAGCGGCGTCATGTACGGGAAACACTATCACGGGGGAGAAATACCAATATATATGAGATGCGCCCCCCTGATCAATAAAAATACTAGAGAAAGCGGCATCATGTATGGGAAACACTATCACGGGGGAAAAAGACCAATATATATGAGACGCGCCCCCCTGATCAATAAAAATACTAAAGGGAGCGGTGTCATGTATGGGAAACACTGTATCACGGGGGAAAAAGACCAATATATATGAGACGCGCCCCCCTGATCAATAAAAATACTAGAGGGAGCGGCATCATGTATGGGAAACACCGTGTCACGGGGGAGAAAGACCAATATATATGAGACGCGCCCCCTGATCAATAAACATACACGATTTATTAAAACATGGCCTACACAGCATTGGCTGACCGTTATGTGACCCAGTGTCTCATTATTGGGGTATCTATCGGTCATATTTCCCTTCTATGACACTCACCCTAGTTCTCTTGTAGGGATTATACATCAGCATAGTGATACTTCTCCATTGGCATTACAAGTTTAGTGTTCAGTGCATGATATAACTACGCCACAGTAATAGCAGGCGATATAAACACGCAGACAAGGTGCAGGGCACCCACACCCCAGGAAATGCATATAGCCCCCCATTTGTCCATTGGTGTTAATAAAGCGTGTATTTTTATTGATTAACCAGGAGTGCGCATCTTCTATGTATTGGTCTTTGTCTCCCCTTGAATTTCAGTGGGAGGCCGACCCCTGGGACCTCCAGTAATCAGCAGAATGAGTCACCAATAGACTGGAGCAGCCGTGTGGACGCTCGACCACCAGCAGTCCCATAATTGATGGAGTGGAGGTCGGGCGTGTGCACCGCTGCTGCTCCACTTTAATGGGGGCAAGTGTGCAACATTGTACCCATCGCTGTAAGGGGGCACTACCTTCTCCATGTGACGACCCCTTTAAACACTATCCCCCCACTACTTGACGCCGCTCTTACCTCCTTTGTGTTCTCTTTGGATCCAATCTTTTTGAAAATCTCGGCCAGGAAGTCGCTAACATTCGCTTTTGAAACTTTTTCCTCCTCGAGAAAACACAAACCAGACGCTAAGTCTGCACATCTATGGTAGAGAGCGCGCTCGTCTACACGCAGTACTGACACCCACCCCGCCATATAATGGCAGAACGCCACTCACCGTGCGGGACGCCCCTTCTCCGTCTCCTTGTCGGACTTTGAGCCGGTGCCGTCCATGGAGTGCTTCATTACTCTCAGGAGATGGGCCTCCAGCTCAGACTCGTGCTTGTTCTCGATCATGCTCAGGTGATCCATGATCTGCAAACACGACGGACATTGCAGACACCCATGGTGCGCCCACAGCGGCCCTCGTCAGGGTCCCGGATTATCCGCTTACCTTCAGGCCCTTCAGCTTGCACAGGGTGTGCAGCAGAGTTTTCAGGGTTCGCATGGGCAGCTCACTCTTGTGTTGCTTCAGCTTCTCTTTGGGCAGGACCCTCATGAAATTATGGATGTCCAGCAGAATTCTGTCCAGATTTATGTTATTGATGGCTTCAGGGAGAAGTCGTATCATCCGCCACAAGCACTGCAAGCAAAACCACGAAGGAACGTGACGTCTGACACCGGAGGGAGAATAACAGATAGACTGTCCCATCGCCTTCCTCTTCAGCCAGAGATAAGAAGCCCCAGATGGGACAGTCGCTTGGCAATTGAAAATATGGTTAGGTGCTCACGCCCAAACCCCCAAATACTCTGGAGAAATCCTGGAAATTTAATTCAATAATCACAAGTAAGGAACGTTACCTTCATAACGAGTTCCGAGAACTTGGGCGAGCTGGCGGTCGCAAGCAGACTGTCCTGAAGGAGCACCAGAAGAGCGCTGCAGGGACAGACACACGGGGTAAAGTCCGCAGAAAGTCTCCCCCAAATACAAGTAGCAAACCACCATTATAAATGAATCCTGAGGACTTACCTCAATATATTAGTCTGGTCAGACTTCTCCAGCACTTTCACCACCAGCAGGTTGACTGAACGCACCACTTGCTGCCCTTCTTCTAGATCCTCCACCCTGGAGTCGAGCATTAGAGTGATGAGACCATGCATCAAATCCTTCAGGACTCCGGTGGACGCTTCTCGGGCCAGACTTTCCATCTGAAAAAGCTAGAAAAAAAAATAAAATAAAAAAAGGTCAAAAACGCATCACAAAGCTGCAACCGGATGAGAATTCCCACAAAGGGCCCCAATTATTTTGTACCGA
This sequence comes from Oophaga sylvatica, assembly GCA_033576555.1. Classification (NCBI taxonomy): domain Eukaryota; kingdom Metazoa; phylum Chordata; class Amphibia; order Anura; family Dendrobatidae; genus Oophaga; species Oophaga sylvatica. The sequence continues at coordinate 48,977,910 of JARQOD010000010.1, read as the reverse complement.
TATCATGTTGCCGATGATGCAGCTGTACAGACGGACAATATCCTCCTTGTCCAGCCGCTCGTCCGCCATGTGTGTGTTGTACACCAGACGCAGCTGCATGAAGGTGGCGATCAAGAACTGATCGATGTGACCCGACATGGCTTCCGCCTTGTCCTCCTGACGCAAAACTTCATCAATCTGAAAACATTTATCGGAATCAGACAAAAACCTGAAGTTCTGCTCCATGAGAGGAGAGATGTCTGGCCGCGGTTACCTGGGCCAAGGCTTGTATACTGGTGTTAATGTCACCGCTGGCCACTTGTGAAATCACGAAGTTGATGGTAGAAGCGGTGTTACTGTGCATGTCGTCAAAGTGCGGGGACACGGCACGAATCCTGTGCGGAACAATGGTCACAGTCAGAGCAAAGAAGGGGTCCAGTCCTCAGCTATAAACTCTGGAGATGTGGATGCTAATAAATGTCGGTATCAAAGGAGCCATTAGTAGAAGAGCAGCAGATATTCAGGCAGGGAGAGCATGCGCTTGTTCTTAAGGATGGGCCCATACTGATCGGATAATCAAGGGGTTCTCCTCGCACACCAGCGCTCCGAGAATCAAAAAGACGGATTTTGGTAAGAACTTACCTGTAAAATCCTTTTCAGCGAAGGAAGGAAAGGAGACACACTAGTAATGACTAGTGGGTAGGCGGAGCCCAGATAGGATTGACACCTCAGATTAAAAAGCATGTTGACCGGCCCCTCCAGCTCGGGCTCCTCCTACTCCTGCTTCTTCAGTCGTACAAAAGCTTAGGGAAGAGCAAATATCACCAGCGGAGAAACATAACCCCTTCTGAAGGACTTCAGAAAAAAGCAAGAATACAGGTTATGCATGCATGTAGGCAAAAAAACCACACAGTTCCAGGTACTACTCACTGGACCTGACCACCGCGATGAGCTGGCAATGCTGGAAAGGAGCCGTAGCGCGTCAACCTCAGTCCAGATAATCGCTATCAGAAGAGGGTCACGCCGCATCTGAAAACACATCAACACACTTCTGCCATGGGCGGGTGCTGTGTCTCCTTTCCTTCCTTCGCTGAAAAGGATTTTACAGGTAAGTTCTTACCAAAATCCGTCTTTCAGCAGCAGAATGGAAGGAAAGGAGACACACTAGTAATGACTAGTGGGACGTCCCAAAGCAGTCCAAAAATTAAGGGTGGGAATATAACCAAGAAAAAACAGGCAGAATCCCAACAACCTTGGTAAATGCGCAACAGGCGCCAAATACAAGTTAACTAGAACTTTACACTACAGCCGCCTGTAGGACCCTGCGTCCTAAGGCCGCATCAGCGGAAGCACTGACGTCCACCTTATAAAACTTTGTAAACGTGTGGACGGAGCGCCAAGTCGCCGCTCGGCAGAGCTGAGCTGCCAAAGCCCCTTGATGAAAGGCCCACGATGAGGCCACAGCCCTCGTGGAATGAGCACGAATCTTAAAAGGGCAAGGTTCGCCTTTAAGTCGGTAAGCCTCCAAAATGGCTGACCGAATCCAACGAGCTATAGAGTCCTTGGAAGCTCGTTGACCACGTCGACGACCTGCTGGAATCACAAACAAGGAGTCTGACTTCCTAAAACCTTGAGTAACAGACAAATAGAACTTCAAGGCCCGCACTAAATCCAATGTGTGCAAAACCCGTTCCTTTGAATTCCTCGGGCCCGGGCAAAGTGAAGGCAAAACAATATCCTGGTTAACATGGAATTGCGACACTACCTTAGGTAGAAAGTCGCCCCGTGTGCGAAGCACTACTCGATCCGGGTAAAATTCCAGGAAAGGAGGCGAGCAAGAAAGAGCCGCCAACTCAGAAACCCTTCTCAAAGAAGTGACTGTGACTAGGAAGGCAACCTTCCAAGAAAGCAAAGAAAGGTTAGCAGAATCCATTGGCTCAAAAGGCCCATGCTGAAGAGCCTCCAGGACAAGGTTGAGCCGCCAAGGAGACACAGGTGCCTTCCGCGGCGGAAACTGACGGGTTACCCCGCGAAAAAAGGAGCGCACGCCCTACGCGAGGCGATAACTCTCCGGAACAACAGGGACAGGGCAGAAACCTGACCCCTCAGGGTGCTAACTGCCAAACCCTTGTCCAGCCCGTACTGTAGAAAAACCAACAGATTGGGAATGGAAAAAATCCTCGGGTTCCTTGAAGAACCCAAACACCACGAGAAGAAGGCTTCCCAGGTCTTGTGGTAAATTCTAGTAGTAGCCGGACCTCTGGCAGCTCGCAGAGTGGCAATGACTTCGGCTGAAAAACCTCTACGGGTCAGTATTTCGGTCTCAAGAGCCACGCCGTCAAACGCAGAGACTTCAAGTCCGGATGACGGACAGGACCCTGGGTTAACAGGTCCGGGCGAAGAGGAAGTGGAAATGGCGGTGCTGCCAAAAGCGACACCAGTGTCGAGAACCACGTCCTCCTTGGCCAATCTGGGGCTATCAACATAGCCGGGATTCTCTCCAGTCTGATCCGACGCAGCACCAGAGGAAGTAAGGATATCGGCGGAAACACATAGATTAGCTCGAATCGGTCCCACGGGGCCACCAGAGCATCCACCGCCACAGCCTTCGGGTCCTTGTACCTGGACATGAAGGTCGGCAACTTGGCATTGGACCTGGATGCCATCAAATCCACTTGGGGAACTCCCCAAAGGGAGCACAGCAGTGCAAAGATCTCAGGATGAAGACTCCATTCTCCGGGATCCATCTTCTCTCGACTGAGGAAGTCCGCCGTGGTATTCTGAACTCCTGGAATGTGAATCGCAGAGATGGCTGGTACTCTGTCCTCGGCCCAATTCAGGATCCGAGACACTTCCACCATGAGCCTGGAACTCCTCGTCCCGCCTTGGTGGTTGATATACGCGACCGCCGTTGCGTTGTCTGTCTGCACTCGGACTGGTAGACCGCTCAAAGGGACCATCCAGTGTTGGAGGCAAAGAAAAATTGCCCTCAATACCAAGATGTTGATCGGTAGAACAGACTCTTCCGATGACCATACTCCCTGAACCCAGAGATCGTTCCAGACACCCCCCCAGCCCGTCAGGCTGGCATCGGTGGTTATGACCGACCACCTCGGAGGAAGGAAAGACTTCCCCAGTGATAACGTTCCTGGACGTGACCACCAACTTAGGGACTCTCGCACCCTGCGAGAGATGAGGATACTGCGATCCAGTGCAATCTGCGATCGATCCCAATGACTCAGAATGAGCCTTTGGAGGGCTCTGGAATGAAACTGGGCAAACGGAAGCGCTTCCATGGAAGCCACCATCAGACCTAAAAGGCGCATACACTTCCGAAGGGACATTGCTGTGAAGACTTCATAGTCTGTACATGTCGAAGGAGACATGCCCGCTTGTCTGGAGGTAGGGACACCACTGCCCGTACCGTGTCGAAATGCATCCCCAAAAACAGGATAAACTGCGACGGTTCCAGAGACGACTTCTCCCAATTGACCAGCCACCCGAAGTCCTCCAGGAGCTGAAGGGATAGATTGCGAGCCGTCACCGCCTCCTCCTTTGAGGACGCCACAATCAAAAGGTCGTCCAGATAGGGAATAATCGTGACTCCCTGTCTTCGAAGAATTGCCATGAGAGGCGCTAGAATTTTTGTAAAAACTCTGGGCGCTGAAGCCAAGCCGAATGGCAGGGCCACAAATTGGTAATGGTCCTGACCTATGGCAAAACGAAGGAAGCGCTGGTGAGCCCTTCCGACGGGAACATGCAAATAAGCGTCGCGAATGTCGATTGACACCAGAAAGTCGTTCTGCGACAGGGTTGCCACAACGGAGCGAAGTGACTCCATGCAGAATTTTTGGATGTGGACATGCTGATTCAATCTTTTGAGATCCAGAATAGGACGAAATTTGTCCTCTTTTTTGGGGACCACAAAGAGATTTGAATAAAAACCTTTTCCCCGGTCCTCTGTCGGAACCGGTATTACTACACCCTTCTGCAGAAGGAATTCCACCTCTCGCAGCAGAGCGGCAAATAGCTCGGGCTCTGACGGAATGCGAGACTGGCAAAAACTGTCTGGGGGTCGAGATGAAAACTCTATGAAATAGCCTGCTGACACAACTCGCGTTACCCAGGAATCCGGAACGCGGGAAATCCAATTCGCCTTGAATTGGAGCAGGCGACCCCCCACTCGAGAGCCCTCGAGTGAGGACCTGGCGTCAGTCTGCCTTGGCGGGCTTCTTGTCAGTTTCCCGCTTGTCTTGACGAAAACTTTGTTTCCAAGGGGTGCGGGATTTCTGAGAAGACTTCTTTCCCGAAAAAGAGGGACGACCCGATCCCCAAGAAGACTGACCGGATCGTCCCCTAGACCGAAAATACTGCCGACCATTACCGGCACTAGGTCTGCCAGACGTAGAAGCCATAGCCCTTCGCTGTGGTAAAGCCGCTTGTTTAGCCTTTGCCTTGGCAATCAGCTCTGTGAGATCAGATCCAAATAGCTGACCACCCTTGTAGGCTAAAGACAGTAAACCCTGCTTGGAAACCGCGTCCCCGGTCCACTGTCTAAGCCACAATGCTCTTCTGACTATGACCGCTGAGGATTGCGTCCTGGATAATAATGACGCAGTATCCAGACCTGCATCACAGCTATATCGGGCTGCAGTCTCCAATAAATCGAGAAGTCCATCTACCTCGGATAATGGAGATCTATTTTGCAACGCCTTCAGTAAACGGACCAACCAGCACAGGGAAGCCTTAGAAGCACACATGGATCCTAGTACTGCTCTGAATCCATGACCTGCAGCTTCATAGATGGATTTCGCCGCCATCTCCGTTTTTCTGTCCAGCGGCTCTTGCAGACTCGCTTTCCCTTTAACCGGAAGCAATGAGGATTTACTAAGCTGGATAAAGGAACACCCACTTCAGGAGAAGGAATCCAATTATCCGTCAATTCCGTTGAACACGGATATAATGCTTCAAAGAACCGTGTCCCTTGAAAACGTTTATCTGGACACAGACGTTCCTTCTCCACTACCGTATTAAGCTCTTCCAGAGCCGGTAATGTTGACCGTGACTTATGGTACTCCTGGTTCATGCGGCCTGACTTACCAGGCCGTGTAGTTACCTCCTCCGGTAACTGTAACGCCTCCCTCATAGCTTCAATTAAAGCCTCTGTTCGGCTCACAAGAGAGAAAGAATGTCCCTGCCGATCCTCCTTATCCGAATCGGATAACTCCCCTTCTGAGTTTGAAGGAGAACCCTGTCCGCATTCCATATCAGATACCTCTGATTCGCTACGCGGAAAAGATGGCACCGGCCTGCGCCGCTTCCTGTCATGAGAGGATCTAGCTGACACCCACTGACCTAAAAGGTCAGACAAGCCATTAATTGACTGAGCGATGGCATCTAATTTGGTATCGCTGTAAATCGCAGCGCTTGATGCCGTCGAAGTCTGCGTATCAGATACTTGCGACTGATCCTGTAGCGGATCTGGCAGATGGTTCGCACCTTCCGGACCCTGAACCGACATGTCAGCAGTAAATGGCAGGTCAAAACCCTGTTAGTAACTGGAAACAGTGTGGTTACTAAGCAGACTGAGCAAGTACGCTGAAGGGTTAAAGCTCTTAAAGAAGAGAGTTACCCCAGCTATCTCTCATATATAAATAACCTCCTGCGTTCTGATCCCTACCGGTAGAACCTGCGGCGGTTATTGCTGAAAGGGTTAACCCTTCATAGGGGTTAATGCCGCCAACTCCCTAATAAAATAAAAGGAGTGTGCGAGTCCCAGGTCTCTAGAAGAGAACGCGGCTGCAGATAAACGCTATCTGTCACTTGGAACACAGATAGGTTCTGCGCTGTGGGGTGATGATATTCACTCACCCAGCTGGCCTCGGTGAAAGTATACCTTAAACAGGAGGAACAGAGCATGAGGAGCCCGGAGCCTCTGTAATGGCCGCCGCGCTGAGAGAAGCCGGAAGAGAAGGACAGTGAAGCTGCAGTCTCCTCAGAGCGATTCCTGTCACAAAAAGAGCGGGAAGCGTGAAGCCACGCCCCCCTCCGGCTTCAGAAAACACGGATTTTGGTAAAGACTTACCTGTAAAATCCTTTTCAGCGAAGGAAGGAAGAGAGACACAGTATTCATTACTGATGGGTAGGCGGAGCCCCAGATCAGGATGTTACCTCAGATCAAAAGAGTGATGACTGGCTGGCCCCTCCAGCTCGGGCTCCTCCTACTCAGCTCCAGTCGTACCAAAGCTTTTAGGAAAAGAGCCAAGATCACCAGCGGAGCAACATAACCCCTTCTGAAGGAACTTCAGAGAAAAAACACAAGGATACAGGTTATGCATGCAAAGAAAGCCAAAAACCACAGAGTTCCAGGTACTACTCACGGAACCTGACTACTGCGATGAGCTGGCGATGCTGGAACAGAGCCTTAGCGCGCTGACCTCAGCCCAGATAATCGCTATCAGATAAGGGTCGCGCTGCATCTGAAAACATCAACACACTTCTGCCGTGGGAGGGTGCTGTGTCTCTCTTCCTTCCTTCGCTGAAAAGGATTTTACAGGTAAGTCTTTACCAAAATCCGTGTTTCAGCTGCAGATGAAGGAAGAGAGCCACAGTATTCATTACTGATGGGACGTCCCAAAGCAGTTCAAAAATAAGGGTGGGAAAAAACCAACAAAAGGCAGAAACCCAACAACCTTAACAACAAAGCGCAACCAGCGCTAAACACAAGTTCATCCAGAACTTTAAACTACAGCTGCCTGCAGGACCCTACGTCCGAGGGCTGCATCAGCGGAAGCACTGACGTCCACTTTATAAAACCTTGTAAACGTGTGGACAGAGCGCCAAGTCGCCGCTCGGCAAAGCTGCACTGCCGAAGCACCTTGATGAAAAGCCCACGATGAAGCCACAGCTCTCGTGGAATGGGCTCGAATCTTAATCGGGCAAGATTCACCCCGAAGACGGTAAGCTTCCAAAATAGCTGACCGGATCCAACGAGCTATAGAACCCTTGGAAGCTCGTTGACCACGCCGACGACCTGCCGGAACCACAAACAGGGAGTCCGTCTTACGAAAACCTTGAGTAATAGATAGATAAAACTTCAAGGCCCGCACTAAATCCAATGTGTGTAAATCTCGCTCTTTCGTATTCTTCGGATCCGGACAGAGTGAAGGCAACACAATATCCTGGTTAACATGAAATTGTGACACCACTTTAGGCAAAAAATCACCCCGAGTGCGAAGCACTACACGATCCGGAAAAAACTCCAGAAAAGGAGGCGAACAAGAAAGAGCTGCCAATTCAGAAACTCTCCTCAAGGAAGTGACTGCAACAAGGAAAGCCACCTTCCAAGAAAGTAAAGAAAGGCTAGCAGAAACCATAGGTTCAAAAGGTTTATGCTGAAGAGCCTCCAAAACAAGGTTGAGCCGCCAAGGAGACACGGGTGCCTTCCGCGGCGGAAACTTACGAGAGATACCTCGGAAAAAGGAGAGCACGTCTCTATTCGAAGCAATGGTTCTCCGGAACAATAAGGACAGAGCAGAAATCTGACCTTTCAGAGTGCTAACTGCCAAACCCTTGTCTAGCCCATGCTGCAGAAAAGCCAACAGGTTGGGAATGGAAAATTTTCTCGGGTTCCGAGAAGACCCCAAACACCACGAAAAGAAGGTTTCCCAAATTTTGTGGTAAATCCTAGAAGTAGCCGGACATCTTGCAGCACGAAGGGTAGCAATGACCTCGGCTGAAAAACCTCTACGGGTCAAGATTTCGGTCTCAAGAGCCACGCCGTCAAACGCAGGGACATCAAGTCCGGATGACAAACGGGCCCCTGAGTCAACAAGTCCGGTTGAAGAGGGAGTGGAAACGGAGGTGCCGCCAACAGCGACATTATTGTCGAGAACCACACCCTTCTTGGCCAGTCTGGAGCTATCAGAATAGCTGGAATTCTCTCTAGTCTGATCCGACGCAGCACTAGAGGAAGTAAGGATATCGGCGGGAATACATAGATCAGCTCGAACTGATCCCACTGAGCCACTAGAGCATCCACCGCCACCGCCTTCGGGTCCTTGTACCTGGACATGAATGTCGGTAACTTGGCATTGGACCTGGATGCCATCAAATCCACTTGGGGGGTTCCCCAGCGAGAGCACAGTAGTGCAAAGACTTCCGGGTGGAGGCTCCATTCCCCGGGATCCATCCTTCTGCGACTGAGAAAGTCCGCTGTAATATTCTGAACCCCTGGAATGTGAATCGCCGAAATGGCTGGTACATTGGCCTCTGCCCAAATCAGAATTCGGGACACCTCTACCATGAGTCTGGAACTCCTTGTCCCACCTTGGTGATTGATATACGCGACAGCCGTCGCATTGTCTGTCTGCACACGGACTGGCAGACCGCTCAAAGGGACCGTCCAATGTTGGAGGCAAAGGAAAATCGCCCTCAATTCCAGGATGTTGATCGGAAGCACAGACTCTTCCGGTGACCATACCCCCTGAATCCAGAGATTGTTCCAAAACACCCCCCAGCCCGTCAGGCTGGCATCGGTGGTTATGACTGACCACTTCAGAGGGAGGAAAGACTTCCCCAGGGAGAATGCCCCTGGACGTAACCACCATTCTAGAGAATCCCGCACCGCGCGAGAAATGGTGACACTGCAATCCAGCGATTGCGACTGATTCCATCGACTCAAGATGAACCTTTGAAGAGTCCTGGAGTGGAACTGGGCAAAAGGAATTGCCTCCATGGACGCCACCATCAGTCCCAGAAGACGCATACACTTCCGTAGGGACATTGCCGTTGAGGATGTCATAATCTGTACATGTCGAAGAAGACATGACTGTTTGTCTGGTGGTAGGGAAACTACCGACCGAAACGTGTCGAGATGCATTCCCAAAAAGAGAATTGTCCTCGATGGTTCCAGGGACGACTTCTCCCAATTGACCAGCCAACCGAAGTCTTTCAGAAACTGAAGAGACAAATCCCGAGCCGTCAACGCCTCCTCCTCCGAGGAAGCCACGATCAAAAGATCGTCCAGATAAGGGAGAATCGTAATCCCCTGTCTTCGAAGGAGTGCCATGAGGGGCGCGAGAATTTTTTGTAAAGACCCTTGGCGCTGAGGCTAAGCCGAACGGCAGAGCCACGAACTGGTAATGATTCTGACCTATGGCAAATCGAAGAAAGCGCTGATGAGCCTTTCCGATGGGAATATGCAAATAGGCGTCGCGAATGTCGATTGACACCAGAAAATCGTTCTGTGACAGAGCTGCCACAACGGAACGAAGCGACTCCATGCGAAATTTCCGGGCATGGACATGCCGGTTTAATCGCTTGAGATCCAGAATCGGGCGAAATTTGTTCTCCTTTTTGGGAACTATAAAAAGGTTGGAATAAAAACCTTTCCCTCGGTCCTCTGACGGAACCGGTATCACTACACCCTTTTGTAGTAGCGATTCGACCTCTCGCTGTAGAGCGACAACAAGCTCGGGTTCCGACGGAACGCGAGATTGACAAAAAACATTTGGGGGTTGAGAAGCAAACTCTATGAAATAGCCTGCCGACACTATCCGCGTTACCCAGGAATCTGGAACGCGAGCCATCCAAGTCTCCTTGAAAAGAAGCAGGCGACCCCCCACTCGAGAATCCTCGAGTGGACCCCTGGCGTCAATCCGACTTTGCGGGTTTCTTGTCAAGTTCCCGCTTGTTCTGGCGGAAACTCTGCTTCCAGGGAGTACGAGTTTTCTGAGAGGATTTCCTTCCTGAGAAAGAAGGACGACCCGATCCCCACGAGGAGTGACTAGATCGTCCTCGGCCCCGAAAGGACCGCCGACCACTATAAACACCAGGCTTACTGGACACCGAGGCCATGGCCCTTCGCTGTGGTAATGCTGATTCCTTCGCCTTAGCCTTGGAAATCAGCTCTGTGAGGTCGGATCCAAAAAGATGGCCACCCTTGTAAGGTAAGGCCAACAACCCTTGTTTGGAAACTGCGTCCCCGGCCCACTGTCTGAGCCATAAAGCTCTTCTGACTGTGACCGCTGAAGCTTGCGCTTTGGCCAGCAGAGATGCCGTATCCAGACCGGCATCAAAGATATAACAGGCTGCCGTTTCTAACCATTCACAAGTTTCCCGTATCTCAGATAACGGAGATTCATTTTGCAACTCCGTCTTCAGACGTGCCAACCAGCTTAGAGAAGCTCTAGCAGCACACATGGATCCTAGCACTGCTCGAAATCCATGACCCGCAGCCTCATAGCTTGCTTTTGCCGCCAATTCTGCCTTTCTATCCAAAGGCTCCTGTAAGCTCGCTTTTCCCTTAATAGGGAGTAGAGAGGATTTACTAAGCTGAGACAAAGACACATCCACTTCAGGAGCAGAAGTCCAATTAGCCTTTAACTCCGTAGAGCAAGGATAAAGTGTATCAAAGAAATGCGTTCCATGAAAACGCTTATCTGGACATAGACGTTCCTCCTCTATTACACCATTAAGCTCATCCAGAGCTGGCAATGTTGTGCACGAAGCACGGGACTCCTGGAAAATGCGTGCTGATTTACCAGGACGACTAGTTACCTCCTCCGGTAACTGTAGTATATCTCTCATGGCTTCAATTAATGCCTCCGTACGCTTCGCCATAGAGGAACGCCCCTGCGGCTCGTCCGCATCTGAATCGGATATTTCTCCATCCGAATTTAAAGGGGAACTCTGCCCAATATCAGATACATCTGACTCGCTCCGTGTAGAGGCCGGTAACGGCCTGCGTCGCTTCCTCTGAGAGGAATTAGCAGACACATATTGACCTAAAAGGTCAGATAAGTTATTAATCGATCGAGCGATATCATCCAATTTTCCACCGCTGTCGACCGCAGCGCTAGACGCTGTGGAGGTCTGCGTATCTGATTGCCGCAATGGCACTGGGACGTGATCCGCGGCATCTGAACTCTGTTCAGACATGTCTCACCTGTATGAGCAGGTCAAAGCGGTAATACCAGCAAAAACACGGATTTTGGTAAAGACTTACCTGTAAAATCCTTTTCAGCGAAGGAAGGAAGAGAGACACAGTAATTCATTACTGATGGGTAGGCGGAGCCCCAGATCAGGATGTTACCTCAGATCAAAAGAGTGATGACTGGCTGGCCCCTCCAGCTCGGGCTCCTCCTACTCAGCTCCAGTCGTATCAAAGCTTTTAGGAAAAGAGCCAAGATCACCAGCGGAGCAACATAACCCCTTCTGAAGGAACTTCAGAGAAAAAACACAAGGATACAGGTTATGCATGCAAAGAAAGCCAAAAACCACAGAGTTCCAGGTACTACTCACGGAACCTGACTACTGCGATGAGCTGGCGATGCTGGAACAGAGCCTTAGCGCGCTGACCTCAGCCCAGATAATCGCTATCAGATAAGGGTCGCGCTGCATCTGAAAACATCAACACACTTCTGCCGTGGGAGGGTGCTGTGTCTCTCTTCCTTCCTTCGCTGAAAAGGATTTTACAGGTAAGTCTTTACCAAAATCCGTGTTTCAGCTGCAGATGAAGGAAGAGAGCCACAGTAATTCATTACTGATGGGACGTCCCAAAGCAGTTCAAAAATAAGGGTGGGAAAAAACCAACAAAAGGCAGAAACCCAACAACCTTAACAACAAAGCGCAACCAGCGCTAAACACAAGTTCATCCAGAACTTTAAACTACAGCTGCCTGCAGGACACTACGTCCGAGGGCTGCATCAGCGGAAGCACTGACGTCCACTTTATAAAATCTTGTAAACGTGTGGACAGAGCGCCAAGTCGCCGCTCGGCAAAGCTGCACTGCCGAAGCACCTTGATGAAAAGCCCACAATGAAGCCACAGCTCTCGTGGAATGGGCTCGAATCTTAATCGGGCAAGATTCACCCCGAAGACGGTAAGCTTCCAAAATAGCTGACCGGATCCAACGAGCTATAGAACCCTTGGAAGCTCGTTGACCACGCCGACAACCTGCCGGAACCACAAACAGGGAGTCCGTCTTACGAAAACCTTGAGTAATAGATAGATAAAACTTCAAGGCCCGCACTAAATCCAATGTGTGTAAATCTCGCTCTTTCGTATTCTTCGGATCCGGACAGAGTGAAGGCAACACAATATTCTGGTTAACATGAAATTGTGACACCACTTTAGGCAAAAAATCACCCCGAGTGCGAAGCACTACACGATCCGGAAAAAACTCCAGAAAAGGAGGCGAGCAAGAAAGAGCTGCCAATTCAGAAACTCTCCTCAAGGAAGTGACTGCAACAAGGAAAGCCACCTTCCAAGAAAGTAAAGAAAGGCTAGCAGAAACCATAGGTTCAAAAGGTTTATGCTGAAGAGCCTCCAAAACAAGGTTGAGCCGCCAAGGAGACACGGGTGCCTTCCGCGGCGGAAACTTACGAGAGATACCTCGGAAAAAGGAGAGCACGTCTCTATTCGAAGCAATGGTTCTCCGGAACAATAAGGACAGAGCAGAAATCTGACCTTTCAGAGTGCTAACTGCCAAACCCTTGTCTAGCCCATGCTGCAGAAAAGCCAACAGGTTGGGAATGGAAAATTTTCTCGGGTTCCGAGAAGACCCCAAACACCACGAAAAGAAGGTTTCCCAAATTTTGTGGTAAATCCTAGAAGTAGCCGGACATCTTGCAGCACGAAGGGTAGCAATGACCTCGGCTGAAAAACCTCTACGGGTCAAGATTTTGGTCTCAAGAGCCACGCCGTCAAACGCAGGGACATCAAGTCGAACTGGATTATGACAAATGGATATTGGCGGAATACATAGATCAGCTCGAACTGATCCCACTGAGCCACTAGAGCATCCACCGCCACCGCCTTCGGGTCCTTGTACCTGGACATGAATGTCGGTAACTTGGCATTGGACCTGGATGCCATCAAACCCACTTGGGGGGTTCCCCAGCGAGAGCACAGTAGTGCAAAGACTTCCGGGTGGAGGCTCCATTCCCCGGGATCCATCCTTCTGCGACTGAGAAAGTTCGCTGTAATATTCTGAACCCCTGGAATGTGAATCGCCGAAATGGCTGGTACATTGGCCTCTGCCCAAATCAGAATTCGGGACACCTCTACCAAGAGTCTGGAACTCCTTGTCCCACCTTGGTGATTGATATACGCGACAGCCGTCGCATTGTCTGTCTGCACACGGACTGGCAGACCGCTCAAAGGGACCGTCCAATGTTGGAGGCAAAGGAAAATCGCCCTCAATTCCAGGATGTTGATCGGAAGCACAGACTCTTCCGGTGACCATACCCCCTGAATCCAGAGATTGTTCCAAACACCCCCCCAGCCCGTCAGGCTGGCATCGGTGGTTATGACTGACCACTGCAGAGGGAGGAAAGACTTCCCCAGGGAGAATGCCCCTGGCCGTAACCACCATTCTAGAGAATCCCGCACCGCGCGAGAAATGGTGACACTGCAATCCAGCGATTGCGACTGATTCCATCGACTAAACGATGAACCTTTGAAGAGTCCTGGAGTGGAACTGGGCAAAAGGAATTGCCTCCATGGACGCCACCATCAGTCCCAGAAGACGCATACACTTCCGTAGGGACATTGCCGTTGAGGATGTCATAATCTGTACATGTCGAAGAAGACATGACTGTTTGTCTGGTGGTAGGGAAACTACCGACCGAAACGCGTCGAGATGCATTCCCAAAAAGAGAATTGTCCTCGATGGTTCCAGGGACGACTTCTCCCAATTGACCAGCCAACCGAAGTCTTTCAGAAACTGAAGAGACAAATCCCGAGCCGTCAACGCCTCCTCCTCCGAGGAAGCCACGATCAAAAGATCGTCCAGATAAGGGAGAATCGTAATCCCCTGTCTTCGAAGGAGTGCCATGAGGGGCGCCAGAATTTTTGTAAAGACCCTTGGCGCTGAGGCTAAGCCGAACGGCAGAGCCACGAACTGGTAATGATTCTGACCTATGGCAAATCGAAGAAAGCGCTGATGAGCCTTTCCGATGGGAATATGCAAATAGGCGTCGCGAATGTCGATTGACACCAGAAAATCGTTCTGTGACAGAGCTGCCACAACGGAACGAAGCGACTCCATGCGAAATTTCCGGGCATGGACATGCCGGTTTCAATCGCTTGAGATCCAGAATCGGGCGAAATTTGTTCTCCTTTTTCGGGAACTATAAAAAGGTTGGAATAAAAACCTTTCCCTCGGTCCTCTGACGGAACCGGTATCACTACACCCTTTTGTAGTAGCGATTCGACCTCTCGCTGTAGAGCGACAACAAGCTCGGGTTCTGACGGAACGCGAGACTGACAAAAAACATTTGGGGGTTGAGAAGCAAACTCTATGAAATAGCCTGCCGACACTATCCGCGTTACCCAGGAATCTGGAACGCGAGCCATCCAAGTCTCCTTGAAAAGAAGCAGGCGACCCCCCACTCGAGAATCCTCGAGTGGACCCCTGGCGTCAATCCGACTTTGCGGTTTTCTTGTCAAGTTCCCGCTTGTTCTGGCGGAAACTCTGCTTCCAGGGAGTACGAGTTTTCTGAGAGGATTTCTTTCCTGAGAAAGAAGACGACCCGATCCCCACGAGGAGTGACTAGATCGTCCTCGGCCCCGAAAGGACCGCCGACCACTATAAACACCAGGCTTACTGGACACCGAGGCCTGGCCCTTCGCTGTGGTAATGCTGATTCCTTCGCCTTAGCCTTGGAAATCAGCTCTGTGAGGTCGGATCCAAAAAGATGGCCACCCTTGTAAGGTAAGGCCAACAACCCTTGTTTGGAAACTGCGTCCCCGGCCCACTGTCTGAGCCATAAAGCTCTTCTGACTGTGACCGCTGAAGCTTGCGCTTTGGCCAGCAGAGATGCCGTATCCAGACCGGCATCAAAGATATAACAGGTTGCCTCCCGTATCTCAGATAACGGAGATTCATTTTGCAACTCCGTCTTCAGACGTGCCAACCAGCTTAGAGAAGCTCTAGCAGCACACATGGATCCTAGCACTGCTCGAAATCCATGACCCGCAGCCTCATAGCTTGCATTTGCCGCCAATTCTGCCTTTCTATCCAAAGGCTCCTGTAAGCTCGCTTTTCCCTTAATAGGGAGTAGAGAGGATTTACTAAGCTGAGACAAAGACACATCCACTTCAGGAGCAGAAGTCCAATTAGCCTTTAACTCCGTAGAGCAAGGATAAAGTGTATCAAAGAAATGCGTTCCATGAAAACGCTTATCTGGACATAGACGTTCCTCCTCTATTACACCATTAAGCTCATCCAGAGCTGGCAATGTTGTGCGCGAAGCACGGGACTCCTGGAAAATGCGTGCTGATTTACCAGGACGACTAGTTACCTCCTCCGGTAACCTGTAGTATATCTCTCATGGCTTCAATAATGCCTCCGTACGCTTCGTCATAGAGGAACGCCCCTGCGGCTCGTCCGCATCTGAAACGGATATTTCACCATCCGAATTTAAAGGGGAACTCTGCCCAATATCAGATACATCTGACTCGCTCCGTGTAGAGGCCGGTAACGGCCTGCGTCGCTTCCTCTGAGAGGAATTAGCAGACACATATTGACCTAAAAGGTCAGACAAGTTATTAATCGATCGAGCGATATCATCCAATTTTCCACCGCTGTCGACCGCAGCGCTAGATGCTGTGGAGGTCTGCGTATCTGATTGCCGCAATGGCACTGGGACGTGAACCGCGGCATCTGAACTCTATTCAGACATGTCTCGCCTGTATGAGCAGGTCAAAGCGGTAATACCAGCAAAAACACTATGCGGTTTTTTTTTTTTTTTTTTTTATAAACGCTGAAGGGTTAACGCTCCACCAAGCAGAGTTACCCCAGCGGTATTCAGTCAGCAAATTTAGCTGGTAGAAATAACCCTCAAAGGGGTTAATATTGCAAACTCACCAAAATATATATATATTTGTGAGCCCCAGCCAATTTTTTATGTCTCTGATGAGACAGCAGCTGCAGGATAGCGATCGCTGCGCTGCGGGGTGAGGAATCAGCACTCACCCAGCTGGCCGTGGTGTCTATATGAGGAGGGGAGCGGTCCGAGGAGCCCAGGAGCCTGAGTAATGGCCGCCATAGTGAGGGGGTCGCAGGAGAAAAGCCAGAGCGCGCGTCTTCCTGCTCAAAAGACCGGGATAGATAGGCCACGCCCCCTGCTAGCTCAAATAATGAGCGCGAACTCTCCCCGCTCCTGCTCCCTCTCTGTCCTGCAGGTATCTGCCTGCGGACAAAAAATCACCACATCTTCATGTAGTAGCGCTGTCACAGCAGCGCTGAAGCATACTGACATTACATGTAGTAGCGCTGTCACAGCAGCGCTGAAGCTTACTGACATTTACATGTAGTAGCGCTGTCACAGCAGCGCTGAAGCTTACTGACATTTACATGTAGTAGCGCTGTCACAGTAGCGCTGAAGCATACTGACTTTACATGTAGTAGCGCTGTCACAGCAGCGTGGAAGCATACTGACATTACATGTAGTAGCGCTGTCACAGTAGCGTTGAAGCATACTGACATTACATGTAGAAGCGCTGTCACAGCAGCGTTGAAACATACTGACATTACATGTAGTAGCGCTGTCACAGCAGCGCTGAAGCTTACTGACATTTACATGTAGTAGCGCTGTCACAGTAGCGCTGAAGCATACTGACTTTACATGTAGTAGCGCTGTCACAGCAGCGTGGAAGCATACTGACATTACATGTAGTAGCGCTGTCACAGTAGCGTTGAAGCATACTGACATTACATGTAGAAGCGCTGTCACAGTAGCGCTGAAACATACTGACATTACATGTAGTAGCGCTGTCACAGTAGCGCTGAAGCATACTGACATTACATGTAGTAGCGCAGTCCATTAGTAATAGCGCTGCTCCTTCAGACGCTAAAGCACTCACACATAATTATTATTAAAATTTGTGTGGAGTACTCACCAGCCAAGGCGCCACAGGGACCCTCAGGGGTTTCTGGCGCAGTGCCCATGCTTCCCTCCAGGGCGAAGAACGCAGTGACCGCACGTGTGGTTTGCGTTCCCGCCAGAGAAGCTCTCCTCATCCCCCAGGGCCGGCAAGGATTCTGCAGGGACTTTGAGTAAATACAGATCCGCCAAGGGAGAGGTTGGGGTACAGCAGCGCTGATACCCCTGAGACCTCTAGACCAACTAGTGATCCAAGTCTCCTGTCCGAATATTAAAATAATAAAATCTTCTGAGGAGCTGCATTAGCAGCGACCATCCTCTGGGACCTCAAATCTTAGACTGGAGCTGAGTAGGAGGAGCCCGAGCTGGAGGGGCCAGCCAGTCAGCACGCTTTTGATCTGAGGTAACATCCTGATCTGGGGCTCCGCCTACCCATCAGTAATGAATTACTGTGGCTCTCTTCCTTCATCTGCAGCTGAAAAACTATGCGGTTTTTTTTTTTTTTCAAACGCTGAAGGGTTAACGCTCCACCAAGCAGAGTTACCCCAGCGGTATTCAGTCAGCAAATTTAGCTGGTAGAAATAACCCTCAAAGGGGTTAATATTGCAAACTCACCAAAATATATATATATTTGTGAGCCCCAGCCAATTTTTATGTCTCTGATGAGACTGCAGCTGCAGGATAGCGATCGCTGCGCTGCGGGGTGAGGAATCCGCACTCACCCAGCTGGCCGTGGTGTCTATATGAGGAGAGGAGCGGTCCGAGGAGCCCAGGAGCCTGAGTAATGGCCGCCACAGTGAGGGGGTCGCAGGAGAAAAGCCAGAGCGCGCGTCTTCCTGCTCAAAAGACCGGGATAGATAGGCCACGCCCCCTGCTAGCTCAAATAATGAGCGCGAACTCTCCCCGCTCCTGCTCCCTCTCTGTCCTGCAGCTATCTGCCTGCGGACAAAAAATCACCACATCTTCTTGTAACAGCGCTGTCACAGCAGCGCTGAAGCATACTGACATTACATGTAGTAGCGCTGTCACAGCAGCGCTGAAGCATACTGACATTACATGTAGTAGCGCTGTCACAGCAGCGCTGAAGCATACTGACATTACATGTAGTAGCGCTGTCACAGCAGCGCTGAAGCATACTGACATTACATGTAGTAGCGCTGTCACAGCAGCGCTGAAGCATACTGACATTACATGTAGTAGCGCTGTCACAGCAGCGCTGAAGCATACTGACATACATGTAGTAACGCTGTCACAGCAGCGCTGAAGCATACTGACATTAGTAATAGCGCTGCTCATTCAGACGCTAAAGCACTCACACATAATTATTATTAAAATTTGTGTGGAGTACTCACCAGCCAAGGCGCCACAGGGACCCTCAGGGGTTTCTGGCGCAGTGCCCATGCTTCCCCCCAGGGCGAAGAACGCAGTGACCGCACGTGTGGTTTGCGTTCCCGCCAGAGAAGCTCTCCTCATCCCCCAGGGCCGGCAAGGATTCTGCAGGGACTTTGAGTAAATACAGATCCGCCAAGGGAGAGGTTGGGGTACAGCAGCGCTGATACCCCTGAGACCTCTAGACCAACTAGTGATCCAAGTCTCCTGTCCGAATATTAAAATAATAAAATCTTCTGAGGAGCTGCATTAGCAGCGACCATCCTCTGGACCTCAAATCTTAGACTGGAGCTGAGCTGAGTAGGAGGAGCCCGAGCTGGAGGGGCCAGCCAGTCATCACTCTTTTGATCTGAGGTAACATCCTGATCTGGGGCTCCGCCTACCCATCAGTAATGAATACTGTGGCTCTCTTCCTTCATCTGCAGCTGAAAGAGCGGGAAGCGTGAAGCCACGCCCCCCTCCGGCTTCAGAAAAGAGCGGGAAGCGTGAAGCCACGCCCCCCTCCGGCTTCAGAAAAGAGCGGGAACTCCTCGCTCTCTGCTCTCCTCCGTCCTGCAGGTATCTGCCTGCGGACATAAAATACACCAAACATGTCATCTAATACATGTACCAGCGGCTGCCGCAGCAGCCACAGAGCACACACACATTCACATAAAAATGCCGTACTCACCAGCCGAGCGCCACAGGGACCCCCAGGGGTTTGTGGCGCTGTGCCCATCGCTTCCCCCCCCCCCGGGCGGGGAACGCAGTGACCCCCGATGTGTGGTTTGCGTCCCCGCCAGGGAAGCAATCCTCATCCCCCAGGGCCGGCGTGAAACTGCAGGGACCACCATACAGGGTATTACAGATCCGCCAAGGGAGAGGTGGGGGTCCAGCAGCGCTGAGACCCCTGAGACCTCTAGACCACTTCTGGTGATCCAAGTCTCTTGTCTGATAAAAATAATAAAGTTTTCTGAGGAGCTGTTCCAGCAGCGACCATCCTCTGGACCTCAAATTTTATACTGGAGAGCAGGAGTAGGAGGAGCCTGAGCTGGAGGGGCCGTCAACACCTTTATAATCTGAGGTGTCAATCCTATCTGGGCTCCGCCTACCACTAGTCATTACTAGTCATTACTACTGGGTCTCCTTTCCTTCCATTCTGCTGCTGAAATCAGCATTGAAGCCCCTCGAGTCTTATAACAGGAAAAAGCTGCGCAGGACTTAGTCAAAGACGGGACGCCTAGAGGATCGGTCATTGATACTCCCTTCAGCAGCAATTTTTATGTCTGGTAAAAAGACAATGCTCTAATAGACACTCGGCTCGCCAGAGGACAGGCCCCGGCTCGCCAGAGGACAGGCCCCGGCTCGCCAGAGGACAGGCCCCGGCTCGCCAGAGGACAGGCCCCGGCTCGCCAGAGGACAGGCCCCGGCTCGCCAGAGGACAGGCCCCGGCTCGCCACCTTCACTGCCACTTACTTTGGTTCTGGGATCAGGACGGGCTCGAAGATCTCATCAAGTTTGTGCTGGACCAGCGCCGGCATCTCGCACCTCACCGTGCCGTTGTCATTCTCGATTTCATCCAAATCCAACTGGAATTCTCGGGGAATGGTGTGAGCCTGCTCTGGGTGTCCTCCCATGTTTCGGGCCTGACTGTAGAGAGAATAAGAGCGATTTTACAAAGTGAAAGCGAGGTTGTCAAGAAACAAGAACCCAGACTGAAGAGACACCGGACAAAATAAATTTTATACAAGAACACGCTATGGAAGCAAGTCTACAAGTAATCCAACAGGTCGGACCATCATCGGGGAGGGGGAACGCATGCGTTCGGAGGCCAATACTTACATCCGATAAGTGCGGTACATGATTCTGTCCAAGGAAAGGCATTGACAGAAGAACAGGACATTTAGTGCTTTTCTAGCGACAGATATATGGCACAAGAGTACGACAAGACGCACAGCAATACTAGGAGGCAGCGGGACCTACTTCAGTTTGGAAGACATGTCTTCAGGGGGCGCTTTCCGCAGCAGACTGGAATTGGCATTCTGTACGCGCTGCGTTTTCTCCTCCGGTTGTTTCGCGGGGGCGGCCACCGCCTGCTTCTTACCGGCACGTTTTATCCTTTCCTCCAGCATGCTCATGTCTTTCTCAGACAGCTGGTGGTGGAGGATAGATGGATACCACCAGTTATGATGAATGGACATGGAAAACAATCGGGGGCCTTCAGTCTGTGTAGGGGAATATGCTTACATTGCCTATGAGCTTGAAGACTTGCTCTCCGTGCACGTTGTACACCGTGACGATGGTGTTGAGAGCAGCATTGCGCACGGTGGTGTCTCTGTCCCCAATGTGCACCGCGATCTCCTTCAGAGCTTTGGCGGGTGTCGGCTGGCAGACGTTCATGCCATAGGATTCGACCAGGCAGCCGAGCTCCTCCAGACACTCTGAGGACGGACAAGACTGTTAGTGAAGGAGCCGAGGACTCTCCGGTGTGGCCCACCATGGTGCGGCCCGACTCACCAGCTCGCTGCTTGGAGTTCTTAGACTTGATGCCTTCCATTATGAAGCTGAACATCTTGCTAGCCGGGTACACCTGGCACATCTTGTTTAAAATGGCACGCACGTCCTTCCGTACAATATCTTTTGGCTCGCCGACCTGTGGAAGAGACAAGATGAAAAGGAATGGCTACCACAATCCCAAAATACAAACGTAACATTTATTACGCATCTATAGGATAAGTGAGATGATCGCCGGTGTCCGGATCAAGAACACAGCCAGATGCCAAAAAGGACCAGCCATGGCTGCTGTAGGCGAGAGGTCACACTGCGGCCGGGATCTCGGGAGCTCTCTCTGATCCCTGGCACATCAATTTCTACAGAAGTGCTGCAAGGCAATAAATCAGCCCTACTTCATACTCCCACGGGTCTCCTCCATCTCCTGCTGCTGCCCTCTCCGACCTGGTCAGGCAGCCGAGCTCTTGTAAGAGCTGTAACAGTGTTGTCCCCCAATAGCATCATCATTTACCACCGTCCTCCCCACTCCATGTCCATAAGCAGTTTAGCCCAGGGCGGCTTTTACATTGGCTCAAACCATGGGACAGATCACATGCAGCGAGGCAAGTCTATGGGGGTCCTTACCCCAAGATCCACTATACACCAAGATGGGATGACTTGTGGTGGGAGCGCGATAGAGTCAGCTGGCCCCTGTGCACATGGTGGTGTCACCACACAGATTCTGCGGGGTACCACAATACACCGCACTGTGGACCCCTTAGTGCAACTCATCATCCTCCAGCAGCGACTCCCACTGAAGTCTCCGGGATCAGCGCTAACCTTCAGCAGCAGGTAGGGGATGAAGGACGTGGCCTCCAGCTCTGTGAGGTGGTACTCCTCCTGGCTGAGCATGGAGAACAGCAGCTTCAGGTACTCCAGCACCTTCATCAGGACGCTGGTATTGGTGTCAAAGAAGCGCAAGGTAAACCACTTAAGAACGAGGTCCAGGCAGCTCATGACTCCTTCCTTCTCAGACTCCAGGTGCTAAAAATAAGGAGACATCAGGTGTGAAGTGCGGGCATGAGACGCCACCCACAGCGGCATTGGGCGAGCAGACCACGTTACAAGCCCACGTACTGAGAGTCGTGTGAACGATCAGCAGGTGTCCTGCATCTCCAATGTGGAGGCGATCAGCACTGGACACCCTACAAGCGCCTCCACATTAACGGTATGAAGGCAGACACTAGATGCCCCGTGCACATGCCATAGTAGGGTATTAGGACATCGCTCAGACATCATTTCTTGTGGCCACCATTATACGGTGCTCAGGGAAGAGCAATGAGCGAATGACGAACCACAGACCACATAATAGCCATCTTTTCCCATCCGTCACGTCAGGACACTCACAGGGGAATTGCAGCCGTAATACAGATTCAATGTGGCCACTATATGGCGGTGTGTATTAGCCTTTAGACTTTGGATCTTCGGCATTTAACTATAGGACGTTAATTCGGCAATATCCCGGCAAGTTGTGGGCAGGAGACACCACGTAATAAGCTGCATGTACAATTAGGGCCTCGCACTCACATCCGTCATTACAGCCATGGCCTTAATATGGCGCTGGAAGTCGGCGTGGAATAACTCATCCTGCAGCCACTTGGCCAGACAAGCCGACATCTGAGTTTTCAGCTGCTCGATGTACTCGTCACGGGGGGCCGGGAAATTCCACTTCAAGACCTGGAATACAAAGACAATTACAAAAAGCAATGGCCGAGACTTGGGAAGATTCAGCATAACACCGTACTGAAGGGAAAGCAGGAGCCGTGTTACTACACAAGACATGGCAGATCCCCTCACACCAGAGACCCTCACCTTCAGGCCCTTCTCCTCCTTCACCCTCTGCTCCTTCCCATTGGGAACGATTATGTATATGGGACCGGACCTATCGTCCTCGTCCTTCGTCGGTGGCTTGCTTGGCACCTTTTTTGCGGGTACAACCTAGGCGCAAGAGCAAAACTGATCAAAGGGCGCACGCTGCCAAACCATGAGGACATTGTGAAATCCATTAATGGGTTAATCTCTGGTGCATCAAGACAGAAAGGGAAAAAGTGCTGTGAACGTTATGGAGTCAGCTGGCCCCTGTGCACATGGTCGTGTCACCAGCGTTGGTCTGAGGCGCGTGCAGCGCTCGGCACTACAGCACCCAGGGTGCAACTCATCATCCTCCAAAGAGCGTCACCTGCCATCCGGTGCACTACACGTACGCAGTCTGTGCGTCACACACACACACACCAAGGGTGCAAAGAGAGCGTGCACGCACGTGCAACAAGACCCATCATCCCCAGAGCTGCAGCTGTTACCGCCGGCTTAGTCTGCTTGGCTTTGGACATGCTGGTATTAGCCTTCGTTGGGGTCATACTGGTATTACCATCTGATGACAGAGATGGGGTCTACAGAGAGAGGACGGGCTTTAACGAGTAGCAACATGATGATGCCTTTAACAACTACACACGCAATCCTGGAAATATCAGATTCCTGCCGTAATGTGGATTTCTAATGTGTTGTGAATAGAGGGAGCACATACTTTTCCTTTAGAGGCCGGGGCGCCGGGTTTCGTCTTCTTGGAGTCCGACTTGCTCTCGGCAGAAGGCCCAGAATCACACACAGCTGAAGAATAAGGAAAACCGGTGAGGACAACGGCATCCATGAAATGCCAACATTACTGCCGCCATGCTACGATGTGCGCTCACTGTCCGGCGTACAGTCCCAGAAGGTATAAACCCAACAGGAGACCGTCAGAATGGACGCCCAGCCACCAGGGAGACACTATGTATAGGAGACAGTCAGAATGGACACCCAGCCACCAGGGAGACATTATGTATAGGAGACCGTCAGAATGGACGCCCAGCCACCAGGGAGACATTATCTATAGGAGACCGTCAGAATGGACGCCCAGCCACCAGGGAGACACTAGGTATAGGAGACCATCAGAATGGACGCCCAGCCACCAGGGAGACATTATGTACAGGAGACAGTCAGAATAGACGCCCAGCCACCAGGGAGACATTATGTACAGGAGACCGTCAGAATGGACGCCCAGCGACAAGGGAGACATTATGTACAGGAGACAGTCAGAATGGACACCCAGC
The DNA here is from genome assembly GCA_033576555.1 of Oophaga sylvatica. NCBI lineage: Eukaryota > Metazoa > Chordata > Amphibia > Anura > Dendrobatidae > Oophaga > Oophaga sylvatica. Next base: position 48,954,032 of record JARQOD010000010.1, on the reverse strand, counting down.
CACCAGTGTGACATTAGGTATAGGAGACAGTCAGAATGGACGCCCAGCCACCAGGGAGACATTATGTACAGGAGACAGTCAGAATGGACGCCCAGCCACCAGTGTGACATTAGGTATAGGAGACAGTCAGAATGGACGCCCAGCCACCAGCGAGGCATTATGTACAGGAGACAGTCAGAATGGACGCCCAGCCACAAGTGAGACATTATGTATAAAGCAGTGCAGTCTGCACAGCGTTCATCTGTAAAGAGCAGCAACGTGGAGGATGAGGGAGCGCAGCGTGTGACGACCTCTGGGAACGTCAGCTGAACGTATATACTATATACTCTATATGGTAACATGCATTTACCCAACCCAGTACGTGTCACTGAAGGTGGTCCCGACACATACGTACCAGCCACAGGGGCAGGAGCGGCCGCCGACGCTTGGGCTGGCTTGGAGGAAGCCTTGCCTGGTGGTGGAGCAGGCTTCGCCGGCATGCTGGTTTTAGCCTTTTCCAGTAAAGCCATGACCTGGTCCTTCGATGCCGGCTAATGATAGAGTACAGCGTGAGACTAGCAATGCTGGATAATACAGTCATTAACAGGGTTATGTGCGAACTACCGAGGTCAGCAATCCCACGTCTGTGACTCGGAGCGTCTTACCTTGAGTTTTCCTGTTGCCTTTGACATCTTCTCGAAGCCAATATGCATCATGAACGTGGGCAGAGCCTCCTGCGCTTTCTTCCGCACATCACAGTTCCGGTCTTCCAGGCAGGCGTAGAGGTACGGGACGCAGAGCTGCAGATCGGAGGGGACGGCGCGCAGGGTGGGGAGCTTCTCTGCCAGCCAGCCCAGGATCTACGAAGAAGCACTGTCTCTTAGCATCCAGGTGATCGAGAAAGAGAAAAAGGCCGAAAACGGAGAACGGTCATTAAGCGTCACCTCTTGTCTTAGGAAAGGATTTTCTTTTTTCAGCTCCTCGGACATATCTTCCCCTTCCAACCATTCCTTCATAGCAGTCTGCTCCACCCAAGAATTCAGTGTTGTCAGCGCTGCAGCTCTGATATTTGCCTTAACGAGGAAAGAAGAAAAAAAAAAAAAAAGTAACTTTCCACTGCTGTGCGGCAAGCCACCATATTGAAAGGTGTCCTTTAGATTAGAAAAGTTTCAGCTTTCCTCCAAGAACAGCTCCACGCTTGCCCAATGGTTAAGTCTGGAACTGCATCTTTGCCCTTGTCACATCAATGAGCGGCCCAACCCATGAACAGGTGCAGTGGATGATGGCGCATTTGAAAGCAGCCATGTTTGACAGCCCCTTTAAAATTGGTGCAAGATGAACCCAAGCAAACTGCAAGGTTTACCCGTATTACATGGGGCGCTCACCTTGCTGTCCCCCAGGACGATTATAATGGGCATCCCAAGTTCTTCACATGCTGCTTAATACTGGGACCCATGGCGGAGGCAAGCTGCTGCAAGATGCCCAACGTCTGCTGAACCTGAGAAAGAAAGTCCGATAAGGAAAACCGCACAGATTATAGGAAGAACATAAAATGGCGGCATTACATACCAGGATCTTATTGGAGTCATTCAGACGAGCCTTCAGGGCACTTGGAAGTTCTCCGATGTTCGGAAGGATGAACTTGGCCTCGTTCAGGATCGTAGTCACTTCATCTAGACCTTCCTTGCGGATTTTCCAGTTTTTGTCTCCGATCTTAGAGACGAGATCAGAACTGATTTTATCGCTAGAGGGAAGATCCACGTGGTTAAAAAAAAAAAAATGCATCACCTAAATGTGCAAGTACTCGACGTATTTCACAACCCAGCAGGGTGAGGAAAACCAATCACCTGATCTCAGCTCGTGGCAGAAGATCCATGACGTCGGCAGGAGAGTTGTCCTCCTGGTCCTCACCCTCTTCATCATCTCCTCCTCCTGCACCAGATTTGGTAGACCCCCGGGATGGCGCCAGCGGAGTCTGTCCTTTCATCTGTTCAATTGAACATTAATGATTTAAGTGTCTCAATCAAGAGGGATCTGGAAAACGTTCTTCAAAGAAACATCACAAGTTTCTGGGTCATCAGATAAACCGCTCTCCTCCAGAAAGAAGAAAACTTAGAGTCACTGATACGGAGATACCGAGAAGTCAACATCTAGCCCTGGCACAACTAAAGTCCGCCATACACTTAGATGAAAATTGGCCAAAGCAGCAAATTTAAGCATGTAAGGCAGAAGGTCTGATGTGAATGGACGACCAAAGCTCCCGATGACGGAGAAGGGTCAGGCATTTAGACTTTTAATTCCTGATACTTTGGTTTTCAGAAGAGATCGGTCATTGCCAGGAGTCTTGTAGAGGTCTCCACCTTCCCCACTGAAAACACATGAACACTCAGCAAAGCCCAACGCAAGTGAATGGGGGATGTGAGAGAACGACAGAAGTCAGCCGATCATTTGTCAAAAAGCCATCATATGGCCAACGTAAAGCAGCTGAACCAGAAACCTCCGGACTGTAGACTGCACAGTTGGGAGTTGCTGCTCCTATCCAGACAGTAGGTGCCGGCTGACCGCTCTTGCAAGGTACCGGATCTTCTTGCAGAGATGCAGCTGGTGTAGGACGTCCTTGGTCACAGCCACATGGGACCCATTTGTGCTGATTTTCTGCGGACTTAATCAAGGGTGAAATCGTAGCTGAATAACTGCAGCATAAAGTGACAGGATGCACGAGCCGAGTGTCGAGCCGTCACTTTACTCTGCAGCTTCTCCTGTTCATCCCCAACACATATACTGCAAGAAGCAGAGGATGATGAAGGACACCGACACAAGCGGGGGAGAACCGGCACCTTCCAATAACGACACAACTGGATCCTCCCTTCGGGTCACAGATGTACGAGCTCAGTGCACATGACCCAAGACACAGAACTAAACCCCCCCAAAGAAAAGAACCCACTCACCTTCTCAAACTCTGCGTCAATCTGGAGAGGAGCGCCGGCTTTTCTTCTTCAAAAAACATTCTGAGCGGAGCTCCCATGTACAAGAACATGACGCCCAGCAGTGTGATGGCGGAGGTCCGGATCGCCTACGATCACATGTCAGGGTTAGGGGAACACGCATCGGTACAACAGTCAAAGTCAACGGCACAAAGAACTTACGGGTTTGTGGCGGCGAGAGCGGTCTTTACATTGCTGATGAAAGCCTTGACGTTCAGCCTGAAAACGCACAAAGACCAAGTCTGATCAGATTTCTACGTGTCGGCGCTGCCCCTTCTCCTAAATCTGCTCAACGGAAGGCAGAACAAAACTTACCCTGTAAAACCAAACTCTTTTATTGCATTTAATAGCCAGTTCAGGGTTTCTGATTGGTTCTTAGGATTTTTCTGTGCAAAAGCCAGAGAGACTACCTAGAAATGCACAAAGCAGTGATGAGATTGCAGCTCGGGGCCCAGCGGCGAGGGACAGACATCGCCATCAGCCCCTCACCTGCTCCGCTGTCCAAGGGAGCATGCAGGCCTCTGCGATCGCACTCAGAGCTTCCTTGGCATTTCCTCCACATTTTACATCTCCAACTTTGTCGACAAGTCCGTCAAGGACAACATTGGCAGAAGTTTTTGAAAAGTTTCCTTTTTGCGCAATGAGCGCCACAATGTGCAACTTCATCTGCATGACCTAGGGGTGTACATACTTATTACACAGTGAATCCATCCGCATGGCACGATCATTCATAGCAGCGAGCAAGTCCACGAGGGAGGGGAACGAGTGACTTACTTGGAAATTGGTTTCTTTAAAACCTGGTTTCTTGGCCAACATTTTGACCAGTGCTTGGCAAGGAATATCGCTCCTTTCCATTGATTCAACAGCCTAAAAAGAAAAACCCTCACATGTACATCAAAATGGATCACAGACTACAGCGACGCCAAACCTTCTGTTCTTCAGGATGACAGTGACTCGGCCCCATCAAGCCCTTCCATTCTACCCTCGCTGTCCCACCATTATCGGATGGTTGCTTACCTTCTGGAACTCCTCCATGCTTGCCAATCTTTCCTTCCAGTTGCCACTGTCCAGTTGCTGCATACAAGTTGCAGGGAGAACCGCAGCCGCCTTCTCTTCACAGGCCTCGGGCTACGAGAACAGTGACGGCTTAGACGTGGCAAACCACAGGACAGTACCCGTTATACCAGGAGCTTCCATGATACCCACCGAGAGCTCCTGTTCAAACAACTCCCTGGCATCTGCAGTCTTCTTTCCCTTAGCAGCGCCGGTCCCCGATGCCGGGGCTTTACCCTTCTTCACGGGACCTCCGGCCTATAAAATAATGAACTGTTAGGAGACCGTACCCCGGTGCCCGGGCTGCCGCCGGCCTGGTGAGGTTACATGCCTTGGAGGGTGCTGGCTTTTTAGAGGCCATTCCAGGTTTGGCCGCATCCTTTGCTTCACTCGGTGGCGGCACTGCTTTCCCGGGAGCTGAAGTAGTCGCTTTGGCTTCTTTCTTCTCTCCAGATCCGGCCTTCTTGCCACCGGCTAGTTCCACCTTGTCGGCACATTCTTTGATCTAGATATAAGGGGGAGAGCAAATTTATTTATTTATTTTTTTAACACCAAGATTAATATCCTGTAATAGTGTAATTTTGCAGTAAGTCAGAGGAAAGCTGCCAACATGTCCCCATATCCACAGGGTCCCATTCACCCCGACTACACCACTATCCAGAGGCAGCGACAGACGCCACCAAACACCCTTTATTAGCAACCTACCCGATCAAGCTTCAGCTTGTCCACATCGTTAAGGAATGGGTTAACCGCTTTCTCCCCAACAACTTTTTGAGCAGTACCCAGGGCCTCGAAGGCGGCATCTCTGACTTCAGGGGCAGAATCGTTGATTTGCTGTGGAGCGACCAGACAAGGAGATCATTTTTTATGGTCCCAATTTACAAGAATAAATAGTTGTGTAGACAATGCAGAGTTGGGACTTTCACCTTCAGGAGCGCCGCGCAGAATGGCTTCAATAAACTTTTGGGCAGGGAGGAGGGCGTGCAGTGCCGGAAGCTTCTGGCGAGGAACAGAGACGTCTGCTGCTTTATTGTTGGGTTCTTGTTATCCATGACAGCGAGGACGTCTTCACTTACGTTCTGCAGTGTGGTCTGAGAGGAAAAGGTGTCAGACATTAGTGCAATCCGGATCCTTGTAGGACAACTCTTCCATCCACTCAATAGGTGATAAGAACCCCCTGCCCAACGCTGGGACCACCAGCCAAGACAAGAGGTTCTGTGCCCAACTTTCACGCCCAGCAGTCACCATATTGTGGGCAATGAATGTCAGCGACACAGGACTTCCATTCTCGTGATTGCGGGGATCCCAGCGTTCAGAAACACATCCCAGTAGTAATCCTTTACCCGGCCATGATCACTTACTGTGAGAAATATGGCATCTATGGCCTCCTGTAGAGCTTGTACTACTTGTGGCTTCTTTTCCTTAAACTTCTCCAATATAGTTGGCACAACCTTGGAAGAAAAAGAAAAATTGTATATTTTATATATAAAATTAAAAAAAAAAGGATAGAAATGACTCAAAATGAATCCGTGGGAAAGAATTGATGAACGACCTGTTCTTGGAGTATGACGAGCCTGGCACCGCAGACCAGCGAAGGTCTGAAGTTCCCTAGGGGGCGACCCCCTTCACCCATCAATTGTAAGATGGAACTTGCCTACGGCATTACAGTATATTTCCAGTAGCAAAGTTACAAGTGTAACAAGGGGCAGACAAAGCCCAGAATATGGCTCAGACGTCGTCACCACATCCAGAATTAGATGTTAATTTCTACCTGGAGCTTTTGCTCCTACAGACGAGGAGAATCACACATGGAGCAATGCTGTAACCCAGATATCTCCCCAAATCATCGTGGGACACGGACATTGATGGATTATCATCGGACAGGTGGCGTTTACTTTTTGTCTTTTACAGTGGAACATAGACATCGATGGACTATCGGCAGAAAGGGGATCATAAGTTTCCTTTTTATTTTTAGTAAATCGGTTCAAGATGGTGCAGTGTTTTTGTTTAAAATAAAAGGGTGCAAGTAGGGCGAAACGGGCAAAATGGCAGAACCGGCGCAACCAAGAGAGGGGAACCCACGCAATTTTTTTTTTTTAAAACGTATTTATTGCACAGGCGCCGGCTGACGAATACGCTCACGAGACTCGTCAGCTCTCGCTGCCATCAGAGAGCTGGTGTAGGATGATGAGAGTAGTACTCATCAGCTGACGCCTGTGACCGGCAGTAACCTTTTTCCCCACTGGTCACAAGTTGTCACCTGACAGTGTGGGAACCGCAGCGCTCTGACCAGCGGTAATGAACTTGCTGCTGATCAGAGCCACCAATGCTCCTCACGCTGTCACACAGATGACAGTGTGGGAAACACCCGATGTTCGGGCTGCCGAATTCGAACAGTAACACGGACTTCCTAGAGGAAGAAGTGAGTGCACGGACACTAGGTGTTAGATACGGACCCGAACTTTACTGTTCAGAGTTCGCCGATCACTACCCCCGACCGCTCCACACAAAACATACAAAGTCTTAAATGAGTTTCTAATGTGTCAATCAGCAGTAGAAGTTTAACAAGCCGGGTAATACAGTAGTGACAGGGTGTGGACCACATCCAGCGTCTGCACCAGAAATACAGAGCCGAGCACAATGAGTCACCGACAAGCAAACCGCACTCACATGGCCGGCGTACGAGCCAAACTTCTTCCTGAGGCCAGCAGCTAGCCCGGCTAGGCATTTGGCAGCCAGTGCTACGAGCATTACATTGGAGTCTTTACCAATCACCTGAAATAAAAAGATATATATTATTTAACGCCTTTGGGAAGTTGTCAGTTTCAGCTACGAGCTCTCGCCACCATTTACCTTCTTAAAAGCCCTCACTAGATCGCCGTAGTCACCAGCCTCAAGTTTGGGGTTTTTGACCAGGATCTCCACAGCTTCCAGAGCCTCCTTTCTCTCCTGCCACTTTTTGGCCTCCTATTACATAATGCACAAAATGCATCAGAACTTCACATCATAAAGATGATCGATCAGATCTTACAAGTGTCATCCACAGAATCGGCCATCAGCACTCACAATTTTATCATAGAAATCTTTCGGCAACTTTGAGAGAATTTCGACAGCTTCAAGGAGCTCGTAAGCGTCCACCTGCGGCACGACTTCCTCTTCGCCTTCCTCTCCTGAGAAAAGACACCAGATGTCATCAGTAACGTTACAGAGAGGAGACGCCGTCGTTTATCATCCACGGGATTTACAGGACCCACCTTCAGCATCGCCGCTCGCTTGCTGCTGCTCAAACTTCGCCTTCAGGTCCTGCTGCGAGCGCAGGAAGCGCGTCTGTTTGGGAGCGGATGACGGCATCTTCAGCCATTCCTCCTCTAGTTCTTTAAGCTACAAAAGTAAAACGATTACAATAAAATGGACAACAACAAGCAATTACCTTGTGGCGATAATACCCTAAGGGAAGTGTCCATACAACTTGGATGAGGATTGCAACGCAATGCTCGGACTGACAGTCTGGAAATATGTGCTGTCACGCCCGGCCGACAGCCAGTCCAAGCATTGCAACCCTCGTCCGAGTTTTACATCCGTCCTCCTCTTCCCTAAAGAATATTCATGAGCAACCGGTATCCTAGGGTGAAAATTAAAATGGATGAAAGCAGCCATTGCTTTGGTTCGAGGAGATGAAGCCAATGTGGACGGTAAAGACAGTAACACAAGTCCTTTCATTTCAGAGACCCAATAAACCCCTGGATAAAGTGTGCGCCTCTCACCTGCACGGGATTTATATTCTGCAGGGGCGGCCGCAGAGCATCTCTGATCCAGCGGAAGATCTCCACAGCGAGGAGCTTGGCTTCATCTCGTACCGCCTTCTCTCGGGACTCGAAAAGTTTTGGCAACACTTTAATGATTGGCTTCAGGGACATGATCTTTGATCCGAACTCACTGTGAAGACAAGACCTGACATAAGAGACTGCAGAGTAGTATGAAGAAGGCTTGGTACATGGTGCAAAGCCAGCGAGCGCCCACCTCAGCGCCCTCCGCAGGGTCTCCACGCAGGCCACCACGATCTTGGGGTTCTTGTTATCCAGGCCTTTCAGCAGCTCCTCCTGCACTGCTTCCCCCTTCTCGATTTCTATGTACATCAGGCAGATATCGGACCCCAGCTCCTTCGCTCTGGCTTTTGGCTGATTAAATACTTTGTTCACCACCCCTGACACCACCTCCCCCGTGGTCCTAAAAAACAGGAGCTTACATTAGAAAACACCGATGGAATATAATATAAAAATCCCACCGACACCAACAATGCAGACGGCCAATGCTCACAGCGGCCGGATTCTCTCATCCATATTTTGGCCACAAATCCCGACCGCAGGTCTGGTGACCTCAGTGGCCTGGCAAACTACGGCTGTCGTAGGGTTGTGTACGAGGCCTTTGAGGCCACTTACTTTCCCGCCACGTGTGCGCTTTCGATGTACACCAGCGCGGCCTCCAGGCCTTTTAACTGAGCGACTGCGTTGGATTCTGTGACGAACTTCTTGATTAATCCTAGATATTTGGACCACTCCGGGCTCTTCTCATCCACGATCTTCTGGAACAGCTTCATCGCTTCTTCATAGCCATTTAATCTGGCTTTCCATACCTGTGGACAAGGCGACAATAATCAAGTGGCTGTGAACCCGCTTACGTCATGCACAGCTTTGGGTCGGCAGTGACGAGGGCTTGTGCTGGTGGGGTTTCCTGTCTGTCCCCCTCTCCTCAGTTTGTGGGGTCAGAAAGCCGAGCACCATCTCTGTTAATCCCCAAAAAGTGAATGGAGCTGGTCAACCATCGCTCCACTCCCATCTGAGGATTGTGTGGGGTCCTGCAGGTCGGACCCCCGATAACCACATACTAATCTCCTCTCCTGCTGGAGAAATGGCGAGCCGAAACTTAGAATATATATGGTAGCGAGCGACCGTCCGCCCCATGCAGGGAAGAATGGGGGACACAAGTGCTCTGTCCAAGAGATCGTGGGGTCCTGGGCGATTATCCATATAGAACGGAGCACGCTTTAAGGCCATTATATTCATGAGCAGAGCTGCACGACGTCCAGGGAAGAGTGATGACCGAGCGATATTGCTAAAAGCGCAGAAGGAATAAAGTAAAAATAGAAGCCGAGAGTTGAGCTCTTCTCATTACCAGTGGGACAGAGCGGCAGAGAACGAGCGGCTCATCCATACATGGCGGCATTAGTACGACCGCATGTACCTTGTGTTCACATTTTTGGTCGATAGGAAGCTTCATCCACTCGCTGTCGTCCCCATGATCGCCGGCGTCTGTCAGGGCACTACAGAGATCTGCGAGGAAGGAAACAGACACAGGAGTTAACAGAACAGAGCATAGGGGCGTGGGGGTGAGGGGCAAGTGGTCATCATCATCATCCACCCCCCCACCAGCTCTTGTGATCGCCTGTATGATTACAATCACAACTGCCACCAGCAGGCGGCCGCCACCCTCGCCGTACAATACAACTCTGGAGCGGCTGTTCTTATAGTTCTGCTGTCCCTCCGTTACTCCTGCTGGAAATGTACAGAACTGACAATGGGGCGTGGGCATGTGAGAGGGGTGTGTCCTATACAGTCAGCGGCGGTGTGCAGACAAGCCCCTCCCCTACACCACTAGTAACACCCAGTTGTCACTTTATTCATAGATATACAGGAGTATTAGCCAGAGGACCTGAATAAGAGGCGCTGCAGGATTTTTCGCTCTTTTCAGTAATACAAGTCTGGAGAGAGGCGAGGGGGTCGGTAATTACTAGTCTACCCGAACCATAAACTTGTGTCGTCAGTCTGCTCCTCCTACAAATGGGGAAACAAATCCTTCTTTACATTTCCAACAGAAACAATAAAGAAAAAAAAAAAAAAGATTTTTTTTTCTCTCTCATGAGAATTATGTATTTTTCATTCACCTGTACCTGCACGTAGCAACAATGGGAGGGACGGAAACCCCCTGCAGACAATGGAGGGGATCCATCACCGGAGACAATGGCATGTAACAAACGCTCTGCCTGTGGAAGAGTAGGCACTACTTCATTACTGATCACCTTAAAGGGGCTGTCCAGGGATCCGATACAGAGAGGCCAGTCCTTAGGTGGTAGAGATGTCGGACCGCCACAATCAGCTGTTCACAGCTTCTGTGGAGGCCAGATGTACGTAGGGAGATGGTATATACATCGTATACACTGGAGGACATTCCCGGATCTGCAGTACCAAGAGCGGCCGCTACACAGCTCTGTGCACATCCGGGTCAAGGCACAATAACGGATGCGGGGGGCAGCGCAGCCTGACAGAGGGGCTAGTCTTACAGACCTAAATAAACATTTTAGGCAATTCAAATGCTGAAAACCTACAGAGAAAAGCAGACTAGGTCAGAGCACGCTCAGATGACACCTATACCTCCTCCTGCCCCTACATACATGCACGCTCAGCTAGGCCTTCCCACAACCCCTACGTACATGCACGCTCAGCTAGGCCTTCCCACAACCCCTACATACATGCATGCTCAGCTGACACCAGGGGCTCCTGGAATAGGGGCCACTTCACCTATAGTGATGGTGGTTTTATAACGGAGCTGGAGAATTAAATCAGTTCTTTTAACCAAGGTTATCCCCCCCGCTTCCCATGATGGAGACCAGGTCACAAAAAAAACAAAAAGTGTTAAGCAAGTGGCTCCCAGAACAAAACATTAAAGTTTAGAGTCCACGGCCAGAAACTCCCCAGATCTCAGGATCCCACTGTGAACTTGTGGTTAATCTTCAAAAAGCGACAAACAAGAAAAAGAAATTCTGATAACTCTGAGCTCTGATGAGACAACGGGTGGCCACCAGTCAGGATCTGCCCAGAAGCCGAAATCCAGCTGCCGGGGAGGACAGAGGACACGAAATATTCAGGAGTCACAGAAACTTCATGGATTTGTCAGTAAGTGCAAAAAACTTCTGGAATGTTTATAATTGTCCGTCAGTAACCATAGAAACTAAAAGAGCGGAAAAAAAAAAAAACAAAGAGGCAAAACGTGATAATAAAAATTTGTGTCGCAGAACTTTTGGCCACAGCTCTGCACGTGATGTATCCAGGCCACACAACGCTGCGCTGGGGATACAGGAGTGTTCAGCTCAGAGCAGCCACAACGCACGGAGCGGGCGCTGCCACCAATCATCCATCGCTGCAGTCTGCAGGGACCTGGCGGCACGGCTGTAACTACCGAGGGGAGCTCTAGTCTGACTACAGGGGGACCTCTAGAGAACGCGTGATGTACAGCCCCCGTCTGCGCCTCATCTACATGATGTGGCCGGATGCATTAGACGTCTTATCGACCGTCTGCTGGAGCAGTCACTGCCTGTGTGCGGTATACACAGTACTGCACCGTGCCGTATACAACACGTGGCAGATTCTGCTCCCAATGGCTCCTGCTCAATAAATAATGAAGGAAAAAAGATTGAATTAAACGGATGTAAAGTCATCCACACGACTATTCCTGCTACTCCCTTCTCCATGCACGCTCCCCTCCCCCTCTTGCCCCCATATACATGCACGTTCCCCTCCCCCTCTTGCCCCCATATACATTTGTGCTCAAAAGTTTACACACCCCGGCCAAATCTTTTCTTTTTTGGCCTTTTTTCAGAGAATATGAGTGATCACACCAAAACTTTTTCTCCACTCATGGTTAGTGGTTGGGTGAAGCCATTTATTGTCACTACTGTGTTTTCTCTTTTTAAATCATGATCATCAGTGACAGCTTGAAGTCTTTTGTGGTAGTTGTGGATGAGGTTCTTTATTTTCTCAGATGGTAAAGCTGCCCACTCTTCTTGGTAAAAGCCTCCAGTTCCTGTAAATTCCTGGGCTGTCTAGCATGAACTGTGCGCTTCAGATCTCCCCAGAGTGGCTCAATGATACTGAGGTCAGGAGACTGAGACGGCCACTCCAGAACCTTCACTTCTGCTGCAGCCGATGACAGGTCCACTTGGTCTTGTGTTTTGAGTCGTTGTCATGTTGGAACGTCCAAGTACGTCCCATGCGCAGCTCCCGGGCTGATGATTGCAAATTTGCCTCCAGTATTTGCTGATAACGTGCTGCATTCATCTATACTTCAACTTTGACCAAGTTTCCTGCGCCTTCTTAGCTCACAAATCCCCAAAACATCAGCGATCCACCTTCATGATTTTCAGTAGGAATGGTGTTCCTTTCATCATAGGTCTTGTTGACCTCTCTCCAAATGCAAAGATTATGGTTGTGGCCAAAAGGTTCCAATTTTGGTCTCATCACTCCAAATTACCTTGTTCCAGAAGTTTTGAGGTTTGTCTCTGTGCTGTTTAGTGTATTGTAGGAGAGATACTTTGTGGCATTTGCACAGTAATGGCTTTCTTCTGGCAACTCGACCATGCAGCCCATTTTTCCCTCGTGCCCCCATACACACAGACGCTCCCCTCGTGCCCCCATACGACAACTCCCCTCGTGCCCCCCATAACACACTCCCCTCGTGCCCCCCATACGAACGCGCCCCTCGTGCCCCCCAAAACGACACGCTCCCCTCGTGCCCCCCATACGACGCGCTCCCTCGTGCCCCCCATCCCACGGACGCTCCCCTCGTGCCCCCCATACACACGCAAGCTCCCCTCGTGCCCCCCATACGGACACTCCCCTGTGCCCCCCATACACACGGACGCGCCCCTCGTGCCCCCCATACACACGGACGCTCCCCCTCGTGCCCCCCCACACACGGACGCTCCCCCTCGTGCCCCCCATACACGGACGCTCCCCTCGTGCCCCCCCACACACACGGACGCTCCCCTCGTGCCCCCCACACACACGGACGCTCCCTCGTGCCCCCCACACACACGGACGCTCCCCTCGTGCCCCCACACACACGGACGCTTCCCCTCGTGCCCCCCACACACGGACGCTCCCCTCGTGCCCCCACACACACGGACGCTCCCCCTCGTGCCCCCCACACACACGTCCCGGCCCCCATACAGCACCTCCCCCTCGTGCCCCCCAACACCGACGCTCCCCTCGTGCCCCCACACACACGCACGCTCCCCTCGTGCCCCCCATACACGACGCTCCCCTCGTGCCCCCCATACACACGCACGCTCCCCTCGTGCCCCCCACACACCGCACGCTCCCCTCGTGCCCCCCATACACACGACGCTCCCCTCGTGCCCCCCATACACACGCACGCTCCCCTCGTGCCCCCCATACACGCACGCTCCCCTCGTGCCCCCCATACACACGGACGCTCCCCTGATGTTTATTCGTTTCATTTGCAGAAAAAACAACAAGCTGCAGCCAGACCACAGACCGGGCGTGCTGCACCGACCTGCCCTGTAGAGTATGAGGCGGTGACCGCGGTCACGTGTGTAAACAACGGCAGGAGGCACGGCTGGCCTCACAACATGGCCGCCCCCCGTACACTGCCAGCAGCCGGGTGACAGCCGCGCGGACGGAGGGTGGTCAGGTGACGGTCCAGGACCCTCATCTCCAGCACTACTGACCCCAGCATCCACGGTACAACCCCCGTCCTCCAGTGAGAGCCGCTCTCCCCACAGCTGCCTCCGGGCCGTTACCTGCAGCGGCTCCTCACAATGAGCTCAGCGGCGGCGCCAGCCGGGACCACAGCGGCCGCTGACGTCACTCACACCGGAGCCCGCCCCTTCCGGCGCCGCCAGCCAATCACAACAGCTCCGTGCCAGCTTCAGCATCAGTGCCCGCCCACACCGGCCCAGCCAAAGGCACACCCGTGACACTGCCCCACCAGGGCAAGGCGCCCACCCGTGACACTGCCCCACCAGGGCAAGGCGCCCACCCGTGACACTGCCCCACCAGGGCAAGGCGCCCACCCGTGACACTGCCCCACCAGGGGCAAGGCGCCCACCCGTGACACTGCCCCACCAGGGGCAAGGCGCCCACCCGTGACACTGCCCCACCAGGGGCAAGGCGCCCACCCGTGACACTGCCCCACCAGGGCAAGGCGCCCACCCGTGACACTGCCCCACCAGGGCAAGGCGCCCACCCGTGACACTGCCCCACCAGGGGCAAGGCGCCCACCCGTGACACTGCCCCACCAGGGGCAAGGCGCCCACCCGTGACACTGCCCCACCAGGGGCAAGGCGCCCACCCGTGACACTGCCCCACCAGGGGCAAGGCGCCCACCCGTGACATGCCCACCAGGCTAGGCCCACACCGACACTGCCCCAGGGCAAGGCGCCCACCCGTGACACTGCCCGACACCATCACATCCCTGAACACTGCAGGAAGCGCAGATTAACGAGGAACTCCAGCCCCCCTAACATGGAGCTGGTGGATGTGGGGGGCACATACTTTCCCCATATTAATGTCTATGGATGTAGATGAGGACAGAGAAGCCCCCGGAGGAGGATGTGGGGGGCACATACTTTCCTCCATATTAATGTCTATGGATGTAGATGAGGACAGAGAAGCCCCCGGAGGTGGATGTGGGGGGCACATACTTTCTCATATTAATGTCTATGGATGTAGATGAGGACAGAGAAGCCCCCGGAGGTGGATGTGGGGGGCACATACTTTCCCATATTAATGTCTATGGATGTAGATGAGGACAGAGAAGCCCCCGGAGGGGATGTGGGGGCACATACTTTCTCCATATTAATGTCTATGGATGTAGATGAGGACAGAGAAGCCCCGGAGGGGATGTGGGGGCACATACTTTCTCCATATTAATGTCTATGAATGGAGGACAGAGAAGCCCCCGGAGGTGGATGTGGGGGGCACATACTTTCTCCATATTATGTCTATGGATGTAGATGAGGACAGAGAAGCCCCCGGAGGAGGATGTGGGGGGCACATACTTTCTCCATATTAATGTCTATGGATGTAGATGAGGACAGAGAAGCCCCCGGAGGTGGATGTGGGGGGCACATACTTTCTCCATATTAATGTCTATGGATGTAGATGAGGACAGTGAAGCCCCCGGAGGTGGATGTGGGGGGCACATACTTTCTCCATATTAATGTCTATGGATGTAGATGAGGACAGAGAAGCCCCCGGAGGTGGATGTGGGGGGCACATACTTTCCTCCATATTAATGTCTATGGATGTAGATGAGGACAGAGAAGCCCCCGGAGGGGATGTGGGGGCACATACTTTCCTCATATTAATGTCTATGGATGTAGATGAGGACAGAGAAGCCCCCGGAGGAGGATGTGGGGGGCACATACTTTCCCCATATTAATGTCTATGGATGTAGATGAGGACAGAGAAGCCCCCGGAGGTGGATGTGGGGGGCACATACTTTCCCCATATTAATGTCTATGGATGTAGATGAGGACAGAGAAGCCCCCGGAGGTGGATGTGGGGGGCACATACTTTCTCCATATTAATGTCTATGGATGTAGATGAGGACAGAGAAGCCCCCGGAGGTGGATGTGGGGGGCACATACTTTCTCCATATTAATGTCTATGGATGTAGATGAGGACAGAGAAGCCCCCGGAGGTGGATGTGGGGGGCACATACTTTCTCCATATTAATGTCTATGGATGTAGATGAGGACAGAGAAGCCCCCGGAGGTGGATGTGGGGGGCACATACTTTCCTCCATATTAATGTCTATGGATGTAGATGAGGACATGAGAAGCCCCCGGAGGTGGATGTGGGGGGCACATACTTTCTCCATATTAATGTCTATGGATGTAGATGAGGACAGAGAAGCCCCCGGAGGTGGATGTGGGGGGCACATACTTTCCTCCATATTAATGTCTATGGATGTAGATGAGGACAGTGAAGCCCCCGGAGGTGGATGTGGGGGGCACATACTTTCTCCATATTAATGTCTATGGATGTAGATGAGGACAGAGAAGCCCCCGGAGTGGATGTGGGGGGGCACATACTTTCTCCATATTAATGTCTATGGATGTAGATGAGGACAGAGAAGCCCCCGGAGGTGGATGTGGGGGGCACATACTTTCTCCATATTAATGTCTATGGATGTAGATGAGGACAGTGAAGCCCCCGGAGGTGGATGTGGGGGCACATACTTTCCCATATTAATGTCTATGGATGTAGATGAGGACAGAGAAGCCCCCGGAGGTGGATGTGGGGGGCACATACTTTCTCCATATTAATGTCTATGGATGTAGATGAGGACAGAGAAGCCCCCGGAGGTGGATGTGGGGGGCACATACTTTCCTCATATTAATGTCTATGGATGTAGATGAGAACAGAGAAGCCCGAGGTGGATGTGGGGGGCACATACTTTCCCCATATTAATGTCTATGGATGTAGATGGGGACAGAGAAGCCCCCGGAGGGATGTGGGGGGCACATACTTTCCCCATATTAATGTCTATGATGTAGATGGGAACAGAGAAGCCCCCGGAGGTGGATGTGGGGGGCACATACTTTCCCATATTAATGTCTATGGATGTAGATGAGGACAGAGAAGCCCCCGGAGGTGGATGTGGGGGCACATACTTTCCTCATATTAATGTCTATGGATGTAGATGAGGACAGAGAAGCCGAGGAGGATGTGGGGGGCACATACTTCTCCATATTAATGTCTATGGATGTAGATGAGGACAGAGAAGCCCCCGGAGAGGATGTGGGGGCACATACTTTCTCCATATTAATGTCTATGGATGTAGATGAGGACAGAGAAGCCCCCGGAGGTGGATGTGGGGGGCACATACTTTCCTCATATTAATGTCTATGGATGTAGATGAGGACAGAGAAGCCGAGGAGGATGTGGGGGGCACATACTTTCCTCCATATTAATGTCTATGGATGTAGATGGGGACAGAGAAGCCCCCGGAGAGGATGTGGGGGCACATACTTTCCTCCATATTAATGTCTATGATGTAGATGGGACAGAGAAGCCCCCGGAGGTGGATGTGGGGGCACATACTTTCCCATATTAATGTCTATGGATGTAGATGAGGGACAGAGAAGCCCCCGGAGGAGGATGTGGGGGGCACATACTTTCCTCCATATTAATGTCTATGGATGTAGATGAGGACAGAGAAGCCCCCGGAGGTGGATGTGGGGGCACATACTTTCTCCATATTAATGTCTATGGATGTAGATGAGACAGAGAAGCCCCTGGAGGTGGATGTGGGGGGCACATACTTTCTCCATATTAATACTATGGATGTAGATGGGACAGAGAAGCCCCCGGAGGTGGATGTGGGGGGCACTATACTTTCTCCATATTAATGACTATGGATGTAGATGAGGACAGAGAAGCCCCCGGAGGTGGATGTGGGGGCACATACTTTCTCCATATTAATGTCTATGGATGTAGATGAGGACAGAGAAGCCGAGGAGGATGTGGGGGGCACATACTTTCCTCCATATTAATGTCTATGGATGTAGATGAGGACAGAGAAGCCGGAGGGATGTGGGGGGCACATACTTTCTCCATATTAATGTCTATGGATGTAGATGAGGACAGAGAAGCCCCCGGAGGAGGATGTGGGGGCACATACTTTCTCTATATTAATGCTATGGATGTAGATGAGGACAGAGAAGCCCCCGGAGGTGGATGTGGGGGCACATACTTTCTCCATATTAATGACTATGGATGTAGATGAGGACAGAGAAGCCCCGGAGGTGGATGTGGGGGGCACATACTTTCTCCATATTAATGACTATGGATGTAGATGAGGACAGAGAAGCCCCCGGAGGTGGATGTGGGGGGCACATACTTTCCTCCATATTAATGTCTATGGATGTAGATGAGGACAGAGAAGCCCCCGGAGGTGGATTGGGGGGCACATACTTTCTCCATATTAATGCTATGGATGTAGATGAGGACAGAGAAGCCCCCGGAGGTGGATGTGGGGGG
>JARQOD010000010.1:48923107-48936072 GCA_033576555.1 Oophaga sylvatica | reverse complement strand
AATGAAAGATAAATGTGACAAAAAGGTTTGTTGCAGATATAAAACCTTTTAATCACCTTATTAAAATAATTGCCATAGATCACACCTATCCTACTTCCCCGCTGTCCCCCCCGGGGTTTTGTACTTTTCCTGTTTTTCCCTGGGTGTTAGGAGGGAAAGGGGCCCGAGATCTTCTCGAAATGTTATTTGGGTTTGCGGAGGTGGGGAAAAAATCCAGGAGTGAAAAAAAAAAGGAAATTTTTGACACCAAAATAGGAGTCAGTTTTATTTATTTTGGGGGGGATTTAAAAAAGGGTTTCAAAAGGCAGATTGGACTTTTTCCATGCCTGTAACTATCAAAATTTTGTAGAGCCCGGGGGGGGGGGGGGGGGGTGTGAGGTGTCAAAGGTCTGCATTGTCCAATAGTATCGCAATGTTTGGACAATGTGGGGGCTTATTCTTTAAAAAGGGAAAATGGAAATGTCCAGTTGTAAATTTATTCATTAAATTTTTGAGGGGAGAAAAAGGAAACCCCCCAAAAGGCGAGTTCAAGAAATGACCTCATTTGTAGAATAAAAATTTATAAAATTGAGGTGTTAAAAAAGATAAAGGGGGTCTTCTTTAAATACATCCCGACCTCAGACATGAATGGGGGTCTTGTCCCTTATTAAAGCAAACTTTTCAAAGACCTCTGCCAGGTCACCATTAACCCAGCTATTCCTGTATCTCGACGTTATGTCGAAGTACCTTTGGGCATTGTAGCTCCCCTGAATTCATCTTAGGTCAAGTCAACATAACTCCGAAACAACAAAATAAAGTCTAAATTGTGCAATGAGCTTTTCAGCCATACTGCTGGGGGTCTCAATGACAAGTCACAAGAGGTTTTAACAACACTTTAGTAGGAGGCTGGGTACTCACTGGTAGAGCAGATCTCGTTCGCCAGGTCATCTGGACAGGCACACACAAAGTCATAACTTCGAGCGAAGCAAAGATGGGAGCAACCCCCATTATTGACGCCACACGGGTTGCTGCCTGCACGCGGAGAAAGGGATGTGCTTAGTTTACAACTAGTTTCAGTAAAGTAAAGTGCAAGAGGTGGCCAGGGTCATACCTGTCTGTCTTAATGGAGACACCACAATGATGTCCATTAATCCTTCCATGTTACCCAAAATGCTTTCTTTGCTTCTTCCAGAGTATTTGTCCACCCTCTGAATAGACTTTGTCTGCCAGTCAGTCCAGTAGATCCAGCGGCCCTCCTGTTTGGTAAACCCAATAAAACCATTGGATTAAAAAAAAAAAAACTCAATTATTTTGTGCTCATTTTGATGTGAGCGGACTACCCAAAATGTTTACCTGAGTGAGTGCGAATGGGTGAGACACCTGGCTGACGAGCACCTGGCGGGTTTTGCCATTCAGATCAGCATTCTCTATGCGATCCAAGTGAGCATCCACCCAAAAAATTCTGGAAAAAAAATTCATATGCAAATACATGAATGTCAAATCTATATATGACGTACGAGAAGCTTTTAATTAACATATGCCGTTTTAGATGACTACTGACCTACGGGTGTCATAGTCCAAAGTCAGTCCATTGGGCCACCCAAGATCTGTATTAATGAGGACTTTGCGATCAGAACCATCCAAGTGAGACCTCTCAATTTTGGCAACATGACCCCAGTCTGTCCAGAATAGATAGCTGCAAGAGGGAAATTCAGTTTAACGTCTTATTCTACAGGAGGTCATCAGCCAACAAGGAGTAAAGCTAGAGAGTGGAAATGTTCTCACCCTTTCCTTGGAAACACAGCAATGGCTCGAGGCTCGTCTAGGCTGTTATTGATCAGAACTTTCCGGTATCTTCCATCTACTCGTGCAACCTCGATGGTGTTAGCGCCAGTGTCTGTCCAATATAGGTTTCTTGCTACCCAATCCACAGCCAGACCATCTGTAGTCTTCAAGCCCTCACCAATAATTGTCTCCATACCATTTCCATCAAGGTCCACTCTCCTAATGGGGCAAATTTAAATATTCAGTACATATAGAGTAAAACAAAAGCCAAAGCTTCTTTATTTTCAGGCTTGGTGGCATAGAGTTGGCAAATGAAAGTCAGCCTGAAAAAAAAAAAAAAGCGCTCCTTTTCCAGAAACAGCTTGGCTTTGTCGTTAGCTATTGTAATCCAGACCCCTACCCATGAGGATAAGCTGCAATATCAGAGGGAGCAGATGGAGAATAGTAGCACTTTTCTAGTTTTGCTCTTTCCATCTCCGGGTACAGAATTACAAAGCAGCAAGTGAATAACTGTTCATTACATATCTGACAATTCTCTAATTAGCTCCAAAAGGGACTTTGTGAGGATTGCAAAAAAAAAAAAAAATATTAACCATGTCAGAATTTTTTGCAATAGTCATAAGGTCACTAGCCGAGAAAATGATGCCTGGCTGCAATCATGGAGCCGGGTTCAGAATGATGCTGCACGTGGTTTGGACAACATGAATCAACTGTGCATGGTTGACCTTTCTCTTCAGACAGAGTCCTATTTTGGGATCATTGAGGGTCCCAGAGGTTGGCCCCCACGCAGTTAGCAACTTGGGACAAATTCTGAAAAGCAATGAAGAATAGCAATTTTTTTTCCTAGTTTAAAGTAATTGGCACTAATCAAACAGCCATCTGACCATCATTAAAGGGGTCCAGTTGAAAACTGGTCCAGCGATATTTCGTTTGTCATGGGCCTGGTTTCTCCAACCCACGTCAGGCCGACCACTCCTGAAGAAGTGGGTCATTTAGATGAATGAGTGACTATCTGATACAAGGATAGGCTGGGTCAGCCACAGTGGATCATATAAAACGGGGGTGCTGAATGTGAGGCCAACCTCATGAGTACTGAGATGTACATCCTATGAGATTATTCACTGAATCCTTGCAAGAATAACTGCTAAAAATTTTGATATGGGAAGAAAAAACCCCAAACTCCACCCTATTTCAGCACCTGATTACATCCAGGAAGACATCTGTGTAGTAGATTTTGCCTTCTACGCTGTCATAATCCAAGGAGATTACATTGTTCAGTTCTTTAATGGGGACGTAGACATCGGTGTAATCATCGGTGTCCAGAGAGATACGACGAATGGAATCACGGCTGGAGAAGAGCAGGTAGGTATCGGGAGACGGGTCGCATGTTCTGCCGTCATCCTTCAGCAGAATACCCGTGGGACAGGCACAGGAGTAACTGACAGGGTTTGGCAGGCAGAGGTGGGAGCACCCACCATTTTTGTTCCCACACTTGTTGTATCCTATAAATGAACATAGGGAGAAATGAGGCATCACACACAGAAAATAAAGATGACGGATGACAACGATGTACTCTAAAGAGCTAGAAGTTTGCAACTAACCTAAAGCATGAGTGCGGTCCACTGCTTGTATGTCCATCAGCCCTGGCAGATTGTCTCTGACCACAATAACATTTGCTCCAGTGTCTTTATCTGCCCTTTGGATTTTGCGGGTCTGCCAGTCTGTCCAATATATATAAGCACCGAGGAGCGTTAAGCCATATGGATGCTGGACTGGAGACACCAAGATCCGTCGGTTCCTTCCCATCAGATCAGATGCCTCTATCCTCTGAATCAAAAAAAAATACATAAAAGCATTTAGGAATGAGGCTAGAAAACACCTATACAGCGATCGTGAATACTTCCATAATGGCAACTGTTTAAGTGGTTGACCACCCCTGGAGAAATGTTATTAGGTGCTACAGCTTGCTAAACCCTAAAAGATGCATAATGAGTCATGTGCCGACTAAAGTCTCCGACGCATCTTGCAAGGTTCTATTGAGAGGTTCAGATGAGACTATTCGGCACATGATCGCAGGTATACGAATTACATGTGTTACGTGACGACCGTCGAAAGCGGCAAGCAGAGCCGAGTCCTAACAGCGTGCATTACAAGCCATCAGGATTCGAAAAGCAGCATCACTTGGCGAAGATTTCACCTAAGGTGGCAACCCCTTTAACACACAACATAATTAATATGCCTAAAAAGCAGCCTACTGACTCAACATACCTCCGTATGCGCATCAGCCCACAAAAGTTGAGAACCAGCTTTATCCACTGCCAGTCCATTGGGCCAACCCAAGTTCATACTGATCAACACTTTACGGTCTGAACCATCCATTCCTGCTCTTTCCAACTTGGCATTCTCTCCCCAGTCCGACCAGTACATATATCTACCAGAAAAAAATAAATCTAAATCAATTATGGGGTACCGTTCCCCAGTTTTGAGAAGTTAAAAACTTGAAGATTGTATTTTTTTTGTTTCCTTACCCCATCTCATGATACAAGGCAATTGCTCGTGGGCTTCCAAGATTTTGCCAGACTAGCACCTTCCTCATGGAACCATCCAAATTTCCCACTTCGATCCTATTAGTCCCGGTGTCTGTCCAATATATTTTGCGACCTATGGCATCCACCGCGAGACCATCTGTGGTCACCAGACCTGGGATATAAGAGACTTTCCATTATTATGAGTGGATGAAATCATTAGTTAGATGCATTTTCAGACATACTACTTAACACATGCGATTGGGTGGTTCATTACCAGTGGTCATTATATCTTGGTGATTAGATCCATCAAGTGCTGCTCTGCTAATTTTACGAAGAGTACTGTCCGCCCAATACGCCAACCCTGCAAACAGAAAGGATCCTAAGCAAACTAGATCACTCATATTTCGACTAGAATTTCCACCATCCCTTTGATCCATGGCTATCCTCTTGGATAACTCACCATCAACAGGATCCACCCCAACAGCTATTGTATTCTTCATGGTCACATTTATGGGAAGCACAACATCGGCAAAATACGGAATATCCAGAGAAACAGAGCGGATGTCTGTCCTCCTGGCAAAAATGAGAAACCGGTCCATGCCTGAAAACAAATGTGAGAGGAGAAATGGTTCAAAAACATAATATCCTATGGGATATATTGCCTAAAAATGAAGCTAAAAGTTGTAATTCACCTGATGAACAGGTTCTGCCGTCTGCTTGCAGGTTTACGCCGGTGGGACAGGCACAGCTGTGGCCTTTTGGGTGCGGAGAGAGGAGGCAGATATGGCTGCAGCCTCCATTGTCTATGGAGCAAGCTGAGTGAACTACGGAAAAAAATGCAAGTTATTTCCCACATTATGTTCTGATGCATAGGATGTAGTCACCAACATGGGCCCCATCCCCAGGTCATCACAATCTAATTTCTCCATCCAATACATGTCTAATTTCATGACAAGCCAATGAAACTTGCATAAGAATATGGAGAACCAGACATTGCAGCGTTCAATACACGGCAGGACAAGAAAGTAGGAAGGACCATCAGTGTTGCCGACCTCCAGACGTGGAAGTGAGTGGCACCAGACAAACACTTGAACTAAAAATTCAGTTTATATAGGTCAGAGCCCAAAGAAGAGAAAACCCAATACAACTGATCATAGGTAAATCACCTCCTGCTCCAATATCATGGAAATGGATGATATACTTAGGATTTATGAAGATTGCAGGGCCATCAAAAACACCGAAAAACTCTGAATTTTTACTTTTGAATCAGGAAAAAAAAAAACTTTACATGTAAAAGACACGTCAAAAGTTTTGGTTGGCGATTGTCACGGTGTTGAGACTTTTAAAGACCGATGAAACGCAAGGTCAGAAATGCTTGGTTTAGAGCCGTGACCTTGTGGCTATGCTCGGAGAGCCAAGTGGTTGGTTTACCAATTTATAGAAAGGTTATACTTTCTATTAACCTGTACACTGCTGGGGCTGCTCTCCGAGGAAAGCCGAGCAGAAACTAAGGAGCGTGGATTTACATAAACCTGTACACTACTTGCTTAGCTCGCCAACACCCCAAACAAAATGGATAAAGTCTCATGCCAGGTTCATGACATAAGTGGGTTAAGCAGCACATAAGGATCTTTTCTTTGGTGCCTTTCTAATTCCCGTGCCACGCTCTGCCCCATAAGGCTGAATAGTTTCGTTATTTTATAGACTTTTCCAACAAGCAATAAAACAGCACAAATATCTGTTGTCATTTTTTACCTTTGGGACGTTGGCGGTGGAACACGTGAATATCCATAAGATTCTCCAAATTCTCCCTCACCGTTTTCCGTTCCAGACCGCTCTTTCGATCTGCACTCTCAATGCTCTTAGATTGCCAGTCCGTCCAGTAAATTCGGTCTTCATATAGGGTCAGACCAAATGGGTGAGGAAGCTCCGTACCAATGAGGACCTAAAAAAGACCCCATCAATAATAACTTATTACTTCAGTCCCTGAAAGGCATCTGTAAAGAGTGGATCTCCAGCGACTACTCACGTGCGGTCGGCGCCATCGAGTTTTGCCGTTTCTATGGTTTTCATTCCAGCATCTGCCCAGTAAAGTCTCTCAGACTGATAATCGATTGCCAGTCCATTAGGCCAAGTAAGGTTGGAGGAGATTATGACCATACGTCCAGAAGCGTCCATCCCGGCACGCTCGATCTTAGGATTGGCTCCCCAGTCGGTCCAGTACATGAATCTGCAGTAGAGAATATCTTGTATTTTTAAATATAAAATACAGGCATCTTAACTCTTTGGGGGTTTTCCTAAAATATTGAAACTGGATGCAAATAACAGGAAAAGTTCTCACCCGCCTATTGGATCCACCACGATATCCCTTGGTCGGTCCAGGTTCTCCCAGATGAGCACACTGCGCAGCGAGCCGTCCGTATGAGAAACTTCTATGCGGTCAGTCCTGGATAAGAGACGCAAGATGCCACAAATGTGGGAACAGCACTCATCCTTTCAGAGCTAAACTAACATTTTGGCAAGTTTCAGAACATCGTCCACAATTACCGCAGCGGAATCGTATCGAACGTCCGCACCACAATTTAGGAAGAGTAATAAACATTTTAGCTTCCTACTAATATACTGTATGACACAACTTTCAAAGACCTTTAGCCATAAAGATAATCAATACCTGCATCCGTCCAATATAGTTTCCGTGTCACCCAGTCTATAGCCAACCCAGCAGGACTTTCTAAACTGGTCTCTATAACGACCTGGTGGAAAAAAAAAAAAATTAACGATTCATTATTGAATGTTGTAGCTTACAAGACAATAGGCAGGCACTCTATTGTGAGTGTGCATTACAGCAAAATGCCTTTAATCTGTTATTTATGGGAGCTCAGTAGTAACAAATGATCAAATATAACAGGATTAAACTAAAACTTTACGTAATACAAGATCGTAATCTGTTTACTTTGCCTAAAATATTAGGTACAAATCTGTGCTGGAAATGGACGAGCATGATTTCTGAATCAATGGCAGTGCGGAGGGCAATCCGTTATACAGAATACAGGCAGCCTCCTCACCTCCTGGCTGCTGCCATCAGACTTTGCACGGTTGATGGAGTCCGAATTGGTGTCTGTCCAGTACATGTAGTCATTTGCAGAATCCCAGTCCAGTGCGACGGCGCTGCGTACATTGGATAGCGGGATGACAAAATCGGAAAAGTCACTGGTGTCGAAACTGATCCTCCGGATGTCCGTCCTTCGGGCAAAAAGCAGGAACTTGTCAAGACCTGATCGAAGGTCAAAGGTCATCATCTTAATTCTTCAGCTTCAAAACGGCATAAAGAGCAAATGCAGGAATTTGAGCTCATAGCTAAGGTGGGAACTAAACTACGGGATTCACATATTAGTGCACTAAATGATCTGCTTGGACCCTTCTTGGGATTTCTACAAGTGGATCACATTTAGAAGTCTGTCTTGGCTATGCAAAAGTCTACGTTCATCAAAATGCCAGCACCCAACCCTCGAGGATCCTACCCACAATGACTGGAGTACAGAGAATCTGATAGGTAGGATGCAAGCCAAAATCAAATAAACCTAATATTCAGCATTAAAAGGGTATATAAACCATCTAAAAAAAACTAAAGCACAATTTTGGAAATACATATTTGTGTACAGAACTCCTATGCAGATCTGTGTGTCTCCATGGCGACAGACTACAAACAAACCCCAAGCAATTCCATCTTGCAGTCAGGCTCCTTTCCCCTAGCCACTGCATCTTGTTAACATTTATTTAAAGAGACATAAGGAGTAGCATGTACTTTGTAAAGTTGCTTCATTTATTATTTAAATGCGTTGGGGCAATAAGAATTGGTTGGAAAGTTGGGCATATTCATTAATGTATGCAACGGAGCTAAAAATCAGAGCTTTCAACAATTCTCGATTCCTCAACATATTAAACAGGGCACGGAGGTCATATTTACTAATCATGTATACATTATAATAGTACTTACTTAATGCACAAGTCTTGGATCCGGTCTTTCGGAAGCCAGTAGGGCAAGCACAAGTAAAAGAGTTTCCACTAGGTAAACACAAATGCGAGCAGCCCCCATTATCGACACCGCAGCGGTTCCTCCCTGCAGGAAATCAAAGGAAATCAACCAATAAACAACAATTCTGGAAGAAAAAAAAAAATAATCATGAAGGTTCCAGGCTAAACTTGCTGACCTGCAGGTTGCCTCTGTGGATGTAATGTATGGATGTCCATAGGAAAGTGCAGCTTGCTGCGGATCACCTCTTGGTTCTTGCCGGTGAACTTATTGGCGCTGTTTATACTTTTAGTGTGCCAGTCGGTCCAGTAAAGACTGTCCTCAAAAACGGTGATAGCAAATGGGTGCGGGAGACCTGCAGAGCAGAGGACAGGTTTGAGCAAATGGACAAATCGGGGCCAATAGTTCAAACAGAAACAAGATGATAATGCGCTTCCAACCTTGGTTAATTACAGCTTTGCGGTTGGACCCATCAAGATCTGCTCTTTCAATGACATGGTGTTTGGCATCAACCCAGTACATTCGTTTCCCAGCATAATCAATGGTCAGTCCATTAGGCCAGAAGAGATGAGTATCAGCGATCACGCTTCGGTTTGAGCCGTCCATGCTGGCATATTCAATACGTGGTGTATTACCCCAGTCTGTCCAGTAGATGGTGCTAAAGTAACAAAACAGGAGATTAAATGACAAAATATTAAATTGCTGAATTTAATCTATGTGAATTATATGGCACATTGGGATAACTAAATACCACCCACATACCCTTCCATTGGGTTGAGAGCTATGGCTCGAGGTTTCTCCAGGTTGTTCCAGAGGATGACCCTGCGATGAGTCCCGTCTAGATTGGACACTTCAATACGAGATGTTCCAGAGTCTGTCCAGAACAACTTGTCATGGATCCAATCAATTGCCAGACCTCCTAAATGAAAAACAGAACCATGTATAAACATATACATTATATATATTCGTTTTTCACTGTATAGGAGTGTTTACAAGTGATCACCAACTTCCCGGACCACAAGAAAGCTATGAGTTTCTGAGCTAAGCATTTCATCCATAGCTTCCCATGGACAGTCTGGGCCCTGTTCGGCTCTGCTCTTATTCACATTAAGGTCGGCTGACATTAGGTGAGGTTTTACTACTAGAGACAGGATAGCACCCTCACGATTGGGTACACCCCGTCGTGGTGGGATGACTTTTCCGCTGTTTTGTTTTTTATCAAAATAGTGTTACCAAGTCCCCCATGTTATTTAATGTACTGTTACTAATTACTTAATACAGGGTATATTCTCATTATGTTTTTTTTCTTAAGTTTCATATTGGATCTCACTACAGCCAAAATGCACGTAAAAAAAAAAAAAAAAAGATTCTCCAGCAATTAAAATCGAGGACATATAAGAAGTTTCCTGAACCAATTAACATTCATTACAACGTTTGCAGAACTCACCTGGACTCTCGAGCCCGGTGGACACCACCTCCTGCACATTGCTGCCATTCAGGTTGGCACTCATGATACGATCCAGTGTGACATCGGACCAGAAGACTAATTCGTGTTGATGGTGGAAATCCAAGGCAATGGCGTTCTCAAGATTATTAAGGAGAAGTGTATACTCGGAACGATGAGGCAGAACTTGTCGAATGTCAATCCGGTTGGCAAATAGCAGAACTGGTTCTGGCCCTAAAGAAAGAAAAACAATATAGTCAACAATGGCTGTCATTTCAGGTGACTGGTCAGAATAAGTTGTCATGCGTGTACGTGAGGAATAACAGGATTTCTAGCAATTGTACGGCTTAGGGTGTGAAGCGGAAAAGTGCAGACTACATCTCTAATTTTCAATTAGCTGCTATGATGACTTCCATACACAGCCATAAGGGATTCCTGCTTTCCTGTCTTTGTAGCACATGTCTATAAGCAGCACGTAGGACATTATAGAGCAGTACTGAGCAGTGTAGCTGTGAATCCAGCTCTGACGTGATAAAAACACCAGAAAGGTGCGGCTGAGTCTGTGCTAGTCTGTGCCCATCTCCTTCCTCCTCTCTCCATAGACACCTGTACTCTAATCCTTCCTGTGAACCAGCAGCTCATTAGGTTTAGGCCAAGATGAATTTTAGCAGTTGCTCAGAGTGAATGATGAGCTCTGGAGGCAGCGGGGTGTACAGATTAGGGGGAATGATCTTACCCAGAGCCTTGCAGCTACGTTTGTCTGGTCGCAGTTGATATCCAGACTCACAGAAGCACTGGAAGCCGCCCTCTGTGTTGCTGCAGCCTTGGCTACAATATCCTTCCTCTGCACATTCATTTACATCTGTGCGGTACAGAAATACAACAATCCAGCATTTTTTTTAATCTTTCAAATTACAGGTAGATTTTTTTTAAGACAATTTTAAAAATAGTTTGCTCTGAATTCTAATTATTGCCACGCTTAGTACAGGCTTGGATTAGGGTTTGTTTTCCCTCAGACAGCGCCACCTTGTCCATGGGCTTTTCTCTAGTATTGCAGTTAAGGCATGGGCAAGAGTGGTAATGTCTAAAAGGAGGTATGGAGAAAAAAAAAAAAAATGTTGCTGATCGTCTCATTCAACTATTTCCAGGGTTTCATCATGGCAGCGATCACACAGGCACTGCGGCATGTACAGGTGTCGCTGTGCCCGATAATGCAGGGCAGTCATTTACCTGAATGGTCTGTAGACAGTAAGGAGACCCCCGCAATCAGTTCCCTCAGATCAAACATTGGTAGCTGATCCTTAAGAGGCCATTCATAATTAAAGGGCAAATCCCATTTAAACAGGTTTATTAACCCTTCACTGAGCGATGTGGATCCTACTGCTGGTCCACAAAACATGGCCTGGTGTCCCCAGTTTTCCGTGGAGTTACTACATGAAACCGCAGGTGGCGCATGTCTATTCTGTGTGTGGCTGTCGCCTGTGTCAGGCTTGATGAGAGCTTCATGCCAGACGAGCGACTTTACTCCTCATTCAGCTCCTCCTAGCCTCAGTGTTGCCGCCATGGGAGACAGGAGAAGCACGTTTCTTGGACCCAACAGTTATCACCGATGCACTGGATAGGATACGTTTTTTTTACGCTGGACTACACCTCCTGTAACATTCCCCCAATCAGTTCTACCTCTGTTCCCTTGTTAAAACTCAGCTATTTCAATAATACAAAATAACAGGCACTTGCCATATACAAGTCTCACTTCTTTACCTTGGCACGATCGACCATCCATCATAAGCTTGTACCCGGTCTGACAAGTGCACTGTACGAGCCCCCGCACCGTCTGGCACTTTTGGGCACAGCCCCCGTTGTTGTGGTTGCAGTTCTCTTCTCCCGTGCGGGGTCCTGAGACGGCAATAGACATTCCAGATCAGCGATGCATTATCGGAGAAAGTTAGGAGTTTGGCAGAGCGATACTCACTGCAGTTTTGATGTGGGCTCTCATCACTGCCATCACCGCAGTCATTGGCTCCATTGCACAGTTTGCGTTGCCCGATGCAGCGGCCATTACTGCACAAGAACTGGTCCTGAGCACATTGTGGAGCGCCTGTCATGGATGAGACATTACATACGACTGAGCCGCCTGGTGGTGAAGGTTTACAACCGCAATTAATGCAATTAAATCCGGACATAAATAATGTTGCTAGCGGGGAAAATATCCATCATAACCCTTGTTCACACTCTCCTTCTAGTATGGCCTGACCTCTTGCATTTGCCTTCCATGTCTGGCCGGACTAGTCACACTGACCGTCCATGGCTGCCGTGACCCCAGTTTTCTCATTTGCAGCATTCTTTCCCGACCCCTTACATTCTCATTCCAACCCTAAACCACATAATTCCACCCACTTTTCCAGTTTTTTTTTTTGTCGCTTTAGAACTCACCAGTTTTTTCACATCCCATCTCATCACTGTTATCAGAGCAGTCATCTTCACCGTCACATCTCCAGGACAATCGTACACACCGGCCGGTGCCGCACCGAAACTGGTCAGCTGTGCACACCGAGGTCGCTGGGAGAGTTACAAATACAAATGGTTCATAAACAAGCCTACCCCGAACCTACGAGGTCGATATGCAACCTAATCCAGCTCACATCGTTACAGGGCCGGTAACTAGTGCGCCCAGATACACAAGTATATCCGTTTTTTCAGAATAAGCCGTCGTGTGTGAGCGTGAGGAGTGACACCATTTTTGGCCTTTGCATTTTCCACTAGTTTTCCCCTTGAAGGCTTTAGTTTTCAGTTGACTCTGAGCTAGTGCGTACAGAATAGATTCTTTTTAAAGATCCAATGTGAAAATCGTGAGAAATCTAGTGACGAAGCCATATGCAACACATGCTCTGGGTACATTGGGGGCACTTTGTCTGCTTTTGCTAAAGTCACGGACGAGCCACCAGTGGACGTCCAACCTAATTTGCATATTTCTTCATTAACATCTAAACCAAAAAAAAAATATATATTTTTATTGGAGGCCAAGCGCCCACACACCGGTTCTATATGTAAAAAAACATGCCGACAGGATCCCTTTAATATTAGTTTTTAATTATAAAGATTATAATCGGTGACATTCCAACAAGCCGCTCACGAATATCAGCAGGACAATAAATTGGAATCAATATTCCATTACTGACAGCAATTGCAGATCTTG
>JARQOD010000010.1:48875591-48923007 GCA_033576555.1 Oophaga sylvatica | reverse complement strand
CATTAAAGGCTCTTCAGAGATTTTTGGGTTTTGCCAATTTTTATCGTAAATTTATTGGTAATTTCTCGGTTATTGTTAAACCATTAACTGATTTGACCAGAAAGGGTTCTGATGTGGTGAATTGGCCTCCTGAGGCAGTCTCTGCGTTTCAGGAACTTAAGCAGAGATTCACTTCTGCTCCTGTTCTACGGCAGCCTGATGTTTCTCTGCCATTTCAGGTGGAGGTTGATGCCTCTGAAATTGGGGCAGGTGCCGTTTTGTCCCAAAAAGATCCAGAGACCTCTAAAAGTAACCCTTGTGCCTTTTTCTCTCGAAAATTTTCTCCTACTGAACGTAATTATGACGTGGGTAATCGGGAGTTATTGGCCATGAAGTGGGCTTTTGAAGAGTGGAGACATTGGCTGGAGGGAGCCAAACATCAGGTGGTGGTCCTTACGGACCATAAGAATCTGGTCTATCTGGAATCTGCCAAGCGACTCAATCCTAGACAGGCCAGGTGGGCCTTGTTTTTCACACGTTTTAATTTTGTGGTTTCCTTTCTTCCTGGCACTAAGAATGTTAAGGCGGATGCCCTCTCGAGGAGTTTCCTTGCGGACTCTCCTGAGCTATCTGATCCCTCTGTTATTTTGAAGGAGGGTGTAGTTCTTTCCGCCATCTCGCCCAATTTGAGACTTGCTCTGGAGGGGTGTCAGGAGGATAGGCCCGAGCGCTGCCCTGTTGGAAAATTGTTTGTCCCGGACCAATGGAAAAAGAGTGTGATGTCTGAGATTCATTGTTCCGCATTGGCTGGGCATCCCGGAATTTTTGGTACCAGAGACTTGGTTAGTCGGTCCTTTTGGTGGCCTACCTTGTCTCGCGATGTCAGGGAATTTGTGCAGTCCTGCGGGACTTGCTCTCGCTCCAAGCCTTGCTCTCGCTCTAGTGGTTTGTTGATGCCATTGCCTGTGCCCAAGAGACCATGGACCCATATCTCTATGGATTTCATTTCCGATCTTCCTGTTTCTCAGAGAATGACCACCATCTGGGTAATTTGTGATAGGTTTTCCAAAATGATACATCTTGTGCCATTACCTAAGTTGCCTTCCTCCTCTGAATTGGTGCCGTTGTTCCTTCAGCACGTGGTTCGTTTACACGGCATTCCTGAGAACATTGTGTCTGACAGAGGAGTCCAGTTTGTTTCCAGATTTTGGAGGACTTTTTGTTCTAAACTGGGTGTTCAATTGTCTTTCTCCTCGGCATTTCATCCTCAGACCAATGGTCAAACTGAGAGAACAAACCAGACATTGGAGACTTATCTAAGATGCTTTGTGTCTGCTGATCAGGATGACTGGGTCTCTTTTTTGCCTTTGGCTGAGTTTGCTCTTAATAATAGGGCTAGCTCTGCCACTTTGATGTCTCCGTTCTTCTGTAATTCTGGGTTTCACCCTCGATTTTCTTCAGGACAGACGGAGGCTTCTGTCTGTCCAGGTGTTGACTCTGTTGTTGAGCGTATGCAGCAGATTTGGAACCAGGTAGTGGAGAGGTTGTCCCTCTCTCAGGAGAAGGCCCAGCGGTTTGCTAACCGGCATAGGACTGATGGTCCTCGGTTTAAAGTGGGGGACTTGGTCTGGTTGTCCTCAAAGAATATTCCTATGAGAGTAGCATCTCCTAAATTTAAGCCTAGGTTCATTGGACCTTATAAGATCATGGAGATTATTAATCCTGTTTCTTTTCGTTTGCTTCTTCCAGGGACATTTAAGATCCATAACGTGTTCCACAAGTCCTTGTTGAAGAGGTTTGTTGAGCCAGTGGTTCCTGCTACTGTGCCTCCTGACCCTGTTTTGGTTGAGGGCAATCTGGAGTATGTGGTTGAGAAAATATTGGATTCTCGTTTTTCTAGACGAAGACTCCAGTATTTGGTTAAATGGAGAGGTTATGGTCAGGAAGACAATTCTTGGGTGTTTGCTTCGGACATCCATGCTAGGAGACTTATCCGTGCGTATCATAGAACTCATCCTGACCGACCTGGTTGCTCAAATGAGGGTTCGGTGACCCCTCCCCAAGGGGGGGTACTGTTGTGAATGGGTTTGAGATGAGTTCTGAGCAGAGGCTCCCTCTGGTGGTTACAAGCGGTACTAGTGAGGATTATGAGGACTGGGAATCAGGTGTTACTGATTGGTCTTATGTAAGGGAGTCATTTTCCCATCAGGGTTGCCGGTGATCAATTGTTCTGGTCTGAATCCTTCTTTCCAGTTTCCCTTGTAGCCTTCTGTGTCGTGTCTGCATCTCCTGCTATCAGATAAGACAATTTCTTATTTTGTGTTTTTGCTTTATTTTTGCATTTTGTCCTGCACTTCTGTGGGGGCCTTCAGGGTCCCCTCCGGGGGCTTTTGCCCTCTCAGTTTAGTCCAGCCACTGTGTTTTGTACTTTTTCTTTTTCCAGTTTTTTTCAGTGGCTGCTGTTTTGATTTTGTTACACCAGAGAGCTAATTTAGGTGGTAGAGGTCGTGTGATCTCAGGTGATTTTGAAATTAGTAGAGTTGGTGTTTTTCAGAGTTTTCTGGGATTGCAGTAAGTGCCCTTCCTATCCTTTTCTATTTAGATAGTTTGGGCCCCAGCGTTTGCTCATACTATTTTCTTTCTGTGTCAGTATTTCCTCTTGTCTAACCGCCATTACATGTTTGGGGGCTTTCTATTATCTTTGGGGTTCTGCTCCGGGGCAGATAGCTTTCCTATTTCTATCTTTAGGTGTAGTTAGTTTCTCAGGCTGTGACGAGGCGTCTAGGACCATCGTAGGAACGCTCCACGGCTGCCTCTAGTTGTTGTGGTTAGTCAGGGTACTGCAATCTCATAGATTCCAACTGCTCTGGTGTATTTCCTTTTTTACCTGCACTCCTCAGCTACCGTAACATAACAGGTCATCATGCCATGTGTGTGTAGGGTACTGTAGAAGGATTTACTGTGGGAGTATGATAATGTGTTTCGGCCTTTCGGGGGACACCATTGTTGGTACAACACTTTATGGGGAAATAAAGGGCAAATCTATGGGCTTCAACAAGGAGGAAAAGTTACTTTGTTCGAGCTGCAAAAGTTGTGAGATGCGTTATTCTGTGACCCTGCCCAATTTTTTTGCTATGAGGCCCGATGATTTCTATGTACACCCCTAAGCAGGCCACATGATCTAATAGTATGGGTGTCACTAATAGGCTGTCAGCCTGACACTGGACTACACATCTGTGTGACTGGGGCCCTATACGAGTCTGATCTGTCAGCCGCCCTCCATGAGTGGTCGGGAGCGTTGGTTATTGATCGGTATTTTGGACCCCACCTTTATCGGGAGGTTGCTGTATCCAGTAGTGCATTAGTTTTGTGATCTGGTGTAGCTGTCTGCATGCCTTTTTTATTTTATGTCCTTTTGCTTTAGGCATACATAACATTTCTTTGGGGGCTGGAGCCCATTTACGCAGGTGAATCAGCTGAAAACATCTGCAAACCCACAAACCACACACAAATCAGACTTTAAAAAAGGTGCAAACTAAAAGATGAATAAGACACAAAAATGAATGACAGCTGCAAAAACAAAACCAAAAAACGAGCTGGTGCCAACACGGAGGCAGATTTAATAAAACTGCAACCTGCCTATAACAACCAATCACAGCTTTCATTTTACCAGAGTGGTTTAACGAAAAATGAATAAGGACAATGAAAGATTTACTTTTAGACAGTATTAATATATAATTCAAAATACAATTGTCCCCCAGAGTCACGATCAGCCCAATTACCCCCTTATGGTTTATCCTGGCGCAATGCTCTGCTCATACATACAGCGGAGCAACTCAGCCCCACTCAATTGAAGCACCGTGCCCCCTTTCATCTGATGATTGGCAGCACTGTGCAGTGACATCTGTGCCATATGTCCCGAATCAGTCCAGAGTGTCCCAAATTTATGGGGAAAACACCAGCATCCTGAGCCAAGATGGATGGGATTTACACAAACCGTACCGACCAGTTCTGGTGGAGGTGATGCCGAGTGCGGGACTCTGAACATCCCCAAATCACCAGCACTAATTTTGGTCACTGCTGAGAGTCAGTGATCCATGAATTGGGCCCTTCAATAGGAAAATCTCAATAAATGGGAAAATAAATTTTTAAAAAATTGACAATCTAAATGTAGAAAAGAAATAACTCAAAATCAATGCAAAATGCCGACAAACCGCTCATCACTGCGAAACAGTAATTACATATGAATATGGGTGGAGCGTCTGTAGATTGCAAGCTCTTGTGATCAGCACTGCGACACATTTTATAATAGTGTGACTGGCTCTAATTAGGTAAGTAAAAAAGATAATCCCCGTAGTGTTTGTACAAAGCAGATCAGGACGAATCGGATTTGGTAAATTATAGACGCTCAGAAATTGTGGGAATGTAATAGACATCGTCGCTGATCAGAGTACGGTCATCACCAGGACGTCTCGCCCGATCATTCTTCATCAGGGTGTTCATCTCAACTTTACACTTAATAAAAAATTGGTGCAATGTAGTTTTGCTTTAACGCCCCACCCGAAAACCAATAGGGAAACCCACACCTTTTATGGATCGGGTTGTGGGATTGTTCTTGAGGGGGATGAAAGAAGATTGCTGGCAAGTATACAAGAGATAGTGGAGGAGAAGCCTAGGCCTCACTGCACACAGTCACACACAGCACAGTAGTACAAGAGGGGCATGGATGTGAGCGAGGGTGGGCACGGATACGCAAAATTTCAACAGTCACACACTTGAAAAACGGAAAGTGGTAAAAAGGAGGAGGATCAGACCCCTTAAGGACGAATAATGCCCACTGGTAGGAGGAGGGGGCGTCTGGTTTTGGCTGGCCTTGCATCCAGTGACCAGCCAGTTCCTACTGGTCATATTGGTGTAACACAGGAGGATCTGGGATATAATGTTGCACTCTCTGTATCACTGCTCAGCACCAGATTTCCTCCGCACAAGTTCTGGCCCATTGTCAGATGCATTAAATGAGATTCTGATGAAAGGACCTTAGGCTGAAGCGCTGCATTGTTTATTTTAACAAGAAAAGGAGCGTCAAGCCAAACTAATTAGAATATAAAAAATATCAATTTTTATTGAAACATAAATACAGACATGAATAAAAAACGTTCACAAGTGTGAATGACGTATATCTAGATAAAAGTATAGTGGCGATGCAGCAAGATAACGTACCTAAAGTGCACAACAAAAGAAAGACGGTTCTGCTGAATAGATGCGTCAGGCTATCACCATCACAAAGCACAATCTGTATGTATGTAACAGCTGAAAAAAGTGCTGTGCTACCTCCAAAAGGATGTGATATCTCTAATCTGGAGGAAGTGGTGGTGATGGGTTTAAGCTACATAACCATAATCGCAAGTCCCCATGTTGGAGCCTTTTTTGTTAGTGTTGCTCTGCCAAAATCCCAATAGCTGCCTCCAATAACCACAAAATAAAAGATCAGGACCAACCATTGTCTATAACTCTGGAACAATTCCAACCCTACAGTACCCAACTTTATAGACCTGACCTTTCAGCGCCCCAAGTTGGAGATGAGGAGAAACACTTATATACTACATACACAAAGCAGTAATGTCACCAGGAGCTGCCCCTTTAAAAGCAACGCATCTGTGAAATGCTTTAATAGGTCACAAGTCGCTGGAGCAATTTCACCCTATGCTCAGTCGTGATTCTCCCTCAGCGACCTCTCTGCTCCATCAGATCCTAAAGTAAAAATATTTTATTGGCGGATCTGCTTAATACTGTACTAATAAGACCACCCCCCCCAAAAAAAAAATATATAATATAATATTTATTAAACACACACAGGAGTGATGTTGGGAGGTAAAGGAGAAAAGAATATCCAGCACCTATAGTGCTGGTGGAATACTGACGAAGGAATAACAAGTCGGAGCATTACGGCAGCAGGATGATGTATTTACTGCAGGTTGTGTGTAAAGGACACGTTCATAAGAGATTGTGGCAAAAAGAACGTCAGCAAGTGTCACGTTGTAATTTATGTTAGACAAGTGGATGTAGTTTTTGACAGTTACTTTATTTTATGTTTTTTTTCTCTGGGGCCAAAAACTTGCAATCTGCCAATATCAGAAAATAAGTCTAAAATCCGCACATCTTCTCCCAAATAAAGTGCTAGAAAATGAACCGAAGGCGCCAATGTTTAATATGGCCCAGAAAAAACGGCAACCAGGGGGGCAATGTGGATGAGAACCACGAAACCCACACACCTGGTCCCAGAGGCCTCATTCTCAGACCTCCACCCCCTCACACATTGTGCCAGGAGGGCTGCACACAGGCACAGCGGGGGGCTCAGCCCTATTTACTATGTGAAAAGGGAAGAACCACTCAATAGCCCAGAGATTTCCACAACATTCACAGACGTTTTTTTATCATTTAGTAGTTCAGATAAAACACAATAAACTTATAACCTAAAGTCCTGCAACGAAAAAAGATTTTTTTTTTTTTAAATGCAATTTCTCTCTTGAAATCTCTCTCCCATTACACAGGAGGAATACGCAGCGTTACAGCAGCAGAATTGTGAGTGCGATGTCATTAAACGTTGTTCACGTCAATCAGCGCGGGTGACGCGACCACCAATTCTGCAACAGAATCTGCAGCATTTCTTCTGAGGGAGGTCCACCGCGGAAATACACATACCCTTAAGGTCCCTTTAAGGACCCCAGACATATTGGATAGCACTTAGACCCCGATACCAGCATACACAGGAGCGCTCGTCTGAGTGCCGACGTCTTCTCGAAGAAAGACCCTCACAGACTCCCCTGTCAGCAGCTTGTCTTCCAGAGAATAAAGGGGTCAGTCGTTGGAAATCCAACTCTGGAAGCCCCCCACACATTAGACTGTCGGACGATTGCGACAATATCGGCGGCTTTGGCTGCCTGCGCACATAGCAGATTTGCTGTGAATTCTTCACATGTGGAGTGAATATAATGGCAGCTAAGATGAGATTTTTAACAAACTTCAATCTACACATTGTGGATATTTTCCAAGTGGAAATAGAAGAGTGGGGTGAATCGTAATATCTGCAAATAGATCAATTCTTGTTTGGGAATTTGCAAAGGGTGAAGTCTGCGGCACCTCAGTATGGAAATCTCTGAATTTTGTGGCTTCCACCCCACGAATTGGAAAAGCTCTGAAAATAAATTGGTTGCCCAGGATTTAAAACCGCAGATTTCTCCGGGGGGATTCTGCCTAGATTTTTTTCCGCAGCTAGTTTTCTTTCCAGAAATTCAGTACAAAACATAAGCTTAATGCCGAGATAGTAACTGTATTTATAAAACCTTAACCCAAACTTAGTGAAAATGATTAAAAAAACTTTTGATTTGGTGAAACCCAAAATAATCCCTCGAATTATTCACAGGACGGGGAGCAGGAATCTGGAGCCGATGGTGGCGCTGCAGGTTTTACTGTGCATTTAAAGTTCTCTATTATCGAGACAAACACAAAAAAGGAAAAAAAACAGCACAAAACACAACATAAAAGCCTCATTCTGGCCTAGAAAGAATGAATTAGAAAAAAAAAATAAAGGTTTGAAATATTTGCCCAAAACCAGTGCCAGTCCTTGGGCTAAATTATTGTTGCAAGGAGCTGGGGTTCTGAAAAACCAGCAGGGGGCTCCAGCGAGATATAGGGGTTGTAAGGTCGCTCATTGTAAAGTGCGCCACAGGTGCCGAGAGCCCATTGTACAACGAGGCGCACTAGATGGACAACACAACCTAACCCCAAAAATACAAACACACAACAGGGGCGGCATCGCCGCGCACAACACGCACAAAGCGAAAAGTGTTTCTTGTTTTCATCTATGAATGTAAACGATCCCCCCACCCCACAGCCGAACCCCCTCCCAAGAGAAGAAAATAAGGAAGAATTGTGCAAGGCCCCTTTAGAAACACAAGGAATCCCCTACTGTTCCCGGCCCTACATAGCCAAGCTCCTGGGGTCTGCTTTCTGAAGCTGCTTATTATCCGGCTCCAGGGGTGAGCGAGGACTGAAACATTCCCACAATCCCCTGCAGGGGAAGATTCGCCCTGATACACAGCGGGGGGACCAAAAGAGAGCAGAGGGGGAATTACATGGCCATGGAAGGAGGGGGCTGCATGTTTGTGCAATAAATAGAAATAAAAGAATTACTTCAGAGACAGGTCTGTCCAGACGGAAAGTTTACCAGTCCCCACCACCTCCATACAAAGGCAAAGCGGTCACCCCTATAATACTGTCACCCCCAACGTGGGGTTAACAAAAGGATACAAATAAACTAGACACAAAACCAAAAAGTAACAGATTGTGAATAGGATGAAATGAAAGCGAGTCTAAAGGAAGGTAAAATGGATCTAGTCGGAAGGGGACGTTCTATCCGGGTCAGTGCAATCAGATTGTGAGCTCTGCGGGCAAGTCCCTCCATGAGAAGGTTAGAATGTAGGGTCACACGGGAGGTCATATAGACATGCAGCCCCCCACGAGGTGCTGTACGGCCATATATTGAGATTATAGAAAGCAGCAGCATTACTGCTACATAGACTATGGTTCTAAAATAAAGAAACTGCGCAGACATTGGCCAACCAGCCGCCGACAACGCACACCCTGTCAATGGGAATGGATTCTTTCAATTTTTACCTCTCCTGGGCCAAGATTTACAGATTTAAGAGACAGAAAGAATGCAGTTTTGTTGCATACATTCGGGGAGTAGGGGCCGCTAGATTTGGCTGTGCACTCCTCCCATCAGACATTCGCAAAACACTGTCCAAACGAGGACCGTGATTTCTGGACTGACCACCAGTCTCCTGACCCCGTCTCGTAGGCCTTAATGAGGCTGGTGAGTTCGCCGCTCAGGACTCTGTTTCATAGACCTCCGAATTTGGCCTAAAGCCATTTACGTGTTGGTGGATCCTACCTGCCCCTTACATTTGTAGGCCTTATCTCAGGAGGGGCAACTGTGAGACCCTTCTGTGATTGGACCCTAAGGGAAGAGTCAGCTGGCCATATAACTAGGATGAGGATCGCAACAGACTGGCCAGCAGCTCTCCCGACCCGAGCTTCACAGAAATACATGGTGTCACGCTCAGGTCAGGAGAGCCAACGGCCAGTCCGAGCAGTGCGTTGTGATCGTCGCCAGTGTTATACGGCTGTCTGAAGCTTCCCTAATTACAAGCCTTCTCGGGGCTGGAGGGCTCACAAATGGGCCAATTTGTACCCCAAGTACCTCAAAAGTGTAGGCTATATGAAGTAATGCAGTTTACAAATCATACAGTCAATGTTTGCAGAAAATGGTCACTGCCTGACCCAAGACAGATGCAGATGAGATTTACTGTAAATGTAAAACCTAAGCAGAAATCTAATTAGTTGATTTCCGAGTCAATACTCCCATCATTGACTTACCAGACCCCCATCATTGACTTAGTGGTCCCTACATACGGCTGCGCAAAAGTGAGACTAATGTGGAGGTGACCGCACAGGAAAGGCCGATACGTCTGTAACCATTGATCAGGACCCAACTGTAAGAAGCCAGCGGGCAGCAAGTTACCGGCTCGCCCAACTTGTACAATATAGTTCATTTACAGCCAGAAAACCAATGAATGGACTTCAGATGCCAGTTCTGAGTACATAAAGGGACACTAAAAACCGAATCCAAAATAGTGGTAATCTTTTCATTTTCTGGACGGTTTACTGAAGATGGTCCGTGGTAGAGAGCGGATACATGGCGATTTTTGTAAAACCCCTTTTTCGAGTTTCTACCATTATTTATTGTTCTTCCAGAATCCGCACAAATTCCGTAATGATCAGCAACATATGAAGCATGGATTGTCGCCGATTGCTC
Organism: Oophaga sylvatica; assembly: GCA_033576555.1. Classification (NCBI taxonomy): domain Eukaryota; kingdom Metazoa; phylum Chordata; class Amphibia; order Anura; family Dendrobatidae; genus Oophaga; species Oophaga sylvatica. The sequence goes on along the minus strand of JARQOD010000010.1, from coordinate 48,913,151 downwards.
CACATCCCTGAATGGAAACGTGCCCAGTTAGTTAAACAGGGAAGTATATGGCGGCATTATGCAGAACTGCCGCACAGAGTCACAGGAAAGCTGGATTTCAGAAACAGCCATCTTCCCTTGCTGGTTAACTAAGGTATTGACATACAAAGCCCGGAAGAGACTAGTGAGGAGTGTATGAAGCTCTGCATGACTGTCATCTATTACACACAAGATCATCAGGCGGCCCATATCAGAGAAATCCGCACAATCTATTCTCCCCAGCACCACACCCTAAAACAGTCAGGAGTCACACACGTTCCCATCAGTCCACAGCCCCAGCGCTCATTACTGTTCACAAACTCCAAGTCTCCGCATAAGGAGAGCTGGAATACGGAATAAGACAACCGCTTACTAAGAAGTCCCAGCAAAGCCGATTGTCCTGGTAATTGTAGTTCCACAACTGGATCTCGGCAGGTCACCTCAGCCGGTAGTGGTTGCCACACAACACAGTAAGACATCCTCCACTCCCAAACTGGTATATAAAATTCTATATTTCCAGCTGTTAGACCCCAATTATTCTCATTGAAAGTGCCATATCCCTGACATAGACCCAAATATAAAAACAAGCTGACTACTGCCACCATTATGGGGGGGCTCAAGAGCTTCCTGCATAAGGGCTATGAAGTAAGCAGCTCCCTCTAGTGGCAGATTCCTCCAGCCCACCAGTCTGTGCAGGGCCACCACTGGGTGATCACGGCAGGTTGCCTCAGCTTGAAATCCACAGCGTTTGCCAAACAACACATGTCTACGGACATAACTGACATACGGAGAAGGTGAGAGCAGCCGCAGCTCTAACTTTTTATTCAGATGTCCAATTTGTCCGAAAGGAGAGTGAAGCCAGGACTGATCATGTCTAGTGATACCTGCAGCCAAAGTGTCGACACCGCTGGAACACCCCCGGAGGGGGAGTATAGGTGCTTCTTTTACTGAAGGGGAAACATTGGGATAGAGAAGGTGTCGTCTGAGTAGTGAACAAGCCCTTTAAGTGCTCTGGGTGTGACAGAGCACCTAACAACAAATTTGCATGTGACAGAAATCGGTAATTTCTCAGGAATGCAGAAGATCTAGAGGCTACATTCACATTTCAATTTGCATCGGTTTATCATTGCAGTGTGGAAGGAAACCCACCATCTCCTCGCAGATGCTGTACTTGGGTCGTATTTGAGACCTATTTGTAATTCAGTTTGCAAACTAGTCCATCTGCAAACATGGCGTGTGTATTCAGAGCCCACATTGGGATACCACCCAAACCGACGGCCGGGATGATGATGCTCACTTACCTCCATGTACGAGCTCTCATCACTTGGCAATCACAGCAGCGCTTCCGTTCCCGTGATCTCCACCAGTGTTCACACTAGCCGCGTCACGGCATCCATTTGTACCAAGTTATGATGGATGCGTTTTTTTAATGCATCCTGATACAGCAAGGCCCCATTCACTTTACAAAAGGGTCTTACAAGTTTACGCTACTTTTGATGGTGATAAAAATACCAAAGTGGCCAATGCCGTCTGTCCGGGGTCTTTGGAGGAGACAGTTTTGGGACAGATCCTGCAGTTTATGAATGGAAATCACAATTCATTCCTGGATCAGGAGCGTTGATTTCCAGGAAAACAAAAGCCATGTAGGAGTTCAGTTTACAGAGCAGCTTTTACGATGTCGGAGACTGGGCCGCGGACCGCCAGCTTTGCCATCCAGTCTCATGTTGGAAGGCCACCACTAATCAGCATAAAGTTTCCATACTGCCCACGTCATTAGCCATACGAGACAAGGACGAGTCTGGAGAAATTATGATCGGGATCTTAGATTTCACACCACAAATACAAAGGGAACCGTCCATTCCATTGTACGGAAAGTCTATCCGAGACGACACAGGGCATACGCTCCGACAGGCAGGACTCCTGGGATCCTGAGCGTATTGTTCATCTGACATCTTTAAAATAATACATCTAAGGGTTTTCCAGATGTGTCTACGCTCCCTCCCTTTAAGTTATGTATGGCGGGGGAGGGGAGGCCAGGATCATTGTCTGTAGAGGAACAAGTCTTTGCAAGCATACCCGTCTTCAGCTGGCCTACTGAGGCACATACTAGATGTGCTACCCCTGCCATCGAGAAACACAAGATAAATATGCGAGCATGGAGGAAAAGCACAGATGCAGATGGATCCACAAAATACTGATAAGAATGGAGAGCAGGAGAGAAAATGGATAAAAACATGGCCGAGCAGATGGAGCCTGGACCGTGCACGTGGGACCCTGCCTCTCTGTACTACAAAGCCTATGGCAGTCCATGTGCAACCGTATGCCATGTCTGAAAGATCTGTGTAGTACGACGCCATACAAAGTGTGAAAATCGGAGACGGATGCAGGTACGGTGTGGCTCAATAGACCTTTATAGGGGCTGTATTATCACTCCGAAACACTAGAACCACGTGCACGAGACCTGGAGCCCGTCCCCCACCTCTAGATAAAAGCAGCGCCAACATTGGTCTTGGCTAGGGGGTCATCATCACCCTAAAAAGATATCACTTCAAAACCTGAAGACCACTAATAAGTTCAGTCTCGTCCACGTGGCTCCTGACTTGTTTTCCGATGCGTGACCTCCTATTGCCAATCCGTGCAGGAAATGAGAGTGTAAGGCCTCAAAACGCCCAGGTTATTTCTGATATGTAATAAAAAAAAAAAAAAAGACATTTCCATTGATGTGCTGGATTCAATGGTCATCTATATAAAAGATGTCATATGCAAAAAAAAAGTCCAAGCTTCTTCCAACCCCAAAAACCGGGCACACAGATGACATCCAGGCACTGTCAGTTCTTCCCACGGATCCATTAATTTGAATGGGCGAGTTTGATCAGTGACTCGGAACAAAAACAGCCCTGACTCCGTGCACTTACTTATTTTGCAGACACTCATTTAGTTAAAAAAAACACAGATGTCCATGAACAAGAGATGCCCGAATGAGGCCGCAACCTTATTTCTGCAGTGAATTCCATCACAAATACATATAATATGGACTAAATGTTGATGTGTTTGTTTAAATGGGAGAACAAGTTGCAATCTCTTTGGAACTTTAACAAATCCAAAATCCCTTCCAAACGTTTCTTCTATGATCAGAGTTCTCCTGACAGCACCACAATATGTAAAAAGTGAACCACACAGGAGATGAGAAGAGCCACTAGCTGTAGAAACCAGAACTAGGAGTCCTTCTGTACCTTTAGCAAGCAACATACAAACAATTCAACCCCAATATTACGCCAAGATTAGATAAATACATCCCGATAACTCTCCCCATCCCAGGAGGATCAGCCCCAATCACTTTTCATACAGATAAGCTGCAATGTCAGACAGTTACCAGAGGTGGCGTTGTTTCTGGAAACACCAGAGATCTTAGTTTTCAATTCTGGACAATCCCTTTAAAGTTGACCAATTGCTTAAAGATCCATTTACGCTGCAGCGTTCCTAGAAAAGTTGGCTTCAGGATAACCTTCTTGCCGATTACTCGTCGTACAAGCAGAACGCTCAATCGAAATGAAATCTTGTGCTGCACAAAGGATGGTGTCCTCGGAGGGTGTACCCAGGACTCGTGCGACCAAGAACAATGACAGCCTATGGGCATTGAACGATCTATTACTGATTTTTTGGAGCACGTGTGAAGAGTGGTCGTGATGGGTAAACAGGCCGACCAGCAAACAAGTATCTGATCAGCGGCAATTTGCTGCCTCAGGTTGGCCCGTGTCAAAAAAAACCCCCTCTAGTAATACAAATATGGAGTATAGAGGCCGTCCTGAACCTGGAACCAGGCTGGCGTACCATCCTTAACCCCATCGCTCGATTCACATGGCTCTGCCCAATATGTAAATAACCAAATAAATCCACCCTCTGTCAAACATCCTGATACCGAGGGCACGGCCAGCAGGTTATGAGCACACAATGTTTACAGGAAACCACAAAGAATACAACGCAATCCAGTCCTGTGAGACTTGGAGAACGCATTGTACGGCACGCCCGCCGGATCACCAGAACCAGCAGACGAATATCTATACAGCGACCAAATGGCGCTCGAGTCTTCAGGATGCGAAGCTGAGCGTCTGAACCGTTTGCTCGTTTATTCGCCCGATAACAGCCATGTTTACACGAGTCAAGAATTACAATCGAGTGTCCTTATCAAGTCACTTTCAGACCATTTTAGACTCTTATGGAAAGGCCCTTGCTCTTGCCCCAATGGCTTGCCAGCTTCTATAGCCCAGGAGCTCTTAAAATGATATGTCCAGTTAGTTGATATATCAATTTCCAAAATTTAACAACTTTTCAAGAAGTCTTCATTTAAAAAGTTTGTCTGAAGTCCAAAAAGTCTTATGCAGATTTATGTTACCGTGGTACCAGACAACAAATAAACCCGCTGTAGTCTGATCCTCCGGTCACATTGCTTCCATCTGTCCTCTGCTTCTTTCTTACCTACTAAATGAAGATTAGAAGGAACTGGAGAAAGAGACTGATATACGGCTGCAGGATCACAGACATCGGCGCCCCTAGGAAATGGAGGCACAAGTCACCATCATAAGACTAATAAACCAAGCGCTCAACAGCCACATGGAAAAAGACTGAAACATTAGTGTTTATCAGAGGCAGCGCAGGACAATCCAAATTTGTCAAACCCACACTCCATTTTTAAAGGCCATTCTCGTCCCATGAATGTTCTGTGGATGAAGCATGGGAGACTTCAGGAGCGCGGACATCTGGTAGGTTTTGGGAGGCTTGGGTGGTGCCCAGGAGATTTGCCACCGCTCGCTCCTTTCTTTTCAGAGAAGCATGTAATATAATGTAATTTATCAATGGGCACAAAAGGATCTGTAACCTTTCATGGTCTCCGAGGAGGGATTGATAACTCTTAGGTAATGTCTGGGGGTCTAATGAAGCTCGTAATGAACAACCTTATCACATTCTTGGTATTTCTCCAGAAATATTCTCCCCCTCTCTTCCACTGCATTTTCAGAGATGTCAATTGGGCCTGGTGTCTCGCTCCATCATTTGTTTTTCATGCGCACAAAGCAATGAAAGATTGAAGGACAGAACACAGAGGACTGTTGACAAAGCTCTTCAATGTAGGAATGTTCCCAAAATGGCAGGCTGCCAGGGGGAGTAATAGACCCTTACATGTCTGCGGAGACAGTCATTTCCAAATATAACCTGAAGCCTGACGGGGACCGATGACTGCAGATGGCACGCCGCATCAGAACAAGAGGGCACAATCAACGAGAAGAGCAAGGCATGTGCTGAATCCTCATCACCTACATGCAGCCGTACTGTAACCTAGACCAAAATACTTAGGACATCACCGAGCCAGGAGATCTTCGTGCTCCGTGCCTCCATTGGCCGGGATAAGAGATGACTTGTGCCAGGTGCTGGGACACTACGCACTATAAAAGTGCAAATAAAAATATCTCCACGACACAGCGGAGGGTGGAATACACCGGAATATATATATATATATATTGTATCTTAGCCTTTCGATTGGATTCATTGCTTTGCAGCTTTTCTTAAGAATATTCGTTCCCATTCTTTAAAAAGAAAGGTGAAGAAAAGTACGACCCCGTCAGTCACGGCTGTGGAGTCAGTAAACACAGCCTCCGACTGACTCCACAGCACTGGTCAAGATGGCCTCGGACTGAGTTTATTGTTTCCAACTTTCTCATCTCCTTACAATCAAGTGTAAACTTAGTCCGTGTTCACGTCCAGTGATCCGTTAGAATGGATCCTGCAGCAATACGTTGGCAAAAAAGTTCTACAGACACAATTTTGTCCGTTTTTTAAAAACTGATTTCAACTGGATCCTTTTTTTTTTTTTTTTTTTTTAACATTAAAGTCTATGGAAAACATTTTTTTCTTTTATTTGAAAAGGATCCGTTTTTTGATTACTGGATCAGTTGTAAATGGAAGAACACGGATGGATATTTAAACTGATCTGATTTACAACATGAATGTAAAAAAAAAAAAAAAACAGATCCAGCTGAAATCAGGTTTTTAGAAACTGAAAAAAAAGTTATGGCTGCAGAACTTTTTCGCCAACAGATTGCTGCTTAAAACACTAGAACTACTGATGGAGTCATTTTGACTCCTTTCGTTTTTTATTTCTCTTCTGTGACTACATTTTTCAGAATTCCGGCTTGAAACTCGGTGACTTTTCCTCAAATATGATGTGAAAAAAGATTTTGTGAGAATAAATAATTTTGGTGAAAAATTTGCACGTTTTTTTTCAAAATTTACCAAGAACTACTGAAGGGAGTCATTTTGACTCCCTACTATATTTTGAGGTCCTTTTGTCACTAAATGTTGCTATAAAGTTTTTTGCATAATTTTTTCACTCTGTCTTATTTACCCTGATGTTCATATAGATGTAGTTCAATTTACATGTCAACTTTTCACATTTTCCTTGTGTTTTACCTGCTTGTATTACTGTGTAATGCTGAACAAAATAGCTTGTTTACTCTAGGCTCTTATCTTATGCTAATTTTTGATTCATATATATTGACACATATAAAGAACTGTACGCTTGCAGAAGCATGCAGGAACAATAATTTACAGTTTACTCTATCTGATGAGGAGCTAGATGCATTCATTGCGATATTCTATGCTCGTGGAATATCTGCCACGAACCGTCACTCGATTAGCAGTATTTGGTGTAATGACTGGGGAATACCGTTTTGCAAAGCGACAATGTCTAGGGACCGCTTTGTTGAAATTATGAGGTTTCTCAGATTTGATGAGAAATCTACTCGATCGGAGAGACTGCAAACAGACAAGTTTACTCTATTTTCTACTGTGTGGGACAGGTTTATTGAAAATTGTATTGCGTGTTACAAACCTGGCCCATACATAACGGTGGATGAGCAACTTTTCCCAAGCAAAACTAGGTGTCCATTCACGCAGTACATGCCTTCCAAACCAGATAAATATGGCCACAAATATTGGCTAGCTGTTGATAAGGAGAGCAAATATCTGGCAAATGGCTTCCCTTATCTAGGCAAAGATGACACACGCCGTGCTGAGGACCGTTTAGCTGACCATGTGGTAATGAAGTTATTGGACCCGTTTTGAAAAAAGGTCACAATGTTACAACCGATAATTATTTACTTCAGTAAATTAGCTAAACAGCTAAAAAGCAAGTAACAACCATCGTGGAACACTGAACAAGATAAGGCGAGAAGTGCCTAAAGAAATAAAATCCATGAAAGAGGAATTGTACAACACTAAAGTGTTTAGAAATGAAGACAATTTTACACTTACAGTATATCAAGGAAAGCCCAACAAAAATGTTGTCATTTTGAGCTCCGTCCATCCAGATGTTGTTGTTGCGTCTGATTCCGCTAAAAAAACTCCAGAAACGGTAAAGTTTTACAATGAAACAAAATATGGAGTAGATGTAGTGGATCAGATGGCACGAAAATATACCACACGAACATGCACAAGGAGATGGCCTGTTCATGCATTTGAAAATGCCTTAGACTTTGCAGGTATAAATGCATGGATAATATTCAATGAGATAACCCACCAAAAAATGTCACGCAAGGCATTTTTGCAAACGCTTGTGAGAGAGTTGAGTGGTCCTTATGTCACAGATAGGGAAAAGGGTTCCACGTCCCAAGTTTCTACATGCTCAGAAGTGATGGTTCGAACAAAATTTTGCCAGATCAAAGAAAAGTGCAAGAAAAATAGATCTGTCGGCAATTGTAAGACTTGTGGTAAGTCTTTGTGTGGGCAATGTACTGCCATAAATCAAAGGCAATGCCTAAAATGCGAAACACCAAATGTTTAGAAGGTGAATTCTGCGCCATATTTTCATTTTTATGCTCCTCCACCTACTTTTTCTCTGCTTTTTGTTCTTCAGTTGTTGTTTATATGTGTGCACTTGAATAAAAAAAAATGTTTGAAAAACGTCTATTATAATTATTGTTATTTTCTGTAGAAAAATAAGAAAAGCAGAAAAAAAACAATCAAAAGCATTACTGTTGGATCTCACAATAATAATACATTACAAAAAATATAATTATTAATAAATAACCACAAATGAAACTCTAAAAATAAACGAAAACAAGCAAGGAGTCAAAATGACTCCTTTCAGTAGTTCTAGGCGGGGTCACGAGTCCAGTAGTCCTAGTGTTAATCGGTTGTAACGGGTGATTACTGGACATGTGAACACGGCCTTAAGGGTATGCCACACTAAACAACATCGCTAACGGGATCGCTAAAAAACGTCACTATTTAGCGATCCCGTTAGCTATGTTGTTGTGTGCGGCAGCTTCCAGCGACGAGCTTCCTGCTGTGATCTCGCTCGTCGCTGGAATCGTTCCGGACCCTATTTTATCGTCGGCGCTCCCGCTGGGTAAGTATATATCGCTAGTGTGGCACCTTTTCTTAGCGATTTAGCGGTACTTTTGTACCGCTAAAGTCGTTAAGGAGATCGCTAACGGCGATAGCGTCCTTAACTATATCGCTAAATGTGGCCGCATTTAGCGATATAGAAACATCCCGCTAGCGATCTCATTAGTATGCAACGCTAACGAGATCGCTAGCGGGATTGTGTAGTGTGGCAGTACCTTTACTGTTGGGATCTCTGTGACCAGCGATTTCCTTGCCCTGGAGCACCACCATGGGGAGAGGAAGTGACAAATGACACTTTGCTTTAACATCAATGGGCGGACTTGATGTGTCAGGTCTTCACCTAAAGAGACTCTCTTTCTAGCTATTCCTCTGGCAACAAAGTAAAGAAGGGTCTTGGACAGGAGACCCCCACTTCATGGAAAATTCTATAATAAAATACTATTTGAAAAAAATGGGTTTTATAAACCAGAAAAACAATAATTTACTGCCGGTGATGGATCCATCTGGAATGACTTTTCTTAATCCATTCCTGGGAAAGCCAAGTGACAAACGGCATGGGAGCTTATACCGTTGTCACCCAGCTTTCCCAGACTCGTTGAAGGGACATATACCTAGTTGACTTATATCTCCCGACCTAAGGCAGCTGTAAAAGTCTTCAGATACTTTATAAAAAGGGGAAAAAAAAAAAAGAATATCATCAAGTAGACAACTCCGGGACTTGGGGAGGGGGTGTTCTTCAATGAGGCAAGTGTCAAAGTACTTACATTTATCTTATAAATGCCCAAAGGAAATAAAAAAGGGGGCTCGCTGAGGGTCACCAGTCTCCACAGAAAGCAATCTATTTTCAGAAACCATTCCCGACTTTCCCTGCTCAGTATGGGGTCTCCTCATTCTGTTCCCCCATCACCATAACATTCCTACCTCCCATCCCCCATTTAGTCACAGTACTCCTTAACTTCCCAGGGCGTGAAATCCCTTTTATTCCCCTTGTAGCCACCACCTGTGCCAGCCCATGCTGACTCCTTGTCGTCCCAGAACTTAATTTCGAGTTTTTCCAAAGAGCGACGGGTCCCCGATTCCATTGCGCTTCCCGTAACTGAGTGCCTCCATTTTTAAACAGGTCATAGTCGTATTGTTGACATACCCCGGGTGTCCAGACATCCGGGAGGCCGAGAAAAAAGAACAAAAAAAATGAGTGACTATTTTGTATACAATTAAATTAATGTTACAGAACTCTTTTCAATCCTATCCTGGCGGCCATTTGTCATGGAGAAACGTAAAGACATGACTGCAAAGAACATAGCGCTGCGTTCTGCAATGAAAGGTCCAGGAATAAGCTGAAAAAAAAATAATGTAAAGGCTATCAGTGCTTAGAGATCCATTATGTGTAATTATGTCCTCCTCTCAAATCTCCAGTGTATACAAGAAACAATGACCACCGCACCATGGCCCTATAATCAATGGTTATTAGTGTTTACACAAAGGGTCTAATTGACTCCTAATGACCCCTGAGAACAATGCTCCGCTCATCCACAAGTGACGCCACAGATGCAACATGAAAGGTCCACACTCAACAGTCTGCAGATCAAAGGACAAAAATGGGCAAAAAGGAAGTTTTAAATAACAATAAAAAAGGAAAACACAGTAGGAAAAAAGAAACAGTGTAGTAATGAGCATCTGACCAACAAGTGGGATTACCCTGCACAAAGAGAAAAAAAAAGGCTTATTTCTATAGACTGCACCAGAAAATATATAAAATAAAAAAAAAATAGTATTTTATATGAGTAATTATTTCTTCTTTCAGCTGCAGATGGAAGGGAGGGAGACACAGTAATTCATTACTGATGGGTAGGCGGAGCCCAGATCAGGCTGACACCTCAGATTATAAAGAGTGTTGACCGGCTCCTCCAGCTCGGGCTCCTCCTACTCAGCTCCTTCAGTCTAAAATTTGAGGTCCAGAGGATGGTCGCTGCTGGAAGCAGCTCCTCAGAAAACTTTATTATTTTTATCGGACAAGAGACTTGGATCACCAGAAGTGGTCTAGAGGTCTCAGGGGTCTCAGCGCTGCTGGACCCCACCTCTCCCTTGGCGATCTGTATACCCTGTATGGTGGTCCCTGCAGAACCCTGCCGGCCCGGGGGGATGAGTATGGCTTCCCTGGCGGGGACGCAAACCGCGCTGCAGGGGTCACTGCGTTCCCCGCCCTGGGGGGAAGCATGGGCATAGCGCCAGAAACCCCTGGGGGTCCCTGTGGCGCTCGGCTGGTGAGTACGGCATTTTTATTAAAGTGTGTGTGAGTGATTTAACGGCTGCTGCGGCAGCCACTGTACATATACATGCCGGTGACTCTGAGGAGAAGGGAGAGAGAAGTGCGCACTTTTTATTTTTGAATTTCCCGCCGCTGAGCGCGCGCTTCATGGCAGTCTCCTTTTCTGGCTCCTGTACATGGAGCACATCGGAGACAGAGTGCGGCGGCCATTGCTGACAGGAATTCGGCGGCCATTGCTGACAGGAATTCGGCGGCCATTGCTGACAGGAATTCTGACTGGAAACTCTCTGGACATCGCTCCCCTCCCCTCCCGGCAAGAACCGTTACCAGCTGGGTGAGTCGCTTCTAGCCCGCGGGCAGAAGCTTAACCCCTTCACCCCACAGCGCGGGCGCCGTCTGGGGCACTAATGAGTGGCAGATAGCGCGGTCCTGCGGCTGTTATCGCATATGGGGCTCACACACTCTTTTCAATAATAATAAAGAGGTTGTGTGGAGCCTGCGATATTAATATTATTATTATTATTATTGCCACTAACGTTTCCGCTAACGATCCTGATAACGACGCATACTAATGCGATCGTTTGTGTGATCTTTTTTAATGTCGCTAGTATCTGCCAATCTGAGCGATCTCATTAACATCGCATAAGCGGTTAGCGATCATGACTTTGGCGGTCATTGCGATCTACAAAACAGCGCAATTTTTTAGCGATCTTGTGGAACGTTTTTCTGTATAGTGTGGCATAGCTGTCCTGCAGCTGCTGCCTTATAAGAGGCGCTTGAGATTCGCACACCCTTTTCATTATCAAGGTTGTGGGGAGTCTGCTACTTTAACCCCTTCTTAGTCGGTTAATTTTTAATGGGGGACTGCTGGGGTAGCTCTCTCTTTAGGAGCTTTAACCCTTTAGCTTTTGTTTCTTCTTTAAGAAACACACTGTTCTAGTTACTGACAGGTTTAACCTGCCGTATACTGTGCAGCAGTCCATCTCCCAGACCCGCTACAGGATCAGTCTCGCACACGCAGACCTCGATTCATGCGCAGCGGTTGGAGGTTCCACAAAATGGAGGCCCTCACTAGTTTCTATTGATGGCCTGTCTGACCTTCTAGGTTATTGGGTGTCAGCTAGAATCCTCTCAAGGAAGCGACACAAATCGGTACCTTCCTTCTCGCATAGCGAAGATGTCCAATTCGGACAAGGAGGATCGGCAGGGACACTCTGCCTCTCTCATGGGCCTTACTAATGGAGCCATGAGGGCGTTACAGTTACCAGAGGAGGTAACTAGACGTCCTGGTAAGTCGGCCCGGATGTTTCATAGGTCGCGTCGGCTTTACAAACTGTATCCGTTTCTACGGAGTTGTTTGTTAATTGGACCCCTTCTACTGAACTGAATGTTCCTTTATCCCAGCTTAGCAAATCTTCCTGGTAAAGGGAAGGCGAGTCTGCAGGACACGCTGGACAGAAAAACTGAGATGGCAACAATATCCATCTGCGAAGCCGCGGGTTATGGATTCAGTATTAAGGATCTATGTGTATTTGTAAAGTTTCCCTGTGCCGGTTGGACCGTCTACGGACGGCGTGACAAGATGGATCCCCTCTATCGAGGTAGATGGGCTTTTCATGTTGAAGGATAATGCGTCACTGCTACCCAGGCGCAATCCTCGGCAGTCACAGTCAGAAGAGCACTGTGGCTTAGACAGTGGAACGCGGTTTCCAAGCAGGGTTTGCTATCTTTAACTTACAAAGTGGTCAGCTATTTGAATCTGACCTCACAGAGCTGATTTCTGAGGCAAAAGAAACAACTTTACCGCAGTGCAGAGCTGTGACTTCTGCGTCTGGCAGGACTAGTGCCGGTAGTTGTCGGCGGTCCTTTCGGTTCAAGGGATGATCCGACCAACCCTCTGGGGGTTTGGGTCGTCTCTCTTTTTAAAAAAAAAAGGAATTCTCAGAAATTCCGCATACCCTGGAAACAGAACTTCTGTTAAGACAGAAGCTGGCAAAAAATCCGCTAAGGCGGACTGACATCTGAATCTCACTCGAGCGCTCTCGAGTGGGGGGGTCGTTTACTCCAATTCAAACCGACTTGGGTTTCCCGTGTGTCGGACGCCTGGGTGACACAGGTTGTGTTGGCAGGCTACTTCATAGAGTTTCTTTCTCGACCCCCGGACAGTTTTTGCCAATCTCGCATTCCGTCAGAGCTGAACTTTTTGCCACTCTACTGCGAGAGGTCGATTCCCTTCTGCAGAAGGGTGTGATGTTACCGGTTCCGCAAAGGACCGGGGAAGAGAATGTTTATTCCAACCTCTTTGTGGTCCCCACAAAAGGAGGACAAATTTCGCACTATTCTGGAAGTTTGAATCGGCTTGTCCACACCCGAACTTTCCGCATGGAGTCGCTTCGCTCCATTATGGCAGCCCTGTCGCAGAACGTCTTTTTGGTCAATCGACATTCGCGATGCTTATTTACATGTTCCCGTCGGAAGGGCTCACCAGCGCTTCCTTCGTTTTGCCATAGGTCGGGACCATCACCAGTTTGTGGCTCGGCCATTCGGCTTGGCCTTAACGCCCAGAGTTTTTACAACGATTCTGGCGCTTCTCACGATTGTGGCGTCCTCAAAGGAGGAGGCAGTGACGGCTCGCAATCTATTCCTTCAGTTCCTGGAGGACTTCGGGTGACTGGTCAATTGGGAGAAGTCATCTCTGGAACCGTCGCAGTCTATCCTATTTTTAGGCATGCATTTCGACACGGTACGGGCAGTGGTCTCCCTGCCTTCAGACAAACAGTCATGTCTTCTTCGACATGTACGGATCATTAAGTCTTCGACAACAATGTCCCTTCGGAAGTGTATGCGTCTTCTGGGATTAATGGCGTCCATGGAGGCGATTCCGTTTGCCCAGTTTCATTCCAGAGCTCTCGAAAGGTTCATCCTGAGTCATTGGAATCGATCGCAATCGCTGGATTGCAGTGTCACCATCTCTCGCAGGGTGAGAGAGTCTCTGGGATGGTGGTTACGTCCAGGAGCATTATCCCTGGGGAAATCCTTTCCTCCCTCCGAAATGGTCGGTCATAACCACCGATGCCAGCCTGACGGGCTGGGGGGGGGTGTTGGAACGATTCCTGGATTCAGGGAGTATGGTCATCGAAAGAGACTGTTCTACCGATCAACATCCTGTAATTGAGGGTGATTTTCCTTTGCCTCCAACATTGGACGGTCCCTTTGAGCGGTCTGCCAGTCCGAGTGCAGACAGACAACGCGACAGCGGTTGCGTATATCAATCACCAAGGTGGGACAAGGAGTCCCAGGCTCATGGTGGAGGTGTCTCGGATTCTGATTTGGGCCGAGACCAGGGTACCAGCCATTTCTGCAATCCACATTCCAGGGGTTCAGAATGTTACGGCGGACTTTCTCAGTCGCGAGAAGATGGATCCCGGAGAATGGAGTCTTCATCCGGAGATTTTTGCACTGTTGTGCTCCCGTTGGGGAACTCCCCAAGTGGATTTGATGGCATCCAGGTTCAATGCCAAACTTCCGATGTTCATGTCCAGGTACAAGGACCCGAAGGCTGTGGCGGTGGATGCTCTGGTGGCTCCGTGGGACCAATTCGAGCTGATTTATGTGTTTCCACCGATATCTTTGCTTCCTCTGGTACTGCTTCGGATCAGACTGGAGAGAATCCCGGCTATGTTGATAGCACCAGATTGGCCAAGGAGGACGTGGTTTTCAACACTAATGTCGCTGTTGGCGGCACCTCCATTTCCACTTCCCCTTCGACCGGACCTGTTATCTCAGGGGCCCGTTTGTCATCCGGATTTGAAGTCTCTGCGTTTAACGGCGTGGCTCTTGAGACCGAAATATTGACCCGTAGAGGTTTTTCATCCGAGGTCATTGCTACTTCGAGCTGCCAGAAGTCCGGCTACTACTAGGATTTACCACAAAACTTGGGAAACCTTCTTTTCGTGGTGTTCGGGGTCTTCACGGAACCCGAGAAAATTTTCCATTCCCAATTTGCTGGCTTTTCTGCAGCATGGGTTAGACAAGGGTTTGGCAGTTAGCACTCTGAAGGGTCAGGTTTCTGTCCTTACTATTCCGGAGAGCTATTGCCTCGCGTAGGGACGTGCGTTCCTTTTTTCCACGGTATAGCCCGTAAGTTTCCGCCGCGGAAGGCACCTGTGTCTCCTTGGCGGCTCAACCTTGTTTTGGAGGCTTTTCAGCATAAACCTTTTGAGCCTATGGACTCTACTAGCCTTTCTTTACTTTCTTGGAAGGTGGCCTTCCTAGTAGCGCTCACCTCTTTGAGAAGAGTTTCTGAGTAGCAGCTCTTTCTTGCTCGCCTCCTTTCCTGGAGTTTTTTCCGGATCGTGTAGTGCTTCGCACACGGGGTGATTTTCTACCTAAGGTAGTGTCACAATTTCATGTTAACCAGGATATTGTGTTGCCTTCACTCTGTCCGGATCCGAAGGATGCGAAAGAGCGAGTTCTGCACACATTGGATTTAGTGCGGGCCTTGAAGTTTTATTTATCCATTACTCAAGGTTTTCGTAAGTCGGACTCCCTGTTTGTGGTTCCAGCAGGTCGTCGGCGTGGTCAACGAGCTCCCAAGGACTCTATAGCTCGTTGGATCCGGTCAGCTATCTTGGAAGCTTACCGTCTTAGGGTGAATCTTGGCCGGTTAAGATTCTAGCCCATTCCACGAGAGCTTTGGCTTCATCGTGGGCTTTTCATTAAGGGGCCGCGGCAGCTCAGCTCTGCCGGGTGGCGACTTGGCGCTCTGTCCACACGTTTACAAAGTTTTATAAAGTGGACATCAGTGCTTCTGCTGATGCAGCCCTCGGACGTAGAGTTCTGCAGGCAGCTGTAGTTTAAAGTTCTAGATGAACTTGTGTTTAGCGCTTGTTGCGCTTTTATTAAGGTTGTTGGGTTTCTGCCTTTTGTTGGTTTTTTTTTTCCCACCCTTAAATTTGAACTGCTTTGGGACGTCCCATCAGTAATGAATTACTGTGTCTCCCTCCCTTCCATCTGCAGCTGAAAGACGGATTTTGGTAAGAACTTACCTGTAAAATCCTTTTCAGCGAAGGAAGGGAGGGAGACACAGATCCCTCCCATGGCAGAAGTGTGTTGATGTTTTCAGATGCAGCGCGACCCTTATCTGATAGCGATTATCTGGGCTGAGGTCAGCGCGCTAAGGCTCTGTTCCAGCATCGCCAGCTCATCGCAGCAGTCAGGTTCAGTGAGTAGTACCTGGAACTCTGTGGTTTGCTTCATATTGCATACATAACCTGTATTCTTGTGTTTTGATCTGAAGTTCCTTCAGAAGGGGTTATGTTACTCCGCTGGTGATCTTGGTTCTTCCCTAAAGCTTTGGTACGACTGAAGGAGCTGAGTAGGAGGAGCCCGAGCTGGAGGAGCCAGCCAGTCAACACGCTTTTAATCTGAGGTGTCATCCTGATCTGGGCTCCGCCTACCCATCAGTAATGAATTACTGTGTCTCCCTCCCTTCCTTCGCTGAAAAGGATTTTACAGGTAAGTTCTTACCAAAATCCGTCTTTTTTAGTTATCATGCATGCACACTTTGATACGTCTTCAATTACACAATGCAAGGTCCTATCCCAATATGTAGTAGGAATTATAATATAATTATTATTAATAGCAAAAACCTCCAATTATAAATGTAGTCTAGTTCTCCTGATTAGCTATGTCACCCCATGTGCAGGGCACCACAGGAGCTTAGGTCTCCATGGTTACGACCACTAGCTAACTGTCACTACATGAGTGGTCGTAACCATAGATCCCGTTAAGGTATGGCAATCTTGTGGCTCGACAGTGATACAATCTAACAATATGGCCCTTTGTTCAAATAGTAGCTTTTTATGCTTTTTCTAGGATTGTTCTATGCCCAATAATCCGGCAGGTATCAGATCCCATTCTTCCTAAATTACTTTTGGTAATTCTATAGATTATCATAATCCCCTACACATCAACCCAATAAAAAGCTTTAAGAACAAAAAAAAAACAGAGCTCATGTATCAGTAATTACAAAGTACACTTTTAGGTTAGTCAAGAAAAAGTTTCATTATTAAGACAGACTTGGAAGTTTGGTTCCAGGATTCTGTTACAAATTGCTGGGAGCATTCTGGGCCCTTGGGCCGCCCATGTGCCATTGTACGGGGCAGAATACACTGCTTTCTCCCCCGCTGGTAGTCTGGGCCCTTGGGCTGCCCATGTGCCATTATATGGGGCAGAATACACTGCTTTCTCCCCCGCTGGTAGTCTGGGCCCTTGGGCTGCCCATGTGCCATAGTATGGGGCAGAATACACTGCTTTCTCCCCCGCTGGTAGTCTGGGCCCTTGGGCTGCCCATGTGCCATTGTATGGGCAGAATACACTGCTTTCTCCCCCGCTGGTAGTCTGGGCCCTTGGGCTGCCCATGTGCCATTATATGGGGCAGAATACACTGCTTTCTCCCCCGCTGGTAGTCTGGGCCCTTGGGCTGCCCATGTGCCATAGTATGGGGCAGAATACACTGCTTTCTCCCCCGCTGGTAGTCTGGGCCCTTGGGCTGCCCATGTGCCATTATATGGGGCAGAATACACTGCTTTCTCCCCCGCTGGTAGTCTGGGCCCTTGGGCTGCCCATGTGCCATAGTATGGGGCAGAATACACTGCTTTCTCCCCCGCTGGTAGTCTGGGCCCTTGGGCTGCCCATGTGCCATTGTACTGGGCAGAATACACTGCTTTCTCCCCCGCTGGTAGTCTGGGCCCTTGGGCTGCCCATGTGCCATTATATGGGGCAGAATACACTGCTTTCTCCCCCGCTGGTAGTCTGGGCCCTTGGGCTGCCCATGTGCCATAGTATGGGGCAGAATACACTGCTTTCTCCCCCGCTGGTAGTCTGGGCCCTTGGGCTGCCCATGTGCCATTATATGGGGCAGAATACACTGCTTTCTCCCCCGCTGGTAGTCTGGGCCCTTGGGCTGCCCATGTGCCATTGTATGGGCAGAATACACTGCTTTCTCCCCCGCTGGTAGTCTGGGCCCTTGGGCTGCCCATGTGCCATTATATGGGGCAGAATACACTGCTTTCTCCCCCGCTGGTAGTCTGGGCCCTTGGGCTGCCCATGTGCCATTATATGGGGCAGAATACACTGCTTTCTCCCCCGCTGGTAGTCTGGGCCCTTGGGCTGCCCATGTGCCATTGTATGGGCAGAATACACTGCTTTCTCCCCCGCTGGTAGTCTGGGCCCTTGGGCTGCCCATGTGCCATTATATGGGGCAGAATACACTGCTTTCTCCCCCGCTGGTAGTCTGGGCCCTTGGGCTGCCCATGTGCCATTATATGGGGCAGAATACACTGCTTTCTCCCCCGCTGGTAGTCTGGGCCCTTGGGCTGCCCATGTGCCATTGTATGGGCAGAATACACTGCTTTCTCCCCCGCTGGTAGTCTGGGCCCTTGGGCTGCCCATGTGCCATTATATGGGGCAGAATACACTGCTTTCTCCCCCGCTGGTAGTCTGGGCCCTTGGGCTGCCCATGTGCCATTATATGGGGCAGAATACACTGCTTTCTCCCCGCTGGTAGTCTGGGCCCTTGGGCTGCCCATGTGCCATTGTATGGGCAGAATACACTGCTTTCTCCCCGCTGGTAGTCTGGGCCCATGCAGTTCTCAGGCCACCGCTTCCATACGGTCCGCACCGGACACATAGTAGTTCTGCCATGTACAGGATCCCACCGGCCGCTATAAGGAAACCGTACTGTAGAAGCATGCCCGACACAAGGGGATTTTTAGCACAGGTAGACCATGTACCAAGAGATTTACTCCAGACACCAAACTTTTTGGGTTTCTCTATAAACTTTGCTCCCGGAGTGATGTGTTTGGTCCATGCCCGCGGCCCGCCATAAAGCAGCCCAGGATGTTGCAGCACAATTTTCAGTCCGCTGTGGAAAATTCCACGTACAGAAGAAGCAGCAATCTCTATTTTTGCTATTTTTCCTCCATCCCGCTTCCCTCTGACTCATATTAATAGATTCAAAAACTGCGGCCAATTATGGTTTCCATGGGAACTGGTATACGAGCGGCAATAATGAGGACACTGCCTGCTGTATTCTGTCACTTCTCCAACATTACCAGGGAGGACAGCGATGAACATACCGGGCCTCATTTATAGCCAGGACAGACAAATGGCAGACGTGCCGCTAATACTAACCAATCAGCTGGCGGATTTATGGTCTGATTATCGCCAAAAAAGACTGTCCCATTAGATGACCTCAGGCCATAGGGAGTATGGCTCGACGGCAAAGGGATGATCGTCTCCGCCAGGATCACTGGCTTTTAGGAGATGTTCACAGACTTTCATTTTTTTTTATTTTTTGCGAATCTGCCCCATAAACCGCTTTAAAAACGCGCTGTAAACTCATCCTATTCATTTCAGTAGTAAAACCACCAAGTTGTTTAAAATGAGGATATTTTAAAGCCTTTTTTTCTCCCCTATAAATAGGTTTTGAAACTTGCAGGTTACATGTATGAAGCAGATCGCGATGGAATCCGCTCCAAACTACGTGCTGTCCAATCAAAAAGAAGCTTCTAAAAGAGCTCTTCAGAAAAAAAAGTAAAATATGTAAAAATATTTCCATGTTTCCTGTTAAATTCAGACCTCCATAAGTGAAAACCTGAGCTGTGAATGTTACCCATGGCAGTGGGAGGACAATGCCCGCCTGCCCGCTGTTGGCACGCCATCGGATGCAATTACTACAGAACTTCCCAAAAGTTATTACATACTCGGTCCAACAGCCGCCGGGTCCTGGGGCACCAGCCGCCTGTTCCTGCACTAAGGCAAAGAAAAAAGTATAGCTTTATTTTATCACCGGCATACAGTGTCCTTTATATTAGGGGGTCCAGGTGCATGCAGCCCCTCAGGCAGTAGATTCCCCCCCTTAACCTCCATCTTCATTTTGGCATTCACCCTATGGGATAAATATTAGTTTGGTCGTTATCAGCTCGGCTAGAAAAAAAAAAGTTACTTTAAGATTTTATGTTATAGAAAAAACGGGGTAGTAGTAACTTTCACCCATGTGGTTGAGGTGGGGGCGAGGTGCGTCAGAATCTTTCCCCATTTCCAGCCTCTTCAATGACGCTGAACCTAAGAGTTACATTGCCGCCATCAGAGCCCTCAGACTCGGGCATTGGGGTATGTGCCCACGAGATCTTTCAGATGTGTGCCCACCTGGCCAATTTTTGAGGAGGAAGAAGATTCAGAACGTTCCAATGTTTTTTTTTTTTTTCTGAAGCGTCTTTTTGGTCATTTTTTTGAGAGCTGCCTCAAGAATGGTCAGAGTCACTTCTTCTGTCAACCTCTTCGGAAATCTGAAGCTCAGAAGACTGAACATGTGAAAAGCGAGACAATTTACCATAGAAATGCATAGGTTCATTGTTTTCAGGCAGGTTATGGAGCGCATCTGCCTGGAAGAGATGTCAGGTGCACATACCCCAGCACCGCTGGCACACGCTGCCACGCCATACCGGCAGTGCCCACATCTGCTGTAGCACAATGCGGAGTGGACAGCGCCTCTTTGGTGCCATGGGGTCCAACACTGGCCCTGATGTTGGTGAAGGTCTCCTGACCCAAATCCAACAAGCCTCAAAAGGCATATCCAGGTCACTGTGGTCCACACTTCCTCCGCAAACATCAGATGTGACGAGTGCTGTTCAAAACCGCCATAATAAGTCTGTTCTTCCACGTTCAGATCCAACATCAGCATACACATTGTTGACTTCCGCTGCGCCAGCAAAAGAGATGATAGTGAAAATCATCACCCACCAGGCTAATGCGAGAACTATGCCCCCTGATAAATCAGCGGCCGGCTATACCCCAATATCTACAACTAGTTCTGATTTTTGCAAACTTCTAAACACCTCCCAATCTACCGAACCAGACTCCTAGCGGAGGGAGTGCCCACCGAACACTTGCTTTTAATTATAGCAGTAGAATATGCCGGAGGCCTCGGCTTTAATTAAATTAACATTTCAAGAGCACTTCAAAAACGTTATAACATTAGTTACATTAATTAAAAGAAGTCCTTACATGACTTCTTACATCTCCACAAATATCCGGATGGCACTGTGGCATCTTTCCAGCAGAAGCGAAACTACAAGTTCTATAATAGAACACCCGTGCGTCAACATGTCGGGCAAAACGGAGCCCCATATTGTACCCAGTGGGGGGGGACCAACACAGATCCTCCGGTCATGATCTGTCCCGTCCAGGCCAAGGCACAGCAGGCTGCCCGGATTAGAACAACATGGCCGATTTCTTGCATTACATCTCAGTCCACAGGTTTCATTTCATACTATTCCATTAAATGGAGCCGAGCACCAAAACCAGACTCATCCTATGGACGTAGCGGGGGGTTTCTGATCCTGGAAAGCCCATTTAATATCAACGGACCATCAGATCCAGTATGACCAGAGACCCCTTATTCGTGAGATTCCACATTTGGTGGTCTCTTTGGGAAGGTAATAGATTTGACCATTACCAGACCAACAACTATCATAACCTTAGGTCCTATGCCCCGAACATGGAGGCCGTACAGGCTCAGTGAGGCGCCCTATGTACGGAGACAACCTGGGACCAATGCTTCTAGGAGAGAGTATCTCCATACAACTGACGGATGTGAGGCATATAGGGCAAACGTCACTGTAAGGCTCTGTTCACACTTACGTCATATGGAGCCAAAGACAGGCATGACGGACCTTATTGTTACTAGCTCCGGACAGACGTGATTGATTTTTGTAAGAAAATTCCAGAATTTTTTTTTATTTTTTTTAAGAGACAGAGCTGGAGACAGAGCTGTTTTTTTTTTTGGTCTTAAAATTATGCCCTAAACCCCAACAGATGGGTAAAATCACAGGTGTAAACCCTCAGCCACATTGGGAGCAGAGAGCAATGCGGCTGCAGAATGCAGCAAAAGACGCTTCCAGAATCCTTTGGGTAAAGAAAAACCAGAAGAATCTCTATTTCTAATGTTTGATGCAACTTTCTGATTGTGTATTTTGGAGAGAATTACACCAGGATCTGCTTCAGAGTTGAAACCAGCACTTTTGGAAAACCTCGTCAGGAAAACTTTTCCCCGTTTTTTTTTCCTCTGTTAAACAGTTTTGACAGTAGATGTGCTAAAAAATAAAAAATAAAACAACATGTGAACATAACCCAACAGGAGCTCGGAACATGATGTGTCTTGTTACTGGGCAGATGGTTCTTTGTGCCCCCCAAAGCCCCAGGAATGACGGCACTTACTGCAGCCAAACCTCTGACACCGTGCACCTGAACAACACGAAAGCCGAGAACTATGAAACATCCGAAATGTTCATGGTGGAAAAACGAGCAGGGATTCGTTCCCATGAAGCTAGGAGTGTCAAAATGCAAGAACTCGGCTAATTACCTACTTGTTTAACTAAAGGAGCTGCCATAATTGCTATAGAAGCAAAACGCCGAACCAATAATTACTGTCACCGAGTCGTCAAGACCGACGGCACAAAAGGAGGAAAAGAAACGACGCACAACGGATGGAAACCATCAGAAACAGTCATTTGTAATCCGGTGCTCACTCCATTAGCAGAATGCAGGTTTAGTGCATGTGTTATATGAAGTATATATGTATTATGGCCAGAGCGTGATTTTTTTTTTTCCATAATTTTCATAAAAATTTAATATTTTGCAAAAGATCATGAACAAAAAAAAAAATTCACAATATGAATACAGCATGAGCCTGCAGCCTCAAATAAAAATGCTGAAGGATGGTACAAAAAAAAAAAAAAAATTAAGCAAATGCAAACTTGTAACCCCCATTCCTAAAATGTTAAAATTAAGTCATCAATATGAGCCCCCATTGTACCCATAGATACCTCCAAAATATCCACACAGCCCATTCAGAAGGGAAGTGATCCCTTGGAAAATGTTCTCTTTTTAGCCGTGCAGCCTCCACATTTCTATGACATGCACATGAAAAGTTGGGCGCAGAAGATCTGCCAACTCTAAGGGGCTCAGGGAGATTGCCGCTATTTGCAGATGCTCCTAAAGATTTATGGGGCGATGGCAAGTAGAGCACCCCCCCAATCCTGACCCCTCACATGACACAACTATGGTGAGATATTTGGGCATTACATGGACGACCTTAAGGCCCTTTAATTCACCATTATCGGACCATGTGAAGATACCACTGATCACCCAATGAACTAGCAAACAGTGGGTTGGCGGGAGAGCAGAGCGGAGACTCAAAATACGCCACTAGCAGCATCATGGATGGAAAATCTGCAACAGGACTCTAGCAGTATTGGTTTTCTCATTTGGGCCAGAAGGCTTCAGGCAAAAACAATTGAACCATGGTAGTTACACCCTAGGTGGCCAGCTACAGGACACTATAGGGACAGAATGTTGTAAGTAAACCCATACAGGTTTTCTTTGCAGCCCAATGTGAACTGGTCAGTAAACAAGTGCCAAATAATGAGAATATAGTAGTTAGGCTGAAATCGGCCGGCAAGATGGTCCTCTACTTGTAGACCCCAGTTGGGACTCCAATCTTCCTTTTCACACATGAACAGCAGTATTGTAAGTGCACATAGTAGATGGAGGCATTCCTGTAGATTCTGCCAAGGCCCCATCACTAAAGTCGGTCATGTTTCTTCTTCCATTTACATGACTTCGAGATGGGTGGGGTATTCCCAGCTCCAAGATCCTATCCCAATATGTAGTAGATGTAGTATTATCATTATGGCAGCACGGTGGCTCAGTGGTTAGCACTGCAGCGCTGGGGTCCTGGGTTCAGATCCCACCAAGGACAACATCTGCAAGCTGTTTGTATGTTCTCTCGGTTTGCGTCGGTTTCCCCCCCCGAGTTCTCCGGTTTCCTCCCACACTCTAAAGACATACTGATGGGGCTCACAGTCTAAATTCCCTATTGGGGACAGCGATGATAATGCCTGTAAAGCGCTGCGGAATATGATATATAAGCAAAGCATAATAAATAATAGCAAATACCTCTAATTAGAGATGTAGTATAGTTCTCCTGATTTGCCCTGTCACTTACCCCATGTGCAGGGCATTGCAGAAAGTTAGGTATCCATGATTACGACCACTCACATGGTGACAGTTAGTTGTTAGTGGTCATAACCATGGATACCTAAACTACTGCAATGCCCTGCACATGGGGTAAGTGGCATAGCTACTACTGCCACCTCGGAGATGGGAATACCCCTTTAATGGTGGAGAGTCATCAAATCTAAATACCAATAAAAATGCCCACAGCAACCAATCAGGAAAGCGCTTCATTTCCTGACATATAAAAGCTGCAATCTGATTCCCAGCAGAATGTTCTGATCTTCCCCTTAAACAAATAAAACCTTGCGATAGACCTGTCCGATATATAACGATCAATACTCTTGACCACCGTCCTTTACACACAGGTCGGACCTTTAAGAGCATTTTCTAGCATGTGTCAATGAAAGAAGCTAAACCATCTGTCTCAAAAAGACACCCCCTCATTTTGGTCCAAAACAAGTGCTCCCACCTGTCACTCAAACACCGGAGCCCCTTAACCCTTTGTGCTTCAGCGCAGTTTAGACGCCTTCTACCCTCAGGCACTAAATGGATTAAGTATGGATTCCACCCACCAATAACAGAAGCTGCATCCTCCGTTCCCATCCCCGAGGGCATCCAGATTTGAGGAATAACCAATTAGTCCACACCACAATGTGCCCGCTTTACATATGAATGGAATATATTGGTTTGGGGTATTCCCAAAATGTGGCCTTGCCAAGGTTCCCTCAGGATTGGAGTGAAAGCTCCTGAATTTAGCGGCCAGATCTGGTCAATTAAAGAGGTTTCGCAGCACATGAAGACCAAGCGGCTTCCAGATCTTCGCATTAATTATAAAATGGCGTAATTAGCCATCTGACGGGGATCAGGGGCGTTTAATGTGCTTACCTATACAGCCTGCAAATTAGCAATCCCGCATTACACGGGTAATCCGTCCTCCTTCAGAATAGACCTGAATTAATTGGAAAGAACCGAGTACCCAGAACCGATAATGACACCAAACCCCACGGTATCATTGCCATCACACACGTGGACGGCTGCACTCGATCATGGATATTCATTTATAAAATCAGCTTTAAAGCTTCAGATGAGATCAAAGCCAGTCCTCCTGCTTCTAACGACCCACTGACCACCATCAAGGCTCACAACGGCAGATAAAGCGGCGGCCAGGCACGTCCATTACCCCTTATGTGTCTGGAGAACCAGTGTAAGGGCATGTTCACATGGAGCATTCTGCTCACCTGGTTTTCGGCACAGATTTTGTGGCAAAATCCACATTTAAAAGGAAGTAACGAGAAAAACAAAAACAAAAAAAAACACAACTTCAACCGTTTCTCATTCATTTAAAATTAGACATTGTCCCCATAGTGCAAGTTGCATTTTTTTCTTCCGCTTTCTTATTTACAGCCATCATCAGGTATTTGATCTTTTTTTCAGATGTAAACAGAGTTCTTGCAGAGGTTTTTGATGACTTTTTTCTGGGTGAGGTTTTTACAGCAGAAATGCAGCAAACGCTCATGTTATAGCAGCATCCCGTCTGAGGCAGCGTTCACACGGAGTCTTTTGAAACAGATTTTGAAGCGGATCAGCTTCAAAGTTCACACTGAAAAGTATTCATAGCTTATCTGATGAGGGGTTTTGAAGCAGATCCACTGTAAAATGAATGTAAAAAAAAAGGTAAAAAACAAAACACATGCAGGGCCAAGGACCGTGCATTTTCTTGATGTTTTAGTTTTTTTTTTCCCCATGTGAATTTTTCCGATAGAAAAGTACACATAAAAACTCTGTGTGAACATCCCGATACTGCAAGTCCTCATATCATACAGAAGTATTCTCCGTACCGCGGTGATAAGGATTGAGCCATAATTTATTATTGTCAGACTCCAGGTAGAAGCAACAGGTCAATAAAAACTCCCACAAGCTCCAGTGTGGATTCGGAGGCACACAGGGTACGGTACGGCCCCATAGACTTTACTGATGCCATAGAACTACTAGGAGGGTGTAGGTAGCCATAATACGGCCATGGGGTAACCCATAACCGTGCAGAGCACTGCCCAAACTGAATGCAAGTGGAGCAAAATCTCAGCTATGAATAGTATCATCTCTATACAGAAACTAGTAAGGACCTGGCACACACGGGACCAGTATTGGAGATACACAATCTCCTATAAGGGTAAATTCACTGAAAGACGACTCCTATAGATGTCCAGTGTAAAAAGACAGACGATCGTCCGATAACAACAACACGCTCAATTCTCAGGGTGAAATTATTTTTACATTTGCTTAAACCTCATTGTTCTCGACAGCACATTGTCATGTGCAGGCAGTATGTGCTGCCGAGAACAATGACAGTCTGCGCCCAGAGTGATCTGTTATATTGGAAGCACACAGACTATGAAACAACCGCCAAACATGTAACTGATGGACGGACGCGCCATGGGGCAGCTGCTGTAATCCTGCCCGTAGGACGTGCACATGGGACTGACTACAGTATTAGGAATTAGATTTTGTAAAAATGTCACCTAAAACATGTGAAGAAAACCCCCCGCATTAAAGAAAATCATCCGAATGTTGCAGGTCTGAATCATCAGTAATCACTGTGAGAAGGCGCAGAAGGCCTCACCCTCGACAGATTCAATCTGCACCCCCTAAGGCGCATTATACAAACCTGTAAGCGTTTTGTGTCGCCATATGGCGCTTCCCCGAGAACTATTATTTTTAGGAATAAATACCTCTATAATTTGGCATGTGATGGAGAACTGCGCCACGTATCGGGTACATTGGATGATCTGGGCGCTATTTAGATAAGCTGCTCATTGGCCCGACAGACCGAGGAGTCAGATGCTCATCAGCCCAAAGTGGCAGCACACAATTTTGGCTATGCTTTGGATGGCACATAACGCACTGACAGCTTATCATGTGCTCCCATTGTGCCCAAAGAGATGTGAGAACTGTTCATTCTCATAACGTTCCCCATTACATGGCCTTTCAATAGCCGGTTTTGTTTCTCGCTAACTCAGGACGGAGGCTTGGGAATTTTAAGGTTGCCGAAGGGCAATCAACGCACTGTAGAGCGATTCACTTCAGAAACCAAGCAGTGTCCCACTGGCGAGCTCCTCATCATCTACGTGCAGATTATCACCCCTATCATGAATGAGATATGAGAAGAAGAAGTGACGACTGACGCCATTAGGACCCTAAAAGAAAAATCATCTATTGCAGAAAAAATGTATTTGATTTATCAGCTGAACCAAGAAGAGAAAAGATTACAGCAGAATCCATCAACAAGAAGCTGTAGGACGTAGAGGTGCATGAGATGCAGGGGCGGACATATCATTGGTGCCATCTGTGCACCTGCACAGGGGCTCAAGTCGTTAGGGGTCCACTACCACCTCAAAGACAGTGAAATTGTGCTCTACGATGAGCTATTGGACTGCAACGGGCCCTTATATTTCTTTTGCACAGGGGCCCTCTCCTGTCTGTGACCGCCACTGACGAGAGATGATCCCTCCAACAATTCCCAAAATCAATGGGCTCCAGCATCCTGTAAAGTCCTTGACACCGTTTGGTGGTCAGATACAGGGTTAATAGGTGATTGGGAGCTGAAGGGTCTGTGCACACAGTATTTGCAGCAGATTTTTCTGCACCAAAAATCAGAGCATTAGCAGGAAAACTCCAATGTGAAATATGTGTTGTTTTTTTTTTGTTTGTTTTTTTTCCAAAATCTCGCTCACTTTACTAGTACAGTAAAGTGCAGGAAAAACATAGTGTGTGAAGAAGCCCTTATATAGAAATACAGACCGGGACGTATCGGAGATGGACGGTGATGAACTGGAAGCTGTAAAGGACTTCAACCTATTCAAAAATCGAAGATAACTCGAGATGCAGCGACAACACCGGAAGTCAATAGGAGACTAGCCATCAACAATGACGTTACTGGACAGAGGTCTTCAAAATGGCGATGAAGACGCGGCTCCTGGGTAGTTTGGTCTTTTCTCTGGTAACATACGGATGCAAAACCTGGACGCCAAAGAAACACAGGAGAGTCGATGCCTTCGAAATGTGGTGCTGGAGAAGGAGGTTATCAATACCATGGATGGCAAGAAAAAAAAAAACCATCAATCAAGTCAGACATGTCACTAGAAATTATCACCAAGCTACGACTTGACTACTGTGGACACATCATAGGAAGAGAGCAATCACTGGAGAAGGACATCAAGGTTGGAAGAATAGAAGGAACAAGGCGAAGAGGAAGACCAGAACCCGATGGCTGGATACTATCAAGATTACGGTGGGGAAGACCCTGCTGGACCTATCTAGGCTGCACAAAAACGATCTGTAGGAAGATGGATCATGTATCAAGTTGCCATGGCTCGCGATCAAGCCTAAGGCCATTAAATAGTAATAATAAGCCTGTACCTTAGACATCGACTGATGGAAAATTGTCAAGATGCTTCAGTTTGACTCAGTGGTTCGCACTGTTGCTCTTGGTTCTTTGGTCCAAACATCAGTAAAGAGTTTTTCCATTTCCCGTGTTTGGGGGTTTCCTCCAGGTATTTCCATTTCCCCTCACTTCATATACACCTAAGTGGATTCTTAGAAGATGGCTGTGTGTGTGTGTGTATATGAGATATAGGACTGATATGATCAAAGACAATCCTGCTTCAACGTGACAGATTGAGTTGCCACTTATTACTTATCGTTTGCCCATGTTAAATAAACTAATGATGCCAAAAATAAAAAAAATCAATAATCAACGGCTTCTGATTAGGGCGGTGGAGTAAGACGGACCTTGGTGGGAAATTTACAGGAACGTCATAAGACGTCGATGTAGGTCCAATCGGACAGATGAAATTTAGCGACACCTTGTAATGGCTCAGGAGACGGGTAAGTCATCTCCATCAGTCATTACACTGTTACCATAAGTCACAACATGAACAAAAATGTTGTTTGCTACAATCAGAGCCATTCTCACTGCAGTAAAAATGCCCAGGAGCAGGGTTTTTTCCCCCAAAAAAGCTACGATTGCAGGAAAAAAATATTATTTCCCGATCAATACAACATAATATCATTCAGAATTAATTCTGCACGCGTCCGAGTCCCACGGGGTAACTGCACAAAATAATGAGGCCAATGTAAGTCTATAAGGCTCAGCACAGAGGACTTCACCCGACACTGGACAGTGATGAGACCTGCAAATACCGAGCAGCACAATGGGCACGGTACGTAGGCGGGCGAGATCTACAGACCTGCTGGTACAGAAATAATAAACCGCACATGGAAAGCAATAATACCGCAGATCCAACCGCTAAAAGCACAGCACCGGGTAGATCTACAGCTCAATCCGCCCTATACGGGGAACAGAAAAATAGTGGTGCGTCAACAAGTGGAATCACAGTTCTTATACATAAAGTCTCATTTAAAGGGAAGGGGGAACATTGACACTCACATATTTATTAATGTAAGGGCTGGTGAGAGCATTGGATTCAAGAGCCAGGGCTGAAGCCGGCTATAGGGACGAACACTACTGGTCATGAAGAAGGCGAGAACGACCCTCATTCCTCATCACAGTGTGGTCAATGTATCAGTCAGGACCCCACTGGCTACAGACTGCGCAGGTACCTGCATAGGCAATAGCGCAGTGATGCAGGAGCAACAACAATCTCCATGCAGATAGTATCTGGTCTCATAGAAACCTTGGCATCATCCTTAACCCTATATCTGGATATAACAGCCATGAGGACCCCTTTAATAAATAACAAAGTAAACAGTTTCATGTCCGTTTACAGTAAGGGGTTAATGCTTCATCCCATAAGAAATTGTATCAATTTAAAGAATCTCACAAATAAGAACATATGGGGGGATACAAGGGTTTTTGCTATGGCAACAATGTAGAAATACAGGAGAAGTTATAAATAAACATGGCAACAATGTAGCAATACAGGAGAAGTTATAAACATGGCAACAATGTAGCAATGCGCTCACCTGGCAGATAGAGAAGCAGCAGAGCCAGATAAGAGCTCTCCAGCAGCCTCATTCCCAATGTCCCCCAGAACTTGTCCTCTCAGAAGACCCTGATCCTTCCTGCTGCAGGTGAGACTTTCAGATCCAAGGATGCATGAAGTGATTTACCAGGTGATCCCACAGATCAGTGATCTTCCTGGCTCTCTCATTGCCAGCAGCTCCCCATGTCTCCAGTCCTGAGCTGCTGATCCTGGCCGCACATGTAGTATAGGAGTAGTTGCCTTGCCTGCTCCCTTGTCCTCAGTGCCCTGCAGTTTTGGCTGCTGGAGTCCTGGATCCCCCAGTTTGGCCAAGGATCACTGCAGGATCCCCCTTTACCTTGCTGCAATGATCGGCTCTGCAGTCTCAGCCCCCTCTCTGCTGTCTCCCTGATTTACTGCCTGCTCTGACTCTGCTGCACTGTCTCTCCCCCTCTGTGCTTCACTTTATTCTGTGTCCTTCTACCCTCACTGCCTCCCAAGCCTCTTGTGGAACAAACCAACTGAGACAACAGCAGGGGGGGATCACTTCCCATTTATTTCCTAAATGAACCCTGGAGTCAGCACCCAGTGGCTGGTGGGTTTCCAGGGAAGTTGTGGGAGAAAGCTCTGTGGTTGGAATAATAAGGGAAGTGGTCTCACAATAGAGGGGCTGTGTTATGCTGGTAGGGTGAGCTCTCACTCACCTGAGGCTGAAGTGCCACAACCTCCTGTTGGATCTTTTTACAAACTTGTAAAGACTAGGTGAATGGGACACAATGGCTTGTAATAATGAAAAACATACTGGGGCCATGTAAGAACCAGCCCATAGCTGCAGCAGAGGCAGAGCAATGAAATCCGACACACTGGAGGCACATATGTAATCGCTGGAAACTACAACCCCCAGCATGTCCTGACAGACACAGCTCAAGAGTTGTAGTCTCCAAAAGCATAGCCACCTATGAATGTGAGCGAAAGTAAGGGCTTGTGCATGCCTGCAAAGGATGAGGCCCACAGGCAAAATCTGCAACACAGCCCTCAACTATCACAGGTCTTCTGAAATGGGCCCCCTAGTCTCCAGGTCACAGGTACGACTGCATCCACTATCGCTAGACCCCTGGTTGTAATAATAGTGCTTCTTACATTTTAGGGCTTTTATAAGCCCCCACCGAACCGCCATATGCCTCCTGTTATACACAGGTTCCATGAAAATCCACCCAAAAATAAGTAGCGTCATGTTCCATCAGACTTTGGATATACAGGAGCGAGAAGGAATGCGAATCTGCGGCACCTGAAACTGCACATTCACAGCCTAATCCGAGGGTCAATCTTGGATTCCTCCCATGGATCCGACACAAGTGAACATGTCCTAAGGGTTCGCGCACCCTCGGCGCATGCACTGCCGATTATCCCGATGGAAAATCCACTGGGCCGGCACCAAAAGAGCAAAGAGGCGCCAATGCCACTGCCAACTAATATTGTGATTCTTCAACAGTTTTTTGGTATTGAGGGAATGATAAATCCCCCCCTCAGTTATTTTTTAGTTTGTAGTCACACTAATAACAATTCTGCGCCATTTTTAAAACATTTTGTGCCAAAGTTGATCACTTTTATTATGAGGAATGAGAAGATGTGGGTCCCGGCATTCTCCTACTTTGTCATGTTTATGCAACTTTTTAAAAATGGCGATCAAAATGTCATATAATCAATTCCAGAAAAGAGGTGGCGTAAAAATCGGAAAACTACTTCTAGCCAGGAAGTGTTATGTCTAAAGGTTTCCCATATTTATCAAATATCAGCCAAGACTTTTATAACAACATCACAGCTAGAAGAAAATCTGACATCAAAAATTCCTCTAAGGGTATGTACACACCAAGTCTTGACACCGACACACCTTCTGAAGTTTTCATAGTAGAAGTTGCTTCAGGAAAAAGCCGGCAATCCTTTTATTGAAGCAGTTTTGCTGGTGGTTTTTGTAGCGAACATTCTAGAACCATCATTCCATAAGGAGTTATACAGATACTATACATCTTAGCTGTACATTATGTATATTTCCAAGATCCCCAGAACATGGCGAACACCCGCCTGGGGGGATACATAGAACTCAAGGAGAATTCAGGTAGCAAAGGCTTTTTTGGTCACCATGTGTAACAGGCACCAGGCTGGATCTGATGGCGCCAGAACCGCCATCTTAGGACCGTCCAGAAAGGAGTTATAACCTTACATAGGTTTTGGAGGTTTTAGCTGCAGGCAAGAGGAGGGTATTTAGGTTCGGAGGGCAGTGAACCAAAGTCGATGAAGGCTAGTGTAAGGGCAGCATGGTGGCTCAGTGGATAGCATTGCAGTGCTGGAGTCCTGGGTTCGAATCCCACCAAGGACATCTGCAAGGAGTTTGTATGTTCTGCCCGTGTTTGCATGGGTTTCCTCCGGGTACTCCGGTTTCCTCCCACACTCCAAAAACATACAGGTAGGGAATCTAGATAGTGAGCCCCTTCGGGGACAGCGACGATAATGTGTGCAAACTATAAAGAGCTGCGGAATATGTTAGCTTAGCGCTATATAAAAATAAAGATTATTATTATGTGGTCTCTCTGTTATTCATGTGGTCCATTTCAACAGTGGGGTCTGCGTCGAGTAACATGCTGTGAACAACCTAGGAGCCAGCTAGCAATCCATGCCTGCCCAGCGGCACCCATGATCTAACCTCACCTCTTTTACATTCATTGTATATGTATAACCATTGTGTATATAGTGTATGTTCTAGTGTGCTCTTAAGGCGATTAAATATATAATTTAACCTTGGGCTGCTCTTATATCTTGATCCACACATCCGTTTCTCAGTTTAACTTTCCATGCTACCGGGGCTGGTTTCTGGCCTGACAAAATCTCGTCAACGTACCAGGTGTATATCTAATGAGGAACTGGTAGCAAGGTGCCTCTCAGCCTGTCAGGGTTGTGAGCGAGTCTGGTGCCACGTCAGAGACTGCGTGGGCCACATCTTCTCACTCCTCATGCCTCCCTGGACCCATGTAGACGGGATGTGTGTGTGTGTGTGTGTAAAACTGCAGCAAGCTGACCTTACGTGCCCCCAGGGGGTGCGGAACGTCACGTTGGTGCAAGTGAGACCATACCACATGATCTTGCTGATGTAAGAGTGACTTCAGGCGGGGTGGGGAGGTGCGGGTTCGTCACATGAGGTGGCAGCGGAAGGATTGTGCGTGATCTCTCTGGTGTCATCCTTCACAGTCAGCATCTTAAAAGCAAATATAGCACGTTCAAAAACAGAACAAGGAACAAGATGGTGGAGGAAGCGGAGTCCTTCCTCATCTATTTAAAGGATCCTTTGGACAAAAATCAATTCTAGGTTTCATCTGTCAGCCCTTTCATATCTCTGTGGGAATAACATCTGATAACATAGCGACAGATAAAGCAAAGGCTATAAAGATATTTCATCCAATTTCACTTTGAAGATCAGCATTGATTGTTTATTATGTGAAAGTTATTTCCTAAAGGTTAAAGATTAAGCGCAATATAAGAAGTCTGTGTTCATTATACTGTGGATTGCATGACCTGTAACAGAGAATTACCAGGACAGAGAGCGGCGCGTCTTTCATTGTAGAGCCATCTGCAAGGCTGGATCAGTGCCCAAGACTATACGAGGCACCAAACTGTGGCGCTATACAGTGTGCCACATCAGGTGGCAGGATGTCTATGGGATGCCACATTGTAGTTACATCAGGTAGACATCAGCATTGTGGTCACCATAGTTGTGCAAATCATTAAGAAGAATAAAAGGCTGTCACAGTCCGTCAGCTGCATTTCTTCGGTCAGGCTGGCGATGGTCACTCCACCTAGGGGGATACTGGTTTTCACACTTTATACTGGGATCTGCTGAGTAGCTTCTACCTGATGGCTGGTGGAAGAAATGAAAAAAGCCAGGAATAGCACCAGAGTGTTGGGAACAAGGACCAAATTGGATCCTAATGCCTTCAGGTCAGGCCAGAGCCGTTCATTGCTGGACCGGGGACAGGTGATTATGTAACAAAAAGGGATCAAAATGCACTTTAAAAAAATGTCACCGACTTCATCCAGCGGCTGATGCAGAAGAAAGGCTGAATTGATTTGCAGATTATGTCCTATTAGTTGAAGGTGAATCTCAATCGTGTTATATTGATGCAATCAAATAATAGGAAAACAACAAATTGATCCAGAACTTAAATGGAGCGATGACCCCATTGTAGTCTGGCTGCTTCCACCAAAGCCAAGCAGTTATAAATTACCTGCATTTACTAAGCAACAGAGATGAGCGAATCGATTCGCAAGACTCCGATCCAGCAGCCACGTCAATAGTCTGTGGCCACGGGAGGGAAGGGAGCCCCGACTGTTCTGGATCAAAGTCATCGATAAGATTGCAATACAGATCAAAAGAGGCAGCGCTGCCGTCCGGTGGCCATAGACTATTGACATGGATAACCTATAGAAGCCAAAGCAGAGTGGTATAAAGGAAAGTATATAATAGTATGGAATGTAAACCACTAAGCTAGCAAATAATACAGTCGGTGTGGAAAGTATTCAGACCCTCTTAAATTTTTCACTCTTTGTTTCATTGCAGCCATTTGGTAAATTAAAAAAAGTTCATTTTTTCTCATTAATGTACACTCTGCACCCCATCGTCACTGAAAAAAAAACAGAAATGTAGAAATCTTTGCAAATTTATTAAAAAAGAAAAACTGAAATCTCACATGGTCATAAGTCTTCAGACCTTTGCTCAGTATTGAGGAGAAGCACCTTTTGAGCTAGTGCAGCCATGAGTCTTCTTGGGAATGATGCAACAAGTTTTTCACCCCTGGATTTGGGGATCCTCTGCCATTCTTCCTGGCAGATCCTCTCCAGTTCCGTCAGGTTGGATGGTGAACGTTGGAGGACACCAACAAAACATCGGGTCTGGTTTACGCATTTACAAGACATTTACTAGACAACCAGGAAGAAACTTCTGTAAGTGAAGACACAATACTAATAAAAAAAACTGTAGAAAAAGAACAACAAAAGAACAATACAAGCACTTACAGTAGTTCTGGTGCAGTAACATTACAATGTTTGCCTTTTTCAGGTCTATGAGAATGCAAGAGGTTATACGGTTACATATGCAAAAATAGGAGGTAAGGTAGTCGGTTCACCTGAGAGCGGGCTTCTCCACATCCATTCCCGCACGGAAAAAGGCTGAGCAGCTGGTCAGGAACAAACAAGGAACAAGTGCAACCCAGCGGATTGCACTCGTTCTTTATACAGTTGCATAGACACGGTCACACTGGACTCTGGAGGAGACGTGTTCTGTGCAGTGACGGATCGCACTTCTCTATCTGCGTCTGATGGAGGAATCTGGGTTTGGTGATTCTAGGAGGACGTTACACCCGACTGCATTGTGCCCCCTGTACAGATGGTGGAGGTGGATAATGCTATGGGCTGTTATCAGGGGGCGGCCTCGGACCCTCAGCTCCAGAGATGGGAAATCTTCAGCACAAGACACTGAGGACAATTGTGGCTTCAGCTTTGTGAGAACAGTTTGAGGAAGACCCTTATCTGTGGAGTTGATACCAAAAAGTTCTATTTTGGTCTCATCTGACCACATAACCTTCTTCCTTGCCTCCTCTTGGTCATTCAGATGGTCATTGGTGAACTTCAGACAGGCCTGGACATGTGCTGGTGTGAGCAGGGGGACCTTGTGTGTCCTGCAGGATTTCAATCCATGACAGCGTAATGTGTTACTAACGGTGATATGAGACTGTGGCCCCAGCTCTCTTCAGGTCATTGACCAGGTCCTCCCATGTAATTCTGGGCTGATTCCTGACCTTTCTCAGAATCATCCTTCCCCCAGGGCACAAGATCTCACATGGAGCCCCAGACCGAGGAAGATTGACAGTCATCTTATGTTTCTTCCATTTTCTAATAATTGTGTGAACAGTCGTTACCTTCTCACTAAGCTGCTGCCTATTGTCCTGTAGCCCATTCCAGCCTTGTGCAGGTGTACAATTTAGTCCCTGGTGTCCTTAGGCAGCTCTTTGGTCTTGGCCATGGTGGAGAGGTTGGAGTGTATGTGTGTGTACAGGTGTCTTTTATACAGGTAACAGGTCAAACAGGTGCAATTAATCCAGGTAATGAGTGCAGAGTAGGAGGCTTCTTACAGAAACACTAACAGGTCTGTGAGGGGCAGAATTCTTGCTGGTTGGTCGGTGATCAAATACTTAATTAATTTGCATTTTATTGCATGAATAATGTAACAATCCTACAGTGTGATTTTCTGGATTTTATTTTTAGATTCTGTCTCACAGGTGACGTGTACCTACGATAACAATTACTGACCTCTCCATTCTCTGTAGGTGGGAAAATGTGCAAAATCGGCAGAGTATCAAATACTTATTTTCCCCACTGTATAAACCTACAAACACACATAGATATACACACACACGGTGATCATCTTCCAGTGAGGGTCGAGCAGCACCTACAGGATACATATATATGCCATACGCGGCCTGCGCAGACCATATGTGGGCCCTGATACCCGCAGCGGGCCGCGCTCCTGGGGGGGAATATCCTATCATTCTTTTTCAGCTACTGCGTCTGGCGCCAGTGAGACAAAAAAAAAATCTCATTATTAGAACCGCAGGAAGAAAGTTAAAAAAAAGCAGGTTTTATCCTCAATTCTTAAGAAAATATGATTTACATGCCAGGGGCCGAGGAAACCCCAGTCATTTATCAGGCCGAAATGAGGAGAGGCCGGACGGAGGCTGATAGGATTTTCCGGAGAAGGGGCAGAAGGTAACACAGCTGGAGAGAGGAGCGATGGATTAAATCCTCGCTCTGACATCGCCGCTGGGAACAAGGCTGTTTTTAACAATTTTTACTAATTTAATAATAGTCGAGTGTCT
The DNA here is from genome assembly GCA_033576555.1 of Oophaga sylvatica. Classification (NCBI taxonomy): domain Eukaryota; kingdom Metazoa; phylum Chordata; class Amphibia; order Anura; family Dendrobatidae; genus Oophaga; species Oophaga sylvatica. Next base: position 48,876,477 of record JARQOD010000010.1, on the reverse strand, counting down.
TTTACATAGCAGGGGTCTTTGGACAGCAGCTCAGATATTAACACTTCACAGGAAGGTATTGCTTATAAAAAGATGGATGGGAAAAGAAAATAAAAGTTTTTCTTTTTTCCAAGAACAGCGCCACTCTTGTACATGGGTTGAGTCTGGTATTGCAGCACGGCTCCACACACAAGAGGGCCCTGTTCGTGGGAAAAAAACTTCAACCATCCCACGTGACTGATCTTCGAGAGAGATTTGATTGATAGAACTGGAAGCTTCTAGCACCAGAGTTGTCCACTGACGTGACCATTTTGCCCACAAAACCAAAAACAAGCTCAACCGCGGGATCGAAGATGCCATCTTTAAGGAAAATAAATGGCCGTCTCCTCCAATTCCATCCCAAGCAGGCTGTAGAAAAGAGAACATATTTTCAGATTTTTCATTGGACTTCATGTCCAGATATCGCGATCTGTAGTGTGAATGTTGGGTGTGAGAATCCGGCCTAGTGTTCTCATTTGCATTTTTGCATACGTTTAGCCTGCAGAAAAACCTAAATGAAATGTTCAGGTTCAGGACCCATTCATCTGAATTATTATTTTTCTGCACCTTGCATCTGCATAGTTTATTTTATGTAAAAAGAAAAAATCCTCAGATAGGCGACAAAGTAAAGATTAAATGGGTCAGATCAAATGTTCTTCCATTCTGCTGCTCATTTTTAATAATAATAATCTTTTATTTTTCAGATCCCTTTTTAAGAATTGCACATTCCCAAAATATTACATTTGAGTGACAGACACCTCTGCAAGACAAAACAGATACAAAGAGATACCAAAGTTTCCAATGTAAATTTATCTATTCAAAAATGGAAACTTTGCTCTTTGTTTGATCACTTTTTTGTTTTTTTTTC
>JARQOD010000010.1:48845701-48875491 GCA_033576555.1 Oophaga sylvatica | reverse complement strand
CCTATAAAAGGGGGAAAGGGTATTTCAAAAAAGGACAGCTATGCACGGGAAAGGGCCCCTTTTGCTGTAATGTTAGATCAGGGGGGATCCTAGGGGGGGACCTCCCCAAAACCCGGGAAAACTGTTTTCCCCGCACAAAAGAGCTGAGTGGACGGGGGGATCACACATGATTTCCCACTAGATTCAGCCTCTATTGAAGTGCCCAATGAATTAAGCATTGGGCACCAAGCCTTAAAACGGCCCCAGGGGGGCCGGTGTCACTGGCTTTTTGGGATGGAGGGTGTCACTGCACCCGCGGACGGAGCGGTGTCACTGGCTTCTTGGAGGAGTGGTTCACTGGCTTCTTGGATGGAGGGGTTTTTACTGCACCCTGTACGGAGCGGTGCACTGCCCCCGTGGATTGAGCGGTGTCACTGCACCCGGGATTGGGGGTTGTCCACTGCACCCGTGGATGGGGGGGCCCACTGCACCCCGGACAGAGCGGGGGCCATTGTCCCACGGGATGGTTTTTTATTTTTCGACCCACTTGGTTCGAAAATGCGGCTGCATACTAAAACCCTGGCCAAAAGACTCTGCAGCCTCAGTTTGCCTGTGAAATTACAGCGGACGTCACGGTGTTGAGGAGAATCTCAGCATTTCGGTAACGACCATTTTTCTGAACGTCACGCCGACTCTGCGCTTCCCAGAAGTGAACCCTTTAAAAAAAAAGGTTTTTGGGCTGTCCGGGGTTTGGGCCCGGTCCGCGCTGCTCTATTTCTGCTGTTTGCTTTGAATTGAACCACAAACCCTGCGAGTGAGGAAAGCTCCGGCACAGACCCCTCTAATTAAGATGGGCCAAGATATGCAGAAATGCCGGCTCTCACGGGGACAGAAATCTGCTCTCGCTGAACACTTTTCTGCTGCGGTTTAGTGATCCAGGTGAGAGGCATGCTGGGAGTTGTAGTTCAGCAACAGGTGGGGAGTTACAGGTCGCGGCCAGTGCTTCAAATAGGTTTTCTGGGACTATAATGCCGATTAATCCAGCAATCTACCCGTTAGCTTAGATTAGAAGATGGATCAGGAGAGGAGAGAGCAGGGTCAAGGTGCGTTCTTTACACCGACGTGCGCAGATCTTGCTACTGAGGCCATTGGGGTCAAGTAGGAGGAAACGCTATGAGAGGAGGATGTGTTACATCGGGACCACCGCAGCGGGCGGACGCAGTATTCACAGTACAGAGTGTGAACCCCACAATGCAACAGTTTAAAAGGGGTTGTGAATATAATTGCAAGTGAAGGGATCATCCACTATTTGACCATTGATGACCTCTCCTCAGTCACCCCACAGTCGGGCGGTACAGGTCCCACTGTGGCCGGATATACGCGGTGTACCAGGCCGGAACACCACAGCCCATACACTGTGTAATGGTCATTCTCGGTACTGCGGCTCAGCTTCTACAGAAGTATATGGAAGCCAAGTGTTGGATCTGATATTGGGGGTACCGTACCCCGCCAATTTTAAAATGCAATGTCAAAAAGTGTTCTATTTTACTCCAGCACCCCCACAGGAAAAATGAAGTATTACACAGTCCCCATTAAAGTCAACAGAATGTCTGGGAGATGGAGGTCAGGACGGCTCCTCCAGAATGAACGGCTGGAGGCAACATCGTGCTAAATGTCTACAGGTCCTACAAAGGCTAGACCATATTACCCTGCGAAGACTGACGGGCATGCTGGAGTTCTGCCCCTTCAGACAGCAGTATATACTATATACCTTGGTACAATGAAGAGTAGGTACTCCATGGGGTCTCCCTGATTCGTGCTCGCCTGCCCTTCTGAATACCGTTCACACCATGCTCTCAGCTACAAGTCCCAGCTCGGAGGCTCAGCATCCTAATTACTGGGGAATTTTTGCAATATAAACTGAAAAAATGGTTTTATTTGTACAACTGAAGATGTTCGGGTGACGGAGAGGATGAGACCGTTACGCATGCCGAGAAGGACGCCACCGGGAAATAAGGAGAAGAAGAAAACAAGAGAGACGGCATGTTGGGACGGCGGCGCTGGATACAACTCTGCTGTGACCGCCATGAAGAACGTCACTTCACGGTAAAGGACTTTCCATATCCCGTAACGTGTATACGGAAACGGTCAGCAGGAGAAATCCTACCATCAGGTGACCATTATGGGGTCTTCACTCTCTCATGCAGCCAAGCACCTGCCCCTACGGACTGCAGCAGGCACTGGGATATTTGGGGTCGGGATCTCTGACACTTTATTTTCAGCCTGTTTGGCGACAATATATCGGGAATGATGGGGTCCCAGTGGTTGAACGCCCAGCGATCAGGAAGTTATAGGGTAGGGCATAAATTACTCAAAATCGAGGGCAGCATGAATCAGAGCCGGCTGCACAACGGCAGCCTGGTATATTATTCCCTGGAACGCCTCGGCATTACAGAGACTATATAGTCAGAATAGCCGGAGACGAGACCAGTCAGCAGAACCCGCGGGGTCGAGTAATGACTGCCCTATCCTATAACTTACTGATCGCTGGGAGTTCGACCACTGGGACCCCATCAGCCCCGGATGGAGTCTTCATGCACGACTCCAGGTAACTGACAGGTGTGTACATTTAGAGAGACCCGTCAATCACTGGGGGGAGAAGCCGTCTGGGGGCCGGCAATGGTGCAGCCGGGATCTTGTATCATGCGGACCGAGGTTTTCGACACCATAAATGGAGGGGCAGGTTCCTTTTAATAATTCATCATTCACTAGTCTTTTTATCGGCTGCTTCGGTGGGCGCTCACCGACCAGAAGAAAACAAGTAATTTACATTCCTCCCTTATAATCTATGTCCATATTGTCTCATTAGAGGATGAAAAATTCATAAAGTCCTTCTTAAGCTGACAAAGCCGCAGATTACTGTGCCCCCCACTGCGGGATTCTCAGTGCAGATGGTACCCACATCAAAGAAATGCCAGAAAGAAAGACAACAGCCCCCTCCGTCCGCTCGCCCTTACCTCCATTCTTCGCAATGGTCCTGAAACACCTCCAGAAGAGACGGAGAAAAGACGCTCGGTTGTGTGGGGTGCACTGGACAAAGGTGAAGTCTCTGAACAGGACGTGGGTTCCCCGAGAAACGCTGGAGAAACTACGGAGGGAGAGAAGACAGGGAAACCAGAATATTAATAATGACCCCAAATAACACCAGCGCCCCCTACGGGTAAGACCCCGCCTATGTCGTGTGGGGGAAGGGACATGACAACAATTCTGAGCATATCATTAGCCAAAATCAAAATAGTGATTGTCACGGGTGGAGCTGTACTATTTATTAGCATTATTTTGGGGTACATAACACTTCTTTTTAGGCTTTTTTCCTATTGATGGGGTAGGCATGCCATTCAACATGCCATGTGATATAAATGATGTTAGATTTTTGAAGTACGACTATTAAGGATTCATTCTTTAATTAAGATATTCTGAATATGGAGGAACATGAAATCCCCCCATTCATGACCCCCTGTATTCTGCAGCGCCACTACAAAGCCTGCCTCGCTCTCTGTGTGTGCATTACACAGGGCACCATGTAACGCTTTCATTCCCCTGTGGTGGCGCTGAGGGGGACTGAAAACTAGGCGACAGCTTTGTCTACAGATCACATGTGATCACTGTGGATCCCAGCATCTGTGGCATCCAGGCTGTCTTACCCGAGATTGAAAGGGAAAGGGAAGGAGGTGAGAAATGACCATCACCTACTGAGAGCAGTGGATCCCGCATTATTCATAAACAGGTGATACCTATTATTGAGGTGGGATAGTAATCTGGGCATGCTGCGTCCTGTGCAGGGGTTACCGTGCAGACAGAGGGAGGAGGAAGTGAGCAATGACCATCACCTACTGAGTATGGCGGATGCTATGTTATTCATAAACAGGTGATACCTATTATTGTGATGGGATAGTAATCTGGGCATGCTCTGTGACCTGTGCAGGGGTTATCGTGCAGGGAGAGGGAGGAGGAAGTAAGCAATGACCATCACCTACTGAGAGCAGTGGATCCCGCATTATTCATAAACAGGTGATACCTATTATTGAGATGGGACAGTAATCTGGGCATGCTCTGTGACCTGTGCAGGGGTTATCGTGCAGGGAGAGGGAGGAGGAAGTAAGCAATGACCATCACCTACTGAGTATGGCGGATGCTATGTTATTTATACACAGGTGATACCTATTATTCAGATGGGACAGTAATCTGGACATGCTCTGTGACCTGTGCAGGGGTTAACGTGCAGGGAGAGGGAGGAGGAAGTGAGCAATGACCATCACCTACTGAGTATGGCGGATGCTATGTTATTCATAAACAGGTGATACCTATATTGAGATGGGACAGTAATCTGGGCATGCTCTGTGACCTGTGCAGGGTTAACGTGCAGGGAGAGGGAGGAGGAAGTGAGCAATGACCATCACCTACTGAGAGCAGTGGATCCCGCATTATTCATAAACAGGTGATACCTATTATTGAGATGGGACAGTAATCTGGGCATGATCTGTGACCTGTGCAGGGGTTATCGTGCAGGGAGAGGGAGGAGGAAGTGAGCAATGACCATCACCTACTGAGTATGGCGGATGCTATGTTATTCATAAACAGGTGATACATATTATTGAGATGGGACAGTAATCTGGGCATGCTCTGTGACCTGTGCAGGGGTTAACGTGCAGGGAGAGGGAGGAGGAAGTGAGCAATGACCATCACCTACTGAGTATGGCGGATGCTATGTTATTTATACACAGGTGATACCCATTATTGAGATGGGACAGTAATCTGGGCATGCTCTGTGACCTGTGCAGGGGGTATCGTGCAGGGAGAGGGAGGAGGAAGTGAGCAATGACCATCACCTACTGAGTATGGTGGATGCTATGTTATTTATACACAGGTGATACCCATTATTCAGATGGGACAGTAATCTGGGCATGCTCTGTGACCTGTGCAGGGGTTATCTTGCAGGGAGAGGGAGGAGGAAGTGAGCAATGACATCACCTACTGAGTATGGCGGATGCTATGTTATTTATACACAGGTGATACCCATTATTCAGATGGGACAGTAATCTGGGCATGCTCTGTGACCTGTGCAGGGGTTATCATGCAGACAGAGGGAGGAGGAAGTGAGCAATGACATCACCTACTGAGTATGGCGGATGCTATGTTATTTATACACAGGTGATACCTATCAAGATGGGATAGTAATTTGGGCATGCTCTGTGACCTGTGCAGGGGTTATTGTGCAGGGAGAGGGAGAAGGAGGTGTGCAATGACCATCACCTACTGAGTACTATGTTATTTATACACAGGTGATACCTATTATTGAGATGGGATAGTAATCTGGGCATGCTCTGTGACCTGTGCAGGGGTTATCATGCAGACAGAGGGAGGAGGAAGTGAGCAATGACATCACCTACTGAGTATGGCGGATGCTATGTTATTTATACACAGGTGATACCCATTATTCAGATGGGACAGTAATCTGGGCATGCTCTGTGACCTGTGCAGGGGTTATCATGCAGACAGAGGGAGGATGAAGTGAGCAATGACATCACCTACTGAGTATGGCGGATGCTATGTTATTTATACACAGGTGATACCTATCAAGATGGGATAGTAATTTGGGCATGCTCTGTGACCTGTGCAGGGGGTATCTTGCAGGGAAGAGGAGGAGGTGAGCTTTCCTTAAGAGTCATGACCTAAGGAGAACACCGTGAATGAGGTTACCTCATATGTGTATTACAACAGTGATGCCTTTGCCAACAGAAAAGATGACTGCCCGTGCGCTGGGACAACATGTTGCATGACATTTCACTACTGAACAGACCTCAATCGAACACAAAGGGGGTGAGGCTAGGTAGCAAATAACACAAAGTCCCGCCCTTGGCGCCCTTGCAGTGTCATTTGCATAACTTTCATTTACTCAGAATTTCCAAATCAGCGCAGAAATTTGTTTTATGACTCTAAAGCTCCTAAAATTCTCCCTTTAAAGAAAAATCTAACAGCGTAAAGCTACAAATGGGTCCCAAGTTTCCTTCATAACCTCAGCAGTCCCATCATGTAGGAAGATGCATTTCAGCCGGCGATAACCGGCCATTGCTGACGGAGCTCGGAGAGACACTACCGGAGAACCAGATTACTGAAGACAGAGTTTGGATGCGAGACATGTTTACAGAAATCTCGGAGCATCTGGAAGCGTTCACCGACTAAACAGGTTGTTATGACATTCAAGAAAAACATATAGAAGTAAACCGTGCCCAGAAATGGAAGGAAAATTACACATACATATAATTTGAGCCGAGGAGCAGTTGCCTGGACTCGCTAGAAAACATCCACAAATAAGTATGATTCACCCGACAATTCGGAAAAAACATGGGAACAAAATGCACGGCACCACAACCACCAGAAACATCATTCTGTATGACACCATTCACACACATTTGTGGCAAACGGCTGCAAATACGACACACTGCTGCCCAAAACTGGGATCAGGAAAGTACAAAAAAGGGACAGAAGAGTTGGCTTTATACTTTTTAACCTTCAGCATTGGATTTTGAAAAACCTGTGACAGTATAGCGTCATCCCGAGAAAGGGTCCTGCCAGGTCTTACATTTATGGCAAATCCACTGCGGACACTTGTGTTCTGGAGCGCTCAGCTGCTTACAGGGTGCAATCTTCATTCCTTCATTTATTGTCAGATCTCTAATATGCAGTGCGAAACCGGTGATGCTGTTACTCCCAGTAATACAGGCAGGGTGTGATCTATGTGGCCCCTCACACACACACGAGTAATACATGGATGCGAGGCCTGTGTGTCCTCCCAGTAATACAGGCTGGAAAAAAGATCTGTGTGTCCTCCCAGTAATACAGCTGGAAAAGATCTGTTGCTCAGTAATACAGCTGAAAAGATCTGTGTGTCTCCAGTATACAGCGAAAAGATCTGTGTGTCTATAAACAGGCTGGAAAAAAGATCTGGTGTCCTCCCAGTAATACAGGCTGGAAAAAAAGATCTGTGTCTCGTAAAGGCTGAATCTGTTGTCCTCCCAGTAATACAGGCTGGAAAAAAGATCTGTGTGTCCTCCCAGTAATACAGGCTGGAAAAAAGATCTGTGTGTCCTCCCAGTAATACAGGCTGGAAAAAAGATCTGTGTGTCCTCCCAGTAATACAGGCTGGAAAAAAGATCTGTGTGTCCTCCCAGTAATACAGGCTGGAAAAAGATCTGTGTGTCCTCCCAGTAATACAGGCTGGAAAAAGATCTGTGTGTCCTCCCAGTAATACAGGCTGGATAAGACATCTGTGTATCTATCTCACAAATACAGGCTAGATGTGCGGCCTATGTGTCCTCCCAGTACTACAGACTAAATGTGTCCTCCGAGTAATACACGCTGGATGTGAGGTCTGTGCGTCCTTCCAGTAATACAGGCTGGATGTGACATATGTCTGTGTCCTCCAAGTAATACAAGATGCTTACATTTATAGCGCCATAATATTCCACAGTGCTTTACATTCATTATCATAACTGTCCCCATTGGGGCTCACAATCTAAATTCCCTATCAGTATGACTTTGGAGTGTTAGAGGAAACCGGAGAACCAGGAGGAATCCCACGCAAACATGTGGAGATGATACAAACTACTTGCATATGTCGTCTTTGATGATGAATGTGAGGTCTGCGTGTCCTCCCAGTAAAACAGGCTGGATGTGAGATCTGCGTGTCCTACCAGTAATACAGGCTGGATGTGAGGTCTGCCTGTCCTCCCAGTAATACAGGATGGGTATGAGATCTGCGTGTCCTCCCAGTAATACAGGCTGGATGTGAGGTCTGCGTGTACTCCCAGGAATACAGGCTGGATGTGAGGTTTGCGTGTCCTCCCAAAATTACAGTCTGGATGTGAGGTCTGCGTGTCCTCCCAGTAATACAGGCTGGATGTGAAGTCTGCATGTCCTCCCAGTAATACAGGCTGGATGTGAGGTTTGCGTGTCCTCCCAAAATTACAGGCTGGATGTGAGGTCTGCCTGTCTTCCCAGTAATACAGGCTGGATGTGAAGTCTGCATGTCCTCCCAGTAATACAGGCTGGATGTGAGGTCTGCGTGTCCTCCCAGTAATACAGGCTGGATGCGAAGTCTGCGTGTCCTCCCAGTAATACAGGCTGGATGTGAGGTCTGCGTGTCCTCCCAGTAATACAGGCTGGATGTACGGTCTGCGTGTCCTCCCAGTAATACAGGCTGGATGTACGGTCTGCGTGTCCTCCCAGTAATACAGGCTGGATGTGAGGTCTGCGTGTCCTCCCAGTAATACAGGCTGGATGTACGGTCTGCGTGTCCTCCCAGTAATACAGGCTGGATGTACGGTCTGCGTGTCCTCCCAGTAATACAGGCTGGATGTACGGTCTGCGTGTCCTCCCAGTAATACAGGCTGGATGTGAGGTCTGCATGTCTTCCCAGTAATACAGGCTGGATGTGAAGTCTGCGTGTCCTCCCAGTAATACAGGCTGAATGTGAGGTCTGTGTGTCCTCCCAGTAATACAGGCTGAATGTGAGGTCTGTGTGTCCTCCCAGTAATACAGGCTGGATATGAGGGCTGTGTGTCTCTCCCAGTAATACAGGCTGGATGTGAGGTCTGCATGTCCTCCCAGTAATACAGGCTGGATGTGAGATCTGTGTGTCCTCCCAATAATAATATTTGTCACACACAGCTTTTGAGACTAAGTCTCTAGGCCAGAAATATACTCCATAGGAGTAATGATTATTCACATTCACAAAATGAACTTTTGGTCGGGAATAATATTGGTGGGAATAGTGCCAGTGAGCAGCGCTAAAGGATAGTTATTAGGTAGTGGTTACTCTGTCCCTGCCAAGAACTCAGTAATGTCAGATCTCTTATTTTACAGTTGCTCACCCATTAGGGTGCTGATCCTATGTGAGTAGACACCAGCATTGCTGAGTACACGGGATGTATGGAACATTGGAATCCAGGGACATGAAACGCGGGCACTGTATGTACAGTGTGGCCTGTGAAGCTCCAAACGGAGAGACACATTTCAATGAGCATCATTGTCTCTGGCTGTTTCAAAATTAGGTACAGGCACCGTGCCAGGGCAGGAGAAACGTTTAAGCAATCACAAAAACCTGTAGACAAGTAACATAAAAGGTCATGAGATGCCAGGTACCTCCCGACTCAAACCCTTTTCTTCGTTCTGTGCCAAGTCAACAAGTCTTGACTGACGCTCTTAGAAGAAAGGCAGCGTCCTACTCAGAGATTTCCCTCAAGGACTAACGAAAAAGATGTAAAAAAAAAAAACCCATTGCAAATACTCACAAGATGAAAAGAAAAATAAGAAAACCTAACAAGAATGAGACACGCGGACGTGAAACACACAGAGACGAATCACCTGCTACATCCACGTCCGCTACAGAAGAGAGAAGTCGGGAACGATGTGCGGGAGTTTCCAAACTCAGTAAAGTGAATTTTTGGTATTTTGGTCACTTGGAGTACCGACATTTAGACAAAATACAAGGGCAAAATAGGGGACGACACTTGAGTTGAGAGCCGGACCTACCGCAAAGTCGCTGCCCAAATCTTCTCCCCATAAAGGTCACAAACTCTTCAATCATGGCTTCCTGCCCAGTTGGTTGGTTTGGCTACTATTTATGAAAAATCCACTTTTGTACATGTCAATTTTTTATTTTTTTTGCTAAAAGAATCCACAGTAGATAACCCGAGGCTTTATCATTGGGACCAACAGTGATCGTCCAAAATCCATGAAGCCCTGACAGAAATGGTGAAGAATAAAAGCAGACGGCAGGGAACCATAGCAAAGATAAAGAAGCACATTTTCAGGACATGGGCTCATTACTACTTTGTTTCTAGGTGACCCGTGGACCCCACAGCTGCATGAGGGTCTCCCACCAGCCATCAAAAACGGGACACAACCAATATGTATTGGGCTCCCCCTTACCAAGGGCTCCGCAGAAGCAACATGCGCTGCTTCGATGGCACGTGCGCCTTGGATCACATTCTCTGCCTTGTTTTTGTCCTTGAAAAATATCAGAAAATAAGACAACTTGCAAAATAAACTTTTAAAGCATAGGAGACCATGAGTTCCGTGAACTTATTCTCTTACCGAATTAAAGGGATCATCCAAGGTCTAAAAATATTCTTAAAAGGGGTCAGACTGGTTAAAAACATTAAAGCAGTAGTGCTCTCCTTCATCGATCCCCCTCAGCTCTGGTCCAGTTCCCACAGGTTTCCACTTCTTGGTCTTGTCACGACACATCCATTCAATCATTCGCTGCAGCGGTGAGTCTCCTAAGCCAGTGATCGGCTGCAGCGGTGAGTCTCCTGAGCCAGTGATTGGCTGCAGCAGTGACTCTCCTGAGCCAGTGATTGGCATTCCCGTACCTCGGACATTTTTCCACTTTAACTGAAAAAAATTGACTAATCTACAAATTTATGGCAGCGCCAGTGCCTGGGCAACGTCCACAATTAACTTCAGGCTGTGCCCATCACTGCGCCGGGGCCTTGTCCCCAGGCCGTTTCCCCTATTGTGCCTGGCTGTGTTCACCAATGCCTCGGGGCCTTGTCCAAAAGCCTTTCCCCTATTGTGCCTGGGCGTGTCACCAATGCCTCGGGGCCTTGTCCAAAAAGCCGTTTCCCTATTGCGCCTGGGCTGAGTCCACCAATGCCTTGGGGCCTTGTCCAGGCCATTCCCTATTGGTGCTGACGTAACACCAATGCCTTGGGGCCTTGTCCGCAGGCCATCTCCCCTATTGTGCCTGGGCTGTGTCCACCAATGCCTCGGGGCCTTGTCCCGGGCCGTCTCCCCTATTGTGCCTGGGCTGTGTCCACCAATGCCTCGGGGCCTTGTCTGCAGGACGTCTCCCCTATTGTGCCTGGGCTGTGTCCACCAATGCCTCGGGGCCTTGTCGCAGGCCGTCTCCCTATTGTGCCTGGCTGGTCCACCAATGCCTGGGGCCTGTCGCAGCCTCTCCCTATTGTGCCTGGGCTGTGTCCACCAATCCTCGGGCCTTGTCCGCAGCGCCCCTATGTGCTGCTGTGTCCACCAATGCTCGGGCCTTGTCGCAGGCTCCTTTTGCTGCTGTTCCACCAATGCCTCGGGGCCTTGTCCGCGGGCGTCTCCCCTATTGTGCCTGGGCTGTGTCCACCAATGCCTCGGGGCCTTGTCCGCAGGCCGTCTCCCCTATTGTGCCTGGGCTGTGTCCACCAATGCCTCGGGGCCTTGTCCGCAGGCCGTCTCCCCTATTGTGCCTGGGCTGTGTCCACCAATGCCTCGGGGCCTTGTCCGCAGGCCGTCTCCCCTATTGTGCCTGGGCTGTGTCCACCAATGCCTCGGGGCCTTGTCCGCAGGCCGTCTCCCCTATTGTGCCTGGGCTGTGTCCACCAATGCCTCGGGGCCTTGTCCGCGGGCCGTCTCCCCTATTGTGCCTGGGCTGTGTCCACCAATGCCTCGGGGCCTTGTCCGCAGGGCCGTCTCCCCTATTGTGCCTGGGCTGTGTCCACCAATGCCTCGGGGCCTTGTCCGCGGGCCGTCTCCCCTATTGTGCCTGGGCTGTGTCCACCAATGCCTCGGGGCCTTGTCCGCAGGGCCGTCTCCCCTATTGTGCCTGGGCTGTGTCCACCAATGCCTCGGGGCCTTGTCCGCGGGCCGTCTCCCTATTGTGCCTGGGCTGTGTCCACCAATGCCTCGGGCCTTGTCCGCGGGCCGTCTCCCCTATTGTGCCTGGGCTGTGTCCACCAATGCCTCGGGCCTTGTCCGAGGGGCCGTCTCCCCTATTGTGCCTGGGCTGTGTCCACCAATGCCTCGGGCCTTGTCCGGGCCGTCTCCCCTATTGTGCTGGGCTGTGTCCACCAATGCCTCCGGGCCTTGTCCGAGGCCGTCTCCCCTATTGTGCCTGGGCTGTGTCCACCAATGCCTCGGGCCTTGTCCGAGGGCCGTCTCCCCTATTGTGCCTGGGCTGTGTCCACCAATGCCTCCGGGCCTTGTCCGAGGGCCGTCTCCCCTATTGTGACTGGGCTGTGTCCACCAATGCCTCCGGGCCTTGTCCGAGGGCCGTCTCCCCTATTGTGCCTGGGCTGTGTCCACCAATGCCTCGGGCCTTGTCCGAGGGCTGTCTCCCCTATTGTGACTGGCTGTGTCCACCCAATGCCTCCGGGCCTTGTCCGAGGGCCGTTCCCCTATTGTGACTGGGCTGTGTCCACCAATGCCTCGGGCCTTGTCCGAGGGCCGTCTCCCCTATTGTGACTGGGCTGTGTCCACCAATGCCTCCGGGCCTTGTCCGAGGGCCGTCTCCCCTATTGTGCCCTAGAGCCGTGTCTTGTCAACAATTCTCTTGCTTTTTCACAGGCTGTCTCCCATTCAGATGGCATTGTACAATGTCTGGGCTTTGAGAGGACGTTGCCCTTTCTTGCTTGATGTTGGAAACTCGTGTTCCACAGTTGGTCTCTGGTCTCATAATGCAAACAAATGTTTTCTATTGCTGATAAGTCCGGACTGCAGGCGGCCGGTCCATCGCGGAGCTCTGTCCTTGGCGCCGTGCTGTGTGATGGATGCAGTGTGGGGTCTAGTGTTGACCTGCTGAAGAATGCACGGCTTTCATCTTTCCTTTACATTTTACACAGTGACCCAACTTTTTTGGAATTGGGGTTGTAAGTTTCCAGAAGCCAAGGTACGGCGGATTGGGGAGTGCCAGTATTACTGGCTTAGCTGTAGATTGGCAGAGTGGCCATTTCTGGTGCAATGAGATGGACCAAGAAGTAAAGACCTGTAGGAATCAGGTAAATCTTGTAACCGATTTTGTGCAGGATCGGTAATGGCAAGTTTTACTTCTTTTCTTTCACCCAATCTGAGCCCTTTTAATAGTTTTGGATCCCCCTGGACAATCCCCAAATATTTAGCCAAATAAAATGACCATATAAGCAAACCTTACAATGCTCCGGTCCTGCAGAAGAAGCCATGACAGTGTATGTGCGTAGTATGTGCTGACATGCACAAATGCGTAGAGCCGGACAATAGCTTGAAAAAGCTTAACCCCTCTGTGGCTGACAATGTACGATCCCTCCATGCCGTCATGACCCGTTCGGTGACAAAGCGGCCATTTAAAGCTCTTTATCCTCCCTTTCTCCGGTTTTGTTGGGCCTGAAGAGGTCAGCAAGTTAAAAGCGACTTTTGCTCATCTGCCTACAGGGTCTGCTGTCAGATAGCTGAACTTAGCCAGCAAATAAAGAGGGAACATCCCTTTGATCAAGGCGACCCAGCGACTCCTATTGTAGTGTGCGAGACATGGGGCGCTGTCCCCTCCTCCAGGTCACACTCCATAAAGGAAGAAGGACTTAGTAGGAATCAGCCGAAAGGGATAGACAGAGAATAGATGTCAGGTTGGATGTTGGCGGAGGTTATTGGGGGTGCTGGGACTCCTCCGGTAACTGGTTTGGCGGGCACATCCTGTCCGGGAGGATCCATGCCGAGTCTTGCTGGAAAAGTCCGAACAAACACGAAGCTACATACCTGCGAGCAGGTAATAAGGGACAGCAGCCGGGCGCTGACCCGTACAATCCAAGTTACTCATCATACATTGAGTTACATAAGCTCGGCTGCGGAGAGAAATGTTCATCCTGCGATCACAGGTATTTGTACAACTCTGCCTGTCATCGGGGAGACATTGTTCCTCCTGACACAGCTTTGCATTGATCTTCTTATGAAATGGTTAAACATTCCTGAGCCTTCTCCATCACGTGTGCTGAAGTCACATATTGCTTATCCCCATCATTAAATGTATCCCCCCCATAGGTGATAACTTGGGGGTCAGCTCCGACCACTGGGAACAGGAATGCAAGATGGAAATTAAGTGCACCAATTCATTCTCTATGAAAGTGAACGTGTGTTGCGATCCACGAGCTATCAGGACACACGAGGATTCACAGGTCCAGACCTGACGGATCTCCGCACCTTACATGTTGCCATGCAGGTAACTTTGGGGTCACAATTACTTCCATTATGGGGCGCAGTAGGAATAAGATAATGCGATCATCGGCCGCACGGAAGCGTCGAGGTCTACGTTGTCGTGAAGCTCCAAGTTAAAGGGCTTGTGCCAAGTGTAGAAGTTCTCCTGTACATAGAACAGTGGATATATTACCGAAAGCTGGACCGATCAAAACTAAAAACGGGGCTTTGTAGATCGGATGTCGAGCAGGTGGACCTCGGTATGACAGTCTTTAGGACTGGCAGAGAAAGCCGAGTACAGCACTCGCCTATCTGTAGCAGACCCATAGACTATAAATGGAGGTCTATGCCATCCAGACTTCTCAGGATTTGAGGTGATCTCAATAATCAATAAGTTATCCCCAATCTTAGGACAGGAGATTGCTTATAAACTTGGTACAAACCCTTTAAAAGACAAACAAATCCTGTCCTTTCTCCATGACTGTCGACCTATGTGTATTTTAAAAGGCTTTTTTAAAAAAAGGAAAAACTTTGGGAATGAGAGTGGAATTAGAGCAAATCCACACACGTCGGCTTTGCTGCAGATCATCGCCGGTAAAGGTCCCCCTAGAAATCTGCAAAAACACAGCAACAAAGAATTATGAAGATTAAAAATAAAGGAATTTCCAGGAATAATAGTCATAAGGCCCCATGCACACGTTGCGGATTCACTTGCGTTTTTTTCCGCGTGGATTTTGCTAAAACCGCAGGTAAACCGCACTGCAGTTTAAGCGCGGATTTACTGCGGTTTTGGCGCGGTTTTTAGTGCGGAATTGCCCTGCGGTTTTTTCACCTATAATGGAATAGGTGTAAAACCGCAGCGGAATCCGCACAAAGAATTGACATGCTGCGGTTTTGAAACCGCACCCAATCCGCGCAGAAAATTCTGCAGCGTGTGCACAGCCTTTTTTTTTTTTTCCCCTTCACTAACATTGTACTGTACATGGCGTGCGGTTCTACAGCGGTTCCGCAGCGCAAAAACCGCAAAGTGTGCACAGGCCCTAATAGATACATTCTTCCCTCTTGTGATCAAGGAGGAAAATCTGCAACAATTCTGTAAAACATTTGCTATTTAATAGCTCATCAAGCTTGCAGAACTTGCAGTAAATTTCGGGAGCGAGTTACTGAGATTTGCAGAATCAAATTCTCTTGCTGTGATCAACGGAGAAAAAAACCTGTGCAAAAAAAAAAAAAAAATTACAGTAAATCGATCCGGTGTAAAAACCTACAGTAAATGGATCTGGTGTAAATTCAGCTTTTAATGTGGCGAAGGCCGTGCATCATTCATCCGACGGTTCCTGCGTGGCCGGCATCGGTGGCGTCCGCTGATTGATGTGGTCACGGGCCGGTGAAGTCGAACAGACGCTATTAATACACCACTAGAAGAAAAGATACACGTTTCTCAGGAAGGCGGCGGCGGACTTAAAAGGAAGCAATGTAATTATTTTATAGCCCCGGTTGTAACAAATACTGTTTAAATAGCCCTGGGGATCGAATTCTACCTGGATCCTGATCTATACAGAGGCAACCTGCTGAAACGGCCGCCCTCCCTCCCCTGCAGTGCCCTCTCCGATAAGCTCTGAGCACAAAGCCAAGAGGACGTGTCTGTGCAGATACTGCAGCTGAGGGAGCGAGGTTGCATGCAGGTCACCGGAGGGCAGGTGTATGGGGAAAACCACCGGATCGCATGATCAGACAAGGCAGGGGGAGCGGAGCGAGAAGCCGCGCACCTGCTGGATGCAGGACTCGCTCAAGTGCATGCAAACAAGTATCGGGAACCTGCGGCATCCAAGCACCAGAGAGGTCAGAAAAAGACACAAAAATGGTTACGGAAGAATGGAATCTCCATTTTTACAGTGGTTAGTCACTCACGGACTTTTCGCCCTCCCGAGGACTGATCAAAGGGTGCCCGTCCTTCTGAAGGACTCTGCAAGGCATGGGGGGCCCATCGCTTGCGTTGCTCTCATCTTCACGAGCAGATTCCCGGCTTGCTTGGCTGACGCTGCGCTCCGGATTGATGACGGTTTGGATTAGCGGCAGTGTGACGCCGTCTGTCCGACCTGTGCGTTCCGGTCCCGATGACTGCCGAGCGCCTCACTGGACTGAGCAGTCAGGGATTGGCTGCAGAGGTTATATGTCCATCCAGATGAAGAAGAAAGTAAGGAAACAATCAGAGGACATGTGACCTCTGCCGCCAATCATTGACCTCAGTGATGTCCAACATAACCTTACAGCAGCTAGTGATTGGCTGCAGTGTTCACATCTATGTCCGCACGGAGCAGTAAGTACCAGGACTGGCAGAGAACCTAGTAAATGTCTGAACAGGAGCAGCGAGGGACGATGTAAGGGGAGAATATGTCTTTTATCATTTTACATCATTGAACGTTATCTTTTTTTCATTTGTAAAGAAGTGTTTAGACAACCCCTTTAAGAACACAATCCCTTTAAGGACACAGAGAATGGGTAATGGCACAATAATTTTTCTGATCCCCGTTTTAAGAAGGGCAATGTTAATCCCACTAGTATGAAGGCATTTCACACATGTCAGGCATGTCCAGGAGGGGGATCTGAAGGGTACGGCGCGCGCCCCTCCTCCGACATCTGTCAAATGTTAGGGATGGAAAAAAACCCTCCTAAATGTCTGGTAAGAAAAGAGGGGCTCGTATAGGAAGCTGCACACAACCTCTGACCACAGACACAGACCCCAAAATCCATCATCAGGGTGCTCCATACTGAAGCTTCGGATATTACAAGACATGCGGTTCTCGCTGATCTCAGCCAGACGAGACGCACAGAATCTCCTAAAAGGATTTGAAGGAGCAGAATGCCGAGAATTAGACCCCAGCTGTCACTGCGGCCTGTGGCATCTACACAATCTGCTTCATCAGATCCAGATCCAAGAGATTCAAGCTGCAAGACGAAGACGTGAGGACACGAGGAGAAGCGGGAGGACGGGCTCCGTGGACGGGAAGCGTTCTCACTTACAGAGGAGGACGGGTTGTTTCATTTTCTAACATTTCCTGCTCTTAGTTATTAACGTCACAGACAATCAGACGTGACAGCGCCACGGTCAGCGACCGGCAGCTGATCGACACCACAGAAGAAAGTCCTGGAAAGGATGAATCACAAGAAAGGTTTCTTTTAGGTTCCAATAATAGAACTACATGATCAGATTGTTCTTTTGATGATTACTTGACAACAGGACTCTTGTAAATCATTGTTGTCAGAACGATTTTTCTAACAAAATTAGTTTTCTGGTTGCATTGGACGTAGAACGGCAATAAAAATGACACCCGTCTTGTGCGGATCCGACGAGCCAGCGCTGAGAAACCGAGCTTTAAATCATCATGCAAATCAGCACTGAAGTGCATTGGGGGCGTGTCAGTGTATTGAAACGCCCCCAGTGCACCTCCAGACTCATCTGCATGAGATAATATCTCAGCGCTGGCTCATGGGATCAGCAGAAGATATTATTTTCATTGTTGTGCTCGGACCGATAAAGCCCTGAAAGCTTCCCTTTAAATGACTTTAGAAGAATGAAATAATGGAGCGCGGAAATGAATCCGGGGGCTGAATGACCAGTGACTGCAATCACTTATAGAGCCGCACGGCATCTTCCTTTGTAACAGCGGAGTCCACGAGCCGATCCTAAATGATCTGAGAGTTAAACTGATCTTTAGTAGCCAGAATGGCACATGGCAATATACACAACGCAGGTTTACACGGGCTCCGGGATCACACTACTCAGCGATGGTTACGTGACTTCATCACAGTCAGAAAACACCTGGTTTGCACAATGCAGACATATTTCCTGCCACAATGTGATTGTAACCGGATCCGGTCAGAATGTAACATCAGATCTCATGATCGGCACAAAGTAACAGAAACCCTCTCCACCCAAAATAACTCCGCTAAAGAGGTTTGTGTCGACGATCAGCGCTCGACTAAAGGCCGATGAAACTGTGTATAGGGAACATCGATCGTTAAAGGGGTTGTTCACCTTTAGCAAAACGGATTCCAAACATTTCCTGTAATGTAAAATAACAAAATCAGAAAGTTCTCACCCTCCCCAGGTCCGGCTGGTCTGACCTCAGTGACATCACCGCTGCAGCCAATCAGTGAGCACAAAGCTTAGCACCCGCAGCCGAAACACAAGTGGCCGGATGTAAGCAGAGCACAGAGCAGCCGTTCTCAGGTACTAAAGGTCAGCACCAAATCCCATCAACAGGAGCAGAGCTGCAGTACCGGGAACGGCCACAACATGGCATATGGCGCTGTACTGATCCGGCTCCATACAATCATCCGATCGCTGCCAGATCTGACAACAGCTGATCGGTGCGGGGGTCGGGTCTCATAAACACAGGTCATCAGTAGCAAAGTAATGGACAACCCCTTTAAGGGCATCTACATATAGATCTATGGTTACAGAGCTTGATCAGGAAGAAACGCGGTGTCTAACCTTTAGATGTAACACTTCTGTCTAAAGCGTTTTTTTCCTCCCGATTTGCCATCCTCCTTATGGGAGTAAGAAATGGGAAATTTATGGAAGTTTTTGAAAAAGTCGCAATTCATGAAATAATCGGTCATGATTTTAAAAATGGCGCGGGTGGTGGAAAGTAGCAGCAAGTCACAAATTGTAGTGCAAAAATGACAAGAGATAACATTTGCAACACCGACGCCTTGTTCTCTACTAATACCAACGGAATACGTCTTCTACGAGCCCAAGATTGCAAAAATAAAAGCGAATTAGTCAGGAATATGTGATGCAGTCTTCACCCTGCGGCTCACTGGGAGCTTAGGAGAGGAAGACATGAGAGGTCTGTCCCAACACGGCTAACTCGGGCTCCAGGGGTCTTACCAGGGAATTGCCTGTTCCCAGGAGTCGCACTGAGGCGGGCCACATCGGGAGCACAGTGGCACTGAGGCGGGCCACATCGGGAGCACAGTGGCACGGAGGCTGGCCACATCGGGAGCACAGTGGCACGGAGGCTGGCCACATCGGGAGCACAGTGGCACTGAGGCGGGCCACATCGGGAGCACAGTGGCACTGAGGCGGGCCACATCGGGAGCACAGTGGCACGGAGGCTGGCCACATCGGGAGCACAGTGGCACGGAGGCTGGCCACATCGGGAGCACAGTGGCACTGAGGCTGGCCACATCGGGAGCACAGTGGCACTGAGGCTGGCCACATCGGGAGCACAGTGGCACTGAGGCTGGCCACATCGGGAGCACAGTGGCACTGAGGCTGGCCACATCGGGAGCACAGTGGCACTGAGGCTGGCCACATCGGGAGCACAGTGGCACTGAGGCTGGCCACATCGGGAGCACAGTGGCACTGAGGCTGGCCACATCGGGAGCACAGTGGCACTGAGGCTGGCCACATCGGGAGCACAGTGGCACTGAGGCTGGCCACATCGGGAGCACAGTGGCACTGAGGCTGGCCACATCGGGAGCACAGTGGCACTGAGGCTGGCCACATCGGGAGCACAGTGGCACTGAGGCTGGCCACATCGGGAGCACAGTGGCACTGAGGCTGGCCACATCGGGAGCACAGTGGCACTGAGGCTGGCCACATCGGGAGCACAGTGGCACTGAGGCTGGCCACATCGGGAGCACAGTGGCACTGAGGCGGGCCACATCGGGAGCACAGTGGCACTGAGGCGGCCACATCGGGCACAGTCACGAGGGCAGGCACAGTGGCACTGAGGCGGGCCACAACGGGAGCACAGTGGCACTGAGGCGGGCCACATCGGGAGCACAGTGGCACTGAGGCGGGCCACATCGGGAGCACAGTGGCACTGAGGCTGGCCACATCGGGAGCACAGTAGGCACTGAGGCTGGCCACATCGGGAGCACAGTGGCACTGAGGCTGGCCACATAGGGAGCACAGTGGACTGAGGCTGGCCACATCGGGAGCACAGTGGCACTGAGGCTGGCCACATCGGGAGCACAGTGGCACTGAGGCTGGCCACATCGGGAGCACAGTGGCACTGAGGCTGGCCACATCGGGAGCACAGTGGCACTGAGGCGGGCCACATCGGGAGCACAGTGGCACTGAGGCGGGCCACATCGGGAGCACAGTGGCACTGAGGCGGGCCACATCGGGAGCACAGTGGCACTGAGGCGGGCCACATCGGGAGCACAGTGGCACTGAGCGGGCCACATCGGGAGCACAGTGGCACTGAGGCGGGCCACATCGGGAGCACAGTGGCACTGAGGCTGGCCACATAGGGAGCACAGTGGCACTGAGGCTGGCCACATAGGGAGCACAGTGGCACTGAGGCTGGCCACATAGGGAGCACAGTGCACTGAGGCTGGCCACATAGGGAGCACAGTGGCACTGAGGCTGGCCACATAGGGAGCACAGTGGCACTGAGGCTGGCCACATAGGGAGCACAGTGGCACTGAGGCTGGCCACATAGGGAGCACAGTGGCACTGAGGCTGGCCACATAGGGAGCACAGTGGCACTGAGGCTGGCCACATAGGGAGCACAGTGGCACTGAGGCTGGCCACATAGGGAGCACAGTGGCACTGAGGCTGGCCACATAGGGAGCACAGTGGCACTGAGGCTGGCCACATAGGGAGCACAGTCGAACTGTGGCTGGCCACATCGGGAGCACTGTGGCACTGAGGCTGGCCACATCGGGAGCACAGTGGCACGGAGGCTGGCCACATCGGGAGCACAGTGGCACGGAGGCTGGCCACATCGGGAGCACAGTGGCACGGAGGCTGGCCACATCGGGAGCACAGTGGCACGGAGGCTGGCCACATAGGGAGCACAGTGGCACTGAGGCTGGCCACATAGGGAGCACAGTCGAACTGTGGCTGGCCACATTGGGAGCACAGTGGCACTGAGGCTGGCCACATAGGGAGCACAGTGGCACGGAGGCTGGCCACATCGGGAGCACAGTGGCACTGAGGCTGGCCACATCGGGAGCACAGTGGCACTGAGGCTGGCCACATCGGGAGCAAAGTGGCACTGAGGCTGGCCACATTGGGAGCACAGTGGCACTGAGGCTGGCCACATAGGGAGCACAGTAGCACTGAGGCTGGCCACATTGGGAGCACAGTGGCACTGAGGCTGGCCACATTGTGTAATGTATGTAGTACAGTTCATATAGCGTCTTGTGCTTGGGTGCGATGAACATACATGAGACACAGGTTTGATATAGAAAGTCCTGTATTACTTCATACAAGTTGGCAAAAATAGTCACACAGTTTGCAGACACAGAAGCAGGAGACACAGCAGGCCAGAGTAATCCAAGCTCAGCAATCACTCTCCAATACAGATTCAGGATCTTCTTCTCTGTTACCGTAAGTCCATGCAAACGTGGGTCTTTCAAAGAGCAGGGTTCAGAGTCCACAAGTGCTTCAGAGTTCCTCAGTAGGAATAGCTGGAGTACAAGGTCCAAGGCTTACAGGAGTCAAGTCACAGGTTCACTGCAGGCTAGATTCTGAAGCACTGATTGCTCAGCTGTGGCTGCTTAAGAAGCAAAAGGAGAGAATCAGGGCGGGAACATGCAAGCTGGAAACTCCATTTTGACTGAGGGCAAGATAGCTGCAGCAAGACAGAAAGTAAAATGGCTGACGAACAAACTGAGTTTCAGGAACATGTACACAGAACCTTACATTACTCCCCCCTTAGGGACAACCTCCGGATGACCTCAGGCCAGGCTTGTGTGGGTACCTCTGATGAAACTGACGGAGCAAGCGAGGAGCATTAACGTTATTGACTGGTTCCCATGAGTTGTCCTCCACTGGGTAGCCCTGCCATTTAATCAGATATTGTAACTGATTTCTATACAACCTGGAATCTAAAATCCTTTCCACCACAAATTCTTCCTGACCATCGACCAGCACTGGGTCAGGGCAAGGAGAAGAACGTCCAGGAAACGTATTGGGTGTCGCAGCCTTTAGTAGGGATACATGAAAGACAGGGTGGATTCTCATAGTTCTGGGCAGTTGAAGACGACAAGCAACGGCACTTATAATTTTACTGATTTTATAAGGTCCAATGTACTTATGTCCCAACTTAGACGATGGAATCCTTAACTTAAGATTTCTGGTTGACAGCCAGACCAAGTCTCCTACCTTGAAAGCTGGTGCAGGTTTACGAAATTTATCTGCTGCTTTCTTGTACCTTTCTTGAGCCGATTCCAGATTTTCCTTTAGAAGATCCATATTCTTCTGTAAAGACGTGATTCTTTCAGCCACTGCTGGTAAAGGCGTTTCTATGGGAAATCGTGGTAGAATGTTAGGATGATAACCTAGATTAGAGTAAAAAGGAGACTGCTTAGTGGAGGCGCTCTGAGAGTTGTTATAAGAGAACTCAGCCAGTGGAAGTAGATCCACCCAATCATCCTGTAGGTGGCAGATAAAACAGCGGAGATACTGCTCCAGGGTTTGATTGGTTCGTTCGGTCTGTCCATTAGTCTGGGGATGAAAAGCAGAAGAAAGGTTTACTTTAATGTCCAATGCTGCACAGAAATTTTGCCAAAACCTAGAAGTGAATTGCACCCCTCGATCCGAAATAACCTCATCCGGTACTCCATGTAAGCGAAACACATCTTTAATCATCAAATCTGATGTCTGTTTTGCAGTGGGTAAGCCGACACAAGGGATAAAATGAGCTGCCTTTGTTAGACGGTCAACCACCACTAGAATGGTGTTCTTCCCCTGAGAGGTTGGTAACTCCACAATGAAGTCCATAGAAATGGATCCCCACGGGCGGGACGGGGTGGGAAGAGGCTGTAACAGACCAGTTGGTGAGGAGCGAGGTGTTTTGCATCTTGCACAGACTTCACATGAAGTGACATAGTTTAAAACATCCTTCCTCTAAGTGGGCCACCAAAAGAAACGAGAGAGAAATTCCTGTGTCTTTAGAATTCCCCTATGCCCGGCTATCTTGGAATCGTGAATGAGTTGCAATACTCTCAATCTGACTGTTTCAGGAATATACAGGCGTTGTCCCTGAATCCACACACCATTCTTAAAGACAAGACTTACGTCCCTTGGGGGTTGTGCCAAAAAGGAATCCGCATGGTATGCTTCCTTGATGTCCTTAAGTAGGTCTTGATTATGAATTACTCCTAGGAATCTAGAGTCAGGAAGAATAGTCTTAGGAGGAGTAATTGGACGTGTCTCTGCTGAGTAAATCCTAGAGAGTGCATCAGCCTTTCCATTGCGCGATCCTGGTCTATAAGAGATGATAAAATTAAATTGGTTTAGGAAAAGATTCCAGCGAGCCTGGCGAGGAGTCAGGCATTTAGCCGACCTGATAAACTCAAGGTTACGATGGTCTGTCAGGACGACTATTTGCTGTGCAGCTCCCTGAAGAAGGTGTCTCCATTCTTTGAAGGCGGCAATAATGGCCAACAACTCTCTATTGCCCACATCGTAGTTCCTCTCAGCCGAAGACAACTGCTGGGAAAAGAAGGCACAGGGATGCAAGACATTCTTCTCACCTGTTCTCTGAGAGAGTATAGCTCCAACGGCACAGTCTGAAGCATCCACCTCTATTATGAAGGCAAGCTCGGGGTTGGGATGTACTAAGATAGGTGCGGTGGTAAATTTATCTTTTAGACGGGAAAATGCTTCCTGGGCTTGGGGAGTCCAGGAGAACCTAGACTCTTTCGGGTAAGTTGGGTGATAGGTGACACTACCTCAGAGAAATTTCTAATGAAACGTCTATAGAAGTTGGCAAACCCGATGAAGCGCTGTACCTCCTTCACATTTCTAGGACTTGGCCAATCCTTGATGGCTTGGGTTTTGCTTCCATCCATACTAATTCCTTGTGTAGACAGTACATACCCCAGAAATTGAATTTCGGTCCTATGGAATTCACACTTTTCAAGTTTGATGTAAAGATGATTTTGTCTTAGACGTTCCAAGACCATTCTCACATGTCCATGATGTTCCTCTGTGGAGTTAGAAAAAATTAGAATATCATCCAAATAAATTACCACGAATGTATCTAGGAGATCCCTGAAGATGTCATTCACCAAGTGTTGGAAAGTGGCTGGGGCGGTACTCAGACCAAAAGGCATAACTAGATATTCAAAGTGTCCATAGCGTGACCTGAATGCAGTCTTCCATTCATCCCCAGGTCTAATACGGACTAAGTTATAGGCCCCACGAAGATCCAGTTTAGAGAAAATTTTGGCATGTCGCACTCTCTCCAATAACTCAGGGATTAAAGGCAATGGATAACGGTTTCTAATAGTAACCTTATTGAGTTCCCTATAGTCTACGCATGGTCTCAGAGATCCATCTTTCTTCTTTACAAAGAAGATGGGTGCACCTGCAGGAGATGAAGAGGGGCGTATGAAGCCCTTGGCTAGATTTTCGTCTATGTAATCCTTTAAAGCCTTTAGCTCGGGCCCCGCCAGGGGGTAGATCTTACCAAAAGGTATCTCTGCTCCAGGCAATAATTCAATTGGACAATCATATGGACGGTGAGGAGGAAGCTGGTCAGCGTTCTTCTTGTCACATAAATCCACATAGTCCTGGTATACAGCTGGTAGTTCAGGGACTGACATGGTTCCTTTAGGAACAGAGCAAGCTGAAACTTTTGGACTCATCTGTTTCTCTGGAAAGTGTAATTCCTTGGTCTCCCAGTTAATGGTAGGATTCTGAGCCTGCAGCCATGGTAGCCCTAGAATAATGGGAAAGTGGGGAGAAGAGATAAGCATAAAGGACAGTTTCTCTTGATGATCTTTACCCATAAGAACCCTCAAAGGCTCTGTTTCCTGATCCACTGGTCCAGAGGTCAGCAGGGAGCCATCCACAGTTTCCATCTGTACTGGAGTAGCCTTCTTCACTGAACGTATTCCCTGTTTCAGAGCAAAGGAGACATCCATAAAATTTCCACTTGCCCCTGAGTCGATCATAGCAGAGCTAGACACCCAAGCTGAGTCAACCCAGAGTTTGATGGAAAGAAAGCAATGAGAATTGTTTTTCTTACAACTCAGCTGGGACACACGCTGAGGAAACTTGAAAAATGGCAGCGTTTACACAGTCAACGTCCTCAGAGGTAACGGAGTTTAAGTCCGAGAAATACGGATTTTTGTGTTACTCACCGTAAAATCCTTTTCTCCGAGACGCTCATTGGGGGACACAGGACTGTGGGTGTATGCTACTGCCGCTAGGAGGCTGACACTAAGTAAACATAAAAAAGGTTAGCTCCTCCTCCGCCGTATACACCTCAGCACTGGCCGCAGGCAAACCCAGTTTAGTGCAAAAAGCAGTAGGAGGCTAAAAAATAAATCAAGAGTTAACACAGATACAGTATATTCAGAAGAAAAAACTGCTGATACCAATTTAAGGAGAATAGAGTTAACTCAATATAAAGCCAGCCGGCTCTTAGGGAGGGTGCTGTGTCCCCAATGAGCGTCTCGGAGAAAAGGATTTTACGGTGAGTAACACAAAAATCCGTATTTCTCCTTCGTCTCATTGGGGGACACAGGACTGTGGGACGTCCCAAAGCAGTCCCTTGGGTGGGAAACCGACTCCACAGTGTGTTTATAATCCAGCATTGCTTATAGGTGCGCAACCGCGCCCTGAAGAATCCTTCTACCCAGACTGGCATCCGCAGAAGTCTGGGTATGGACATTATAATGCTTGGAAAAAGTATGCAGACTGGACCAGGTTGCTGCCTTACAAACCTGTTCCACCGAAGCCTGATGCCGAAAGGCCCAGGAGGCACCCACCGCTCTGGTGGAGTGAGCCTTGATCCCTGCGGGAACCACCGCGCCTCTGATGCGGTAAGCCTCCTGAATGGCTAACCGAATCCACCTAGCCAAGGTTGACTTAGAGGCAGCAAGTCCCTTCCTGCGACCTTCAGGGAGGACAAACAGCATGTCCGTCTGTCGAAAGGACGCCGTCCGAGATACATATCTCCTGAGTGCTCTCACCAGATCCAGCGTATGGAGAGCCTTCTCCACTCGGTGCGTCGGAGCTGGGCAAAATGAGGGCAAAACAATGTCCTCATTAATATGAAATGAGGACACGACCTTAGGCAAAAAAAGGTGGTGTTGGTCTGAGCACCACCTTATCCTGATGGAAAAGTAAGTACGGAGCTCGACAAGACAGTGCAGCCAGCTCCGAAACCCGCCTTATGGATGTAATGGCTACCAAAAACACCACTTTCCAGGAAAGAAATGACAGAGAAACCTCCTGCAAAGGTTCAAAAGGAGACTCCTGTAGGACTCCCAGGACTAGATTGAGGTCCCAAACCTCTAAGGGAGTCTTGTAGGGAGGAACTATATGGACAACCCCCTGAATAAAGGTCCTAACCTGAAAATTAGACGCGATCTTTCGCTGAAAAAGAACCGACAAAGCTGATATCTGTCGTCTAAGAGTACTAGGTGCTAGACCTGAATCTAGGCCTGCCTGGAGAAAAGATAGAATGTTCGGAATTGAAAGAGGAGCGGGAACAATCATGTTCCCTGCACCAATCAAAAAAGACCTTCCAAGTACCGTGGTAGATGCGAGCCGAAACGGGCTTTCGGGCGTTAGCCATCGTTGCGGCGACCTTTTTAGAGAATCCAGCCCTGGTCAGGATCCAAGATTCAACGGCCAGGCCGTCAAACACAGGACCGCTGAGTTCTGGTGGTAAACTGGGCCCTGGGAGAGAAGGTCCATGCGCTCTGGCAGTCGCCAGGGTGCGTCGGCGAGCAATTGTACCAGCTCCGCGTACCATGAGCGACGCGGCCAATCCGGAGCGATTAATATCGCTGGAACCCCTCTATCCTGATCTTTTGATCACCCTTGGGAGAAGGGCTATTGGTGGAAACAAGTATGGAAGATGAAATGATTCCATGGTAGGACCAGAGCGTCTACTGCAAATGCCTGTGGATCCCGGTACCGGGAGACGAAGTTGGGCACCTTGGCATTTATCTTGGAAGCCATCAGGTCCACATCTGGGGTTCCCCAGCGTCGGCATATCTGCTGAAAAACCTCGGGATGAAGTGACCATTCCCCTGACGCTATGCCGTGACGGCTGAGAAAATCCGCAGCCCAGTTTTCCTCGCCCGGAATGTGGACCGCTGAAATCACAGAGTGATTTACCTCTGCCCAAGTCAGAATCTGTTTTACCTCGTGCATGGCCGCCCTGCTGCGGGTACCTCCCTGATGGTTTATGTATGCCACTGCCGTGGCATTGTCCGATTGTATTCTGACTGGGTGGCCCGCCAGATGCTGGTGAAAATGCCTCAGAGCCAGCCGAATAGCTCGGATCTCTAAAATATTGATCGGGAGGGTCGATTCCTGCTGAGACCAAGATCCCTGGGCTGTATGGTGACGAAACACTGCTCCCCATCCGAGCAGGCTGGCGTCCGTTGTGACAACCAACCAGAAATTTGGAGGAAACAACCGACCCTGTCGAAGAGTGGTGCTCTTCGTCCACCACATTAGAGTCTGTCTGACCTGCAGGGACAGACGGCACGAAGATTGAGGGAGTAAGGGCTCCCGTCCCATACTGCCAAGAGTGCATGTTGAAGGGGGCGAAGATGAAATTGGGCAAATGGAATAGCCTCGATTGCTGCCACCATCCTTCCTAGGACCCTCATGCAAAACGGATGGTGTGAGGAATTGGTTGGCGAAGGATCCGTACCTCTTGACGGAGAACCAAGGCCTTGTCCTGAGGAAGAATTATCAACCCCTGAGCGGTGTCGAAATTCATCCCTAAAAAGGTGATCTTCCGAGATGGCACGGGAGATGATTTCTTCATATTCACCAGCCACCCCAGGCGAGCAAGGGTGTCTAACATAATGCTGACACTTTCCTCGCAGATTTGAAAATACGGACCCTTGATGAGGAGATCGTCTAAGTAAGGCAGGATGACTACCCCCTGGAGTGCAGAATGGACACAACAGCAGCCATGACCTTTGTGAACACCCTGGGGCTGTGGCTAGCCCGAATGGCAAGGCTGCGAACTGAAGATGAAGTTTGCCGACGGCAACCAAAGAAATCTCTGATGAGGAGGAAATATGGGGATGTGAAGATAGGCATCCTGAATGTCTATTGATGCTAGAAATTCCCTTTTTCCATGGCTGCAATGACCGAACGGAGAGACTCCATTCGGAAATGTCGAATTCTGACAAACCGGTTCAGTCGCTTTAGATCCAGAATGGGCCTTACGGTACCGTCCTTTTTGGGTACAATGAACAGGTTGGAATAAAACCCTGACCCTTTTCGATCTCCGGTACAGGCACGACAACCCGCTGTGCCGAAGAGACTCGACCGCCCTGAATAAGGCGCGAACCCGAGATTCCTCCTTGGGAAGGCGCGAGGGAAAAAAACGATTTGAGGGAAGGCTGGAAAATTCTATTTTGTACCCCGAGGAGACTAACTCCCGGACCCACTCGTCGTGAGTAATCGATAGCCAAATGGGGCGAAACCAGAGTAAGCGGCCGCCTACTCTGGATAAATTGACCGGATTCTGCCTCCAGTCATTTGTCCGAATATCTCTGGGGTTTGGACCCTCTAGATCTTGGTTGTTGAGATCGCCCTCTTCCCAGAGGGTTGGTCCTGTAAGAGACCTGACGATCTCTGGCCTGACTAGGCCGACCTGAACCGCTGGAGGTAGCTGGCGCGGCCCAACCTGGGTTACGAAAGGCCCTAAAGCGAGGCTGAAGCTGTCGGCGAAAAAGGCTGCTTAATCTTTTGTGAGGAAGGAAACTGCTCTTCCCTCCCGTCGCATCAGATATGAGTGATCCAAAACCCTTTTGCCAAATAACCCACCATTCTGATATGGTAAGGATGTAAGCGATTTCTTTGAGATTGAATCTGCTCGCCAGGTTCTCAGCCACAAAGATCTTCTGATGGCAATTGCATTAGCAGCAGCTAGGGCTGCGCAATTTGCCGCATCATGGACGCATTAATTAGAAGTCTCCTGCAAGTGCTATCTGATTAGAAATCTCAGTTACTTCAGATGGTACCTCTATACCATGAAGCGCTCTATTTAGAGACTCCGACCAGGATATCATGGCCTTAGCAACCCAAGTCGCTGCAAAAGAAGGAGAGAGAGCAGAACCCGATGCTTCAAACACGAGCGGGCCAAACTTTCAATCAGACGATCCGTTGGTTCCTTGATCGAGGAACCGTTAGGAAGGGAGAGGAGCGTTTTAGACGCAAACGCGACACAGGAGGATCAACCGCAGGAGATTCCGCCCACTTCTTAAGAAGCTCGGGAGCAAAAGGATATCTAGTATTGAGAGCCTTTTGTCCTGCGAAGCGCTTGTCCGGTTTCTCCCGGTGGCGCTGCACTAGCTCTCAAATCAGGATGAGATCCAAAAACCTTATGAGCTTGCCTGGCTCTTTTGAAGGACACCTTATGACCGGAGGTCAAGGTGGACTCATCGTCTATCCCCAAGGTTTGATTGACAGCTTCAATCAAAACTGTCAATTGTGTCCTGACAATTTGGTGCCTCTAAATTAAGGGACCCTTCTGAATCAGAATCCGAATACTGATCACTTGTCAGAGGTGAGGGAGAGCGGGAGACGGAACTGAAAGATGCGAGGCTCCGGACGGCAAAGGCGACGCAGTGTGGGTTCGCTTCCCCTGCGTCTGCCTAGTGAGAGCGCGGCCCCTGCAGGCCGGAGGTTCATGAGACGTCGCCAAGAGGGTGAACCACTGTCCCTGCTCCTATCGGGAGCTTGAAGGGACTCGATTGCTCTAGTCAATGATGCCACAGATTGAGTCAGGGACAGAGCCCATTCAGGGGGACCTGACGCACTGGGTTCCGTAATAGGAGCGGGTTCCTGAGCCCGTTCGG
>JARQOD010000010.1:48819931-48845601 GCA_033576555.1 Oophaga sylvatica | reverse complement strand
GGGGTCTCAGGATCCGAAGCCCACCAATCTGCTGGCAATTCAAGTGCCGACTAAATATGAAATCCACGGTTAAAGGTTCGTCGCTCTTGAAAGAACTGACTGGTAAGAAAACGCAATGTGGATGAGATTGTAGACGTTCGATCTAATAAATCACATTCATTTTGCCGTTAATGTAAAATTATTCATTTTTCTGCACATAAAAAAACCAAAACACATGGAGAAAAAGAAATCATGAAAAATGCTAGGTGTGAACGAGCTGCTAGAGCAGATCCACACACTGTATATTCGGATTGGATTTCTGGGCTGAAAATCCAGAGAATAAAAAAACTGCGGCTAAACTGCTGAGCAGTCGATAACCCTGAAAAACACGCTGCTGAAAACACTGAGCGGCGGTGCGGACACTACAATCATCAGCAGAATAAGTGGGAGAAATTCATCCTTTGCCCGAAACCAGGTGGAATTTGCTGCAGATAAAATGCAAAAACGCTGCAGAAAAGTCTACTAAATATGCATCATGTGAACTTACCCCTAAATGCCTTTCCTTTCCTGTGCAAAGTTTATATAAATTTTACTTATTGATCCCCGAGATCCAGCCATGAATCTAACATGCGCCTGGTAGGACATGATCGCCGCAGCGCCAGTCATTCTCTATAGGACGGATGGAGATCGTTTAGTGCTATTCCAAATGAAATACATTTTAAAAATACTCAGCAAAAAAAAAAAAACAAGAACCCGACCGGAGCGCACTGCTTCATGTATCTCCTACGAGGACGTCATGTTTGGGTTCGGAGACTTGTGGACTGTCAGTGCTTAGATTGCACCCGCTGCCCACACAGAGTAGGTCAGCGCCGTAATAAACCGTGACTGGTAGAAGAGGACGTGATCTGCACTTATTCATCAGAGCAGTGTGTAAGGAGACAATATGGAGGCACCTTAGTACTAGGGAGCCACGGCTTGTGCCGCCACATGGTGCCCCTGTACTGCACTTTGCTGCATTGTCAATCACTAAAAAAAAGCATTATATTCAGATATTCAGAAAACAAGTACAATTTAGGTAAAATGGGCCCCAAAGACTCTATAGGTGCCATATTACTGCTCCTGTAATCTACATAAATGCACACCATGGTGTTGCACCTTAAGTATAAATAATGCTATTATGTATGTAATAATACGCCTCAACGTTACAGAATATAGAAACATAATATTACAGTAAAGACTGTGGATTTCAGAGTTCTGAAACAAAACTTACCATTTTTGAAGTGCACATCCGCATTGTGTCCAGCAGGTGGCAGGCCTTGTTCACTTTATGATGGAGATGTAATGGGGTCACTTACTTTTCAGTATCACTCCTTATACACTGGATACGCGAGCTTCACACACACTTTTATACAGAAGGGGTCAATGAGTGATCTAGTGATGTTTGCAGACTTGATGTTTATCTATGGCTCTATAGGGCACTTGCACGTACAGAATCCACAGATGGACTCCCTTATGTGTGCACTACTCCATTGTGATGCTGTGAGGGCAGCAAAATGAGGAGATAAATATTCGCTGTCGTTTCAACAAACTACATAAATCAGAAGAACAAGTGAATATAAGAAACATTGTAATATATCATCAGAGAAATCTTTTTTTTTTTTTTTTTTTTCTTCAACTTATGAGTCAGTTTTCCTCTCAACAAACAGGCAGGGAGATAGAAAGAGTGAGCTACTGCTTTCTAGTGTTTTCATTCACTCCTGTACTGGATTCACAGCTATACTGCTCAGTACTGCAGTATAATCCATGCTGCTGCTTTCTAGTGTTTTCATTCACTCCCGTACTGGATTCACAGCTATACTGATCAGTACTGCAGTGCTGCTGCTTTCTAGTGTTTTCATTTACTCTCATACTGGATTCACAGCTATACTGCTCAGTACAGCAGTATAATCCATGCTGCTGCTTTCTAGTGTTTTCATTCACTCCTGTACTGGATTCACAGCTATACTGCTCAGTACTGCAGTATAATCCATGCTGCTGCTTTCTAGTGTTTTCATTCACTCCTGTACTGGATTCACAGCTATACTGCTCAGTACAGCAGTATAATCCATGCTGCTGCTTTCTAGTGTTTTCATTCACTCCCATACTGGATTACAGCTATTCTGATCAGTACTGTAGTATATTCCATGCTGCTGATTTCTAGTGTTTTCATTCACTCCTGTACTGGATTCACAGCTATACTGATCAGTACTGCAGTGCTGCTGCTTTCTAGTGTTTTCATTTACTCTCATACTGGATTCACAGCTATACTGCTCAGTACAGCAGTATAATCCATGCTGCTGCTTTCTAGTGTTTTCATTCACTCCCATACTGGATTACAGCTATTCTGATCAGTACTGTAGTATATTCCATGCTGCTGATTTCTAGTGTTTTCATTCACTCCTGTACTGGATTCACAGCTATACTGCTCAGTACTGCAGTATAATCCATGCTGCTGCTTTCTAGTGTTTTCATTCACTCCCGTACTGGATTCACAGCTATACTGATCAGTACTGCAGTGCTGCTGCTTTCTAGTGTTTTCATTTACTATCATACTGGATTCACAGCTATACTGCTCAGTACTGCAGTATACTCCATGCTGCTGCTTTCTAGTGTTTTCATTCACTCCCGTACTGGATTCACAGCTATACTGATCAGTACTGCAGTGCTGCTGCTTTCTAGTGTTTTCATTTACTCTCATACTGGATTCACAGCTATACTGCTCAGTACAGCAGTATAATCCATGCTGCTGCTTTCTAGTGTTTTCATTCACTCCCATACTGGATTACAGCTATTCTGATCAGTACTGTAGTATATTCCATGCTGCTGATTTCTAGTGTTTTCATTCACTCCTGTACTGGATTCACAGCTATACTGCTCAGTACTGCAGTATAATCCATGCTGCTGCTTTCTAGTGTTTTCATTCACTCCCGTACTGGATTCACAGCTATACTGATCAGTACTGCAGTGCTGCTGCTTTCTAGTGTTTTCATTTACTATCATACTGGATTCACAGCTATACTGCTCAGTACTGCAGTATACTCCATGCTGCTGCTTTCTAGTGTTTTCATTCACTTCTGTACTGGATTACAGCTATTCTGATCAGTACTGTAGTATATTCCATGCTGCTGCTTTCTAGTGTTTTCATTCACTCCCGTACTGGATTCACAGCTATACTGATCAGTACTGCTATACAATGTCCTCTATGCTGCCACTTCCAGGAAATGTTCAATCTCACCCCAGTGCTTGGAGCTGCTTTACAAGGTCTTCCATGCTGATATTTGAAAGCAGCAGCTTAGAAGTGTTTCATCTCACCCTTGAGCTAGATTCACAGCTACACTGCCCAGCATTCATAAATAATGATATCCAAGTTGATGCTTTCCAGTAAGTGCTTTATCTGTCCTCAGTGCTGGTTTCATATTCACACTGCTTGATACTTCTGTATAACATCCTCCATGCCTTCGTGCAGGGGACACTTGTGCAGATTTTATCAAAGTGTCATAATTTTCAAAGTGCCAGGGCAGTTAACATGACATGACTCAAACACTCATCTCTTTTCTCTAATACAGGTATATATTCATCTACTGCAATTCATCCCTTTAAAGCCTGAACGCTCATTTCAATCTTTGCAGGCATGTATTAATGCATACATTTAATTTATCTTACCGAGTTTGTACCCAGATGCTGTCAGGTCATCTATCGTGCTCAAAGAGTTTATGATCCATGTTGGTCTGCAGGCTTGTCTGTCTGCATTTTATTATATCCTGCTGTCTTTAGCTAGTTGATTGATCGTTAACGAGTTTAATCTGTAATAGATCTAAACACAAAGTCATTATAAGTCTGGCAAAGCAAAGTGGAAGCATTTGTGCAGATTTTATCAAAGTGGCAGGGAAGTTAGACAGGGCAAGAGACAGGTAAGACATGCAAGACATTCAATCAAACTTCTTCCCCGGTCATCTGAATTGCAAAATTATTCATTGTATGTATTTGTGCCATGTACTGTATGTTCTGGCTGCTGCAATCATTCACATCTTCTGTCCTTTCACACACTCTGCGCACTCCATCCATGTCAGCCCTTCTCTTCTCTAAGACTCTTTTCACAATCTCAAACTGCACAGATTCATTCACTCATCATAGAGCACAAGAAACGCTCTCACAGATCACTCAACCATGTGCTCACTCTCTTTAATCTCAATCTCCTAGTAGCAGGAGATATCTCTCATAACCCCGGCCCTTTTTGTAATAAGATTAACTCATTCACGGCTACACTCAGAAACCCTTGCAAATCTCATTGATATTCCTTGCATGCATTCTCTTTTAATTGTGCCCTCTGGAACTCCTGGTCAGCGAGTCCTCAACATCCATGACTTTTTTAACTTCAAATTTCCTTAACTTTCTGGCTCTTACTAAAACCTTGATCCAACAGCCGGACACCACTGCCGCTCTCTCATATGGTGGCCTTCGTTTTTCTCATATTCCAAGACAGATCAGGTGGGAATGTCGGTCTGCTCCTTTCAACAAAATGTACTTTTCAGATTCTTCCCCAAGTAACATCACTAATCTTCCCTTCTTTTGAGGTCCACACTGTCAGACCCTATCAGCACTTCTCCCTGTGAGTGGCAGTCGTCTCTCGCCCTCCGGGTTCCTCCCATCAGTTCCTGGATCACTTTACCACCTGACTTTCAAATTTTATATCCTCCTCCACTCTTATCATGGGGGACTTTATCATCCCCATTGGTGATCCTCCATCCTCATCTCTTTTATCTCTAACCTCTTTTGGAATTTCACAGCTTACTAATTCTCCTACCCATGTTTCTGCTTTCTTGTAAGTGGCTTACACTAATCCGTACCTCCCACTCCCGACTCCAAGACTTCTCCCGCGCTGCGCCAATCCTCTGGAATGCTCTACCCCAAGAAATTAGGACTATCCACAATTTGCATGGTTTCAGGCGCTCCCTCAAAACACATTTGTTCAGAGCGGCCTATCACATTCACTAATCAAAGTCATTCTCTGTGTAAGTGGTGTGTGTAGCCCATTCACTATCTCCATCCATCCCTCACTCCCTCAAGATGGCTGGACCATCATTGTAAATGCACCATTGTATATATACACCTGTATTTTGTATCTCCCCCACCTCATTGTAGATTGTAAGCTCTCACGAGCAGGGCGGCTTATTTTGCTTTAATTATTGTATTAACGTTGTTACTTATGACTTGTGTTCTGAAACTGTTAAACTGTAAAGCGCTGCGGAATATGATGGCGCTATATAAATAAAGATTATTATTACACCACACTGAACCTGGATTCACATCTACCCTGCTCAGTATTGTAGTATAATGTCATCCTACATGCGGTTTCTGCTTTCTTGTAAGTGGCTTACACCACATTCAACCTGGATTCACATCTACTCTGCTCAGTATTGCTGTATAATGTCATCCTACATGCTGTTTCTGCTTTCTTATAAGTGGTTTATGCCACCACAATGATGGATTCACACCTACCCTGCTCAGTATTGCTGTATAATGTCCTCCTATATGCTGCATCTTAAAATGTGCTATGTAGAAACAAAGGAACAGAAATCCCTCATGTCTCTGTGTGCTGTGTTTGGGAGACATCATAGCAGCCGGTCTCCACTAACTAGCTCAAGACAACTGAAAACTAGAGACAGAGACTGCAGAGGGGAAAACTAGTGAAGATTGCAGAACACAAATTATATAATGGCCAGAAATAGTGATATTCCTCATGGGCTCAGAGGGCGGCATATTCTGAGGAGTTACCTGCATTGTCAGGAAATAAATAAACTGCTTTTATCACCAAATACTGAGCAGCACAGGGGTAGAGCATATGACGGAAGATATACGGTAGCTTGGTATTGGGTCATCTTATGGGTAGGGGTGTAGGACGCAGGCATCAGCTGTCATGTGGAGGCTGCAAACACATCACAAGATAACATACAATCACCCGGAAAAGTATAAAATAAAACAAAGTCTATTCCGACTTACAGATTTAATTATTAAAAAAGAAAAAAAAAAAAAGCTAATAAGTCAATAAATTAGGTTGGTATTATGTAACAATAGATATGTACTGAGGGTCTGTTCACACCATGCAGTATGACCTGTGGGTAATGGGGTGGCTGCACAGTCTCCTACACAATCTATCTCCTCCTTGATAAGGTGGATGGTAGATGGCCTATTTTCAAAAAAAGGGACCCTGGTTCTCCCAATACGGTGGAACCCTCATAGGTCTGACATCCAAGGCATATAAATCCTACAGATATAAAAGTATTTGGCTGAAAAACCAATTTGTCAACAAACCCAAACACCAGGGAGGGAGAAACTCAAAAACATCACAAAATACAAAAACATATACAAAACAGAAAAAAAAAAGCAAATCCCAGTCATTGGGTATGATCCTCACCAGAAGTACGATCCCTGCCACTCTGTACGATCCCCGCCACTCTGTACGATCCCCCGCCACTCCGTACAGAGTGGCGGGGATCGTACAGAGTGGCGGGGGATCGTACAGAGTGGCGGGGATCGTACACAGTGGCGGGGATCGTACAGAGTGGCGGGGGATCGTACAGAGTGGCGGGGGATCGTACAGAGTGGCGGGGATCGTACATCTTGGTTGGATCGTACACAGTGCGGGGATCGTACAGAGTGGCGGGATCGTACAATCCCCCGCCACTGTGTAAGATCCCCACCAAGATGTACGATCCCCGCCACTGTGTACGATCCCCGCCACTCTGTACGATCCCCCGCCACTCTGTACGATCCCCGCCACTGTGTACGATCCCGGCTATTGGGTATGATCTCCGTCACTGTGTACGATCCCAGCCATTGTATAATCCCCGCCACTGTGTACGATCCCCGCCACTGTGTACGATCCCCCGCCACTCTGTACGATCCCCCGCCACTCTGTACGATCCCCCGCCACTCTGTACGATCCCCGCCACTGTGTACGATCCCGGCTATTGGGTATGATCTCCGTCACTGTGTACGATCCAGCCATTGTGTATAATCCCCGCCACTCTGTACGATCCCCCGCCACTCTGTACGATCCCCCGCCACTCTGTACGATCCCCTGCCACTCTGTACGATCCCCGCCACTGTGTACGATCCCGCCACTGTGTACGATCCCGCCACTGTGTACGATCCGGCTATTGGGTATGATCTCCGTCACTGTGTACGATCCCAGCCATTGTGTATAATCCCCGCCACTGTGTACGATCCCCGCCACTGTGTACGATCCCCGCCACTGTGTACGATCCCGCCACTGTGTACGATCCAGCCATTGTGTATGATCACCCGCCACTGTGTATGATAGCCGCCACGGTATACGATCCCGCCACTGTGTACGATCCCCGCCACTGTGTACGATCCCGGCTATTGGGTATGATCTCCGTCACTGTGTACGATCCCAGCCATTGTGTATAATCCCCGCCACTGTGTACGATCCCCGCCATTGTGTATGATCACCCGCCACTGTGTATGATAGCCGCAACGGTATACGATCCCCGCCACTGTGTACGATCCCGGCTATTGGGTATGATCTCCGTCACTGTGTACGATCCCAGCCATTGTGTACGATCCCCGCCACTGTGTATGATCCCAGCCATTGTGTATGATCACCCGCCACTGTGTATGATAGCCGCCACGGTATACGATCCCCGCCACGGTGTGCGATCCCCGCCACTCTGTACGATCCCCCGCCACTGTGTACGATCCCGGCTATTGGGTATGATCTCCGTCACTGTGCACGATCCAGCCATTGTGTATAATCCCCGCCACTGTGTACGATCCCCGCCACTGTGTACGATCCCCGCCACTGTGTACGATCCAGCCATTGTGTATGATCACCCGCCACTGTGTATGATAGCCGCCACGGTATACGATCCCGCCACTGTGTACGATCCCGGCTATGGGTATGATCTCCGTCACTGTGTACGATCCCAGCCATTGTGTATAATCCCGCCACTGTGTACGATCCCCGCCACTGTGTATGATCCCAGCCATTGTGTATGATCACCCGCCACTGTGTATGATAGCCGCCACTCTGTACGATCCCCGGCCACTGTGTATGATAGCCGCCACGGTGTCGATCCCCGCCACTCTGTACGATCCCCCGCCACTCTGTACGATCCCCGCCACTCTGTACGATCCCCGCCACTGTGTACGATCTGGCTATTGGGTATGATCTCCGTCACTGTGTACGATCCCAGCCATTGTGTATAATCCCCGCCACTGTGTACGATCCCCGCCACTGTGTACGATCCCAGCCATTGTGTATGATCACCCGCCACTGTGTACGATCCCGCCACTCTGTACGATCCCCGGCCACTGTGTACGATCCCCGCCACTGTGTACGATCCCGGCTATTGGGTATGATCTCCGTCACTGTGTACGATCCCAGCCATTGTGTATAATCCCCGCCACTGTGTACGATCCCCGCCACTCTGTACGATCCCCGGCCACTGTGTACGATCCCGCCACTGTGTACGATCCCGGCTATTGGATGATCTCCGTCACTGTGTACGATCCCAGCCATTGTGTATAATCCCCGCCACTGTGTACGATCCCGCCACTCTGTACGATCCCCGGCCACTGTGTACGATCCCCGACACTGTGTACGATCCCGGCTATTGGGTATGATCTCCGTCACTGTGTACGATCCCAGCCATTGTGTATAATCCCCGCCACTGTGTACGATCCCGCCACTGTGTACGATCCCAGCCATTGTGTATGATAGCCGCCACGGTATACGATCCCCGCCACTGTGTATGATCCAGCCACTGTGTACGATCCAGCCATTGTGTATGATCACCCGCCACTGTGTATGATAGCCGCCACGGTGTCGATCCCCGCCACTGTGTACGATCCCCGCCACTCTGTACGATCCCTGCCACTGTGTACGATCCCCGCCACTGTGTACGATCCCGGCTATTGGGTATGATCTCCGTCACTGTGTACGATCCCAGCCATTGTGTATAATCCCCGCCACTGTGTATGATCCCAGCCATTGTGTATGATCACCTGCCACTGTGTATGATAGCCGCCACGGTATACGATCCCCGCACTGTGTATGATCCCAGCCATTGTGTATGATCACCTGCCACGGTATACGATCTCCGCCGCCACGGTATACGATCCCGCCACTCTGTACGATCCCCGCCACTCTGTACGATCCCCGCCACTGTGTACGATCCCGGCTATTGGTATGATCTCCGTCACTGTGTACGATCCAGCCATTGTGTATAATCCCGCCACTGTGTACGATCCCCGCCACTGTGTATGATCCCAGCCATTGTGTATAATCCCCGCCACGGTGTACGATTCCCACCACTGTGTACGATCCCCAACACGGTGTGCGATCCCCGCCACTGTGTACGATCCCAGCCATTGTGTATAATCCCGCCACTGTGTACGATCTCCGCCACTCTGTACGATCCCCGGCCACTGTGTACGATCCCCGCCACTGTGTACGATCCCGGCTATTGGTATGATCTCCGTCACTGTGTACGATCCAGCCATTGTGTATAATCCCCGCCACTGTGTACGATCCCGCACTGTGTATGATCCAGCCATTGTGTATAATCCCCGCCACTGTGTATGATCCCAGCCATTGTGTATAATAGCCACCATGGTGTACGATCCCCGCCACGGTGTACGATCCCCACCACGATGTACGATTCCCACCACTGTGTACGATCCCCAACATGGTGTGCGATCCCCGCCACTGTGTACGATCCCCTGCCATTGGGTATGATCACCCGCGGTACACAGGACGGGAGGTGCAGTATCTGTTGGGTGCGGTTCTCTTCTAGTTGTCAGAGGAATCCTCCGTCTCTTCGGTGGAACCGTCGCTCTCCTGTTCTGGCCGTCGGCGGATCAGCAGCATCTTTTTAGGAGAAGCCACACGGATAATATCCCGGGAAGGAGGAAGAAGGCTGGTGGTGGCCGGGTGCGAAATGGAGAAGGCAGATAACTGAGCGACACTGCAGAAGAGAAAGAGTGAGACTCATTTCCAGAATTAGTAATAGGGTCTTTTTAGTTTTTGTAGGAAACAGCGCCACTCTTCTCCTTGGACGGTATCAGGTACTGCAGGTAGATGAATTGTAGTACCTGTTATCGCCTAGAAACAAGTGTGGCGTCAGGATGGGTCACGTGCACTCACATTTTGTCCAGCTCCTTGTCCAGGACTTCATCAACCAGCACATCAGCTTTGTCGGTAAAGCCCCTGAGGAGACAATCAATACGGTAAAGATGGCGGAAGTATAATTATGTGTCGTGGGCATAAAGACCATCCTGCATGGAGGAGAGCGGCAGCCGGACTGTGGATGTCACTGACATGTGCGGGGTGGATCGGCAGCTGCAGAGATGGTGGCATACAGGAGATGACGGAGGGCGACCCTTCTATACGGACCCCTCTGACCAGTGCCGGGCAGATTTATGCGTTTGTCTCCTAGCGAAGGGCGAGAATAGACACAGAATACGTGGCCAAACCGCAGCCGTGTGCAGAGCCCAAAGGTGCAAGATATTGCCATTTATTGTGCAAAACTTCCCCAGAGGGGGCAAAAAAAATCTGCAAAGATTCAGCTGCATCCTACAGGTGGGTATAAAAACCTTCAGATGAGCACTCCTCTATCAGCCAGCTATTCCTCCCACTCCCAATACACATGTACGCTCCGTTCAGCTGAGCATGCACAAGTCCAAAACAGATGAACAGAGAATCGTATACATGGGTTGTGTCTGGTGTAGCAGCCCAACATCATTCATCTTAAAGGGGTTGTCCCATCTGATACATTTATGGTTTACCAACGGGGAGCTCTATGTGGAGAACAGGGCCCCCTCCTCTCAAGTGTGCGGTGTAATTTATGGGGCTTCCATAGAAGAGAATGGAGCGGGAGGCACAAATGCCCACCTCCCCGCTCCTGGCAGTGCACAGCAGAGCGCTGTCCTACTAGTCCCACCAGTGGGACCCCATCTTCACCGCATATTCTGACCACCCCATTAAAGGGGATGCCTCCTATTGTTAAATGGGCAAAGAGCACGTTTTCCATTTATCTCTTGATGTTTGTTCACACTGAGCTTTTTGAGGAGTTTTTGGAGCAGAGGCAGAGTGGAAATTCTTCAAATCCTCCACAAAACTGCAAAACTCCTCCAAAACTTGACGTCTGCGCTCAGTTTCTACTCCAAAAAACTCAGCAAAAAGATTCAGTGTGCACACAGCCTTATGGTATAGACACACAGTACATTTTTCTTTGTTTATTTTCTGTGCGTTTTCTTGAGCGGAAAAAAAAAGCTGCATTTTACAGAACCGGCAGAGCAAATGAGATTTCTAAAATGTCATTCACAGGCTGCTTTTTTCCTTGCACTGTCTGAGCTGTGGGGCATCTTTTTCATTTTTTTTAAGTCAGTATATAAATTATTTTGTGTTTTTCACCCATTTGAAAAAAACAAAAACGTAAAAACTCATAAAAACTAAAAAAAAACTTTACATAGTGTTTTCCTGGCTGGCACTCGTTTTGGTGCAGAAAAATCCACAGAAAAAATGTTGCATGTGAACAGACTGATTAAAAATCCTCTACAGTCTATCAGGGGTGGTCAGTCTCCTAGGAAAGGAGTGCAGCGCTTACAAGCTCTTTACTTTAGAGATCTGAAGTTCTTCTGTGCTCCTCCAATGCTGCAGAAGAAAAGTTACCTGTGCTAGGAGCATGGGATTGGGCGCAGTTTGGGAAGCGGTGTGACAATGATCAGGAGCACAGCGCCCCCTGCATGCAGG
This sequence comes from Oophaga sylvatica, assembly GCA_033576555.1. Classification (NCBI taxonomy): domain Eukaryota; kingdom Metazoa; phylum Chordata; class Amphibia; order Anura; family Dendrobatidae; genus Oophaga; species Oophaga sylvatica. Next base: position 48,833,804 of record JARQOD010000010.1, on the reverse strand, counting down.
AAGCCAGGAGACAGGAACGGTGCGCTCCTGAACAGCAGATCTGAGCTGCGATATCAGACAATTCCAGTAGACATTTCCTAGATCTTTTAGGTTGCAATTTTTACTTTTTATTAACCTTTTCCTACATCTTGGACAATTTCCTGGCCTGATATCCAGCAATGTCTCCTATACCAACGAGATGATGAGCCAGCAGGTCACCCTGTCCATTGTCCGCTCCTACGAGGGCATGAGAACTTTTTAATTCCACAAGTGTTTTTCTAATTGTGCTTCTTGTCAGGTCCTCTGTGCCTGCTCCTCTCACGTAGGTGGAATCTCCTATTCAGGCCTGATCACGTGAGCAGAAAAGAGATTAAATGTGGAAGAATGTGAGACACAGTGGGGAAAATAAGTATTGGATACTCTGTTTTCCCACCTACAAAGAATGGGGAGGTCTGTAATGGTTATCGTAGGTCACTTCACCTGTGAGAGACAGAATCTAACAATAAAAACAAACAATGGATCATCCAGATGGTCATTGGTGAACTTAAAATTGGCCTGGACATGTGCCGGCGAGATCAGGGGACCTTGTGTGTCCTGCAGGATTTTAATCCATGATGGTGTAGTGTGTTGCTAGCGGTAAAATTTGAGACTGTGGTCCCAGCTCTCTTCAGGTCACTGACCAGGTCCTCCCGTGTAGTTCTGGGCTGATTCCTGACCTTTCTCAGAATCCTCCTTACCCCACGAGGCTGAGATCTACATGGGTACCAGACCGTGGAAGATTGACCGTCAACTTTTTTCTTCCATTTGGTAATAATTGTGCCAACAGTTGTTGTCTTCTCACTAAGCTGCTGCCTATTGTCCTGTAGCCCATCCCATCCTTGTGCAGGGCTACAATTCTGTCCCTGGTGTCCTTACACAGCTGTTTGGTCTTGGCCATGGTGGAGAGGTTAGGGTGTGATTGAGTGGTCAGGTGTATTTTATTCAGGGAATGAGGTCACACAGGTGCAATTAATCCAGGTGATGAGTGCAGAGTAGGAGGCTTCTTACAGAAACACTAACAGGTCTGTGAGAGACAGAATTCTTGCTGGTTGGTCGGTGATTAAATATTTCATGCAATAAAATACAAATTAATTATGTAACAATCCTACAATGTGATTTTCTTGTTTTTATTTTTAGATTCTGTCTCTCACAGGTGAAGGTAACAATTACAGACCTCTACATTCTCTGTAGGTGGAAAAATGAGCAAAATCAGCCATGTATGAAATACTTATTTTCCCCACTGTATAAGGTAAAGAGTTACAGGGCTCACTGCACATCAAGGCTGAGAGCTCATCTGCCTGCGTGGGACAATCTGCGGCGATCGGCAGAGATCATGGGGCTTAGCGCGATGTTCTCTTCTGCCGTGAACTTTTTTTCATTGTCATTGAGTCTAAAAGTCTAAATTAAAAAAATAATGAAGCAGCTGAATAATAATTTCATAAATACGTCTGGCCCATGGATACAGACCACGAATAAACCCCTTGTGGATCCTGCAGCCGCATTAGTTCCCTCCACACCGGGCCGCACAGCAGACAAAGCTGACAGGTAACAGACTATCAGGACCAGAGAGAGAGCAGGACCAGAGTATACACAAGGTTTACAGGGGTAACACGGGGGTGCGTCATGCTGTATCCTACATGGCAGAGCGCCATCCTGTATCCTATGTGATGGAGTGTTATCCTGTATCCTATGTGATGGAGTGTTATCCTGTATCCTATGTGATGGAGTGTTATCCTGTATCCTATGTGATGGAGTGTTATCCTGTATCCTACGTGGGATGAGTGCCATCCTGTATCCTATGTGATGGAGTGTTATCCTGTATCCTACGTGGCGGAGTGCCATCCTGTATCCTGCTGCGATGCCACCTTATCTGTGATGGAGTGTTATCCTGTATCCTACGTGGCGGAGTGCCATCCTGTATCCTGCGTGGCGGAGTGCCATCCTGTATCCTATGTGATGGAGTGTTATACTGTATCCTATGTGGCGGAGTGCCATCCTGTATCCTGCGTGGCGGAGTGCCATCCTGTATCCTATGTGATGGAGTGTTATACTGTATCCTACGTGGCGGAGTGCCATCCTGTATCCTACGTGGCAGAGTGCCATCCTGTATCCTATGTGATGGAGTGTTATCCTGTATCCTAGTGGCGGAGTGCCATCCTGTATCCTGCGTGGCGAGTGCCATCCTGTATCCTATGTGATGGAGTGTTATCCTGTATCCTACGTGGCGGAGTGCCATCCTGTATCCTGCGTGGCGGAGTGCCATCCTGTATCCTATGTGATGGAGTGTTATCCTGTATCCTACGTGGCGGAGTGCCATCCTGTATCCTGCGTGGCGGAGGCATCCTGTATCTAGTGAGAGTGTTACCTGTATCCTATGTGATGGAGTGTTATCCTGTATCCTACGTGGCGGAGTGCCATCCTGTATCCTGCGTGGCGGAGTGCCATCCTGTATCCTATGTGATGGAGTGTTATCCTGTATCCTATAGTGATGGAGTGTTATCCTGTATCCTACGTGGCGGAGTGCCATCCTGTATCCTGATCGTGGCGGAGTGTGCCATCCTGTGGTATCATCCTATGTGATGGAGTGTTTCTATCCTATGAATTCCTATGTGAGTGAGATAGTGTGTATCCTGTATCCTACGTGGCGGAGTGCCATCCTGTATCCTATGTGGATGGAGTGCCATCCTGTATCCTGCGTGGCGGAGTGCCATCCTGTATCCTATGTGATGGAGTGTTATCCTGTATCCTATGTGGCGGAGTGCCATCCTGTATCCTGCGTGGCGGAGTGCCATCCTGTATCCTATGTGATGGAGTGTCTATCCTGTATCCTACGTGGCGGAGTGCCATCCTGTATCCTACGTGGCAGAGTGCCATCCTGTATCCTACTGGAGAGTGCCATCCTGTATCCTATGTGATGGAGTGTTATCCTGTATCCTAGTGGCGGAGTGCCATCCTGTATCCTGCGTGGCGGAGTGCCATCCTGTATCCTATGTGATGGAGTGTTATCCTGTATCCTACGTGGCGGAGTGTCATCCTGTATCCTGCGTGGCGGAGTGCCATCCTGTATCCTATGTGATGGAGTGTTATCCTGTATCCTACGTGGCGGGCACTGTTCCATATCCTGTATCCTACGTGGCGGAGTGCATCCTGTATCCTGCGTGGCGGAGTGCCATCCTGTATCCTATGTGATGGAGTGTCATCCTGTATCCTATGTGATGGAGTGTTATCCTGTATCCTATGCGAGCCTCTGTATCCTCGGCGGAGTGCCATCCTGTATCCTATGTGATGGAGTGTTATCCTGTATCCTACGTGGCGGAGTGCCATCCTGTATCCTGCGTGGCGGAGTGCCATCCTGTATCCTATGTGATGGAGTGTTATCCTGTATCCTATGCACTGTATCCTCGTGGAGTGATTTAATCCTGTATCCTACGTGCGGAGTGCCATCCTGTATCCTATGTGATGCAGAGTGACCATACTGTATCCTAGTGGAATCTGATCCAGGCGAGCCATCCTGTATCCTGCGTGGCGGAGTGCCATCCTGTATCCTATGTGATGGAGTGTTATCCTGTATCCTACGTGGCGGAGTGCCATCCTGTATCCTGCGTGGCGGAGTGCCATCCTGTATCCTATGTGATGGAGTGTTATCCTGTATCCTACGTGGCGGAGTGCCATCCTGTATCCTACGTGGCGGAGTGCCATCCTGTATCCTGCGTGAGGAGTGTTATCCTGTATCCTACGTGGCGGAGTGCCATCCTGTATCCTATGTGTCGAGTGCCATCCTGCATCCTAGGTGATGGAGCGCCATACTGTATCCTATGTGGCCCACCATCCTGTATCCTACGTGGCGGAGCTGCCATCTGTATCCTGCGTGGCGGAGTGCCATCCTGTAATCTATGTGATGGAGTGTTATCCTGTATCCTATGTGGCGGAGTGCCATCCTGTATCCTATGGTGGCGGAGTGCCATCCTGTATCCTATGTGATGGAGTGTTATCCTGTATCCTACGTGGCGGAGTGCCATCCTGTATCCTACGTGGCAGAGTGCCATCCTGTATCCTATGTGATGGAGTGTTATCCTGTATCCTATGTGGCAGAGTGCCATCCTGTATCCTGCGTGGCGGAGTGCCATCCTGTATCCTATGTGATGGAGTGTTATCCTGTATCCTACGTGGCGGAGTGCCATCCTGTATCCTGCGTGGCGGAGTGCCATCCTGTATCCTATGTGATGGAGTGTTATCCTGTATCCTACGTGGCGGAGTGCCATCCTGTATCCTGCGTGGCGGAGTGCCATCCTGTATCCTATGTGATGGAGTGTTATCCTGTATCCTATGTGATGGAGTGTTATCCTGTATCCTACGTGGCGGAGTGCCATCCTGTATCCTGCGTGGCGGAGTGCCATCCTGTATCCTATGTGATGGAGTGTTATCCTGTATCCTATGTGATGGAGTGTTATCCTGTATCCTACGTGGCAGAGTGCCATCCTGTATCCTATGTGATGGAGTGTTATCCTGTATCCTACGTGGCGGAGTGCCATCCTGTATCCTGCGTGGCGGAGTGCCATCCTGTATCCTATGTGATGGAGTGTTATCCTGTATCCTACGTGGCGGAGTGCCATCCTGTATCCTGCGTGGCGGAGTGCCATCCTGTATCCTATGTGATGGAGTGTTATCCTGTATCCTATGTGGCGGAGTGCCATCCTGTATCCTGCGTGGCGGAGTGCCATCCTGTATCCTATGTGATGGAGTGCTATCCTGTATCCTACGTGGCGGAGTGCCATCCTGTATCCTACGTGGCAGAGTGCCATCCTGTATCCTACGTGGCAGAGTGCATCCTGTATCCTACGTGGCAGAGTGCCATCCTGTATCCTATGTGATGGAGTGTTATCCTGTATCCTATGTGGCGGAGTGCCATCCTGTATCCTGCGTGGCGGAGTGCCATCCTGTATCCTATGTGATGGAGTGTTATCCTGTATCCTACGTGGCGGAGTGTCATCCTGTATCCTGCGTGGCGGAGTGCCATCCTGTATCCTATGTGATGGAGTGTTATCCTGTATCCTACGTGGCGGAGTGCCATCCTGTATCCTACGTGGCGGAGTGCCATCCTGTATCCTGCGTGGCGGAGTGCCATCCTGTATCCTATGTGATGGAGTGTTATCCTGTATCCTATGTGATGGAGTGTTATCCTGTATCCTACGTGGCAGAGTGCCATCCTGTATCCTATGTGATGGAGTGTTATCCTGTATCCTATGTGGCGGAGTGCCATCCTGTATCCTGCGTGGCGGAGTGCCATCTGTATCCTATGTGATACTAGGTGATATCCTGTATCCTACGTGGCGAGTTGCCATCCTGTATCCTACGTGGCAGAGTGCCATCCTGTATCCTATGTGATGGAGTGTTATCCTGTATCCTAGTGGCGCAGTGCCATCCTGTATCCTGCGTGGCGGAGTGCCATCCTGTTTCCTATGTGAGGAGTGTTATCTGTATCCTACGTGGGAGTGATCTGTATCCGTGGGAGAGGCCATCCTGATCTAGTGGAGAGTGCCATACTGTATCCTGATGGCAGAGTGCCATCCTGTATCATAGTGACGGAGTGCTATACTGTATCCTATGTGGAGAGGTCCATCACTGTATCCTCGTGGCGGAGTGCCATCCTCCAGATCCTACGTGGAGTGCCATCTGTATCTACGTGCAGAGTGCCATACTGTATCCTCGTGGCAGGAGTGCCATCCTGTATCCTATGTGATGGAGTGCCATACTGTATCCTACGTGGCGGAGCGCCATACTGTATCCTACGTGGCGAGCGCCATACTGTATCCTATAAGGCAATACATTAAGTGAAACCCAGTTATCACCATTTTGTACTGGTCGGTGCTTGTTGTGGATCATCTTCCCGTTTTCTCCCACTGCAGGGTCACTGCTCAGATATCTCATAATGTCCTGAGCACCAATCTATCAAGCACCTGATTTCGGCACGCCGCCGCGCTCCCCACGGTACGTGCAGCCACTCACCGATGCTCTGGTTAATTCCAGGATTTTTTGACAGCGCCATCAGGAATCCATAGAAGGTGATCCGGGGAGCAGCGCTCAGGATCTCTGCAATTAATGTCAGTGGAGGACTGGTACTAGAGAAAGGAAGGAGAAGATTGAGAAGCAGCACGTCCTCATGTAATATTACAGTACAGTCATACTATTAGACCGGGGGATGATGAGAGCAGCGATTCTCACTTCACAGCACAACACCGGCCGCAGACAGGAAACACCCGGTTTGGTGATGCTCTGACCCCGTCATCCACCCATCACAATCTGACCCTCGTCAGTCGCTCAGATATTTCCCAAAGTCCAGTACAGTATATTGCATGCCGCCATATCCAGCACTCCGGCATGACATCACTTCTGCACCGATACACTGAAACGCCCAGCGACATAACGCAGCCCCGATTATAAGAAAGTCACTGACTAATATTACATAACGCTGCACTGCTGCGAAACGCGCTGCCAGACAAAGACATCAAGCAAAATGGACTGGAAACCAGACTGAGCTTTTCACATAATTTCACACGAGGAATCCACCCCAACATTAAACACTTAGATGTCAGTCAGTGGAGCAGAATTTGGGAAAATCGGCGGACTTCAACCGAAATCTGTCACGGGAGAACAACTTCACTTTATATGGAATTCTGTTCTGCTACACGCAGTCACTACAAGCGCCAGCAGCCCACAAGGATCGCCCCTCGCTCTGGAGGACCCGGCGTGAACACGACAGGAAGAGTCAACTCACCTCCATGAGTATCATGTAATGTTTCCTTTCTCCATGTGGTGGCACTGCAGGAAACCTGAACACCTGTGATCAGTGGATCGTGTGCCGATCCTGCTGACCAACGTTTGTGCATTTTATTTTTTTGCTTGTTTGTGTAAGTAGGGCTGGGGGAAGTTTTGAGTAGTTGGAAACCTTCCTTTAAGGCCATTGTTATGGACATGGCTGAATTCCTTGTCACCAACCCTCACACTGTGGAGAGGATGGGTAGGGTGGTAGATAGAGATGAGGAGGAGCTGTAGGGCGATGCAGCACTGTGGAGAGGACGGGTAGGCGGCAGATAGAGATGAGGAGGAGATGTAGGGCGATGCAGCACTGTGGAGAGGACGGGTAGGCGGCAGATAGAGATGAGGAGGAGATGTAGGGGGTGCTGCACTCTGGAGAGGACGGGTGGGTGGTAGACAGAGATGATGAAATGTAGGGTGGTGCAGCACGGTGGAGGAGAACAGGTAGGTGGTAGATAGAGATGAGGAGGAGATGTAGGGCGATGCATCACTGTGGAGAGGACGGGTAAGTGGTAGATAGAGATGAGGAGGAGATGTAGGGCGATGCATCACTGTGGAGAGGACAGGTAGGTGGTAGATAGAGGAGGAGATGTAGGGGGTGCTGCACTCTGGAGAGGACGGGTGGGTGGTAGATAGAGATGATGAAATGTAGGGTGGTGCAGCACTGTGGAGAGAACAGGTAGGTGGTAGATAGAGATGAGGAGGAGATGTAGGGCGATGCATCACTGTGGAGAGGACGGGTAAGTGGTAGATAGAGATGAGGAGGAGATGTAGGGCAGTGCAGCACTGTGGAGAGGATGGGTAGGTGGCGTAAACGATACTATAACTTTGTATGTAACCCTTCTCATGTACAGCACCATGGAATTAATGGCGCTATATAAATAAATAATAATAATAAATAGACATGAGGAGGAGATGTATGGCAGTGCATCACAGTGGAGAGGACGGGTAGGGTGGTAGATAGAGATGAGGAGATGTATGGCAGTGCATCACAGTGGAGAGGACGGTAGGGTGGTAGACGGAAATGAGGAGGAGATGTAGGGCAGTGCAGCACTGTGGAGAAAATAGGTAGGGTGGTAGACAGAGATGAGGAGGAGATGAATGGCGGTGCATCACTGTGGAGAGAATGGGTAGTGTGGTAGACAGAAATGAGGATGAGATGTAGGGCGGTGCAGCACTCTGGAGAGGACGGGTAGGGTGGTAGATAGAGATGAGGAGATGTATGGCAGTGCAGCACTGTGGAGAAGATAGGTAGGGTGGTAGACAGAGATGAGGAGATGTATGGCAGTGCAGCACTGTGGAGAAGATAGGTAGGGTGGTAGACAGAGATGAGGAGATGTATGGCAGTGCAGCACTGTGGAGAAGATAGGTAGGGTGGTAGATAGAGATGAGGAGGAGATGAATGGCGGTGCATCACTGTGGAGAGGACGGGTAGGGTGATAGACGGAAATGAGGGGAAGATGGCTGGGTAGAAAGATGAGCCCGGCACAGTCAATATGGATTGAGAAGGAGAGAATATTCTTTCATGACCAGTAATTAGGGTAAATATATCATAACGTGAACTATAAATTCTATCCATTTGTAAAATTTGAAAATTCCTGTAAAATTCTTACTGACAAATCTTAGAGAGAAACATAATTCTCGTATAAACAGCAGTTGATATAGAGAGCTGCAGGTTTCCGTCCGGCACCAGTATCAGTACGGTGAACAAGTACGGGTAGGACAGGACACATACGGACTGGCGCTCCACGGAAGAGGCCACGGCACAAACACGACAAGCAACAGAAAAGTAAAAGCAGCTGAAGCAGAAAGAGCGGAGAGCGGTGTAATCACCGATCACAGGAGACGGAGAATATAGAATGTCAGGAACAGACGCAGAAATGATCTCCGATGACAAGTAACAATCCCACCATGTTACCACGGCAACAAGATGTCAAAACAAATCCGCATTCTCGGTGTAGCCAAGCAAAATGATTCACGGGAGAAGAAATGTAGCAAGCGAAAAACCTGACACGTACAAAGGCAACACAATGGCCGTCATGTCACAGAGGAGGCCGCAACTATGAATCACGGGTCACGTATAAAAGGAAGCAAGTATGAAGTGCCGGGCATTGTGCCGGGGCCGCAAAGAGCGGTATCAAAAAGCCCCCGGGGTCACGACACCGCGTCCTCCAGCAGATTGTGCCCCCCACACTTATCCACCCAGACACAACGACAAGGGCCGGAGGGGCCGCCATCACCGGGACCCCGGGAAGACAGCAAGAAGGGATCTCATCAACTGATAAGGAAAAGGTCTAATATTACAGGAGGAATAAATTATCATCTACAACCAAACATAGACAATATGGAGAAAGTATGTGCCCCCCACATCCACCTCCGGGGCTTCTCTGTCCTCATCTACATCCATAGACATTAATATGGAGAAAGTATGTGCCCCCCACATCCTCCTCCGGGGCTTCTTCTGTCCTCATCTACATCCATAGACATTAATATGGAGAAAGTATGTGCCCCCCACATCCACCTCCGGGCTTCTCTGTCCTCATCTACATCCATAGACATTAATATGGAGAAAGTATGTGCCCCCCACACACCTCCGGGGGCTTCTCTGTCCTCATCTACATCCATAGTACATTAATATGGAGAAAGTATGTGCCCCCCACATCCTCCTCCGGGGCTTCTCTGTCCTCATCTACATCCATAGACATTAATATGGAGGAAGTATTGCCCCCCACATCCACCTCCGGGGCTTCTCTGTCCTCATCTACATCCATAGACATTAATATGGAGAAAGTATGTGCCCCCCACATCCTCCTCCGGGGCTTCTCTGTCCTCATCTACATCCATAGACATTAATATGGAGAAAGTATGTGCCCCCCACATCCACCTCCGGGCTTCTCTGTCCTCATCTACATCATAGAATTAATGGAGAAAGTATGCCCCCCACATCCACCCCGGGCTTCTCTGTCCTCACTACATCCATAGACATTAATATGAGAAAGTATGTGCCCCCCACATCACCCTCCGGGGGCTTCTCTGTCCTCACTACATCCATAGACATTAATATGGAGAAAGTATGTGCCCCCACACCCTCCCGGGGGCTTCTCTGTCCTCATCTACATCATAACATAATAATGTGGAGAAAGTATGTGCCCCCCACATCCACCTCCGGGGCTTCTCTGTCCTCATCTACATCCATAGACATTAATATGGAGAAAGTATGTGCCCCCACATCCTCCTCCGGGGCTTCTCTGTCCTCATCTACATCCATAGACATTAATATGGGAAAGTATGTGCCCCCCACATCCACCTCCGGGGCTTCTCTGTCCTCATCTACATCCATAGACATTAATATGGAGGAAAGTATGTGCCCCCCACATCCACCTCCGGGGCTTCTCTGTCCTCATCTACATCCATAGACATTAATATGGAGAAAGTATGTGCCCCCCACATCCCCTCCGGGGCTTCTCTGTCCTCATCTACATCCATAGACATTAATATGGAGAAAGTATGTGCCCCCCACATCCCCTCCGGGGCTTCTCTGTCCTCATCTACATCCATAGACATTAATATGGAGAAAGTATGTGCCCCCCACATCCACCTCCGGGGGCTTCTCTGTCCTCATCTACATCCATAGACATTAATATGGAGAAAGTATGTGCCCCCCACATCCACCTCCGGGGGCTTCTCTGTCCTCATCTACATCCATAGACATTAATATGGAGAAAGTATGTGCCCCCCACATCCACCTCCGGGGCTTCTCTGTCCTCATCTACATCCATAGACATTAATATGGAGAAAGTATGTGCCCCCCACATCCACCTCCGGGGCTTCTCTGTCCTCATCTACATCCATAGACATTAATATGGAGAAAGTATGTGCCCCCCACATCCTCCTCCGGGGCTTCTCTGTCCTCATCTACATCCATAGACATTAATATGGAGAAAGTATGTGCCCCCCACATCCACCTCCGGGGCTTCTCTGTCCTCATCTACATCCATAGACATTAATATGGAGAAAGTATGTGCCCCCCACATCCTCCTCCGGGGCTTCTCTGTCCTCATCTACATCCATAGACATTAATATGGAGAAAGTATGTGCCCCCCACATCCACCTCCGGGGCTTCTCTGTCCTCATCTACATCCATAGACATTAATTGGAGAAAGTATGTGCCCCCCACATCCACCTCCGGGGGCTTCTCTGTCCTCATCTACATCCATAGACATTAATATGAGGAAAGTATGTGCCCCCCACATCCACCTCCGGGGCTTCTCTGTCCTCATCTACATCCATAGACATTAATATGGAGAAAGTATGTGCCCCCCACATCCACCTCCGGGGCTTCTCTGTCCTCATCTACATCCATAGACATTAATATGGAGAAAGTATGTGCCCCCCACATCCACCTCCGGGGCTTCTCTGTCCTCATCTACATCCATAACATTAATATGAGAAAGTATGTGCCCCCCACATCCACCTCCGGGGCTTCTCTGTCCTCATCTACATCCATAGACATTAATATGGAGAAAGTATGTGCCCCCCACATCCCCTCCGGGGGCTTCTCTGTCCTCATCTACATCCATAGACATTAATATGGGAAAGTATGTGCCCCCCACATCCCCTCCGGGGGCTTCTCTGTCCTCATCTACATCCATAGACATTAATATGAGGAAAGTATGTGCCCCCCACATCCTCCTCCGGGGGCTTCTCTGTCCTCATCTACATCCATAGACATTAATATGGAGAAAGTATGTGCCCCCCACATCCACCTCCGGGGCTTCTCTGTCCTCATCTACATCCATAGACATTAATATGGGAAAGTATGTGCCCCCCACATCCACCTCCGGGGGCTTCTCTGTCCTCATCTACATCCATAGACATTAATATGGAGAAAGTATGTGCCCCCCACATCCACCTCCGGGGGCTTCTCTGTCCTCATCTACATCCATAGACATTAATATGGAGAAAGTATGTGCCCCCCACATCCACCTCCGGGGCTTCTCTGTCCTCATCTACATCCATAGACATTAATATGGAGAAAGTATGTGCCCCCCACATCCACCTCCGGGGGTCTTCTCTGTCCTCATCTACATCCATAGACATTAATATGGAGAAAGTATGTGCCCCCCACATCCACCTCCGGGGGCTTCTCTGTCCTCATCTACATCCATAGACATTAATATGGAGAAAGTATGTGCCCCCCACATCCACCTCCGGGGGCTTCTCTGTCCTCATCTACATCCATAGACATTAATATGGAGAAAGTATGTGCCCCCCACATCCACCTCCGGGGCTTCTCTGTCCTCATCTACATCCATAGACATTAATATGGAGAAAGTATGTGCCCCCCACATCCCCTCCGGGGCTTCTCTGTCCTCATCTACATCCATAGACATTAATATGGAAAAGTATGTGCCCCCCACATCCACCTCCGGGGGCTTCTCTGTCCTCATCTACATCCATAGACATTAATATGGAGAAAGTATGTGCCCCCCCAATCCACCTCCGGGGCTTCTCTGTCCTCATCTACATCCATAGACATTAATATGGGAAAGTATGTGCCCCCACATCCACCTCCGGGGCTTCTCTGTCCTCATCTACATCCATAGACATTAATATGGGAAAGTATGTGCCCCCCACATCCCCTCCGGGGGCTTCTCTGTCCTCATCTACATCCATAGACATTAATATGGAGAAAGTATGTGCCCCCCACATCCACCTCCGGGGGCTTCTCTGTCCTCATCTACATCCATAGACATTAATATGGAGAAAGTATGTGCCCCCCACATCCACCTCCGGGGCTTCTCTGTCCTCATCTACATCCATAGACATTAATATGGAGAAAGTATGTGCCCCCCACATCCTCCTCCGGGGCTTCTCTGTCCTCATCTACATCCATAGACATTAATATGGAGAAAGTATGTGCCCCCCACATCCACCTCCGGGGCTTCTCTGTCCTCATCTACATCCATAGACATTAATATGGAGAAAGTATGTGCCCCCCACATCCACCTCCGGGGCTTCTCTGTCCTCATCTACATCCATAGACATTAATATGGAGAAAGTATGTGCCCCCCACATCCACCTCCGGGGGCTTCTCTGTCCTCATCTACATCCATAGACATTAATATGGAGAAAGTATGTGCCCCCCACATCCACCTCCGGGGCTTCTCTGTCCTCATCTACATCCATAGACATTAATATGGAGAAAGTATGTGCCCCCCACATCCACCTCCGGGGGCTTCTCTGTCCTCATCTACATCCATAGACATTAATATGGAGAAAGTATGTGCCCCCCACATCCACCTCCGGGGCTTCTCTGTCCTCATCTACATCCATAGACATTAATATGGAGAAAGTATGTGCCCCCCACATCCACCTCCGGGGCTTCTCTGTCCTCATCTACATCCATAGACATTAATATGGAGAAAGTAATGTGCCCCCCACATCCACCTCCGGGGGCTTCTCTGTCCTCATCTACATCCATAGACATTAATATGGGAAAGTATGTGCCCCCCACATCCACCTCCGGGGGCTTCTCTGTCCTCATCTACATCCATAGACATTAATATGGAGAAAGTATGTGCCCCCCACATCCATCCTCCGGGGCTTCTCTGTCCTCATCTACATCCATAGACATTAATATGGAGAAAGTATGTGCCCCCCACATCACTCCTCGGGGGCTTCTCTGTCCTCATCTACATCCATAGACATTAATATGGGAAAGTATGTGCCCCCCACATCCACCTCCGGGGGCTTCTCTGTCCTCATCTACATCCATAGACATTAATATGGAGGAAAGTATGTGCCCCCCACATCCACCTCCGGGGGCTTCTCTGTCCTCATCTACATCCATAGACATTAATATGGGAAAGTATGTGCCCCCCACATCCACCTCCGGGGGCTTCTCTGTCCTCATCTACATCCATAGACATTAATATGGAGAAAGTATGTGCCCCCCACATCCACCTCCGGGGGCTTCTCTGTCCTCATCTACATCCATAGACATTAATATGGAGGAAAGTATGTGCCCCCCACATCC
>JARQOD010000010.1:48763640-48819831 GCA_033576555.1 Oophaga sylvatica | reverse complement strand
GGAGGCGATCAGCCTGTGGCACTGCTGAGGGGTTATGGAAGCCCAGGTTGCTTTGATAGCAGCCTTCAGCTCGTCTGCATTGTTGGGTCTGGTGTCTCTCATCTTCCTCTTGACAATACTCTGTAGATTCTCTATGGGGTTAAGGTCAGGCGAGTTTGCTGCCAATCAGCACAGTGATACTGTTGTTTGTACACCAGGTATTGGTACTTTTGGCAGTGTGGACAGGGGCCAAGTCCTGCTGGAGAATGACATTTCCATCTCCATAAAGCTTGTCGGCTGTCATGGGTGCATCGCCACGAAGATCGTCGCGATTGCACATTCTGACTTCTCACAGCTGAGCTGCTGTTTCTTTGTGTTTGGTAATGAGAGAGTTAATTTTATCTAGCTCTTGCTAAGACTAGGTCCAGCCTCGCCCGGCTGCTTTGGATTATGTTCTAATTAGTTTCCTTTATATTCCTGCCAGTCTGGGTGTTTGATGCCGGTGAAAGCATTCATATAGTTTAGCAGACTGGAGCGGTTCTGAGAATACTTAAGCTAAGAGCTCCTTAGTTGTTTTTACTCTTATAGCTTATAGTTTATCTCGGAGACCTTAGGTGTTCCTACTGTGTGTGAGTGTTGTATGTAAGACTTTATTTACTTTATTTCTTATCTTTCTTGTATGTCTTTCTGTTCATTTAACCGTTACCCGGTCATTCCCTTTGGTGGTATTCAGGGTCCTTCTTAGGACTAGAATACAGTTGGCAGGGATTGATAGGAGACAGGGTTTACGCTGGTGGCCTGGACCTCTGTACCTTTAACAGTACCTCCAGGTTGAGGGATTAGTTAGGACCCCAGTTAGGGTCAGCTTAGACCCCGGTCACCCTCTAGCCGGAGACAGCGTATAACGGATTCCGTTTTGACCCACTGGACTTTCTGTCAGGTAATTCTATGTTATCATATAGCTATGCGCATGTTATATAGTATGTTGCCCTTTTGATATAGATTATTGTCATCACATATATATATCTGCTATACAGCGTGACATTTTCACCGGCCAATACTAAAGATTCTCCCAGCTGTCATGGATCCAGTAGCCCAGCTGGCCCGGCAGTTGCAGGGGTTGTCCATGGAATTTGCAGACATTAAGTCCAAGGTTTTGTCCCCCCCGGAGCAAACCAGATCTGAACCTAAGGTTGCTCTCCCGGACAGGTTCACTGGTGGGCGGGACAAATTTTTTACTTTCCGGGAGGCATGTAAATTGTACTTTCGGCTGCGGCCTCGGTCATCTGGGAGTGAAGAGCAGAGGGTGGGAATTGTTATCTCGCTCTTACAAGGGGACCCTCAATCTTGGGCGTTCTCTATTCCTCCAGGCTCCCCAGATCTCCAGTCAGTGGATCGATTTTTTTACTGCCCTGGGTCTGGTATATGATGATCCGGATCGAGTCTCCCTTGCTGAAACAAGGTTACGTAAAATACGGCAAGGAAATCGTCCAGCGGAGGAATATTCTTCTGAGTTCCGTAGATGGGCAACAGATACTCAGTGGAATGACCCAGCTCTTAGGAGCCAGTTTTGTCAAGGGTTGTCTGACAAATTAAAAGATGTGTTGGCTCAGTATGATTCTCCTCCATCACTGGAGGCTGCTATGGCCCTCGCTATTCGCATTGATAGACGTCTTCGGGGAAGACGCGAGGTAAACTCCGCCCCCGTGATGACTCCACCTACTACTAAAGTCCCTTATACTGAGGTTCCCCTGGTCTGTTCTGAGGAACCCATGCAGTTGGGAGGGACATCATTTTGTAGGAGGGAATCAGCGGTGAGCCGCAAGACTAGAAGGTGTTTCTTTTGCGGGAGAGAGGGACATTTTGTTGGGGGTGTCCATCCCGGACCTCTTTGAACCAAGGAGTTAACCTGGGAGTGTGTATTTCGTCCCCAAATCCCTCTCAGTTTCTCGTGCCTGCGGAGGTGGTGATTGGTACTAGAACTGAGAGGATTTCTGTTTTTCTTGATAGTGGGTCCGGGGCTAATCTGGTGGACGCTCGGTTTGCCCAGGTGCATGGTATGCAACTGAGTGTATTGGCCAAACCGGTCCCTATACTCTCTATTGATTCTAGACCTCTTGGTCAAGGTAGCTTGGTACAAGCTGTTCATAACATAGATCTTCGAGTAGGGGCAATACATAAAGAGCAATTGTCTTGTTATGTGTTGGAGGGTCTACCTGCTCCTATTGTGTTGGGACTTCCTTGGTTGGCTAAACATAACCCAGTGATTGATTGGCAATCCAGAAAGATAAGCCAGTGGGGTGAATTTTGCAGGAATAACTGCATGAGCACGGTCATCGGTGCGGTTGTGCCTAGGACTTTGCCTCCTTTTCTGGAGGACTTTGGGGAGATGTTCTCAGAGGAGGGGTGTAAGGAGTTACCTCCTCATCGCACATATGACTGCTCAATAAAGTTGCTTCCTGATGCCTTATCTCGTACTTTCCCAGGGGCCGGGAAGACGGATGATCCGGTTCCTATTCCTCAGGAGGGAGTTGTAGTGTCAGCTGTATGCTCTGAGCTTGAGGGGGAGGTATCGGGGGCTCAGGGGGACGCCCCTGTGGGACTTCCAGGGAGACTGATAGTTCCAGATCGCTTAAGACTGAAGGTTACGGAGAACCCTTACAAACGGATGGCTGATAGGAGGAGAGTTTCTGGTCTAGATCTGAAGGTGAACGATCTGGTGTGGTTGTCTACCAGGAATATAAAACTTAAAGTTCCCTCCTGGAGGTTGGGTCCCAGATTCATCGGGCCGTACAGGATCAGTTCCATAATTAATCCTGTGGCATTTCGTCTGGACCTCCCTCCTACGTTTAAAATTCATAATGTGTTTCACAAGTCATTACTTAAAAAGTATGTGGCACCAGTCATACCGTCACCTCTACCTCCTCCTTCAGTGGTAGTCAATGATAACGTGGAAGTTCATTGGAGGGGGTATGGTCCTGAGGAGAGGACGTGGGTCCCTGCGTCTGATGATAACGCAGATCGATTGGTTCGGACCTTTCACACAATTTACCCGGACAGACCTGGTCATGAGGGTCCGGAGGCCCCTCGTAGAAGGGGGGGTACTGTCATGGGTGCATCGCCACGAAGATCGTCGCGATTGCACATTCTGACTTCTCACAGCTGAGCTGCTGTTTCTTTGTGTTTGGTAATGAGAGAGTTAATTTTATCTAGCTCTTTGCTAAGACTAGGTCCAGCCTCGCCCGGCTGCTTTGGATTATGTTCTAATTAGTTTCCTTTATATTCCTGCCAGTCTGGGTGTTTGATGCCGGTGAAAGCATTCATATAGTTTAGCAGACTGGAGCGGTTCTGAGAATACTTAAGCTAAGAGCTCCTTAGTTGTTTTTACTCTTATAGCTTATAGTTTATCTCGGAGACCTTAGGTGTTCCTACTGTGTGTGAGTGTTGTATGTAAGACTTTATTTACTTTATTTCTTATCTTTCTTGTATGTCTTTCTGTTCATTAACCGTTACCTGGTCATTCCCTTTGGTGGTATTCAGGGTCCTTCTTAGGACTAGAATACAGTTGGCAGGGATTGATAGGAGACAGGGTTTACGCTGGTGGCCTGGACCTCTGTACCTTTAACAGTACCTCCAGGTTGAGGGATTAGTTAGGACCCCAGTTAGGGTCAGCTTAGACCCCGGTCACCCTCTAGCCGGAGACAGCGTATAACGGATTCCGTTTTGACCCACTGGACTTTCTGTCAGGTAATTCTATGTTATCATATAGCTATGCGCATGTTATATAGTATGTTGCCCTTTTGATATAGATTATTGTCATCACATATATATATCTGCTATACAGCGTGACATCGGCAGAGGGAAGCATGAAGAGCTCTATAATGTCCTGGTAGACGGCTGCGCTGACTTTGGTCTTGATAAAACACAGTGGACCTACACCAGCAGATGACATGACTCCCAAACCATCACTGATGGTGGAGACTTCACACTAGACCTCCAGCAGCTTGGATTGTGGCCTCCACTCTTCATTCAGACTCTGGGACCGTGATTTACAAATGAAATCCAAAATTTACTTTTATCTGAAACCAACACCTTGGAGCACTGACAACAGTCCGGTTCTTCTTCTCCTTGGCCCAGGTAAGACGCTTCTGGCGGTGTCTATTGGTCATGAGTGGTGACACAAGGAATGTGACACTTGTAGCCCATGTCCTGGACACGTCTGTGTGTGGTGGCTCGTGAAGCAATGACTCCAGCAGCGTCCGCTCCTTGTGAATCTACCACACATTTCTGAATGTGAATGAATCCCGGTTGCTTGTGCACCTTTTTCTACCACACTTTTTCCTTCCACTCCACTTTCCATTAATCTTCTTGGATACAGCACTGTGTGAACAGCGGCTTCTTTACCAATGGCCTTTGTGGGTTCCCCTCCTTGTGGAGTGTGTCAGTGACTGCCTTCTGGACATCTGTCAGGTCAGCAGTCACGTGACGTCACCATTGCGGCTTGTACACAGTCATTGGCACAGCGGTGAGAGGCAGCGCCGGACCCCGGGAGGGTTTTTGAAGAGATCGGTTTATAGGATTTTCTTTGCGTTCCTGATTCTGTGGGGGGTAATCCTTAAAACAGGACATCCCCTTTAAGCTCTGATAGACTCATTATATAGATTCAGAGTTTGGGGTCACACGTAGCGCTCGGTGCGTATTCAGCAGGGGCCCAAGGGGCGTCAGAAGGGAGGACGTCTGACCCACCAACTGTGACGCTGTGACAGCAGAGGTGGCATCAAATATAGTTATGTGGGGTGAATTATACTCCACGAGGTCAGAAATGAAATAAAATAGACAATTACATGATTCAGAATAAGGCAACTGGAATAAAAAAAAGGGTTTTTTTTAGTGCAAAAAAGTAAAAATGATAAAGAGAAGATGTCATTTCTACCAAATGGTCAAAATTGATCTAGAATTTCTGTTTTGTTTTTTTTTTCTTCATTCTGCCTCCCAAAAAAGTGTAAAAGAAAAAAAGTAATAAACAAGTCGCATTTACCAGAAAACGTTACCGATGACAAGTAAAGCGCAAATATCGGCCGTCACATCGCTGTCGACGGAAAGTTGTAAAGTCAGGAGAGAAAAGATTCCACTTTATTTCTGCAGCACAAGAAAAGCCGAAAATTTACACCATAAAACATCTCCGCAGATTTGATGATTTTTTTTTTTCTATTTCTACCTATTAAAAGTTATAATAAAAATTACTTAATAAATTCGATATATCCCAGAATGACAAATACAACTCATCCTACAAATAATAATAAGAATATAGATACATTTTCTGGGTTTTAAAATGTGAAGATGAAAATAAAAAGGTTTTATTCTCAAGACCCAAAGTCTCCCTGAAAGGGTTAATTCTTGTAGGTGCTGTCTTGAAGTCAGCTAAAGCTGGTTTTCCCCACTGATCCAGTTTTTTTGCATTTCCAGTGGTTGATCCATACATTCTGTCCGGCAAAAGTAAAATCCTTCTTGTCCTGCAGAAGAGAAAACTCCATCACTGTTCACACACGTGGTCAAAAAATTGTTGGTGCCCCTCGTGTAATGACAGAAAACCCACAATGGTGACAAAAATAATATAAATCTGTCAAAAGTAATAATCAAAAATCTATGAAAATGAACAGATGAAAGTCAGACATTGCTCTTCAGCTTCCACAGAATTAAAAATATAAATAACACTCATGAAATCGGCCTGGACAGAAATGATGGCACCCTGAAAATAATGTGACAAAAGGGACATGGTAAATCGCGGTGTGTCCACTAATTATCATCACAGGTGTCTACAATCTTGGAATCAGTGAGTGGCCTGTATAGAGGCTACAGATACTCACTGTGCTGTTTGGTGACATGATGTGTATCACACTCAACATGGACCAGAGGAAGCGAAGGAAAGAGTTGTCTCAGGAGATTAGAAAGAGAATTATCGACAAACATGTTAAAGGTAAAAGTTATAAGACCATCTCCAAGCAGCTTGATGTTACTGTGACTACAGCTGCACATATTATTCAGAAATATAAGCTCCATGGGACCGTAGCCAACCTCCCTGGACGTGGCCGCAGGAGGAACATTGATGACAAATCAAAGAGACGGATAATACGAATGGTAACAAAAGAGCCCAGAAAAACTTCTACACAGATTAAAGGTGAACTTCAAGCTCAAGGAACATCAGTGTCAGATCGCACCATCCGTCGCTGTATGAGTCAAAGTGGACTTCATGGGAGACGACCAAGGAGGACAACATTGTAGAAAAAAAATCATAAAAAAGCCAGACTGGAATTTGCCAAACTACATGTTGACAAGCCACAAAGCTTCTGGGAGAATGTCCTATGG
This sequence comes from Oophaga sylvatica, assembly GCA_033576555.1. Lineage (NCBI taxonomy): Eukaryota > Metazoa > Chordata > Amphibia > Anura > Dendrobatidae > Oophaga > Oophaga sylvatica. The sequence goes on along the minus strand of JARQOD010000010.1, from coordinate 48,813,486 downwards.
ACAGATGAGACAAAATTGGAACTTTTTGGCAAGGCACATCAGCTCTATGTTCACAGACGGAAAAATGAAGCATATCATGAAAAGAACACTGTCCCTACTGTGAAACATGGAGGAGGCTCTGTTATGTCTGGGGCTGCTTTGCTACATCTGACACAGGGCGTCTAGAATCTGTGCAGGGTACAATAAAATCTCAAAACTATCAAGGGATTGTAGAGAGAAATGTTCTGCCCAGTATCAGAAAGCTCGGTCTCAGTCGTAGTCATGGGTCTTACAACAGGATAATGACCCAAAACACAGCTAAAAACTCCCAAGAATGGCTCAGAGGAAAACATTGGACTATTCTGAAGTGGCCTTCTATGAGCCCTGACCTAAATCCTATTGAGCATCTGTGGAAAGAGCTGAAACATGCCGTCTGGAAAAGGCGACCTTCACACACGAGACAACTGGAGCAGTCTGCTCTTGAGGAGCGGCCAAAATACCTGTCGAGAGGAGCAGAAGTCTCATTACAGGAATCGTGTGATTGCAGTGATTGCCTCAAAAGGTCGTGCAACAAAATATGAAGTTACGGGAACCATCATTTCTGTCCAGGCCGATTTCATGAGCTTTACTTTAAATTCTGTGGAAGCTCAAAAGCAATGTCTGACCTTCATCTGATATAGGAAAGATGTGTATCTTCGTACCGTGTTAGTAGATAGAAAAATATTTAGACTTGAGAGTCCTCAGTGGTTGATACCTTTTAATGGCTAACTGAAAAGATGGTAACAAATTGCAAGCTTTCGAGACTACTCAGGTCTCTTCATCAGGCGAAGACTAATACAAACCAAATCCAATAAAAATATTCATAAAAAATAAGAAAATAAGAAAATATAATTAAAATAACCTAAAATTTTTATTAAAAATTAGACACAACCCAAAATTTATATAAAAGTAATGTTTATTGAAGACAAAAAAATAAAAAAATAATTCTTCTGATTCTTCAGATTTTGTATATATTTTTTTTATCAATTAATTTCTTAATTAATTAATTATTTAATGTGCACTGGTCACTTTACTTTATTTTTTTGTTTAAAGGGGGAGATTTGTATTTATTATTTGATATAATTTATTAATTGTGCCAATCAGTATCACACATGATGCCCTGCACACACTAATGTATGTTTTTAATATATTTCTTGTATACATTTTTTATTTTTTTGTCTTCAATAAACATTACTTTTATATAAATTTTGGTTGTGTCTATCTAATTTTTAATAAAAATTTTAGGTTATTTTAATTATATTTTCTTATTTTCTATGAATATTTTTATTGGATTTGGTTTGTATTAGTCTTCGCCTGATGAAGAGACCTGAGTAGTCTCGAAAGCTGCAATTTGTTACCATCTTTTCAGTTAGCCATTAAAAGGTATCAACCACCGAGGACTCTCAACTCTAAATATTTGACTTTCATCTGTTCATTTTCATAGAGTTTTGATTTATTATTACTTTTGTCAGCTTCATGTTATTTTTGTCACCATGGTGGGTTTTTCTGTCATTAATGGAGGGGTGCCAACAATTTTGACCGTGTCTATGTCCTTGATGAAATGGCGACATCCCACACCTCGCCACTAGAGGGAGCCTCACATCTCTGAGTATCTTTCTTATTGCTGTTCCACACTTGGCCACTAGGGGCATTAGGAGCGTAGGGCGGATGCTAGGCGTCTTCAGGTCACATGACCTGACATAATAACTACGCAGCCATCTTTGTACTCCACGACGGACGGCAGTCACGTTTCTACTCTTGTTTCCTGGATACCATTCCCCACAGGAAGTGCGGCTCTGCAGCTGGGGTTCCGGGTCGGACATTTTGGAGGCTATGGCTGCCGGCTGCGGGTCCGTGCTGGGGCCGCTTGTGCTGCTGTCGGGGCAGATTCTGGCCGCTGTACACACCGTGCAGGCCCGGCAGCTGCGCTTCGTCACTGTGGTGAGTAGGAGAGGCCGGCGGCGGCCGGAAGTGGCTCCGTTCCGGAGGGCTCCGCTGATCTCTGCCATTAATTGCCATTAACCCCTTAACCCCCGGGGCTTTTTTCGGTTTTTGCTCCCCTCCTTCCCACAGCCATAACTTCTTTATTTTTCCGTCAATATGGCCGTGTGAGGGCTTGTTTTTTGCGGGATGAGTTGTACTTTTGACCGGCACCGTTGGTTTTACCATGTCGTGTACTAGAAAACAGAAAAAAAAATCCAAGTGTGGTGAAATTGCAAAAAAAGTGCAATCCCACAGTTGTTGTTTTATTGGCTTTTTTCCTGGGTTCCCTGAATGCGATAACTGAGCTGCCGTTATGATTCTCCAGGTCGTTACGAGTTCACATCCAAAAAAAGGCTGCACTCAAGCATACTACCCTCATGGATGTTTTACATGAGGTAGCTCCCTTTGGTTTGCACCTAGTTCACATTAGTCTGGAAGTGCCAGTCAGGTTTTTGTCTTTTGAATGTTAGCTTGCTGACCGAGCACTCCGCTCCCACCAGGTGGTGATTTTAATTACACCAGCTCCCTACTTTACCCATATATGCAGGCATTACTGACAGAGGTGCATATTCGCCCAGAAATTCAGATATCAGCCTAATAGAGGTATGTTCACATTAGGTTAGGGACTCAACAGAATTGAGACCACCTTGACAATGGTTGTTGGGCTTTAAAATGTTTGGCCAAATGTTTATACTAAGCGTCTCAAATTTTTCCTTATATTCCAAAGCCATATTGCTATTCAAAATTTCATGTATTCTATGTTGTCATGCTTTAGTATGCTTGAGTGCAGCCTTTTTTTGGATGTTTCTTTTTTTTTTGGATGTTTTACATGAGGGTAGCTCCCTTGGTTTGCACCTAGTTCACATTAGTCTGGATGTGCTAGTCAGGTTTTTTGTCTTTTGAATGTTACGAGTTCACAGACACCAGACATGTCCAGGTTCTTTATTATCTAAGTGGTGGAAAAAATTCCAAACTTTGTTAAAAACCAATTGCGCCATTTTCCGATCCCCGCAGCGTCTCCATTTTCCGATCCCCGCAGCGTCTCCATTTTCCGATCCCCGCAGCGTCTCCATTTTCCGATCCCCGCAGCGTCTCCATTTTTCGTGATCTCGGGTTGGGTGAGGGTTTAGTTTTTGCGTGCCGAGCTGGCGTTTTTAATGATACCATTTTGGTGCAGATTTGATCTTTTGATCACCCGTTATTACATTTTAATGCAGTGTCACGGCGAACAAAAAAACGTAATTCTGGTGTTTAGACCTTTTTTTCTCGCTGCGCCGTGTAGTGATCGGGTTAATCCTTTTTTTTATTGATAGATCGGCCGATTCTGAACGCGGCGATACCAAATGTGTGTATGTGAGATTTAATTGTTTTATTTTGAATGGGGCGAAAGAGGCGTGATCTGAACTTTTATATTTTTAATAACTTTTTTTTTTTTACTTTTGGCATTTTTCAATAGTCTCCATGGGAGTCTAGAAGCTGCCACAACCCGATCAGCTCTGCTACATAGAGGCCATGATCAGATCGCCTGTATGTAGCAGAATTACTCACTGACTATGAGCACCGACCACCGGGTGGCGCACACAGCAAGCCGGCACTGACAACCATAGAGTTCTCCAGGACACCTCTGGCTGTCATGCCAATGAACCAGTAACCTGCGATCACTTGATGCGGGTCACTGGTGGGCAGGTTTCCAGCCCGATGTCCGGAAGCGCGAGTTCAATGCCGCTGTCAGCGTTTGACAGCGGCATTTAACTAGTTAATAGCCGTGGATGGATCGCGATTCCACCCGCAGCTGTTAGAGGTACATGTCAGCTGTTCAAAACCAGGAAAGATGTCAGCCGCCACACACAAAGCAGCCGCCACACACAGAGCAGCCGCCACACACAAAGCAGCCGCCACACACAAAGCAGCCGCCACACACAGAGCAGCCGCCACACGCAAAGCAGCCGCCACACGCAAAGCAGCCGCCACACGCAAAGCAGCCGCCACACGCAAAGCAGCCGCCACACGCAAAGCAGCCCCACACGCAAAGCAGCCGCCACACGCAAAGCAGCCGCCACACGCAAAGCAGCCCCACACGCAAAGCAGCCGCCACACGCAAAGCAGCCGCCACAGACAAAGCAGCCGCCACACGCAAAGCAGCCCCCACACGCAAAGCAGCCGCCACACACAAGTCAGCCACCACACACAAAGCAGCCTCCACTCGCAAAGCAGCCTCCACACGCAAAGCAGCCGCCACACGCAAAGCAGCCGCCACACGCAAACAGCCGCCACACGCAAGTCAGCCGCCACACGCAAGTCAGCCGCCACACACAAAGCAGCCGCCACACACAAAGCAGCCTCCACACGCAAAGCAGCCTCCACACGCAAAGCAGCCTCCACACGCAAAGCAGCCGCCACACGCAAAGCAGCCGCCACACGCAAAGCAGCCGCCACACGCAAGTCGGCCGCCACACGCAAGTCAGCCGCCACACCAAGTCAGCCGCCACTCGCAAAGCAGCCTCCACTCGCAAAGCAGCCGCCACACGCAAAGCAGCCGCCACACGCAAGTCAGCCGCCACACACAAGTCAGCCGCACACGCAAGTCAGCCGCCACACGCAAGTCAGCCGCCACACACAAAGCAGCCTCCACACGCAAGTCAGCCGCCACACGCAAGTCAGCCGCCACACGCAAAGCAGCCGCCACACGCAAAGCAGCCGCTGCTTATAGAAGTCTATGGAAACTGTGATCGTGCTGAAACTTATGTGTTTGGCGCTGTTCACACCTAAAGAATATAGGAAAAAAGCAAATAACTGTAGAGCAGTGGAGACATCAGACGACAGAGAAGAACGTGGAGGAGGGATCGGACGCAGCTGGGGCAGAGGCATGTGGACATGGCGGGGTGAAGGGACCGGATATGGCGGTAGCGGAGAGATTGAGCAGGTCAGGAGTGGAGAGACCGGACACAGTGGGTGGGGGGGAGAGACCGATCACAGTGGGTGGGGGGGAAGGCGGAGGGACTGGATGTGGCAGTGGAGGGACCGGACACGCCGAAGGAGGAGGGACCGGATGTGGCAGTGGAGGGACCGGATGTGGCAGTGGAGGGACCGGACACGGCGGGGAAGGTGGAGGTACCAGACACGTCGAAGTAGGAGGGACCGCATACGGCGGGGTGGGCGGAGGGACCGGATGTTGCTGGGGTGTAGTCTTGGGGACATGGCTGGAGCGGAGGGACCCGACACCGCATGGCGGGTGGAGGCTCGAGGACGCTGCAGGGGGCAGAGGGACCAGGCACAGCGGGAGAGGAGACTCAGTGGGGCAGAGGCTGGGGACGCAGCGGGAGCGGAGACTTGGGGACGCGGGTGGGGTGGGCTGACGGACCATGACACGTGGGATACAGTGGGCGGAAGTATGTGATACACTCGGGCGGTGGCCGTACAGTGATTGACGGATCCCGCCATGAGTGCTCCGCCGTCTGCAGCGGACATTGTGCCCCCCGGTCTCTCGGACCCCTCAGATCGCCGGATGTTGGTGCAGCGTTCAGTGCGGTTGACGTTCAGCTCTTGTCTGTTCCGATTTTCTGAGTCATCTTACGAGAAAGCAGTGAAGCTTCCCAGTCCGGTCCTCCGACCCCGATGTGCCGCCATTCACCACTGATTCCTGAGCGGAGAGTCTGCAGATCCACAGAATATCTGCCAGTGTGAATGAGCGTCTGAAGTGAGCGTGTTGTGTGCGGTGACGCGCTGGTGACGGCTCTCGCCGTGGTTTATCTTCCAGGTGTATCGGCACGGCGACCGCTCCCCTATAAAGGCCTATCCCACCGATGTGCATCAGGAGAGCGCCTGGCCCCAGGGATTTGGGCAGCTGACGCAGGTAGGTATTATATCTTTCTAGTGGTCGGAGCTTGGTTCTATTCTGATACAGAGCTCCAAATCCTCAGCTCTCCCGTCACCAACGAATCTACCAATGTGAATGCCTGCAGCCACCACCGGAGGGCGCTCCCTGCACTGCATTTACTGAGCTCAGTGTAGGTAGTGTGTAGTGAGCGCCCCCTGCTGGTGGGATGATATTAAGGGTATGCCGCACTGAACAATATCGCTAACGGGATCGCTAAAAAACGTCACTATTTAGCGATCCCGTTAGCGATGTTGTTCAGTGCGGCAGCTGCCAGCGACGAGCTTCCTGCTGTGATCTCGCTCGTCGCTGGAATCGTTCCGGACCCTATATTTCTCGTCGGCGCTCCCGCTGGGTGAGTATATATCGCTAGTGTGGCACCTTTTCTTAGCGATTTAGCGGTACTTTTGTACCGCTAAAGTAGTTAAGAAGATCGCTAACGGCGATAGCGTCGTTAACTATATCGCTAAATGTGGCCGCACTTAGCGATATAGAAACAATCCCGCTAGCGATCTCATTAGTATGCGTCGTTATCGTGATCGCTAGCGGGATTGTTTAGTGTGGCAGTACCTTTACTGTCAGTGTATGCGAGAGCGCCTCCTGGTGATGAGATGCCAGATAATGAAGCTATGCCTTCTATCTATCCATCCGTCTATCTATGTCCTCAGCATCTAGTTTTCTTTATATTCTCTAGATTGGGATGAGGCAGCACTGGGATTTGGGACAGGCCCTGCGAGCGCGTTACAAAGGATTCCTGAACGAGTCGTACGACAGGCACGAGGTGAGAACTTCTAAGGCTGGGAACTTTGGCACAATATCATGGCGTCTTATATTTGCTTCCTGTCCCTTCCCCCAGATCTATGTGAGGAGCACAGACGTGGACCGCACGCTGATGAGCGCAGAAGCGAACCTGGCCGGCCTGTACCCACCTGCGGGTGCAGAGGTTTTCAACCCAAATATCAGCTGGCAGCCGATCCCGGTGCACACGTGCCCGACTCTGAAGAGCGGGTGAGTAATGGCGTCAGTGGCGGTGCACACGAGGGCGTGTGCGGACCTCCTGGCATGTGAATAGCAGATCTAAGTCTCATCACGCCTTTATAGAGATGGAGGAATTCTTTCCCGTCAGTTGTCTGTATTTTTAACCCTACATTTGTAGTTTGGATTGATGCGGCATTTTACCATATAATCTGCTGAAAAACGGGGACAAATTCCCGCCACGCAGCCGCAGGATTTACTGCCATTGTCAGGGATCAACTACAGCGAGCAAAAGCAGGAGCCGCATATAACGCCGCACCATTTACTGCCATTGTCAGGGATCAACTGCAGCGAGCAAAAGCAGGAGCCGCATATAACGCCGCACCATTTACTGCCGTTGTCAGAGATCAACTGCAGCGAGCAAAAGCAGGAGCCGCATATAACGCCGCTCCATTTACTGCCGTTGTCAGACATCAACTGCAGCGAGCAAAAGCAGGAGCCGCATATAACGCCGCTCCATTTACTGCCATTGTTAGAGATCAACTGCAGCGAGCAAAAGCAGGAGCCGCATATAACGCTGCACCATTTACTGCCATTGTCAGGGATCAACTGCAGCGAGCAAAAGCAGGAGCCGCATATAACGCCGCACCATTTACTGCCATTGTCAGGGATCAACTGCAGCGAGCAAAAGCAGGAGCCGCATATAACGCCGCACCATTTACTGCCATTGTCAGGGATCAACTGCAGCGAGCAGGAGCCGCATATAATGCCGCTCCATTTACTGCTGTTGTCAGATCAACTGCAGCGAGCAAAAGCAGGAGCCGCATATAACGCCGCTCATTTACTGCCGTTGTCAGAGATCAACGGCAGCGAGCAAAAGCAGGAGCCGCATATAACGCTGCACCATTTACTGCCATTGTCAGAGATCAACTGCAGCGAGCAAAAGCAGGAGCCGCATATAACGCAGCTCCAATGTGTGACAGACGTGCGGCGCGTGACCGCAAGGGTTAAGGGGTTTTAGTGGTGTTAGTTTTTGCTGTTGACCCCATATTTTTTTTTTTTTATTTCAGCTCTTAAAGTTTCCAATTCTACCTTGTCCGAAATATCTGAAGCTACAAGAAGAGACGCGGCACTCGCCTGAGTATGTGAACAAGACCAGAGACAATCTGGTAGGTGCGGCGGAGGCCGTGTGTCCGGCAGAGGCCATGTGCCCGGTTCCTCACATCCCGCGCTTCATCCTCACACCTCTTTATTCTGTAGGATTTCCTGCACATGGTCGCCAATAAGACCGGACTACGGGACTGCTCCCTAGAGTCTGTATGGACGGTCTCAGACGTCTTGTTCTGTGAGGTCAGTCATTTCTAGAGTCTGTTCATGAAATGTCATTAATGTGCGATTGTGAGGTCTCTGCACCCCCACATCCCCAAGACCCCCACTAATCAGCAGCAGCACTCGCCGGAGTCCAGATCCGGACTCGCGTGTCTGGTTCTGGCGATCGTTATTGTGATTGCATTTTAGTTTATGACATCACTGGCAGTGAAAGGGTTCTCGGACCTTCATCAATCGAAGGGAAGGGGCCACAATGGCTGACGGATGTGACCCCCCACCCATAGGGCTCTCCAGGTATCGCTAAACTACAATTCTGATGCTGCACTGAAGCCACATGGTGTTGTGGGATGATGAGAGTTGTAGTCCATTCACATCGCATACATGGTAAATGGCGCCATAGGGGTCTGTCGGACCCTCTGGCTGATGGACGCCGCTGTGTGGGACCTGTCACTGGCACCTGTGACATAACAACGTCCCATGTCATGTACATGAGCGAGTGAGGGCCGCCTGTGACCGGTACCGGGCCTCCAGATGTGCCTGTTACATGGATGCAACCTCTAGTCTATGGACAATGGAGGCCACTGTCACAGCCTCCATGTACAGCCTCCATTGGGAGACTTTGCCAGTCAGAGCTGCAGAGGCACGCGTTTCACCCTCGTTCTTCTGCCCTTTCAGTCATTGGGGTCCTCAGCTCCGGTGCCCCCCAATATAACCGATGATGGCAGAAAGGAAAAAAAAAGACTCTGGCCCTTTAAATGTTTATTTTTCATTCAGAATTATGAATTTCTTCTTTTTTGCCGTAGTCGAGACACAACCTGAGCCTCCCTTCCTGGGGACAAGAGACGTCCTGGAGCGTCTGAGGGACTTGAAGTATTTCAGCTTCAGGTTCCTCTTCGGGATCATCAAGCAGGAGCAGAAGGCACGGCTGCAGGGAGGTGAGAGCGGAGCGGCGCTACTGCCAGCCGCCTCTGCCGGTGACCCGATGGTGCCGCGTGCAGACAGAACAGGACGGCACCAGCTGCCAGCCACTTTCATAGGTAACGTGCTTTTCTTTCTGCAGGTGTATTGGTGGATCAGATCTTGAAGAATCTAACAGCGGCCGCACACAGCGACTCCGCGGGCCTGAAACTGATCGCGTACTCAACAGTAAGTGGCTGATTTATGGACGTGGCGTGACCTGAATTTCTGGTTTGCCTCTTACTGACCCTTTTGAGGACACAATTGTCGTCTCCATCCTCTACGCATCACTGTGCATAGCGGACTGCAGCATGAGTGCCCAGCGATCAGTCAGCGAGCTCGTCCTCTGGTCTGTACCTCTTCTCCATCCTCTATATATCACTATACATAGACTGCAGGATGAGTTCCCAGCGAGCTCGTCCTCTGGTCTTACCTCTTCTGTCTCTTCTCCATCCTCTATATATCACTGTACATAGACTGCAGGATGAGTTCCCAGCGATCAGTCAGCGAGCTCGTCCTCTGGTCTGTACCTCTTCTCCATCCTCTATATATCACTGTACATAGACTGCAGGATGAGTTCCCAGCGATCAGTCAGCGAGCTCGTCCTCTGGTCTGTACCTCTTCTGTCTCTTCTCCATCCTCTATATATCACTGTACATACACTCCAGGATGAGTTCCCAGCGATCAGTCAGCGAGCTCATCCTTTGTTCTGTACCTCTTCTGTCTCTTCTCCATCCTCTATATATATCACTGTACATACACTCCAGGATGAGTTCCCAGCGATCAGTCAGCGAGCTCATCCTTTGTTCTGTACCTCTTCTGTCTCTTCTCCATCCTCTATATATCACTTTACATAGACTGCAGGATGAGTTCCCAGCGATCAGTCCAGCGAGCTCGTCCTTGTCTGTACCTCTTCTGTCTCTTCTCCCCTCTATACATCACTGTTCATAGACTGCAGGATGAGTCCAGCGACCATCAGCGAGCTCGTCCTCTGGTCTGTACCTCTTCTGTCTCTTCTCCCAAACCATCATTGGAACTACATTAATGACCAGATGAAAGTTGAGTTTTGATGTCATAAATAAACTGAGATGAAAGATGAGGGCAGTAAACAATCAGAACGATGGCGGTCTGCGATGTGCGGCCATACGTAGAGGATGCAAAAGGGAGCCCGTGGCATTTGGGCAAATTCCTGCCACCCTGCGGGATCAGTAGGATCCTACGGGTACACGTCACACATTGCATATATTTGTCACCTGTCCCCCATATCTATTCCCACACGAGGACCAGCACCCCCAGCTTTGGCATGTGCCTCGGGGGATGATGGCCACCAGATCTATCATGGCCTCTCTAGTCTTGTGGTCTGCAGTCATGATTTCTGACCCTGTCTCCTCAGCACGACACCACGCTGGGCGCCCTGCAGATGGCGCTGGACGTCTACAATGGGAAACAGGCCCCGTACGCGTCCTGCCACATATTCGAGCTGCATGAAGAGTCTTCGGGGTAGGACACCGCAGTAATCCGCTGCTATCGCCAGTTGCAGATGTTTTCCCCCAGTGACACTTTCGGTATTGGTGCAGTGGAGACGATCACATTGTAAAACTTACTGATAGATTCCCACTAGATACGGCGCAGATTCACAGGTGACGGCCCATCAGCCACGTCAGATCTGTGGGAGCCCAGAAAATCGCCTCCGACCTGACGGCCTCCGCAGCACTTCAATTGGCCGATCTGCTGTGACATCATGGAGACGCACGTGTGAAGCATCTACTAATCAGAGTAAGAGACACGGATGCCGACAGGTCGGAGGCGACGTTCTGGCTGCTTTGTGGCCACAGATTACCGGTGTGGTTGATGCACCGGATCCTGTGAATCGATTCTACCAGCCATGTCATGGCGGCTCCGAGCCGGAGCACAGCAATATGCGGGGCTGGCTGCCTGCCCAGATCAATAACAATGACCGAGGAGGGGGCTGGCTGAGCTGCCGTCTCCCATCATATGGCAGTGATACTGGCCGCAGAGGATCGGGAACCTTTAAACATTTATAAAGCATTTACCTTTATTTATGGAAAACCCCTTTAAGGATTATGACGGGACATCGATCGCTCCTGGCCGTCTCCTCCGTGGCCGTCGCTCTGCCGTCTCCTCCGTGGCCGTCGCTCTGCCGTCTCCTCCGTGGCCGTCGCTCTGCCGTCTCCTCCGTGGCCGTCGCTCTGCCGTCTCCTCCGTGGCCGTCGCTTGGCGCGTCGCTCTGCCGTCTCCTCCGCGGCCGTCGCTCTGCCGTCTCCTCCGCGGCCGTCGCTCTGCCGTCTCCACCGCGGCCGTCGCTCTGCCGTCTCCCCGCGGCCGTCGCGCTCTGCCGTCTCCTCCGCGGCCGTCGCTCTGCCGTCTCCTCCGCGGCCGTCGCTCTGCCGTCTCCTCCCGCGGCCGTCGCTCTGCCGTCTCCTCCGTGGCCATCGTTCATGTTCCTTTCATTGTCTTCTACCAGAAACTTCACGGTGGAGATGTACTTCAGGAACGACAGCTCGCGGCCGCCCTTCCCCGTGACATTACCGGGCTGTGCGCACAGCTGCCCCCTAGAAAAGTTTCAGAGCTTACTGGATCAAGTCATCGCCAAAGACTGGGAGAAAGAGTGTCAGCTCTCCGGTTCAGACAACAAAGGTGAGGGAGCGGCGCAGGTACTTCCCGACCATGTACTAATAATCCTGGACCCGTGCGAGGAGGCCGGTAACATGGCGCGGCCTCTGCTGGAGCCAGGATGATAGCGGCGTGCCCCGGCGTCTCACCCTGCGGCTTTCTCTTCTCTCCTGCACAGAAGTCATCGTGGGTCTGGTCGCCATCGGCTGCGTCCTCTTCCTCCTCATCATCCTGCTGCTCACGGTGCTTTTCCGGCAGAAGTCTCCAACCAGCGGCTACCAGCACGTCTCCAGTCTGGGCGAGGATCAGAGCTGATTTCGCTCCCTTCTTGTTGCCGCAGAGAGATTTTTAATTCTTAGCAAATTTTTTACATTTTATACTTTTAAAACGTTCTTAAACCTCCAGGAAAAAGGGTTTAAATGGGAACAAAGCGATGCGAGCGATCATGTGGACTGAGGAGACTAGGTCTCCAGCACTGCGTGCGCTGGGACTATCGCCGTCTCTGCGGTCGGGCTCCTGGCTCCCCATACACAGACTGTGATTCAATGATCTCAGATCTATCCATGGGGTCTCGTCTCATTCTATTCTGTGCCGGCCACAGAAGGTAGAAGATAAAGTGATGTAGGTGCATCCCGTCCACTACGTCCAGTGATCATCGGGGGTTTATCGGCACATACTGCTGTCCAGACCCCATAGCTGTAGTGTTACCCACTGCACCCCCAGATATTTTCTGGATAGGTTATAACTTTTTTTCGGTCTTGTAGGTGTTGGCGTCTCATCTTTTTTCCCGTTCTCAGTACTTTTCTCTGCCAGTAATCCTGCGCCCGTCACATTCAGGAAACACTAAATATTCCTGATGTGACAGAACAGATTTTTTTTTATAGATTTGCTACTTCCTGGGGTTTTTTTATGCAATTTTTAAAGCCGCAGCACTTTTTACCCTTTCTACAAGTCCTAGTAGGAAATACGGACTTTTTTTTTTAGACGATTGCTCGGCGTCAGCGGCTCTGTCCATGCATCGACCATCTTCCGTTTATAGATACGTCTGTCGTGTCATATTATAGGGTCAGAACGAGGGATTGTGTCTGAGCCCTCACTCTGCGCCCATTTGTCAGGGACACCATTATTTTTACATATTGGCACAAATTAGTCTTTGTATGATCATTGCTGTCTGCCTGCTGCCGCTCGCTGCTGTTGTCATTCTTAATAACCCGTAGGGATCTGCTGCTAAGAAAAACCATCCTGGTAACTGGCGGTGCGCTACAAGTGGTGGGGATCCTACTGGTGCGCCAGGAGCACTGGGGATCCTACGGGGGGGCCACGCGACGGATGCGTGCGCACGAGTACTGGGAATCCTATGGGTGGGCCGCCGCGTGCGTCACAAGTACTGGGAGTCCTATGGGTGGGCCATCGCGTGCGTCACGAGTACTTGGAATCCTATGGGTGGGCCTCCGCGTGCGTCACGAGTACTGGGAATCCTATGGGTGGAGCGCCGGGTGCAGCACGAGTACTGGGAATCTTATGGGTGAGGCGGGCACGGAGTACTGGGGATCCTACGGATGGAGCGCCACGTGCGGCACAAGTACTGGGAATCCTATGGGTGGAGCGCCGGGTGCGTCACGAGTACTGGGAATCCTATGGGTGGTCTGCCACGTGTGGCACAAGTACTGGGAATCCTATGGGTGGAGCGCCAGGTGCAGCACGAGTACTGGGAATCCTATGGGTGGGCCGCCACGTGCGTCACGAGTACTGTGGATCCTACAGGTGGGCCACTGCATGTGTCACGAGTACTAGGGATCCTATGGGTGGACTGCCGGGTGCGGCATGAGTACTGGGAATCCTATGGGTGGAGCGCCGGGAGCGGTACGAGTACTGGGAATCTTATGGTAGGCTGCCACGAGTACTGGGAATCCTATGGGTGGAGCGCCGGGTGCGGCACGAGTACTGGGGGATCCTACGGATGGAGCGCCACGAGTACTGGGGGATCCTACGGATGGAGCGCCACGAGTACTGGGGGATCCTACGGGTGAGCCGCCCCGTGCGGCACAAGTACCGGCGATGCTACAGGTGGGCCACCGTGTGCGGCACAAGCCGTCGCTGGATTGGTTATTTTGCACATTGATTTTTCTGTACTTTGTGGTTTTTGTTTGTTTCTTTACCTGTCTAATGTGGGAAATGTGATTTTTTTTTTACTGAATAAACATTGGAAGGATCAGCGCAGAGATGTCGGCACCGAGTCATTTTATTAGTAAGTCAACATCTCACATTGGGAAGGGTTCGGCTTTTTCTGAGTAAATTGTGTAAACAAATTTGTGCCACAATCACAACTGATCACCTGCCTAAAAGACGGATTTTGGTAAGAACTTACCTGTAAAATCCTTTTCAGCGAAGGAAGGAAAGGAGACACACTAGTAATGACTAGTGGGTAGCGGAGCCCAGATAGGATTGACACCTCAGATTAAAAAAAGTGTTGACCGGCCCCTCCAGCTTGGGCTCCTCCTACTCCTGCTTCTTCAGTCGTACAAAAGCTTAGGGAAGAGCAAATATCACCAGCGGAGCAACATAACCCCTTCTGAAGGACTTCAGAGAAAAAGCAAAAATACAGGTTATGCATGCATGTAGGCAAAAAAACACACAGTTCCAGGTACTACTCACTGGACCTGACCACCGCGATGAGCTGGCAATGCTGAAAGGAGCCGTAGCACGTCAACCTCAGTCCAGATAATCGCTATCAGAAGAGGGTCACGCCGCATCTGAAAACACATCAACACACTTCTGCCATGGGCGGGTGCTGTGTCTCCTTTCCTTCCTTCGCTGAAAAGGATTTTACAGGTAAGTTCTTACCAAAATCCGTCTTTCAGCAGCAGAATGGAAGGAAAGGAGACACACTAGTAATGACTAGTGGGACATCCCAAAGCAGTCCAAAAATTAAGGGTGGGAATATAACCAAGAAAAAACAGGCAGAATCCCAACAACCTTGGTAAATGCGCAACAGGCGCCAAATACAAGTTAACTAGAACTTTACACTACAGCCGCCTGTAGGACCCTGCGTCCTAAGGCCCATCAGCGGAAGCACTGACGTCCACCTTATAAAACTTTGTAAACGTGTGGACGGAGCGCCAAGTCGCCGCTCGTCAGAGCTGAGTGCCGAAGCCCCTATGATGAAAGGCCCACGATGAGGCCACAGCCCTCGTGGAATGAGCACGAATCTTAATCGGGCAAGGTTCGCCTTTAAGTCGGTAAGCCTCCAAAATGGCTGACCGAATCCAACGAGCTATAGAGTCCTTGGAAGCTCGTTGACCATGTCGACGACCTGCTGGAATCACAAACAAAGAGTCTGACTTCCTAAAACCTTGAGTAACAGACAAATAGAACTTCAAGGCCCGCACTAAATCCAATGTGTGCAAAACCCGTTCCTTTGCATTCCTCGGGCCCGGGCAAAAGTGAAGGCAAAACAATATCCTGGTTAACATGGAATTGCGACACTACCTTAGGTAGAAAGTCGCCCCGTGTGCGAAGCACTACTCGATCTGGGTAAAATTCCAGGAAAGGAGGCGAGCAAGAAAGAGCCGCCAACTCAGAAACCCTTCTCAAGAAGTGACTGCGACTAGGAAGGCAACCTTCCAAGAAAGCAAAGAAAGGTTAGCAGAATCCATTGGCTCAAAAGGCCCATGCTGAAGAGCCTCCAGGACAAGGTTGAGCCGCCAAGGAGACACAGGTGCCTTCCGCGGCGGAAACTGACGGGTTACCCCACGAAAAAAGGAGCGCACGTCCCTACGCGAGGCGATAACTTCCGGAACAACAGGGACAGGGCAGAAACCTGACCCCTCAGGGTGCTAACTGCCAAACCCTTGTCCAGCCCGTACTGTAGAAAAGCCAACAGATTGGGAATGGAAAAAATCCTCGGGTTCCTTGAAGAACCCAAACACCACGAGAAGGCTTCCCAGGTCTTGTGGTAAATTCTAGTAGTAGCCGGACCTCTGGCAGCTCGCAGAGTGGCAATGACTTCGGCTGAAAAACCTCTACGGGTCAGTATTTCGGTCTCAAGAGCCACGCCGTCAAACGCAGAGACTTCAAGTCCGGATGACGGACAGGACCCTGGGTTAACAGGTCCGGGCGAAGAGGAAGTGGAAATGGCGGTGCTGCCAAAAGCGACACCAGTGTCGAGAACCACGTCCTCCTTGGCCAATCTGGGGCTATCAACATAGCCGGGATTCTCTCCAGTCTGATCCGACGCAGCACCAGAGGAAGTAAGGATATCGGCGGAAACACATAGATTAGCTCAAATTGGTCCCACGGGGCCACCAGAGCATCCACCGCCACAGCCTTCGGTCCTTGTACCTGGACATGAAGGTCGGCAACTTGGCATTGGACCTGGATGCCATCAAATCCACTTGGGGAACTCCCCAAAGGGAGCACAGCAGTGCAAAGATCTCCGGATGAAGACTCCATTCTCCGGGATCCATCTTCTCTCGACTGAGGAAGTCCGCCGTGGTATTCTGAACTCCTGGAATGTGAATCGCAGAGATGGCTGGTACTCTGTCCTCGGCCCAAATCAGGATCCGAGACACTTCCACCATGAGCCTGGAACTCCTCGTCCCGCCTTGGTGGTTGATATACGCGACCGCCGTTGCGTTGTCTGTCTGCACTCGGACTGGTATAGACCGCTCAAAGGGACCGTCCAGTGTTGGAGGCAAAGAAAAATTGCCCTCAATTCCAAGATGTTGATCGGTAGAACAGACTCTTCCGATGACCATACTCCCTGAACCCAGAGATCGTTCCAGACACCCCCCCAGCCCGTCAGGCTGGCATCGGTGGTTATGACCGACCACCTCGGAGGAAGGAAAGACTTCCCCAGTGATAACGTTCCTGGACGTGACCACCAACTTAGGGACTCTCGCACCCTGCGAGAGATGAGGATACTGCGATCCAGTGCAATCTGCGATCGATCCCAATGACTCAGAATGAGCCTTTGGAGGGCTCTGGAATGAAACTGGGCAAACGGAAGCGCTTCCATGGAAGCCACCATCAGACCTAAAAGGCACATACACTTCCGAAGGGACATTGCTGTTGAAGACTTCATAGTCTGTACATGTCGAAGGAGACATGCCCGCTTGTCTGGAGGTAGGGACACCACTGCCCGTACCGTGTCGAAATGCATCCCCAAAAACAGGATTGACTGCGACGGTTCCAGAGACGACTTCTCCCAATTGACCAGCCACCCGAAGTCCTCCAGGAGCTGAAGGGATAGATTGCGAGCCGTCACCGCCTCCTCCTTTGAGGACGCCACAATCAAAAGGTCGTCCAGATAGGGAATAATCGTGACTCCCTGTCTTCGAAGAATTGCCATGAGAGGCGCTAGAATTTTTGTAAAAACTCTGGGTGCTGAAGCCAAGCCGAATGGCAGGGCCACAAATTGGTAATGGTCCTGACCTATGGCAAAACGAAGGAAGCGCTGGTGAGCCCTTCCGACGGGAACATGCAAATAAGCGTCGCGAATGTCGATTGACACCAGAAAGTCGTTCTGCGACAGGGTTGCCACAACGGAGCGAAGTGACTCCATGCGAATTTTTGGGTGTGGACATGCTGATTCAATCTTTTGAGATCCAGAATAGGACGAAATTTGTCCTCTTTTTTGGGGACCACAAAGAGATTTGAATAAAAACCTTTTCCCCGGTCCTCTGTCGGAACCGGTATTACTACACCCTTCTGCAGAAGGAATTCCACCTCTCGCAGCAGAGCGGCAAATAGCTCGGGCTCTGACGGAATGCGAGACTGGCAAAAACTGTCGGGGGTCGAGATGAAAACTCTATGAAATAGCCTGCCGACACAACTCGCGTTACCCAGGAATCCGGAACGCGGGAAATCCAATTCGCCTTGAATTGGAGCAGGCGACCCCCCACTCGAGAGCCCTCGAGTGAGGACCTGGCGTCAGTCTGCCTTGGCGGGCTTCTTGTCAGTTTCCCGCTTGTCTTGACGAAAACTTTGTTTCCAAGGGGTGCGGGATTTCTGAGAAGACTTCTTTCCTGAAAAAGAGGGACGACCCGATCCCCAAGAAGACTGACCGGATCGTCCCCTAGACCGAAAATACCGCCGACCATTACCGGCACTAGGTCTGCCAGACGTAGAAGCCATAGCCCTTCGCTGTGGTAAAGCCGCTTCTTTAGCCTTTGCCTTGGCAATCAGCTCTGTGAGATCAGATCCAAATAGCTGACCACCCTTGTAGGCTAAAGACAGTAAACCCTGCTTGGAAACCGCGTCCCCGGTCCACTGTCTAAGCCACATGCTCTTCTGACTATGACCGCTGAGGATTGCGTCCTGGATAATAATGACGCAGTATCCAGACCTGCATCACAGCTATATCGGGCTGCAGTCTCCAATAAATCGAGAAGTCCATCTACCTCGGATAATGGAGATCTATTTTGCAACGCCTTCCGTAAACGGACCAACCAGCACAGGGAAGCCTTAGAAGCACACATGGATCCTAGTACTGCTCTGAATCCATGACCTGCAGCTTCATAGATGGATTTCGCCGCCATCTCCGTTTTTCTGTCCAGCGGCTCTTGCAGACTCGCTTTCCCTTTAACCGGAAGCAATGAGGATTTACTAAGCTGGGATAAAGGAACATCCACTTCAGGAGAAGGAATCCAATTATCCGTCAATTCCGTTGAACACGGATATAATGCTTCAAAGAACCGTGTCCCTTGAAAACGTTTATCTGGACACAGACGTTCCTTCTCCACTACCGTATTAAGCTCTTCCAGAGCCGGTAATGCTGACCGCGACTTATGGTACTCCTGGTACATGCGGCCTGACTTACCAGGCCGTGTAGTTACCTCCTCCGGTAACTGTAACGCCTCTCTCATAGCTTCAATTAAAGCCTCTGTTCGGCTCACAAGAGAGAAAGAATGTCCCTGCCGATCCTCCTTATCCGAATCGGATAACTCCCCTTCTGAGTTTGAAGGAGAACCCTGTCCGCATTCCATATCAGATACCTCTGATTCGCTACGCGGAAAAGATGGCACCGGCCTGCGCCGCTTCCTGTCATGAGAGGATCTAGCTGACACCCACTGACCTAAAAGGTCAGACAAGCCATTAATTGACTGAGCGATGGCATCTAATTTGGTATCGCTGTAAATCGCAGCGCTTGATGCCGTCGAAGTCTGCGTATCAGATACTTGCGACTGATCCTGTAGCGGATCTGGCAGATGGTTCGCACCTTCCGGACCCTGAACCGACATGTCAGCCGTAAATGGCAGGTCAAAACCCTGTTAGTAACTGGAAACAGTGTGGTTACTAAGCAGACTGAGCAAGTACGCTGAAGGGTTAAAGCTCTTAAAGAAGAGAGTTACCCCAGCTATCTCCTCAGTATATAAATAACCTCCTGCGTTCTGATCCCTACCGGGTAGAACCTGCGGCGGTTATTGCTGAAAGGGTTAACCCTTCATAGGGGTTAATGCCGCCAACTCCCTATATAAAATAAAAGGAGTGTGCGAGTCCCAGGTCTCTAGAAGAGAACGCGGCTGCAGATAAACGCTATCTGTCACTTGGAACACAGATAGGTTCTGCGCTGTGGGGTGATGATATTCACTCACCCAGCTGGTCTCGGTGAAAGTATACCTTAAACAGGAGGAGCGGAGCATGAGGAGCCCGGAGCCTCTGTAATGGCCGCCGCGCTGAGAGAAGCCGGAAGAGAAGGACAGTGAAGCTGCAGTCTCCTCAGAGCGATTCCTGTCACAAAAAGAGCGGGAAGCGTGAAGCCACGCCCCCTCCGGCTTCAGAAAAGAGCGGGAAGCGTGAAGCCACGCCCCCCTCCGGCTTCAGAAAAGAGCGGGAACTCCTCGCTCTCTGCTCTCCTCCGTCCTGCAGGTATCTGCCTGCGGACATAAAATACACCAAACATGTCATCTAATACATGTACCAGCGGCTGCCGCAGCAGCAGCTAAGAGCACACACACATTCACATAAAAATGCGGTACTCACCAGCCGAGCGCCACAGGGACCCCCAGGGGTTTGTGGCGCTGTGCCCATCGCTTCCCCCCCCGGGCGGGGAACGCAGTGACCCCCGATGTGCGGTTTGCGTCCCCGCCAGGGAAGCAATCCTCATCCCCCAGGGCCGGCGTGAAACTGCAGGGACCACCATACAGGGTATTACAGATCCGCCAAGGGAGAGGTGGGGTCCAGCAGCGCTGAGACCCCTGAGACCTCTAGACCACTTCTGGTGATCCAAGTCTCTTGTCCGATAAAAATAATAAAGTTTTCTGAGGAGCTGCTTCCAGCAGCGACCATCCTCTGGACCTCAAATTTTATACTGGAGAAGAAGCAGGAGTAGGAGGAGCCCGAGCTGGAGGGGCCGGTCAACACTCTTTATAATCTGAGGTGTCAATCCTATCTGGGCTCCGCCTACCACTAGTCATTACTAGTCATTACTAGTGGGGCTCCTTCCTACTAGTCATTACTAGTGTGGCTCCTTTCCTTCCATTCTGCTGCTGAAAGGTAAGTGATACGTCACTGGTCATTGGGGACCCTATCAGCAGTCACAACAGAACTGAGGTCGAGGACGTGCGCCTGACAGCTGACACGGGCACACGCCTGACAGCCGACACGGGCACACGCCTGACAGCCGACACGGGCACACGCCTGACAGCCGACACGGGCACACGCCTGACAGCCGACACGGGCACACGCCTGACAGCCGACACGGGCACACGCCCGACAGCCGACATGTTCACACGTGAATTGCAACTGAAACCCTGAAATGGGAATTGTACTCATTAGTGACTTCTGCAGGTCATTTCAGGCCATTACACACGAACGCAGAATCTCCTAGATATAAAACACAAACTGCTAAAAATTAAAAAAGAAAATTACGTTTATTTCAGCTTACTATAACAGCAAACAATATGTACAGAATACACCGATCGTCCCCTAGGACCGCCCGTGTATACATCCTAATCACTGAGCGACCCCCGCACGTTCAGCCCTGGGGATTGGTGGGCCCGTTATCTGTGGTCCTATAGAGTAATGCTGGGGTTACACGGGGACGCAGGTGCCGAGTTGCATTGCGACCCCTTGGGGTGCTGCCACCATGACAAGTGGGTCAAAGTCGGAAGCAGTTGGATTTTGTTTTTGCAACTTGTTCACTGAGTTCTCGTGGCGATAACAATGCGACTATTTCCACTGATGTTGCGAAGAAAGTTATAGTTGCTCCCCAGGCTGCGGCTGGAAAACATTTGTGCAACCTCGCGTGACTCTTAATGCAGCATTTAACCCTCGCATTAACATAGCGAGTGAGTCGCGTGTGTCACAGGTCACCGTGCCACAATGCAACACCACGATCTCAGCATCACCGTGTAAGCCTCGGCCTCAATCTGCCAAAATTTAACCCTTCTGCATGCCACACCGTCCATACATTGTACTTTTGGGCACAGAAGCTGATGATGTCTCCGATTATATAACCACCACCTCCTGCCAAAGGCTGAACCGGCAGATTTTACCTACAGCTCGACTCCCAGACAAAATATTTGGCTCCGTACTTACATCCGATGCTCAACGGCGGCTACAGATCAGCAGAGACGCGTAGAGAACACGTCGCCTCCGCATAGCAGAAAAGAAAAAAAAAAAACGTAAAAAATATGGCTGTGTCCAATCCATTCCTACAGACATGATAATGAGGCTGAGGCAAAGTGCCGCCTGCTGGGACCCCAAAACCCCCCATCAATGTGCGCACGCTGCGGCCGGGAGGAGTTGCAGCATTGCTGGGTGATAAGTCGCAAGCTTAGGTCATACCAGTGAAGAACAGTCACACATGGGTGGCATCCTGCACCACACCCGCTTCTCCTGACGCCAGGTCCCACACCAGACGCAGCCTACGGTCAGGGGTAACGCCATTCCTAAAAGCAGCAACATTTCCCCAGAGCTGGACAATCCCTTTAAATCTGCAAAGCCTTAAGGGAAACTAAAAGCCCTTCTCACCGCAGCTATTTTTTTTTTTATTTTGGGCTCTTTTTATTTGCTTCCTATAATGTTTTTATGTTTCCATGGACATAAAGGGCGTGATGTTCTGCGGGGTGACGCCACCATTCACTTTACCATAGAGTACTGAAAACATGGGGGGGAAAAACGCATAGTAAAAACCAGAATCGATGGCCGCAAAGCACAGCTGTGACCGGCTCCGCGTCCTCATCCGTTCCAGCATTTACGTGCACGTGCCGGGACCATAAAACGGAACGGACAAGCGTTCGCCGCCATGTTGTCGTTCACACAGAACACAGACCATCCGTCTGTAAACAAAGAAAAAGCCTCCGTGCAGCCGCTCTAGATGAGCACACGGACCTAATATACAGGCCCCTGAACCCGGCTCCACACGTATACATTTCATAGTTTCTGCACGGACACCATTTTTCAGACCAGCCGCAGGTCTCCCACCCCAAACTCACAGTCACGTACAAGGCTGATAGTTTGGGTCGGAAGAACCAGGAATAGTTCTGGAAATTGGGGCCTGTGAAATGCAGTCAGTTCAAGCCCCATTCGCATTGCTGACATTCTTGTGCTCGTTCTATCCGTTTTTTGGTGGACCGCACTTATTATAGTCTCTGAGCTTTTTCTATTGCCAGTTGTCATTTTTTGCAGACCATCATTTGCAAAAAAAAAAAAAAAATATATTTTTAATTGATGGAGAACAGAGGCCTCCATGCAAATGATTTTACTTTCTAGTTCACAATGATATTTAGGCTCTGTGCACACAGATGTTGAGGGTTTTTTTTTTATTTTTTTAGAATGACTGCTCAGAAAAATGTTTGCAAAAAAAAAGACTGAAAACGCTTAAAAGACTTTTCTTATTAGGTTGTATGGTAAAATCACTTTGGAGATCATATCTTCAATCTTGCAAGCGTTTTTTTTTTCCAGCTTCAGGTTTTTAAAAACACCTGATGAGAGAAAAGTGCAGATCACGGCTATAAAGCATCTCCTGCTGGAAAACGCTCCAAACTTGGCGCTGTCCAATCAGAAGGGTGCAAATAAGACTAAAAAACTGAGAAAATAAAAACTCAGGGATGGAGAGTTACCTGAAGAGGTTTTCACTAGAAAAACATAGTTTTTAACTGACTCAGAAAAAAAAAACTGCACAAAGCTTTAAGCGACATCATAACAGTCTGAACGTGATTGTAGGAGGCTCTGCAGGATCGGCGTCACTTCCATATGGTCACAACCACCCATGTTCCATCCACGCATTTCTTGTGAGGGATGGATAGTGGGCGGGGGGCTGCAGACCCCATACATGACTGTGCGTAGAGAGCTGCACGAGTCGCAGTCACACCGGCCTGTAGCTGACAGCAGACGCCGCACACCAGACCCAATCGTCAGCTGCACCGCACATTTCATTATTCATCGCTGCATATAATCCTCTGCTCTTTGTATGACTCTGATTTCTTCATTTCTGGTAGCTGCCACCCATCGCTCACTAGGGCAAGGCCATCCTGGCTTTTTCAATCGTATCATATAACACGTGATTCTTTGCCTTAACCCTTGCTAGGAAATCCCATCAATGCCAAAAATCTCAGGTCAGAGTCAGAAGATTCCTGCAAGTTTGATCGAAACGTCATGCCTTTTGCAAAAAGTTAGAGAAACGACAGCTGATGTAACCAAGGTCCCCGGCTTCTTACACCATAAGGCACGCGCGGAGTTTGGTTACAGCAGAGGTTATGGCTGGACCGTCTCACTTTTCCTTCTCTTTACTTTTGCCTCGCTGGCTCGTGGATTCTTTCACCAGGACTTTCGTCAGCTGCGACGTCTTGTCTTTTTTAGGAGGACGCGTTTCGGGTTCTTTTTTCCTTCCCACTGGGATCCCTTTTTTTCTCAAGGCTTTCACCATCTCCTCTTCCTTCATCATCAGGAGGATTTCTCGGCTCCAGATCAGAACGTAAAAACCTGAAACAAATAGGAAAAAAATCTTACTTCATAAGCCGAGCACAATCCCAATATCCACTGAATAAATGACGGTACCAACGTGAATCTACGGTCTGAAAGCAAAAGGCTGAAATCACACGTCCGACGTTCACGCTCCGTGTATGGACGACGAAGTGTGGAGCGGCCCCGGGTCTCCTGACCTGAATACACAGCTCCATATTTGCCCTTGAAGCTGTTGAATTCTGGACAGGAGACCCCACAGCTGATCGAGAGTGCGTCCCGCATGTGTGAACCCGGCCTTAGGAAAAGGTGAAGACCAAGGAACGACATTTGATGCCCTGCATATCTGGCTGTCCGTCATTGCCGGGGCCTACCTATCTGGCTGTCCGTCATTGCCGGGGCCTACCTATCTGGCTGTCCGTCATTGCCGGGGCCTACCTATCTGGCTGTCCGTCATTGCCGGGGCCTACCTATCTGGCTGTCCGTCATTGCCGGGGCCTACCTATCTGGCTGTCCGTCATTGCCGGGGCCTACCTATCTGGCTGTCCGTCATTGCCGGGGCCTACCTATCTGGCTGTCCGTCATTGCCGGGGCCTACCTATCTGGCTGTCCGTCATTGCCGGGGCCTACCTATCTGGCTGTCCGTCATTGCCGGGGCCTACCTATCTGGCTGTCCGTCATTGCCGGGGCGTACATATCTGGCTGTCCGTCATTGCCGGGGCGTACATATCTGGCTGTCCGTCATTGCCGGGGCGTACGTACACATACATTGCTGTGAGCAGTGACCGAGGCCGCGCCAGCACGACCGTATGACAAAGGCCTCTTTCACACATCCGTCTTTTTGAATCAGGCATGATCCGTCGAACACCTGAAGGGACGGATCCGGCACTGAAATAAAAAAACTGATGCAACGGATCCGTTTTTTTGCTGGATCCGACCTGAACTTTTGAACCCAGAAAAAGAAGGTTTCGGATGCCAGGAGACACTGGAAAATGTAGTAGTAGTAGCAGTAGTAGTCTAAGACGGATTGCACAAAAGTCTAATCCGGTTCCATTGACTTCTATTGTTTCCGGCCGCCTGATGCGCCGCTTCAGGCACTATCAGGCGGCTCCGGCAAACAAAAAAAACGTTACATGCTCCGTTTTGTCCGGCCGCCGGAATGTACATTTCCGCCGGATCCGGACAAAACGGATACAACGCAATGACATCAGGCACGATCCGGAGCTAATGAAAGTCAATGGTAAAAAAACGCATCCGGTACCGGATCCGTTTTTTTACCAACACGCCGGATCATGCCTGATACAAAAAGACGGATGTGTGAAAGAGGCCAAAGCCAGCTGCTCCCGGTAGAAACAAAGGTACTTTTCTCCAGGTAGCCGCACTTCCAACAAGTCGGCCGGGCAACTTTCTAACTAAACTAACCTATACATTAACACTATATCTGCTACTTAATAGCGTTACTTGAGATTTAAAGGGTAAAATAAGGTCTGAAATATCAGGACTCCATCCGGGTCACTGCAGCTGTGATTGCGCACAATTTTTTTTTTTTTTTTTATGCTGTTTACACCCCAGGTAACACTCACTCAGTAGTTTCTAGGTTTTCGTGATCTAAACCTAGAAGCTCGCTAAGGTAATGTTACATTAGGATCAGGAAGAAAAGAAAAAAAAAGTATTAAAAATCCAGGTGACGTCTCTTACCCATTCCTGAAGCCAAAAGGTCTCCCATAGGGTTGAACTTGTTTAGCTAGACACAGAGAGAAAAGGTGGAGGGAAAATAATAAAGTGAATTATGTTGCATTTTTTTTCCTTCAGCTCTATACAGCAAAATTCCTCTAGAGGATCAATAATAACCAAAGAGGACAAACCGAGAGGCCGATGGATGGTTCAGTAACCTACCGAGATAATACCGGATGCATAGGGGTCGCACAGCTGGCACACTATGTTACCACTCTGTCCATCAAACACGTCTACTGTGCGCAGCTCATCTGCTGTGTACCCTGGAAATTGAGGGTCCGGGTATCGGCCGGCAACGATTAGGTCGTAGCGGGGATGCCAGGCGGCCTGCACAACACATGAATTATATATTAGAGAGCAAAAACTCTAGAGTACAAAGTTAGGGGTCCGACCTAAAAGTTTTGTGCATAAAAAAGTTTGCAGAAGCCAAAATTATATTATTGGGTGGCAAGGATGTGCACTGCAGGGGGTCGGCCGGAGACCCGAAAGCCAACACAGACCTTTATGGCAGTGAGGTGCTGGAACTGGCGGTGCGGGTGAGGGATAATGCGCTGCGGCTGTGACCAGTCAATGGCAGAGTACACGCGGATCTCGCTGTGCTGGTCGGTGGTGAGAAGTTTGGCGCCGTCCCAGGGGCTGAAGTACGCTGCGGCACAGGAGACATAAGAATGAGATGTGGTCCGCGACAGGCAGCTCTGAGGAAAGGACAGTGGAGAGCTGCGTCGTTACCAGAGTTTACGCCGCGGGTGTGCGGCATCGTGTACAGGCAGCTGGACTTATCCTTGATCTTCCTCAGGTCCCACAACTTAACGGTTTGATCCACGGAGGCGGTGGCCAGAAGCCAGTCGCATCGAGGGTTAAACTCCACATGTGTCACCTTCTTTTTGTGCAGCCTCTGCTTAAAGATCTTAAGAAAAAAAATAAAATAAATAAAAATCACGGACCCCATAATCCTCAGTATGGCACCCCAGGAATCCTCTCCGTGCTCACCTCGTTTCCAGAGGTCTCCAGCAGCACCACGTTACCCACGTTATCTCCAGTGACCACGCACCGCTGGCGGGCGGACACGTCCAGGCTGCAGTACCACATGCTAGGAAGAAGGAAAAATGAGCTTATTGTTTGACCTTGCTGCCAGGACATGCTGGGAGTTGTAGTTTTACAAGAGCTCCTGGAGAGCCACCGGTTATACAGGACGGGATCACAGACCCCAGACTTGTCCTACATGCTCCGCTAAAGCAAGGGGTAATCTACAGCGGTAACTGCTAGGGATCACAACATCGAGACCCCCCCCCCATCACCGATCGCTACAACTGGGGTCCGTCTCCCCGTTTGCACAGAATGGGGGTCACATGCACGACCACAGCTCCACTAAAAAAGGGGAGCAGGGACCCCTACACTCCTCCATTAATAAATCCGCTCTTACGCCCAGTCTTCGGTCTTTGTAAATGTCTGCACGATGCGCCCGGTCAAGTCCTGCAGGACGGTGCTGCCTGCGACGGATGACGTATAAAGCTGATTCGGATTAAAGGGGTCAAATTTCATCCCGGTGATGCAGCCTCCGGCTCCGATCTGCAGGACAGGAGAATGGCGATGAAACAAACAGCAAAGATGGCACCTGCACAGCACCGCTCTGCCCCACCATACTTACTCCGGGGATCATGGTGTTGTTTAACTCCTCGTAGTCCCACAAAATAATGTCTCCTCCTTTCGAGCCAACGGCCACCGTGTTGGGCTGAGTCGGATGCCATTCTAGAGTGGTGACTCTTCTGTCGAAGGGGCTGTCGGTCCGATAGACAATATAGGAGGCCAGGGACTGCAGGAATGGGGTCTGCAGGTACTGGGGAGGGACACACATGGCGGTCGGACGCAATGCATACACGGATGGTCGGCGATCACATCGCACGGGTCTCTTACCTTTGCTCTGACATTCCCGCCGAGCGCGCTCCGGTATAGGTAATGCACAATGCTGGTCTGCACGTCCTCCGCTTTACGGAATTTTCTCTCATTTTGTAATTCTGACAATGAAAAAAAATATAAATGCCAAGAAATTAAGGGGTAAGCAAATTATCCTTATCCATAAGGTAGGAGATAACTGGCTGATCACTGGGGGTCCGATCTCTGGGTCCTGCAGCCCCCGTCCTGAATGGAGCGCATGTGTGCGACCTCCTCTCTATTCATTGTCTATGAGACTGCTGCACTCTGCAGCCAGATAGACGATGAAAGCAGCAGATCACAGGACAGGAGAGGATCGCGGGGGTCCCAGCAAATCCCCTCTCCGTATTAATCCATACGATCACCTTTGCTGCACTCCGGTGCATCTTGCGGGACATTTTTCTTTCTACCGGATTTCTCGGGCCCTTTATCGGCCCCAGGATCGGGCTCTCGGTTTTTTTTCGCCAGTGGCTCTTCTGTCGTCTTGACTTGAGCTGACCGTTTGGAACGCATCTAGAAGGTGGAATAAGAAAGCGCATGTAATGCCCGATAATCGCCTGTAACCGTCGTTAATCGGCGCACGGACGAGCGCGGCTGCACCATTTCCATGGAGGTGAAGGGACGGGAGCGACGACGCTGCAAGATCAGACTGTACAATAGGCGTGTCTGTAGCCATGGAGGCACATAGCTCTGCATAGGGGCTGCATACACAAAAAGTGAGTAATTTAAAGCCAAAAATATATGCAAATTTCTCCTTTTTTTTTACTACTAAATTTAAAGGAGCAATTAAAAAAAAAAGTGTAAAAGGGGTTTTCTGGTAGCAGAAAAATAGACAAAAAATGAATCTGTTTTTCATCTCGGGCAGCGATCCAATACTTTTTTAGTTCCAGTCTGTGTCTGATTTATTTCTCCAGCCGTGACCTGGAACTACAATGTCCCACAATGCCTTGCACCTGCTATTCATGGCTGCCTTTTCCCACTGCGCCTCCTATGCAAGAGTAAAGCCTGCCAGGCCCCGAAAAATAACCCCTCGCTGCAACGTTACTAAGGCCGCCCAACGCCGCCATCCGGATTAACCCCGTCCTGCACGGGAGCTCAAGAGCAAGTGTAAGGGGCGAGCTCAGGAGCAAAAGTCCACTGCATGCCAGACAAGTGCTGGCTGCGTCATACAGACTGATCCGGGCCAGGTTTACAGGAGCGATGGAGTCATGTGACCGGTCTGGAGTCATGTGACCGGTCTGCACCCAAGTGCTCGCCTTTCCCCTCCCGGTGACGCCCCTCATCGCCGCCATCTTTGTACTCCAAGGCAGAGCGTCATTTTTCATACACCTCAGTGGATAGGACGACCCGACAGTCGCTGCTTTTTTTTTTATAAAACTACAATATAAAGTAGCCATTTGGTGCCGCCATAATCTCGCCGCCCTGGAGAATAACGCGGTGATTTCTACCACACGGTAATCGCCATAGCGACAGAACTGGAAAAAACTGCCATTTCTCACCATTTTACCGCATTTGGCTTTTTTTGGGAGCGGGGGGAGATTGTTCGGTAAAACGAACGGCGTCATCGAAAACGACAACTCGTCCCGCAAAAAATAAGGCGAAAATATGGAAGTGACAGCCCGGGGAGGGAATGATGGAAGGGGTTAATGCTTCCAGTGACCTTTGACTCGTGGGGTCACCCGCACTATAGGGGGGGGAGGGAGCGTAATAACAAATAATAGCTGGCTGCACCACGTGACTCTTAAAGGGGTTTGCACACCTCAGTGTTATATAACCCCCGCTGTCGGCTCAGGGCACGCTCTGCAGCCGGCCTGCTCCGAGAAGGACGTGTGCCGGTTACGTGACCCCGTGCGTCCGCCCGGTCCCTCCTCACGTTACCTGTTAGCCTCGGTAACGTCCGTCCGCTGGGGAACCAAGATGTCGTGTAAGTAGTGCGCAGGCGCAGCGGGAGGCACAGCTCCCTCCACAGCTCCGCCCTCTAATATTTGCATGACGCTTTCTGATTGGCTGGTGGGGTCTCCATAGTTATGCTCTGTGAAGAAAAAAAAAAAGGCGGGAGCGTCCTTCCCTCAGGCGGAGTCCTCTGCCTCAGCGACCACATCGGCCGATCCGATTGTACAATCATGTTCTAGAATAAAGATGTTCATGGCCGACATTTTCTACAGAAATGTTCTAAAAGTAATGCAGCCACCATGCGGTGAAGTGATGTTCCGCGTTGTAATAAAACGCGTCCCGTAGTTATCGATGAATTTGCCCCTTTTTGGCCTTTTTGTTGGTCGTGGCAATGGCCGCAGACGTCCATGCGTGTAACGCGAGGATCCGCTCCTGTGCAGGGTGCGGTCGTTACCGCGGCCTCCTATGGCGGACGTCTGTACAGGAGAGCCGTCATACACGGCGTTCACCCGTTCATTTTCCTTTCTGAGCCTTTTTTTTTCTTCAAATTTCTGATTTTTTTACAAGACTAAAATAAGAATAACATTGTCCGTGTCGTGTATCGCCGTAACCACGAGTCGTATCGTGAGGTTCACCACAAAATGGACGCCCAAAAACAATTCCCCCCAAAAAAAGCAATGTCAGAACTGAGGTTTTTTCTCAATATCGGCCCACTTGGAATGTTTTTTCCCGTTTTCTACTGCACCGTGTGGTAAAATAAATGGCGTCATTCAAAAGTACAACTCATCCTGCAAAAAAAAACAACTAAACACCAAGCCCTCACCTCATACAGCTGTGTGTGAGAAAAATGCAAGTTACAGGTCCGGAAAAAGGGGAGGAAAAAATGAACGCACAAAAACGGAAAGTGGCCTCGGCGGGAAGGGGTTAATGGGGATGTGCCGGAATAATTAGTCCTGCTGCACTGGATGAACCAATGACCGGATCATTACACATCATCGATCTGCAGCTGACGGAGAAATGGAAATATATTCAGTGATCACACAGGAGCTGCCGGCAGCGTCTCCAGACTTGTCTCCATCAAGCACATCGGGGACGTCATTGGTCGGTGATTACACAGGAGCTGCCGGCAGCGTCTCCAGACTTGTCTCCATCAAGCACATCGGGACGTCATTGGTCGGTGATTACACAGGAGCTGCGCCAGCGTCTCCAGACTTGTCTCCATCGAGCACATCAGTGACATCATTGGTCGGTGATTACACAGGAGCTGCCGGCAGCGTCTCCAGACTTGTCTCCATCAAGCACATCGGGGACGTCATTGGTCGGTGATTACACAGGAGCTGCCGGCAGCGTCTCCAGACTTGTCTCCATCAAGCACATCGGGGACGTCATTGGTCGGTGATTACACAGGAGCTGCGCCAGCGTCTCCAGACTTGTCTCCATCGAGCACATCAGGGACATCATTGGTCGGTGATCACACAGGAGCTGCCGGCAGCGTCTCCAGACTTGTCTCCATCAAGCACATCTGAGACATCATTGGTCGGTGATCACACAGGAGCTGCCGGCAGTGTCTCCAGACTTGTCTCCATCAAGCACATCAGGGACATCATTGGTCGGTGATTACACAGGAGCTGCAGGCAGCGTCTCCAGACTTGTCTCCATCGAGCACATCAGGGACATCATTGGTCGGTGATTACACAGGAGCTGCAGGCAGCGTCTCCAGACTTGTCTCCATCAAGCACATCGGGGACATCATTGGTCGTGATTACACAGGAGCTGCAGGCAGCGTCTCCAGACTTGTCTCCATCGAGCACATCTGAGACATCATTGGCCAGTGATCACACAGGAGCTGCCGGCAGCGTCTCCAGACTTGTCTCCATCAAGCACATCGGGGACATCATTGGTCGGTGATTACACAGGAGCTGCCGGCAGCGTCTCCAGACTTGTCTCCATCAAGCACATCGGGGACATCATTGGTCGGTGATTACACAGGAGCTGCAGGCAGCGTCTCCAGACTTGTCTCCATCGAGCACATCTGAGACATCATTGGCCAGTGATCACACAGGAGCTGCCGGCAGCGTCTCCAGACTTGTCTCCATCAAGCACATCAGGGACATCATTGGTCGGTGATTACACAGGAGCTGCAGGCAGCGTCTCCAGACTTGTCTCCATCGAGCACATCAGGGACATCATTGGTCGGTGATTACACAGGAGCTGCAGGCAGCGTCTCCAGACTTGTCTCCATCGAGCACATCAGTGACATCATTGGTCAGTGATCACACAGGAGCTGCCGGCAGTGTCTCCAGACTTGTCTCCATCAAGCACATCAGTGACATCATTGGTCAGTGATCACACAGGAGCTGCCGCAGCGTCTCCAGACTTGTCTCCATCAAGCACATCAGGGACATCATTGGTCGGTGATTACACAGGAGCTGCAGGCAGCGTCTCCAGACTTGTCTCCATCGAGCACATCAGGGACATCATTGGTCGGTGATTACACAGGAGCTGCAGGCAGCGTCTCCAGACTTGTCTCCATCGAGCACATCGGGGACATCATTGGCCAGTGATCACACAGGAGCTGCAGGCAGCGTCTCCAGACTTGTCTCCATCGAGCACATCGGGACATCATTGGCCAGTGATCACACAGGAGCTGCCGGCAGCGTCTCCAGACTTGTCTCCATCAAGCACATCGGTGACATCATTGGTCGGTGATCACACAGGAGCTGCCGGCAGCGTCTCCAGACTTGTCTCCATCAAGCACATCGGGGACATCATTGGTCGGTGATTACACAGGAGCTGCCGGCAGCGTCTCCAGACTTGTCTCCATCAAGCACATCGGGGACATCATTGGTCGGTGATCACACAGGAGCTGCCGGCAGCGTCTCCAGACTTGTCTCCATCAAGCACATCGGTGACATCATTGGTCGGTGATCACACAGGAGCTGCCGGCAGCGTCTCCAGACTTGTCTCCATCAAGCACATCGGGGACATCATTGGTCGGTGATTACACAGGAGCTGCCGCAGCGTCTCCAGACTTGTCTCCATCAAGCACATCGGGACAGTCATTGGTCAGTGATACACAGGAGCTGCCGGCACGTCAGACTTTCTAAAGCCAGAACTTGTCTGATCACCAAATCCATAGCACATCGGGACATCATTGGTCGGTGATCACACGGAGCTGCGCCAGCGTCTCCGCACTAGGGACATCATTGGTCGGTGATTACACAGGAGCTGCCGGCAGCGTCTCCAGACTTGTCTCCATCAAGCACATCGGGACATCATTGGTCGGTGATTCACAGGAGCTGCCGGCTGCGTCTCCAGACTTGTCTCCATCAAGCACATCGGTGACATCATTGGTCGGTGATTCACACAGGAGCTGCCGGCAGCGTCTCCAGACTTGTCTCCATCAAGCACATCGGGTGACATCATTGGTCGGTGATTCACACAGGAGCTGCCGGCAGCGTCTCCAGACTTGTCTCCATCAAGCACATCAGTGACATCATTGGTCGGTGATTACACAGGAGCTGCCGGCAGCGTCTCCAGACTTGTCTCCATCAAGCACATCGTGACATCATTGGTCGGTGATTACACAGGAGCTGCCGGCAGCGTCTCCAGACTTGTCTCCATCAAGCACATCGGGGACATCATTGGTCGGTGATTACACAGGAGCTGCCGGCAGCGTCTCCAGACTTGTCTCCATCAAGCACATCGGGACATCATTGGTCGGTGATTACACAGGAGCTGCCGGCAGCGTCTCCAGACTTGTCTCCATCAAGCACATCGGGACATCATTGGTCGGTGATACACAGGAGCTGCGCAGCGTCTCCCCGCACATGGGACTCATTGGTCGTGATCACACAGGAGCTGCCGGCAGCGTCTCCAGACTTGTCTCCATCAAGCACATCGGTGACATCATTGGTCGGTGATCACACAGGAGCTGCGCCAGCGTCTCCGCACGTTGGGACATCATTGGTCGGTGATTACACAGGAGCTGCCGGCAGCGTCTCCAGACTTGTCTCCATCAAGCACATCAGGGACATCATTGGTCGGTGATCACACAGGAGCTGCCGGCTGCGTCTCCAGACTTGTCTCCATCAAGCACATCGGTGACATCATTGGTCGGTGATACACAGGAGCTGCCGGCAGCGTCTCCAGACTTGTCTCCATCAAGCACATTGGTGACATCATTGGTCGGTGATTACACAGGAGCTGTCGGCAGCGTCTCCAGACTTGTCTCCATCAAGCACATCTGTGACATCATTGGTCGGTGATTACACAGGAGCTGTCGGCAGCGTCTCCAGACTTGTCTCCATCAAGCACATCTGTGACATCATTGGTCGGTGATTACACAGGAGCTGCCGGCAGTGTCTCCAGACTTGTCTCCATCTAGCACATCGGGGACATCATTGGTCGGTGATTACACAGGAGCTGCAGGCAGCGTCTCCAGACTTGTTTCCATCGAGCACATCGGGGACGTCATTGGTCAGTGATCACACAGGAGCTGTCGGCAGCGTCTCCAGACTTGTCTCCATGAAGCACATCGGTGACATCATTGGTCGGTGATTACACAGGAGCTGCCGGCAGCGTCTCCAGACTTGTCTCCATCAATCACATCGGTGACATCATTGGTCGGTGATTACACAGGAGCTGTCGACAGCGTCTCCAGACTTGTCTCCATCAAGCACATCAGGGACATCATTGGTCGGTGATCACACAGGAGCTGCCGGCTGCGTCTCCAGACTTGTCTCCATCAAGCACATCGGGGACATCATTGGTCGGTGATTACACAGGAGCTGCCGGCAGCGTCTCCAGACTTGTCTCCATCAAGCACATCGGGACGTCATTGGTCAGTGATCACACAGGAGCTGTCGGCAGCGTCTCCAGACTTGTCTCCATCGAGCACATCGGGGACGTCATTGGTCAGTGATCACACAGGAGCTGTCGACAGCGTCTCCAGACTTGTCTCCATCAAGCACATCGGGGACGTCATTGGTCAGTGATCACACAGGAGCTGTCGGCAGCGTCTCCAGACTTGTCTCCATCGAGCACATCGGGGACGTCATTGGTCAGTGATCACACAGGAGCTGTCGGCAGCGTCTCCAGACTTGTCTCCATCAAGCACATCGGGACGTCATTGGTCAGTGATCACACAGGAGCTGTCGGCAGCGTCTCCAGACTTGTCTCCATCAAGCACATCTGGGACATCATTGGTCAGTGATCACACAGGAGCTGCCGGCAGTGTCTCCAGACTTGTCTCCATTGAGCACATCTGAGACATCATTGGTCGGTGATTACACAGGAGCTGCCGGCAGCGTCTCCAGACTTGTCTCCATTGAGCACATCTGAGACATCATTGGTCGGTGATTACACAGGAGCTGCCGGCAGCGTCTCCAGACTTGTCTCCATCAAGCACATCGGGGACGTCATTGGTCGGTGATCACACAGGAGCTGCCGGCAGCGTCTCCAGACTTCTCTCCATTGAGCACATCGGTGACATCATTGGTCGCTGATCACACAGGAGCTGCGCCAGCGTCTCCAGACTTGTCTCCATCAAGCACATCGGTGACGTCATTGGTCAGTGATCACACAGAAGCTGCCGGCAGCGTCTCCAGACTTGTCTCCATCGAGCACATCGGGGACGTCATTGGTCGGTGATTACACAGGAGCTGCCGGCAGCGTCTCCAGACTTGTCTCCATCGAGCACATCAGTGACGTCATTGGTCAGTGATCACACAGGAGCTGCCGGCAGCGTCTCCGGTCTTCTCTCCATCGAGTACATTGGGGACATCATTGGTCGGTGATTACACAGGAGCTTCCGGCAGCGTCTTCGGTCTTCTCTCCATCGAGCACATGGGGGACGTCATTGGTCGGTGATTACACAGGAGCTGCCGGCAGCGGATCCTGATGATTTGTACACTCAGCAGCAGAACCTTCTTCAGACGACCATTAATGACCTCAGTGACAGGAGCCGAGGCCGGAGGTGCCGGGATTTCTGCACGAGGCTCAGACTCTGGACTGGACACATCCAGAGGTTGTCACCATGTTGTTTCCATTTTCACCAGGTGGCATCACCCGCTAAAGGTTGTAATATAATGGGACATTTCTTGTGCCCTCAGGAACCTTTGTACTTTTGTGCTACTGTAAACATTGATACGGAGCATCCCGATTACCACTTAGGCCATTTTATAAACTGACCAAAGGCCTACCTTCTACCCGCAGAATGCAAAATGTTGTGCACCCACATCTGCATATCTTACAATGTCTCCATCCTGTGATTTTCAGAATTCCTCACTTTTCCTTTATGGTGTTATTATTGCAATATATACATTGTAGCATAGAAAGGTAGGACAGGGTTATATCCTAGCACTGCAGGTCTAATATAGATGCACCTGGCTAGCTTTCACTAAGAACCATGTGTTTACCTGAGATCTCTCTGTCTGCTGGAGGGTGAGCAGAGTGATGTGTGCTAAAGCTGGTGAGTGACCAGCCAAAATGTGAGCTGTAGCTGGGAGAGTGACAAGCCAGAGCCCCAGAGTCTCTCTCTGAATGGAGACTGCTTGGCTCAGCTAGGAAAGCTAAGCAGCCTGATACACAGCGCACAAAGACGCAAATGTGAAACTAGTCTTAAGAAAGCGATAAACCCTCGTGGTCCACATCCTTGATGTCTTGATGTCTGCTGCACTGTCTGATCGCTGCCTGCAGGGTGCGCTCTCCTCTTATGTGACCACTTGTCTGGCCTGCAGTACACAATGCCTCACTGACATGGGGCCCCGGGCTATGAGATGTGGAGGAGAGTAGGACAGAGCTGAACTTTGGCTTTGCAGACAGATATAATGGTTGGGTCTGTAGTATCCAGCAAAGGCATAAAGAGAGAAATCTGACAACCAGGGGCCAGGTCAGGAGGGTGCAACCCCAATCTGTACGCCGCCCCTGTGCACCGGTCTCATCAGTTCTATCGGACGCTGCTAAGCTTCAAAGGTGAATGATGGACAGTAATAATGCTGAAAGTGCCAAACTGTGCGCGAGGGAGCCAAATGGTGCCCAGGAAGGGCCATGCGATGCCCAAATACAACCCACATGGAGCCGTAAAGTATAAAATAGTTCCCAGAATAAGCCACATAACATAGTGCCACACAGTGCCATAGGGTGCCCTTATAGTGCCAAGCAGTGCCATAGAGTGCCCTCGTAGTGCCACACAGTGCCAGAGGGTGCCCTTATAGTGCCACACAGTGCCATAGAGTGCCCTCGTAGTGCCACACAGTGCAATAGGGTGCGCTCATAGTGCCACACAGTGCCATAAGGGGCCCTAATAGTGCCACACAGTGCCATAGGGTGCCCTTATAGTGCCAAGCAGTGCCATAGAGTGCCCTCGTAGTGCCACACAGTGCCAGAGGGTGCCCTTAATAGGTGCCATAGAGTGCCCTCGTAGTGCCACACAGTTCCAGAGGGTGCCCTTATAGTGCCACACAATGCCATAAGGGGCCCTCATAGTGCCATGCAGTGCTATAGGGTGCCCTCATAGTGCCATAGGGTGCCCTCATAGTGCCACGCAGTGCCATAGTGTGCCCTCATAGTGGCACGCAGTGCCATAGGGTGCCCTCATAGTGCCATATGGTGCCCTCATAGTGCCACGCAGTGCCATAGTGTGCCCTCATAGTGCCATGCAGTGCCATAGTGTGCCCTCATAGTGCCACGCAGTGCCATAGGGTGCCCTCATAGTGCCACACTTTGTCCCTAGAGTCACAATGGTAAACCGTCCGCACATAGTGTCCGCATACAGCCACATAGTGTCTGATAGTGAGAGGAGACCCATCCGTCACTAGTCCACTGTATACTGAATATAAATACCCAGTGTAAGGTAAGAACTCATCATTGTGCCCCATTATTTAGCTCCACGTCCTGAGACACAATGTTTTCCCCTTTGGAATCTGAGTAATTTGTGGTGACGTGGATGAAAGGCTTCTTCCTTCATAATGTCAAGAAACTCAAAACTAGAAAGTCCAGATTACTCTGCAGAGGGGACAGTTATTTTTACTTTCGTTGCTTTTGTAGCTCAGCGCTGCAGCCATCGTCGTCGCTCACGTCCCTATTTTGGCTCAGAATCACGCTCCCGGTCAGCGCATGTCTTTGGAGTGTAGGAGGAAATCCATGCAACTAACTCAAGAACATACAGACTCCATGCTCAGTACCCAGGACCAGGGCCGCCATCAGGGCATTACTGCAATTACTGGAGTATGGGGCCCGGTGAGCAGAGGACCCCCATCTTCTGCTCACCGGCCCCCAGTGCAGGATCCTGCTGATTCAGTTGAAATCTATTGAGTCTACCGCACGGCAATAGTTAACAGCCACCAGCCAATCACAAGCCGGCAGCTAACGTCACCAAAGTTTTTTTGTAAACTTGGGGGCAGTAGAGACATGGGGGCAGTGTGGAGAGACATGGGGGGCAGTGTGGAGAAACATGGGGGCAGTGTGGAGAAACATGGGGGGCAGTGTGGAGAAACATGGGGGCAGTGTGGAGAAACATGGGGGCAGTGTGGAGAGACATGGGGGCAGTGTGGAGACATGGGGGCAGTGTGGAGAGACATGGGAGCAGTGTGGAGAGACATGGGAGCAGTGTGGAGAGACATGGGAGCAGTGTGGAGAGACATGGGGGGCAGTGTGGAGACATGGGAGCAGTGTGGAGAGACATGGGGGCAGTGTGGAGACATGGGAGCAGTGTGGAGAGATGGGGGCAGTGTGGAGAGACATGGGGGCAGTGTGGAGACATGGGGGCAGTGTGGAGAGACATGGGGGGCAGTGTGGAGAGACATGGGAGCAGTGTGGAGAGACATGGGGGACAGTGTGGAGAGACATGGGGGCAGTCTGGAGAGACATGGGGGGCAGTCTGGAGAGACATGGGGGCAGTCTGGAGAGACATGGGGCAGTGTGGAGAGACATGGGGGGCAGTGTGGAGACATGGGGGGCAGTGTGGAGAGACATGGGGGCAGTGTGGAGAGACATGGGGGGCAGTGTGGAGAGACATGGGGGCAGTGTGGAGAAACATGGGGCAGTGTGGAGAGACATGGGAGCAGTGTGGAGAGACATGGGGGGCAGTGTGGAGAGACATGGGGGCAGTGTGGAGAGACATGGGGGGCAGTGTGGAGAGACATGAGGGGCAGTGTGGAGAGACATGGGGGCAGTGTGGAGAGACATGAGGGGCAGTGTGGAGAGACATGGGGGCAGTGTGGAGAGACATGGGGGCAGTGTGGAGAGACATGGGGGGCAGTGTGGAGAGACATGGGGGCAGTGTGGAGAGACATGGGGGCAGTGTGGAGAGACATGGGGCAGTGTGGAGAGACATGGGGCAGTGTGGAGAGACATGGGAGCAGTGTGGAGAGACATGGGGGGCAGTGTGGAAAGACATGGGAGCAGTGTGGAGAGACATGGGAGCAGTGTGGAGAGACATGGGGGGCAGTGTGGAGACATGGGGGCAGTGTGGAGAGACATGGGAGCAGTGTGGAGAGACATGGGGGGCAGTGTGGAGAGACATGGGAGCAGTGTGGAGAGACATGGGGGGCAGTGTGGAGACATGGGAGCAGTGTGGCGAGACATGGGGACAGTGTGGAGAGATGGGGGCAGTGTGGAGAGACATGGGGCAGTGTGGAGACATGGGGGCAGTGTGGAGAGACATGGGAGCAGTGTGGAGAGACATGGGGGGCAGTGTGAAGAGACATGGGAGCAGTGTGGAGAGACATGGGGGCAGTGTGGAGAGACATGGGGGCAGTCTGGAGAGACATGGGGGGCAGTCTGGAGAGACATGGGGGGCAGTCTGGAGAGACATGGGGGGCAGTCTGGAGAGACATGGGGCAGTCTGGAGAGACATGGGGCAGTCTGGAGAGACATGGGGGCAGAGTGGAGAGACATGGGGGCAGAGTGGAGAGACATGGGGCAGTGTGGAGAGACATGGGGGGCAGTGTGGAGACATGGGGGCAGTGTGGAGAGACATGGGGGCAGTGTGGAGAGACATGGGGGGCAGTGTGGAGAGACATGGGGGGCAGTGTGGAGAGACATGGGGCAGTGTGGAGAAACATGGGGCAGTGTGGAGAGACATGGGGGACAGTGTGGAGAGACATGGGGGGCAGTGTGGAGAGACATGGGGGGCAGTGTGGAGAGACATGGGGGCAGTGTGGAGAAACATGGGGCAGTGTGGAGAGACATGGGAGCAGTGTGGAGAGACATGGGGGGCAGTGTGGAGAAACATGGGGCAGTGTGGAGAGACATGAGCAGTGTGGAGAGGCATGGGAGCAGTGTGGAGAGGCATGGGAGCAGTGTGGAGAGACATGGGGGGCAGTGTGGAGAGACATGGGAGCAGTGTGGAGAGACATGGGAGGCAGTGTGGAAAGACATGGGAGCAGTGTGGAGAGGCATGGGAGCAGTGTGGAGAGACATGGGAGCAGTGTGGAGAGACATGGGAGCAGTGTGGAGAGACATGGGAGCAGTGTGGAGAGACATGGGAGGCAGTGTGGAAAGACATGGGAGCAGTGTGGAGAGGCATGGGAGCAGTGTGGAGAGACATGGGAGCAGTGTGGAGAGACATGGGAGCAGTGTGGAGAGACATGGGGGGCAGTGTGGAGAGACATGGGAGCAGTGTGGAGAGACATGGGAGGCAGTGTGGAAAGACATGGGAGCAGTGTGGAGAGACATGGGGGGCAGTGTGGAGAGACATGGGGGCAGTGTGGAGAGACATGGGGCAGTGTGGAGAGACATGGGAGCAGTGTGGAAAGACATGGGAGCAGTGTGGAGAGACATGGGAGCAGTGTGGAGAGACATGGGGGCAGTGTGGAAAGACGTGAGCAGTGTGGAGAGGCATGAGGGGCAGTATGGAAAGACATGGGCAGTGTGGAGAGGCATGGGGGGCAGTATGGAAAGACATGGGGCAGTGTGGAGAGACATGGGCAGTGTGGAGAGAGAAGGGGCAGAATGGAGAGACATGGGGCAGACTGGAGAAGCATGGGGCAGAATGGAGAAGCATGGGGCGGAATGGAGAGACATGGAGCAGACTGGAGAAGCATGGGGCAGAATGGAGAAGCATGGGGCAGAATGGAGACACATGTGGGGGCAGAATGGAGACACATGTGGGGGCAGAATGGAGATGCATGGGGTGAATGGAAAGGCATTGGGGCCGAATTGAGAGGCATGGTGGCAGAATGGAGACACATTGGGACAGGATGGAGACATATGGGGCCAGAAATTAGACACATAGGGTTCAAAGTGGAATAAATATGGGACAAAGGATGTGGAACATTATTACTGTAGGGGCTAATTAAGGGATATTATTACTGCTGTGATGTGTTTTATTTTTTAGGTTATTGTTACACAGAGCTCTTGTGTATAATGTCACTGGTGATCACTGTATTACCTGTATACTATATACAGAGCTCCTGTGTATAATGTCACTGGTGATCACTGTATTACCTGTACACTATACACTATATACAGAGCTCCTGTGTATAATGTCACTGGTGATCACTGTATTACCTGTACACTATACACTATATACAAAGCTCCTGTGTATAATTTCACTGGTGATCACTGTATTACCTGTACACTGACACTGTATACAGAGCTCCTGTGTATAATGTCACTGGTGATCACTGTATTACCTGTATACTGACACTGTATACAGAGCTCATGTGTAAAATTTCGCTGGTGATCACTGTATTACCTGTACACTATTCACTATATACAGAGCTCCTGTGTATAATGTCACTGGTGATCACTGTATACAGAGCTCCTGTGTATAATTTCACTGGTGATCACTGTATTACCTGTACACTATTCACTATATACAGAGCTCCTGTGTATAATGTCACTGGTGATCACTGTATTATCTGTATACTGACACTGTATACAGAGCTCATGTGTAAAATTTCACTGGTGATCACTGTATTACCTGTACACTATTCACTATATACAGAGCTCCTGTGTATAATGTCACTGGTGATCACTGTATACAGAGCTCCTGTGTATAATTTCACTGGTGATCACTGTATTACCTGTACACTATTCACTATATACAGAGCTCCTGTGTATAATGTCACTGGTGATCACTGTATTACCTGTACACTGACACTGTATACAGAGCTCCTGTGTATAATTTCACTGGTGATCACTGTATTACCTGTACACTGACACTGTATACAGAGCTCCTGTGTATAATTTCACTGGTGATCACTGTATTACCTGTACACTGACACTGTATACAGAACTCCTGTGTATAATGTCACTGGTGATCACTGTATTACCTGTATACTGACACTGTATACAGAGCTCCTGTGTATAATTTCACTGGTGATCACTGTATTACCTGTACACTATTCACTATATACAGAGCTCCTGTGTATAATGTCACTGGTGATCACTGTATTACCTGTATACTGACACTGTATACAGAGCTCCTGTGTATAATGTCACTGGTGATCACTGTATAACCTGTATACTGACACTGTATACAGAGCTCCTGTGTATAATGTCACTGGTGATCACTGTATAACCTGTATACTGACACTATATACAGAGCTCCTGTGTATAATGTCATCAGTGATCACTGTATTACCTGTACACTATTCACTATATACAGAGCTCCTGTGTATAATGTCACTGGTGATCACTGTATTACCTGTACACTGACACTGTATACAGAGCTCCTGTGTATAATGTCACTGGTGATCACTGTATTACCTGTACACTGACACTGTATACAGAGCTCCTGTGTATAATGTCACTGGTGATCACTGTATTACCTGTATACTGACACTGTATACAGAGCTCCTGTGTATAATTTCACTGGTGATCACTGTATTACCTGTACACTATTCACTATATACAGAGCTCCTGTGTATAATGTCACTGGTGATCACTGTATAACCTGTATACTGACACTGTATACAGAGCTCCTGTGTATAATTTCACTGGTGATCACTGTAATACCTGTACACTATTCACTGTATACAGAGCTCCTGTGTATAATGTCACTGGTGATCACTGTATTACCTGTACACTGACACTGTATACAGAGCTCATGTGTAAAATTTCACTGGTGATCACTGTATTACCTGTACACTGACACTGTATACAGAGCTCCTGTGTATAATGTCACTGGTGATCACTGTATTACCTGTATACTGACACTATATACAGAGTTCCTGTGTATAATGTCATTGGTGATCACTGTATTACCTGTGCACTGACACTGTACACTATATACAGAGCTCCTGTGTATTGCATTGTGCTTGGGGATGAATGGCTGTATGCATCTGTTCGGCCATGAAGCTCCTATCGGGGGCACAGTGTTTCTGTTGATGTTAATACCAGTGGAAGTTTGGGGTCTGCCAAGAATTGGTGACTTTTCTGTCCTCTGCTCCTCAGCACGCGGCCCCTCGCTCTGTAACGTTACGGAGTCTCCACTTCGTGACTGAGTTGCTGCGGTTTCTTCCACTTCTCTATAATATCACTCACAGATAATGAGGGAAAATCAAGGAGGTAGAAATGTCATGGATGGACTTGTTACCCCGGTGGCACCTATTACAGGCTGGTATCAGTGAGCTCTGCACCATGGCAGATGGCATGGCGGAGGGGGCAGATATTATACATGGGGTCGAGGGACCAGATGTTATGCACTAGGGC
This sequence comes from Oophaga sylvatica, assembly GCA_033576555.1. Classification (NCBI taxonomy): domain Eukaryota; kingdom Metazoa; phylum Chordata; class Amphibia; order Anura; family Dendrobatidae; genus Oophaga; species Oophaga sylvatica. Next base: position 48,770,588 of record JARQOD010000010.1, on the reverse strand, counting down.
TAAAGCTTATACACCGGGAGGGGTGGGGGTGTTGAGAGGCCCCATGTTATACTCTGGGGGGCAATGGGCCTGAAGGAGAAACTGGAATTCAGTGCATAAATGTGCAGCCCTGCACCTCTCTGCGTATAGTGTATATTGTCACTTACTATGACCACTTCTTATAAAGGGCAGTGGCTTAATCATTATCACTATTACTGTACACTAAGGGCCCGGGGTTCGAATCTGACAAAATGATTAAGTGTCTATGCGTTCTGCTGTTCGGCTCCATCCAGAGCCGTAAAATAGTCTGCATGCGGTGCTATGTCATCCACTAAAGTGATGGTCCCTATGATTGATGTGATGTCACGCTGTATCACAGATACACATATGATGTCAGTAATCAATACTAAGAGGGACAACATGCAATATAACACATAAATAGGAAATCTCAACATGTACATAAAGTATAGTATTACCTGACATAATATCCGTTGTACTGTGGGTGAATCCTGAAGACGTATAATGCTGTACTCAGGCTGCAGGTGGACCGGGGTCTATGCTGACCCTAGACTGGGGACCTGACTAGTCCCTCAACCTGGAGGTACTGTTAATGGTACAGAGGTCCAGGCCGCCAACGTAACCCTGTCTCCTATAAATCCCTGACAACTGTAATCTAGTCCTCAGAAGGACCCTGATTACCACACAGGGAATAGGCAGGTTACTGCTTAACAAACAGTAAAGACACACGAGACAGACAGGGGAAAAAGCAAACACTGTCTTGCATACAACACTTAAACACAGAGGGAACACAAAAGGTCTAGGAGATAAACTATAATCGAGGAGAGGAGAAACCACAAAGGAACTCTTAACTTAAGTCTTCTCATGACCTGATCCAAACTGCTGGTCTGCATGTAAGCTTTCACCGGCATCTAACAAGCAGACTGGCAGGTATATAAAGGAAGCTAATTAGTGCATAATCAAAAGCAGCCGGGCGAGGCTGGACCTAGTCTTAGCAAAGAGCTAGGTAAAATTAACTCCCTCACTACCAAACACAAAGAAACAGCAACTCAGCTGCGAGAAGTCAGAATGTGCAATCGCGACGATCTTCGTGGCGATACACCCATGACAGTACCCCCCCTTCTACGAGGGGCCTCCGGACCCTCAGGGCCAGGTCTGCCCGGGTAAGTTGTGTGGAAGGTCCGAACCAAACGATCTGCGTTAACATCAGATGCAGGGACCCACATCCTCTCCTCAGGACCATACCCCTTCCAATGAACCAAGTACTGAAGGGACCGGCGATTCAGACGTGAGTCAATGATCTTCGACACTTGAAATTCTAAGTTACCATTGACCACCACTGGAGGAGGAGGTAGAGGTGACGGTATAACTGGCGCCACGTACCTCTTAAGCAACGATTTGTGGAACACATTGTGGATTTTAAACGTAGGAGGGAGGTCCAGACGAAATGCCACAGGATTAATTATAGAACTGATCCTGTATGGACCGATGAACCTGGGACCCAGTTTCCAGGAGGGAACCTTGAGTTTTATATTCTTGGTAGACAACCATACCAGATCGTTCACATTCAGATCTGGACCAGAAACTCTCCTCCTATCAGCCCTCCGTTTGTAACGGTTCCCCATAGCACTCAGATTATTCAGTACTCCTCTCCAAACTGAAGCAAGTGACGACGAGAATCGCTCCTCCTCAGGAACCCCAGAAGGGCCCCCCCATTGAAAGTACAAAACTGGGGGTGAAAACCATATGCCCCAAAAAATGGGGACTTACCAGTGGACTCGCTCCGCCTATTGTTAAGAGCGAACTCTGCCAGAGGCAAGAAAGAAGACCAGTCCTCCTGGTTCTCTGAGACAAAACACCGAAGATAAGTCTCTAGGCTCTGATTCAGACGCTCTGTCTGACCATTGGTCTGCGGATGAAAAGCCGAAGAAAATGACAACTGCATCCCCCGACGAGAACAAAATGCCCTCCAGAATTTGGACACAAACTGAGACCCCCTATCTGACACCACATCAGAAGGCAACCCATGAAGTCTAACGATCTCCCCAATGAACACCTGCGCCAGAGTTTTAGCATTAGGAAGAGCAGGAAGAGCAATGAAATGTGCCATCTTACTGAACCTGTCAACTACAACTAGAATGACAGTTTCCCTGACGACGGAGGGAGGTCCGTAATGAAGTCCATAGACAGATGAGTCCATGGACGCTCCGGAATTTTCAAAGGCAAGAGGGTCCCAGACGGACGGGTATGAGGGGTCTTAGAGCGAGCACAGATGAGTCGCACTTAGTACCAGGGCAATGGGGTACTCGGCACCGAGCCCATGAAAGTCTATGGGGTTTGTCACTGGCAGCGGGACTCGGTCCGTGACCCTGGGCGCTCATACAATGGGGGATATTTACAGGGGATTTGGTAGTTTAGATAGTTCGTGACGCCACCTGTGGTATCTGATCAATTGGACCAGCGCTGCTATATGGATCTTCACAGGGGATGTTATGGGCAGCTAGATGGTGGGTCTCCCACAGGTGAGACTGGTCCCTGGAAGTCTATGGTGGTGATGCAGGGTGTAGTAAATGAAACAGTCTCACACAATGCAGCTTCTTTCCATACCTTTACTTGTAGGTGTTTCAGGCAGGTCCCGGGAAGCTGGTCGGGGTGGAGAATGCACATTCGGGATAACCGCTGAGCAGGTTAGAGGCCTCCTTTACTCATATGTATCTGAGTCCAAACTTGCATGAAGCGAAGTTAACTCTGCAATCTCCAGCTTTCTCAATAGCTGCAACGCCCGGCACATTGTGGTAGAGCCTTCTAGTTGGTGAGAACTAAGTCCTTACTTTTGTCGTGCACTGACTCAAAGTCCTTGTTCTACCTGACTCCGTTTACGTATCAGCGCTTAGGGCTACCTTCTGCGACTTGTAGTCCAGAAAGCCTCCGGTTATCTTGTTACTAGGCGTGAAGCGCTAGCAACGCTTCGGACCCCGGTGTCCGGTGAATTAGTGCAGGTAATCTGGTACCTGGTGCACTAGCATCTATCTTCTCCACTGTGCCCTTCGCCCTGCTCTCGCTCTTAACATAAGCACTTGTAGCTTTGATGGAAATGTCAGCTTTCTCCAGAGCTCACTGAACAGCTCTCAGTATCCTCCAAGTCCAGACTGGACTGACACTGAACTGCACTGTCCTAAGACAGGAAACAGACTGAATGATCTCAACTGTCCTGAGACAGGAAACTGACTGATCTGAGCTCTTCTCAGACAGGAAACTATCTGGGGGATGACTCACTCCTGAGTCTCCCAAGGCTTGAATGAACCCTGACTGCTACGTGTCACTACCTCTTACACCCCTAGTGGGTGTGTCTAAAAGTGTGAGTGACGTGAATGGATATCAAGCTTTTGCGGTTACCTTCCTGTGCATTCTCCTGGATTATGTGTGCCTGACATAGCTGGGCCACACATCCCCCCTTGGTTAAACACAGCACTCCCGGGCTGTAAAAGAGAAAAAGAAAACATTTTTGTTTTTTGCGTTTAACATTAACATTTTTAACTCATCCCATCCGGGAGGTGAGGAATCTTGAACGTTACAATTTGTACATTAGAAAAATACAAAAGTATCAAAGTATCAAAACATTTCCATAAATACTAGACAATATTCTTGTGGAGGACCCGCACAAAACCTCCCACGTGGGTCCTGGGTGGGCTGCAGGACTTTCCTGTTGCAGACCTCACTCTAGGCCACACACACGGGTTTTCTTTCAGAGGTAGTAATGGTTTCGTGTAAAACCAAGATGTAGCACCGTAGTGCAAACTATTTACATTGAAAGTTTTTGGGCTGGCACAGTCCACAGCCACACAGTCCTTTGCATGGTTAAAACACATATTAAGACATATCAATAGAAATCATTAATTCTTCACTTTCACTTTACCCAACTGGGGTATTTTATGCAAACTAATGCAATCATCATCACATTTACTCTTTAACTTTTTTAACTCTTTACCCAGCCGGGTATTCTACTTAAATATGTAAACATCATCATACATATTATTAAACATTAATAAAGTGCAAATCTTGTAAAACTTCATCAAACTTTTTACATTCTTCATTGCAGTAAACCCCTGTCTGGGTCCTACTGTGTTTCATCTTGGCTTGAGGTGACGTTTACTTTTTCCATCCCTGGGGACAGAATAACACGATGTCCTTGGGTACCCATTATAATAATAATAATCTTTATTTTTTATATAGCGCTAACATATTCCGCAGCGCTTTACAGTTTTGCACACATTATCGTCGCTGTCCCCGATGGGGCTCACAATCTAGATTCCCTATCTGTATGTTTTTGGAGTGTGGGAGGAAACCAGAGAACCCGGAGGAAACCCACGCAAACACGGGGAGAACATACAAACTCCTTGCAGATGTTGTCCTTGGTGGGATTCGAACCCAGGACTCCAGCGCTGCAAGGCTGTAGTGCTATCCACTGAGCCACCGTGCTGCCCCATTACCCATTACCAGGATATCATGTCCTGCGATGTAGGTCTGGGTAGCGACAGTTCTCACTGTGGTCCCACCGGGTACTTCTTTAAGGTATGATGCAAGTGGCGTTGCTGAAGATGCCGCAGTAACTTGCGATGCAGTTCGCGATGCAGTTGGGATCGGATTGCCATGCAGATTGCGATGCAGTTTGCGATGCAGTTTGCGATGCAGATTGCGATGCAGATTGGGGCATAGGCGGCAGTGTTGACTGACGTTGGCTGCGATGCGAAGGGCGACGTAGATCGAGAGGAGTACCAGGGGCGATGCCGGGGCACGGCCTGGTGCTGTTGGGGCCCGGGACTGGGACGCTGCGGTTTTATGTGCGTTACCGGCGTCGGGGACGGGGTCTCTGACAATGGAAACATTTAGGGCATACCATCCCTTTAAACCCCAGTGCCGGGTGTAATTAACGATGTCCCCATTTACCAGATCCCTTCCCGGATGACCGATGGGCAGGTGGGACTCCACATCCCGGCGGCTTACAAAGACTCCCGGATATAGGCCCGGTTCCCGGATAAAGCCCCAGCCCTTGCGGAGCTGAAATTCTACGATGCACCCCTGGCGCCGCGGTTCCCGTAGGGTACCTTTATCTTTACGGACCATCTCTTTGTCGGCGAGGAACTTCTCATGGCTCCGCTGACGGGACCGCTGCTCCTCACTTTCTTCCTGTCGGCGTCGCTGCTCTTCCTCACGACGTCGCCACTCACTTTCCCACTGGACGGCATAAGTCACGTCATCCAATCGCGCCATCTCGTCCCAGTCTATTTCCGGCAGTGATGGCTGGGACCCCTCCGGTGTTCCTACCGGGGAACCGTAATCCGCTGCGGCCTCCTGGCCTGGCTGGCACTCCGGAACGGGCAGGGCCTCCTCAGCCTCCTTCTCCTCCACCTCTCCAACGGTGGGATCAGGTACAGCACTTTTGGGGGCAGCCTCCGGTTGTCCTTCAGCCTTCTTTAGCAGGGACTTTGGAAAATCAAGTGATGGGGTGATGTCCGTGGGAGAGAACACTGCGTCCCACAGCAGCCGCTGTGTCTGGGCACGCCAGCGTCTCTCGGTCTCCTCCAGGTCGGCATGACGCTGGATTAGTCTTCTGAGCACCGCATTTCTCTCTTCAGTTCCAGCATAGTAGGGTCAGTGTCCCGATCTGGGGACAGCTCCGGCACAGGCATAAATCCTCCGGGGAGCAGGGTTTGTACGCCTCCGCTCCTCCGCACAGATTTCTCCTGTCCTTCCGCCATCTCACTCCAGGCCAGACTGTGTTCTCCATCAGAACAATCTGGTCTCTTCCGTGGAGGCGGGATTTGCGTCTCCTCCTTTTTGCATAGAAGATGAAGAGGAGGCGTATTTCCTTAGCAGGGGACAGGCTCGCACATTATAGTAGCATTTTGAGAGGGCGGCCATAACTTTTCGCGCCACAGGGGGGGGTACACGCCCACGAATGCACGCCCACCTTCTTCACCAGCGCCTCAGGGCGCGAACATGGCGGTAAAATGGCGGTATTTGGCGCCAAAAGTGACAAACAGCAAACAGTCTTTTTCTCACAACACAGTTCAATAAAGGCAACACAGGACTCACAATTTTGCAAGCTTCGCATCCTGTCGTGACGCCAGAAATAGATGAGTCGCACTTAGTACCAGGGCAATGGGGTACTCGGCACCGAGCCCATGAAAATCTATGGGTTTGTCACTGGCAGGGGACTCGGTCCGTGACCCTGGCGCTCATACAATGGGGGATATTTACAGGGGATTTGGTAGTTTAGATAGTTCGTGACGCCACCTGTGGTATCTGATCAATTGGACCAGCGCTGCTATATGGATCTTCACAGGGGATGTTATGGGTGGGTCTCCCCCAGGTGAGACTGGTCCCTGGAAGTCTATGGTGGTGATGCAGGGTGTAGTAAATGAAACAGTCTCACACAATGCAGCTTCTTTCCATACCTTTACTTGTAGGTGTTTCAGGCAGGTCCCGGGAAGCTGGTCGGGTGGAGAAGCACATTCGGGATAACCGCTGAGCAGGTTAGAGGCCCCCCTTTACTTCATATGTATCTGAGTCCAAACTTGCATGAAGCGAAGTTAACTCTGCAATCTCCAGCTTTCTCCAAAAAGCTGCAACGCCCGCTGACATTGTGGTAGAGCCTTCTAGTTGGTGAGAACAGTCCTTACTTTTGTCGTGCACTGACTCAAAGTCCTTGTTCTACCTGACCCGTTTACGTATCAGCGCTTAGGGCTACCTTCTGCGACTTTAGTCCAGAAAGCCTCCGGTTATCTTGTTTTCTAGGGGGTGAAGCGCTAGCAACGTTCGGACCCCGGTTCCTGAATTAGGCGGTAATCTGGTACCTGGTGCACTGCATCTATCTTCCCACTGTGCCCCTTTTGCCCTGCCTCGCTCTTAACATAACACTTGTACTTTGATGGAAATTTTTCAGCTTTC
>JARQOD010000010.1:48730055-48763540 GCA_033576555.1 Oophaga sylvatica | reverse complement strand
GGAAAATGGAAATAAATACATTTTTTTAATTTTATTATTTTTCCCTAACTAAGGGGGTGATAAAGGGGGGTTTGATTTACTATTTATAACGGGTTTTTTATGATTGGCAGCTGTCATGCTAAAAGACGCTTTTTATTGCAAAAAGTAGTTTTTTGCAACACCACATTTTGAGAGCTATAATTTTTGCATATTTTGGCCCACAGAGTCATGTGAGGTCTTATTTTTGCGGGACGAGGTGACGTTTTTATTGGTACCATTTTTGAGCACGTGACATTTTTTGATCGCTTTTTATTTCGATTTTTGTGAGGTTAGAATGAACAAAAATCAGCAATTCATGAATTTCTTTTGGGGAGAGGCGTTTATACCGTTCCGCATGTGGTAAAATTGATAAAGCAGTTTTATTCTTCGGGTCAGTACGATTACAGCGATACCTCATTTATATCATTTTTTTATGTTTTGGCACTTTTATAGAATAAAAACAATTTTATATAAAAAATCATTATTTTTGCATCGCTTCATTCTGCGAGCTATAACTTTTTTATTTTTTCGCTGATGATGCTGTATGACGGCTCGTTTTTTGCGGGACAAGATGACGTTTTCAGCGGTACCATGTTTATTTATATCGGTCTTTTTGATCGCGTGTTTTTCCACTTTTTGTTCGGCGGTATGATGATAAAGCATTGATTTTTTGCTTAGTTTTTTTTTTTTTTTTTTTTTTTTTAAGGGGTTCACTAAAGGGGTTAACTAGTGGGACAGTTTTATAGGGGGGTCGTTACGGACGCGGCAATACCAAATATGTGTACTTTTATTGTTTTTTTTTTTTTATTTACAGGAAGAAATGAATTTATTGGGGAATTTTTTTTTTTTTTTTGATGATTTTTTTTACCACTTTATTTATTATTTTTTTTTTTACTTTGTCCCAGGGTGGGACATCACAGTATTTTAGCAGATCGCTGGTGTGACAGTGTGCACAGCACTCTGTCACACCAGCGATCGCTCTGGCATCGCTGCAGGCTTCCCCAGCGCCTGCTCTCAGCAGGCACTGAGAAAGCCGCCTCCCTGCAGGACCCCGGCGCCATCTTGGATCCGGGGACCTGGAGGGAGGACGGACCCTCGGAACAGCGCGACACATCGCGCTGCTCTGAGGGTCTCAGGGGGGCGCGCAGGGAGCCCCCTGCCTGCGCGATCCTCCCTGTGCCCCGGGCACACCGCGATCATGTTTGATCGCGGTGTGCTAGGGGTTAATGTGCCGGGAGCGGTCCGTGACCGCTCCTGACACATAGTGCTGGGTGTCAGCTGTGATATACAGCTGACACCCGGCGGCGATCAGCTGCCCTCCCCCGGGAGCGCAGCTGATCGCCTATGACGTACTATTCCGTCCATGGGAATTAGGTCCAGGGTCACATGGACGGAATAGTACGTCTGATGGCAGAGAGGGGTTAACCCGTATTTTAGCACTAGGGGATGTATATAGCAAACGTACCCAACCCACAAACAGATCACCAAATCCCATGGTTTTCATTACGCCCACAAATACCTCCACTCCACACTGTCGAACGCCTTAGCGGCATCCAGGGAACTATTACTCTCTGTCCCACATTATCCGCCCTCGCCTGCATGTTTAAGTATAATCGCCGGAGATTTATAGCTGTGGATTTATTGGGCATAAACCCTGACTGGTCTTGGTGAATTAGGGATTCGATGACCTTGTTAAGTCGGTTCGCCAGCATTTTGGCCAATAACTTAATGTCAGTGGTCAACAAAGAGATCGGACGATATGAAGCTGGGTCCGTCAAATCTTTTCCCTGCTTTGGTAGGACAACAATTATCGCCTCTCGCATGGACCGGGGCAGCTCCCCCCCCCGCCAAACTCGCAGTGTAAACCTCCATCAACTTGGGAAGCAACACCTCTTTGTATTTTTTGTAGACTTCTCCTGGGATACCGTCCCCCCCTGGGGCCTTGTCACTAGGTACAGAGGCCAGAGCGGCCTCAAGTTCCTCCATATCAAAGGGCTCCTCAAGAAGCCTCTGCTCCGCCAGTGAGAGTCGTGGAAGCTGCACCCCCACTAAAAAGTTATCAATTTCCTCCTCCGATGGCTGCACATGTGACTGGTACAGATTTGAGTAAAATCCCATCATTACCTCCAGTATGGCCCTACTGCCTGTATGCTCACATCCGTCTTTCCCCTTTAATTTAGTGATATACGCCGATTCCCTTTGGGCCGCCACTACCCTGGACAGAAGGTGACCCGCTCTCTCTCCCTCCTCGAAAAACTTCATCGTGCAGAACAGCCTTTTCCTCTCCGCAGTTTTCATAGTCATATTACAAACCTCTCTCTGCGCTGATCTCAAACGTTCTCGGGCCTCAGGGGTTTGCTCCTCAATTAGTGCCGCCTCTGCTCCCTCTAATGACCTGATCAACTCCTGGTCTCTCCTGCCCATTTCGGTTTTAACTTGCGATATGTTTTTAATGCACAACCCTCTGAAGTAAGCCTTCATGGCTTCCCATACCATCAATACCGAAGCCGAGCCCATATTAATTTTAAAGAATTCTGTCAGGTCATCCCCCACATGGCCGTCCAGATCAATCAGCTGGAGCCAGAACGGATTTAGCCTCCACAGGGGTCTCCTGGAAAACTCAGAGCCCTGCCCCTGAAGCACCACACACATAGGCGAGTGATCCGACAGAGTTCTAGCCAAATAAGTTACCTCACCCACTAGACTTAGCATCGGACCATTCCCCAGGGCCAGATCAATCCTGGACAGCGAGGCAGAGGCGGGAGAGAAGCAGGAGTACTTATAAGTTCCGGGGTGATGGGTTCTCCATATGTCTATTAGTGCAGTCTCCTTCAGAACCGCCCCAAAGGGGGTGCAATTACCACCCAGTCTCAGTGCCTCCCGACCACCTCTGTCCCAATGGGCATAAACTGATGGTTTTTAATGCTACTGTCTGTAAGACGGCTCCAGGGGGCTACAAGAAATCCACTGCGCTGCCATGGGCACATTACTGGGGGGGCATTTGCAATAATGACCATTTTGTAGGCTGCAGCTCTTCTTTCAGCTCACCCCACAATACGTGCGTGCGGACAGCGTGCTCTCATAGAGACAGGTGGTATTCTTAGCCGTCAGGTTGACTAAGCGTTCAGGGTCCCATTTAGCAGCCCAGCTGTTCAGTGCAAGTCACCGACACCCAAAATAAGAGCGCGCGCCTCATTACCAAACGTCCCCTGCAACCAACACCAGCGTCATTAGTCAAGAGGCATCGGATCAATTACAATCTCCAGGCCGGTTCTGGCCACACTCCCCCCGGACCGGCTCGGGCACACATAGCTCGGCGTTGTGAATAAACTACATGTGAACGCGCTCCTACTGTAGGTGGCACATTACAGGATGCATTGCAGAGGGCAAAGCATGCACAGACATCTGCAGCACAAAGCGACACACACCGCGCTCATATGGGTAAGTGCATAAATTAGAGAGAATCTGGATGGAAAATCCATTGCATTAATGCCCAGGGGGGACACACTAATCCAGTCTTTGTAATTACCAGCCCCCTGACAGTCATTTATGAATGAGTGGAGTGGTGGACCCCCACCAATCAATAAGTCATCACCGATCCTCGGGACAGCGAGGTTTCACCAGACAAGCGATGCACGGATGGCACGAAGTGTTGCAGACATCACCTGCGGGTAACAGGAGTGCTAGTGACATTTTCCTCCTAATAACGACATGCACTGGAACATGGCGGCTCTAGCAAAAAAGTGATCAGAAAAAGCCATAAACTGGTAAGAAAGAAGCGATTTTCTACCCACACAAAGACCACCATGCAGGTCCGCCCGCCACCATGCAGGTCCGCCTGTCATCTGGTCACCACTTTAAAAGGAATGAACGTGGATCCAAGAACTGTTGGGGTGCGGACCCCCATGCCGGCCAGACTTACTCCTGGCCTCCAAGATCCGGCTGTCATTGTGTCACAGTCTCCGCTCGCCCGTCCTCCATATTATTAGCTCGCCCTACTAAAGTTACATGATAAAAATCAATTGTACTTGTCTATTTTCCCCTTCCACATGTAGAGCACCATGGAATAAATGGCGCTATAAAAATATATAATAAAAGGAATCATAATTGCACCGCCAGATCTGGGAGCAAAATTCTGCAAAAACAGAGCAAAGAAGCATTTACTGTGGAGTTAGAGGACAGCGAGGGACGGCCGCATGGTGAAGACAGAGACATGGCTGGAGATCGGCTTTATCAGAAAGACTGGATTCCTGTCGCCAGAAACAGCGTCCTTCACAACTCGACATTTAGATCTTGTAAAGTTCAGAGGCAACAAATTCTGCAGAAGTGTTCACCACGGGCGCAGTCACACGCGCCGCACACCAAGGGCGCAGCCACACGCGCCGCACACCACGGGCGCAGTCACACACACCGTGGGCGCAGTCACACACACACACACACACCACGGGCGCAGTCACACACAAACACACACACACCACGGGCGCAGTCACACACACACCACGGGCGCAGTCACACACACACACACACCACGGGCGCAGTCACACACACCACAGGCGCAGTCACAGGCGCCGCACACCATGGGCGCAGTGACACGCGCAGCACACCACGGGCACAGTCACAACTCTGACCAGCTACATCACAGGCTGCTGGCTTGGCGGCGCACGTCAATGGTGTCCATAGTGCAACCTGCACCAGTCAATAGTAGTTACCCCCAATAGTCGGGTGACGTCTAGTTGTTAGCAGATGTTGGTTGCTGCCGACTTAACCAATATATCAGAACGTCCACTCCAAAGAACGGGCAACAAGGTAGACTATGGTGGCCCGAAGCCAACCCTCTCCTGGCAGTCAGGAAGCCCTTACTACAGCCAGCGTTCCAGCACCACATGCAGAGAAATACTCCGAGGTAATAATACAAGTACTGGGCTTCTTTGTTGTGTTATCGGGAGCTTCTCCCAGCCTCTATGGGGAATTGGTGCAAATAATAATAACAGGAGTTTTGTAACAACCCGCGATGCACGAGGTTCCTCCACTCACACCATGCAGACAACAGTAGCATTAACTGCATTGTGAAGGTCAAAGCAGAGGTCGCCCACACCATGCTAGGTGACCCCACACACTGCAAGACCACGAGTCAGTCTACAGGAGCAATGTGACCAATTTATCTAGTAATCGCTTTTATGAATAGGGGGAAAAAAAAAAAAAAAAAAAAAGGAAAAAGCTCAAGCTCTCCCCTCAGGCACCACGTGACTTGGACACATTGTGCAGACCAAGCTGTGCATGGTAAATATGGCTCCATTGCACACGTGCTGCGCCAGGTCTGGCTCCATGTGCACAAGGTGCATAGAGAAGCAGCCAAGTGACCACACAACAATCATTCAGGAGCCATTGATTGCCTGCAGCCTGACAATCTGTACCAAAAAATATATAGTTTTACTCTCTCTTCTGTGTGGGACAGAATGACCGCTGCAGTCAATCCGTGTCTGGCAGAAGGGAAGGCCAGGAGAAGAGCAGGGAGGAGTACTACAGATCTTGTGGAAAGGTTGTGGGTTTTTTTTTTTTTTTGCATGCACTGGAGAAGCGCTGCTGCAGATCCCTGCACAGCGGTACAATGGCGTGACCCAGAAACTGCACATGAACCCCCCCCTTGATCACCAGTGGGTTCACATAAGACAATCGGGGATTGCATTGGATGTGTGGATTTAAACTGTGCACCTACAATGCCCATCAGCGACAGATTCACAGATTAGCATACACAGTTTGCACTACATTTCCAGGGCAGGTATGCACATAAAATAATGGTCCACAATTACAAAAAAAAATAAATAAATAAAAAGTGTGTTGGAGAGACAGCGCCACCCCTGTGCACAGGTTGTGTATGGTACTGCAGCTCAGATCCATTTACTTTACAAAGTGGAGATGGAATGGCAGACAGAACCTATAGGGGGCGATGCAGTTTCCAAAATAGAGACAAAACTTCTTGCTAGATGCTCCTTTAAGCCACAGTGTCCCCCTTTAGGTGCAGGTATTAATACTCTACATCATGCTTGTCTAGATAATGAGATGGAAACCTGAGCACCCGGGACTTGTATGACGGTGGCAGAGCCGCACCTTGTGGTATAATAGTCAGGGTCATAAGAAAAGCACGGCCACAAGACAGAGGAAAACTGGATGAAATGTTCCCTAGTGTCTGCCCCAGTCTGCACACAGACCAGCGTAGTACGACATACTGGTAATGAAGTGCATCATGCGAGTGTGGACTGGATTATAAGGGGTTAAACCTGGCGGCAGCTATAGAAACGACATGAGTCATTTCACGGTGGCATTGTACATCCCGATACACAGCGTACCGGAGGAAGAGCTGGGTGTAATTATATTTATCTAGCTGTCATTCCATGACATCTTCAGGGTGTCACATTTTATTACGGGTGCAAGGGAGGGAAGAAAAAAGTTATATATATCTTTGAGAACTTGTAGTTGAAGTCAGCAGGACAGGGGGTCCCGAATCCAGACTCTTTAAGCAAAAGGGGTCTGCCAAATTAGAAGTACCTTTGACGTTGGCAAGCGATGCAGATGCCGCCATCTGTGATCTGGGAGCGGGCACCCAATGGGTCACGTCTTGGTCGTACACAGCCCTCCATGTAAGCGCGTGGCCGGAGGACGAGGCCGGATGGACTCGACCTTCAGGTCAGCCGCACACAGTGAGTAAAGATGGCCGGATACTGGGAACAGGGGGCCTGGTGACCCAAGGACAAAGGGGAATCAGCCATGTGCAGTCTTCACATCCTTGCATTTTTTTCCAGAAATTAGACAGCGACCGACTCCCCCCTATAAAACAAGTGCACAAAGGGACCAAATGTGCGTTTATATGGGGAGGTCGGGGGGCACTAGGATGTGGGGGGCTCGAGAGGTCGAGAACTGAACCAGCGAAAATTTGTGACCTGTCATTTCCAACCACTGTCCAAAGACGCTTGATCCTTGGCGAAATCATCGATAATGGCAGCACAAGGCAGCGTGCGAACAGCAGCCGACATGGTGAACACCGGACGGAGAAGGATCGTATTAAAGGCACTGTTGGTTTAAAAGGAAGCCCATGGCGGTCTTAGAAGGCGCGTGGGAGGGAGGCCCCCACATACCCACCTGCATGACCCCAACAACTCCTCTATTGCGGCTGGTTTCCCATCAATCACCTACCTATTGCTGTGTAACCTCTGCAGCCAATCAACAGCCACAGATTGGATGCAGCGGTCCTGTTCATCCTCAGCCAGAAGACAGATGGAACATGGCGGCAGTTTGACTTGTGGTCACCAGACGCCCCCAATGAAAGAGTAAGCCATAAGACCGATGTAGGACAGACAGCAGTGTGGAGGAATGAGAAGTGTCCTGAAGGAGCCGGGAGATTTATTTTTGAAAAGAAAACTAAAGACCACCATGGGCCCTAGACCCCAACATCTTCAAGATCACCCGCCATATTGGTTCCATTGTTTTTTTACCATGGCCACATGGACCAGGCAGTTGGAGCAGACAGGGGTCACAACAGCCCTGACCAATAGGAGGCCAAGAGAATCTCCCTTAGGACACGTGCAGTTTTGTAAGGGTGTGGTACTCTGATGGAGCAGAGCAGCAGTGTAAAGCATGAAACAAGAGATGAAACAGCAACCAGTGTCCGTCGGTGCAGAGAGCGGAGTGCAGACCAACTCCAAGGACCAGAAGCACAACAGCACCGAGACGTAATAAAGCAGCGGTTTATAGACGGGATCTGAAGACTTCGTCCCTCGGATCTCCACCACCGAAAGGTCAGCGAGAAGATGGGACACAATGAGGGAATGCAAGTGTGATTTTCCATAAAGCCCCCACAGCAGAACAGAGCCCCTCATTCATCAGATCCCATGTACAGGCTCAGCATATGGACAGATCAAAGTCCCCGAGACGCAGATTTCAGGCCCCGAGCTGAACCTGCCGGCATTACATATCGCAGACCCTCCACAGGAGCCGCACAATGGTGGCGGAGGAGAAACACCACATCAGACATGTGACGACCCATCTGCCCTTCATCCAATAACCCGGGCCGCGGCGGTGCAGTGAGGTGCAGTTTGCTCCACTTCTTGTGCGGCGACTTCTAGACATCGCATCACGTGTCGTGCACCAAGTGTGGAGCCGAAACGCTCGACCACAGCGATCAGAAACCTGTCCTGTACGACGCGGAATCTTACCATACAGCAGTGGGAACAGTCAGCAAAGAGTTAAAGGGGCATTCGTGCCAAATGTCACGTCATCCAGGTCCCTGGTGGAACGCCATTGTCCTTCAATGCAATGGCCGGGAAACGCAACTCCTCGCCCTCATGGCCACAGTCACAAGGTCCCAGGGATGTGCAAATATCATGGCAGAGAAAGAAATCCGCTCCAACCAATCACACAGGAAAAAATAATCTAGAAAAGAGGTGTTCACGTCTGAGTCTTCATCTCTCAACTGAGGGAGAAAATAAGCGATTCAATAAGGTCAAGTAAATGCAAGTTTAAGCCCCTTACATCCATGTAATCCTTAAAGACGGCGATCAGCTGCAGTGATGACATTGCATGGCCCGGTGTACGGCACAGAGCAGCCCCAGAGAGGACACTGCACGATGTACAGATACAGCACCAAATACAGATACAGCCCCAGAGGACACTGTATGATGTACAGACAGCACCATACACAGATACAGCCCCAGAGGACACTGCATGATGTACAGACAGCACCATACACAGATACAGCCCCAGAGGACACTGTATGATGTACAGACACAGCACCATACACAGATACAGCCCCAGAGGACACTGCATGATGTACAGACAGCACCATACACAGATACAGCCCCAGAGGACACTGTATGATGTACAGACACAGCACCATACACAGATACAGCCCCAAAGGACACTGCATGATGTACAGACACAGCACTATACACAGATACAGCACCAGAGGACACTATGATGTACAGACAGCACCATACACAGATACAGCCCCAGAGGACACTGTATGATGTACAGACAGCACCATACACAGATACAGCACCAGAGGACACTGCATGATGTACAGATACAGCACCAAATACAGATACAGCCCCAGAGGACACTGTATGATGTACAGACAGCACCATACACAGATACAGCACCAGAGGACACTGCATGATGTACAGACAGCACTATACACAGATACAGCCCCAGAGGACACTGCATGATGTACAGACAGCACCATACACAGATACAGCCCCAGAGGACACTGTATGATGTACAGACACAGCACCATACACAGATACAGCCCCAAAGGACACTGCATGATGTACAGACAGCACTATACACAGATACAGCCCCAGAGGACACTGTATGATGTACAGACACAGCACCATACACAGATACAGCCCCAGAGGACACTGCATGATGTACAGACAGCACTATACACAGATACAGCACCAGAGGACACTATGATGTACAGACAGCACCATACACAGATACAGCCCCAGAGGACACTGTATGATGTACAGACAGCACCATACACAGATACAGCACCAGAGGACACTGCATGATGTACAGACACAGCACCATACACAGATACAGCCCCAGAGAGACACTGCACGATGTACAGATACAGCACTATACAAAGATACAGCCCCAGAAGGACACTGCATGATGTACAGATACAGCACCACATACGGCATAGATCAGCCTCAGAGAGGACACTGCAACGATGTACAGATACAGCACCATACACAGATACATCCCCAGAGGACACTGCATGATGTACAGACACAGCACCATACACAGACACAGCCCCAAAGGACACTGCATGATGTACAGACACAGCACTATACACAGACACAGCCTCAGAGGACACTGCACAATGTACAGACACAGCACTATACACAGATACAGCACCATAGGACACTGTATGATGTACAGACAGCACTACACAGACACACCAAGGACACTGCAGATGTACAGACACAGCACCATACACAAACAGCCCCAGAAGGACACTGCACGATGTACAGAACAGCACTTACAGATACACCCAGAGACACTGATGAGTACAACAGCCCCATAGCAGACGCCCAAGGACACTGCACGATGTACAGACACAGCACCATACACAGATACAGCCCCAGAGGACACTGCATGATGTACAGACACAGCACCATACACAGATACAGCCCCAAAGGACACTGCATGATGTACAGACACAGCACCATACACAGACACGCCCAAGACACTGCAGATGTACAGACAGCACTATACACAGATACAGCACCAAGGACACTGTATGATGACAGACACAGCACATACACAGAACACCCAGAGGACACTGCATGATGTACAGACACAGCACCATACACGATACAGCCCCAGAGGACACTGCACGATGTACAGAACAGCACTATACACAGATACAGCACCAGAGGACACTGTATGATGTACAGACACAGCACCATACACAGATACAGCCCCAGAGGACACTGCACGATGTACAGATACAGCACCATACACAGATACAGCCCCAGAGGACACTGCATGATGTACAGAACAGCACTATACACAAGATACAGCCCAGAGGACACTGCATGATGTACAGATACAGCACCAAACAGATACAGCCCAAGGACACTGCAGAGTACAGAAGCACTATACAAGATACAGCCCAGAGGACACTGATGATGTACAGACACAGCACCATACACAGATACAGCCCCAGAGGACACTGCATGATGTACAGATACAGCACCAATACCAGATACAGCCCCAGAGGACACTGCACGATGTACAGATACAGCACATACAAGATACAGCCCCAGAGGACACTGCATGATGTACAGAACAGCACCATACCAGATCAGCCCAGAGGACACTGACATGTAACATACAGCCCATACACAGATACAGCCCAGAGGACACTGCATGATGTACAGAACAGCACCATACACAGATACAGCCCCAGAAGGACACTGCATGATGTACAGATACAGCACCAATACAGATACAGCCCCAGAGGACACTGCACGAGGTACAGATACAGCACTATACACAGATACAGCCCAGAGGACACTGCATGATGTACAGACACAGCACCATACACAGATACAGCCCCAAAGACACTGCAGATGTACAGACAGCACATACAGATCAGCTCAGAGGACACTGAGATGTACAGTACAGCACCATACACAGATACAGCCCCAGAGGACACTGCATGATGTACAGACACAGCACCATACACAGACACAGCCCCAGAGGACACTGCACGATGTACAGACAGCAC
The DNA here is from genome assembly GCA_033576555.1 of Oophaga sylvatica. Lineage (NCBI taxonomy): Eukaryota > Metazoa > Chordata > Amphibia > Anura > Dendrobatidae > Oophaga > Oophaga sylvatica. The sequence goes on along the minus strand of JARQOD010000010.1, from coordinate 48,752,232 downwards.
CATACACAGAACAGCCCAGAGGACACTGCATGATGTACAGACACAGCACTATACACAGATACAGCACCAGAGGACACTGTATGATGTACAGACACGGCACCATACACAGATACAGCCCCAAAGGACACTGCACGATGTACAGACAGCACTATACACAGATACAGCCCCAGAGGACACTGTATGATGTACAGACACAGCACCATACACAGATACAGCCCCAGAGGACACTGCATGATGTACAGATACAGCACCAAATACAGATACAGCCCAGGAGGACACTGCACGAGGTACAGATACAGCACTATACAAAGATACAGCCCTAGAGGACACTGCATGATGTACAGATACAGCACCACATACGGCATAGATCAGCCTCAGAGGACACTGCACGATGTACACATACAGCACCATACACAGATACAGCCCCAGAGGACACTGCATGATGTACAGACAGCACAATACACAGATACAGCCCCAGAGGACACTGCATGATGTACAGATACAGCACCAATACAGATACAGCCCCAGGAGGACACTGCACAAGGTACAGATACAGCACTATACAAAGATACAGCCCTAGAGGACACTGCATGATGTACAGACAGCACATACACAATACAGCCCAGAAGACACTGCATGATGTACAGATACAGCACCACATACGGCTTAGATCAGCCTCAGAGGACACTGCACGATGTACAGATACAGCACCATACACAGATACAGCCCCAGAGGACACTGCATGATGTACAGAACAGCACCATACACAGACACAGCCCCAGAGGACACTGCACAATGTACAGACACACACTATACACAGATACAGCACCAGAGGACACTGTATGATGTAGACACGGGACCTACACAGACACAGCCCCAAAGGACACTGCACGATGTACAGACATAGCACTATACACAGATACAGCACCAGAGAACACTGTATGATGTACAGATACAGCACCATACACAGATACAGCCCCAAAGGATACTGCATGATGTACAGATACAGCACCAAATACAGATACAGCCCCAGGAGGACACTGCACGAGGTACAGATACAGCACTATACAAAGATACAGCCCCAGAGGACACTGCATGATGTACAGAATACAGCATCACATACGGCATAGATCAGCCTCAGAGAGGACACTGCACGATGTACAGATACAGCACCAAAACAGATACAGCCCCAGGGAGGAGATACAGCACTATGCAAAGATACAGCCCCAGAGGACACTGCATGATGTACAGACACAGCACCATACACAATACAGCCCCAGAAGACACTGCATGATGTACAGATACAGCACCACGTACGCATAGATCAGCCTCAGAGAGGACACTGCATGAGCTACAAATACAGCACCACATACGGCACAGATCAGCCTCAGAGGACACTGTGACGACGTACAGATACAGCACCATACACAGATACAGCATCAGAGGACACTGCATGATGTACAGAAACAGCACCATACACAGATACAGCACCAGAGGACACTGCATGATGTACAGAACAGCACCATACACAGATACAGCACCAGAGGACACTGCATGATGTACAGACACAGCACCATACACAGATACAGCATCAGAGGACACTGCATGATGTACAGAAACAGCACCATACACAGATACAGCACCAAATACAGATACAGCCCCAGGGAGGACACTGCACGATGTAGAGATACAGTACTACAAAGATACAGCCCCAGAGGACACTGCATGATGTACAGATACAGCACCATGTACAGCACATATAAGCCCAGTAAAAGCATTGGTGCTGTATCTTCCTCCATGCAGAGATGACATTGCATGATACAGCACAGATCAGCATCAGTGACAACATTGTATGGCGCACAGATACAGCACTATTTTTTAGATATGACACAGATACAGGACATTGCATGGCACACAGATACAGAACCAAGTACAGCACCAAGTACAGCATACAATCCTGCAGCAGGGATCAGCTACAGTGATAACACATGCATGCTTCTCCGGGTGTGCAGGTGCTCTTAATGGGTAGACGGGCGTAAGCCGCAGTGCTAGAGAAACCTTATTTACTGTGGTAGTTAAGGATGGGGCTGGTAGAAGTGCAATATGCCCTAAAATAAAAGTATAATAAATAGTGGCCTATACATGGCTGCACAGATGCCATACTAATCCAGGCCGGTCCTGAATTACCCATTTCTTGCTCGTTGGCCTTACAGAAACACAAACTGGTGCAATCCCATTTAATTCTCCCACCCTGAAGTCACACCCTGCCCGAGCTCCGGTATTTCGTAAGGACGGGCGCTTACACATACGCTCCAGCTTGGAGCACCTCACCTTTGCCCCACTGTTCTTGCTTGGAATATACAAATCATTCCCAAGCAGAAGAAATGCCTCCGGCCGTGGGATCTCTGCGGTGCGGCTGGCACAGGAACTGCCCGGACGGGTTTATAAAGGACATTGAGGCAGTGGCAAGGGCCTTCCTTATCCTCACAGGGCACACGCCGGGAATTACTGTGCATACCCTTCCTCCAGAAATGGCAGGTCCGTCCCCGGCACAAAACAAACAACCACGACCTGAACACAAACCAAACCCCCTTAATATTAAATTGCACAGAAAATACATATTTTCCTGGCTCGTGCCTAAAAGGATCCAATGTCAGGAGCCGTCCCTGCAGGAAATGCAACTGCTCTAAAATATAACCGAAAATATGGTGCATTCAGAGGAGTCAGCAGCAAGGTGGAGACCCGGCGCCCTGCATGGCACCCAGCAGAGAAAGGGCTAACAGACTTTTTGGGGGGTATGGTTTCAGCGTGTGATTATAGGTGGCGTTTTGGGAGTCACGGCAGCAGCTGTACTCACCCCTCCCTATAACACTCACTTTAGGAAGCTAAATAGGTCATTACTGCAGAGGCACCGACGTCCCAGCTCCAGAACGCCAACCACTGCGCGCTGGCACCCGTTCCCCGCAGGCAGCCACAGCGCCGTGTGCAACAGGGTATGAGCAGCGATGGATATCTCTTTAAATGCACCAGCCCCCCTCCATCCAATATGTAAAGGAGAATCGTACCTGGAGCGTGGCTGAGGGTAGATGCCGCCTCGGCTCTGGCTGCCGAGCGAGTAGATTGGAAACTTAAGTCTGTGCTGGCAGAGCGCAGCGGCGCCGTGTGAGGGATTCAATTAATCGACGTAACGCAGGAATATGCCAGCGAGCGTCCGCAGACCGCATAATGCAGCAGGAGCCCCCCTGGAGCCGGTTCAGCCATCGCAGGGCTCCAGTGGACAGAACGAGCTTTGTTCTTCTGGGGAAGAAGGGAAAAAAAGGGATTGGAAGGGAGGGGGACGCAGAGGGAGCGATGGCCCCGGCCAGGATCACTATACACAGAGCCGAGCACCGCCATATACTCAGACAGGAGGGAGATAGGACGCACGCCTGACATACATATACTGCGCCTTACCCCAGCTGTGGCGCTAAACCGGAGCCCGACCCCGATGGGGGCTTCCGCTAGGTCAATAAGGGCTAATAGATGAGAAGTTGTTTTCTAGAATCCCTTTAAGAATGTGTAGCACAACCGCCACAGTGATCAGTCACGATATGCAGACCCCTAAAATCGTATTTATGTCCCAATAATGTCTGGGAAAAGAATGATTTAGCATTTTACATGTCAACATGCTCCATCCTTTATTGTCAATAAAGATAAGTGGCTGCTGCAGGGGGTACAACAGCCGGAGCAAGACTAATAACACAGGAGGAGGAGGAGGTGAGCTGTGACAATGACTGATAACAGGATCCACCATTCACAATAGCTGAAGGTACAGCTCACCTCCTCCTGTACAAGGACTGATATCACCTCTATACACAGCTGGTAACAGGATGCACCATTCACACTAAGCGATGGCACAGGTCACCTCCTCCCCCTCCTGTACATTTACCTAAAAACGGGTCCCTTCATTAAAGGGTGGGGGTTGTGATAACTTTCTCAGCGCTGAGCTTTTAGTAAATATTGGCAATGATCCCGTCCTCTGTTATTCTTGTGCAATGCTAATAAATCCTTCTCTCCGGTGAGTCAGAGGCCGATCTGTGCGGCTATCACAGCCGTAGTCTCCGTAACTAGTTCTGCTCCAACTTATCACAAGTGCCGGGAGTCATTGAGGCTCGTGCAATGTTAGCTGCTCCAGTCAATGATTTCTGTGGCAACACTTATTTGCCCAAGTACCAGGGTCATGTAGTATGGCCGGTTATGGCTCGGGAAGGGGGGGAAAAAAAAAACACGGCAATTTTTGCTGCAACCAGAAATCATTCTGTGCCGCTTCTACATGAAAGTAACACAAGTGAATGGAGACCCCACTGTCAGTCAGGCAGCAAATAATCCAACTGGTTCTGACATTAACCCAGTGGTTGCCGTGCCCCCCACCAGTAATCCTGCCGTACTCTGCAATCTTTGGCCACATACCCCATGTCTAGACCACCACTCTCCCCTATGAGTCAATCACACAGAGCAGCTCCATTACCTGGGTGGCCATTCACGGGGTGACCACTTATTTTTCAGCTTTTTTGGGGGAGCGGAGACCACAAAAAGCCTCAAATATATAGCCTTACACACGTCCTAGAAAAGGACTTTTCATTTCACCGATCAGGTGGCGCCTCGGCCTCCGGACCCCAAATTGGAGTTTACTACAATAAGTACCGAGAGGGGGAAGCGGAGGTTTCCTCCTGGCCGATACACCGTGATCCATGGCATGGATAAGGACACCGGCTCTGGTCAGATGTTTCCTTTTGCAAGATTTAAGTTTGACTTTTTATTTTTTTTTAGCCTAAATATGAGAGAAGTCACATACCGAATGTGAATCCAGTGCAACAAGTCAGACGATAACACAAACACTTCTGTGCCTTTTAAAATCATTCCCCATCGTTGCGCCGTGCGATCACATACTGACCGTGAACGATCGGCGGTCAGTACCAATTGCAAGTTTTAAGGCCATCATACACATGAGATGGCCGTCAGCCGCACATCTGTCCCTCCGACATCTCCCCCATACACAGGAGCACTACGGTGTCCGGCGTGAAAGCCGCCACCAGACCCCACAGCAGGGGAGCGGATCATCTATCTGCGCAAAAAAAAATAATAATAATTACAAAGGATTAGGTGCTGAAATGTGAACTGGCGGACCCCCCTCTCTCCCGACATCATCTATCGGGACAAAGTCAGGAGGCCCCCATACACATCAGACAATCAAGATATTACCAAAGGGCTCAACAAGCTCACCCAAAAACAAGTTAGACCATTCACGGGACACTGGAAATCAAAGTGGCTGCTGGACTTCTTACTAACTGACATCTTGATTAATAGGCCACCATGATGCATATGTGACGTTGCGGCAGCAGCCTCATCAGTGGAGGCCGTGGGTAGGAGGAGGCCCTCTGGGCTCTGGTCCATCAACATCCTGCATCATTTTCAGGCAGATATTCATCCTGAAGACATAATAGACTGCAACCTATTTGTACAGTAAAGTTATATACCCCCCCACCCCCCATACACGTGCCCGCGAGAGTCACTAGTGAATGCACCAAATATCTTACCGAGGAGCTATGTGCATTTACTGGTTTGCAGGTCACGCTGCAGAAAAACCCAGGAAGGAAGAAAAGGCACCGGGGCCCCAAATAACAGCACACCCCGACTGCCAGGAAGGTCACGCGAGTGAAGCGGTGTCACACAGCCTCCTGCAAAGAGACAGGAGTTGTCCAAGTTATCAGCAGAGGTCGGAGCCCCAACAATCCTGGATGGGAATATCCCTTTAAGACCTCCAAACACGTCATGTAATAGTAAAAGCCAAGATGTCACTCAGATAAACCGCGCTCATAGCTCGCTCTTGGCAGGGATGGTGCATGGAAACTTCAACACGAGCCTCGCTGCCGTGTACAAAACCAAGCAAATAAAAAGCCAAAACTTTCCTAAAGAACCAAACTGCAGGAATCCAACACGTCCCGTCCATGTCGTCTTCTGTCCGCTGCTGTCGGGCATTTCAGGAGGGGAGAAATGTCGCGTTCGTCTGAGCCCCATAATGTAGAGGACGGTCCTCTATAAATTCTGTGCAAAAACAGAAGCACCCAGCCGTACGTGGACAAACCCCATCAAATGTGGCATGTCTGCCCCACCGGTCAGTTTCCACGCAGAAAAAAAAAAAAAAAAGAAAATGCTGGAACCTCAACTTTTTTTTTTTTTTTTGAGTTCATGTCTGAAGAAAATCTGCATAGTGTCTGCACTGTGTGAACGCTGCAGAAGGATTCCCACACAGTCCTGGCGATCCCGCACGGACATTGATGGCTGTCCGTGTACTCAGTATACAGCCGCTATAACAAGGAGATAAAACGGCCATAAACCTGCACAAAACACACATTGTAAATCCACATACTCCGCTGATAGCGCCCGGCGTACCTTCCACATATCCACTCCTAAGAGCAAGCAGGAGTGGTCGCTGCATGGGACATGGTGGCACATCTGCAGCCAATACCCCACGATCAGTGCCACCACCATCCAAAAACAAAGGGTGTAAAGACCTGAAGAAAACCCCAACACAATAATCACATGGTGGAGGAGTGGCGGCACCAGATCTCTGCACGGCTCCCATCCGCCATACCTGCACCACGTTCTTCAGTAACGAGGACACTCACATTTACGATAGCCGATACGCGGAGCATCTCCGGCACATCCATCCAACACGCCGGCTGCACATACAGAAGGGGCAGCTTGTGACCCCCCAGCAGCACATATGTAACACTCACTCCACCCACGCCTGAGCATGCACCCCCCAATCTGGGACATGTTCACACCGGTCAGATAAGCTGCGCTGCACCACATGATGCAACTTTTGCTGCAGGATTTCGCTCTGGATTTCATGCAGATTTCACCCCCTGCATCGCAACCTGCACAATCCACAGCGTAAATAGAGATGCACCAGACAAAGCTGCAATTAACACTGTGCAGCTTCTCTGCGAAATGAGAAAGTCTGCAAGTCTGAACAGGTCCATAACGCCCGCCGCACCCAACTGGAACTGTGTAGATTATCCACCAGCAAATTCAGAGGGAAAAATCAGCCCGTGTGGACACAGCCACCAAAGAGACCACCAGACACTCGGGGGTATGAAAGCCAGCAACCCCAAATCACCTGGAGGAGGATGGTGGATAGCACCTCACTTCATCTAACAGGGAGAACAACCCCCGTAATATGCACAGCATCGTACCAGTCAACAGTGCAGCCACCCCATATACATAACCCCACATACACAGCCCCGCACCCCACATACACAGCCCTGCACCCCCACAACCCTCATACACAGCCTGCACCCCACAACCCTCATACAAGCCCCCACAACCCTCATACACAGCCCCCGCCCTCCCACCCCCACAGCCCCCCCGCACCCCTCATACACAGCCCCCCCGCACCCCTCATACACAGCCCCCCCGCCCCCTCATACACAGCCCCCCCGCACCCCTCATACACAGCCCCCCGCCCCCTCATACACAGCCCCCCCGCACCCCTCATACACAGCCCCCCCGCACCCCTCATACACAGCCCCCCCGCCCCCTCATACACAGCCCCCCCGCCCCCTCATACACAGCCCCCCGCGCCCCTCATACACAGCCCCCCGCGCCCCTCATACACAGCCCCCCCGCACCCCTCATACACAGCCCCCCGCACCCCTCATACACAGCCCCCCCGCACCCCTCATACACAGCCCCCCCGCACCCCTCATACACAGCCCCCCCGCACCCCTCATACACAGCCCCCCCGCACCCCTCATACACAGCCCCCCGCACCCCTCATACACAGCCCCCCGCACCCCTCATACACAGCCCCCCCGCACCCCTCATACACAGCCCCCCGCACCCTCATACACAGCCCCCCCGCACCCCTCATACACAGCCCCCCCCGCACCCCTCATACACAGCCCCCCGCACCCCTCATACACAGCCCCCCGCGCCCCTCATACACAGCCCCCCGCACCCCTCATACACAGGCCCCCGCACCCCTCATACACAGGCCCCCCGCACCCCTCATACACAGGCCCCCGCACCCCTCATACACAGGCCCCCCGCACCCCTCATACACAGCCCCCCGCACCCCTCATACACAGGCCCCCCGCACCCCTCATACACAGCCCCCCGCACCCCTCATACACAGGCCCCCCGCACCCCTCATACACAGCCCCCCGCACCCCTCATACACAGGCCCCCCGCACCCCTCATACACAGGCCCCCCGCACCCCTCATACACAGGCCCCCGCACCCCTCATACACAGCCCCCCGCACCCCTCATACACAGCCCCCCCGCACCCCTCATACACAGGCCCCCCGCCACCCACCCTCATACACAGGCCCCCCGCACCCCTCATACACAGGCCCCCCGCACCCCTCATACACAGGCCCCCCGCACCCCTCATACACAGGCCCCCCGCACCCCTCATACACAGGCCCCCCGCACCCCTCATACACAGGCCCCCCGCACCCCTCATACACAGGCCCCCCGCACCCCTCATACACAGGCCCCCGCACCCCTCATACACAGGCCCCCCGCACCCCTCATACACAGGCCCCCCGCACCCCTCATACACAGGCCCCCGCACCCCTCATACACAGGCCCCCGCACCCCTCATACACAGCCCCACATCCCCTCATACACAGCCCCCCCGCACCCCTCATACACAGCCCCCCTGCACCCCTCATACACAGGCCCCCGCACCCCTCATACAGCGTCCTCCCCTGGCTCAGCCCCATAGGACCCCTCTGGACACTTCACTGTCCCCCATGACAGGCGCAGTCCTCCCATTAGTCTATGGCTGGTGGCTCCTCACCTGCTGGGGGTTGTAGTACTGAAGCAGCTCGGGGGTCTCAGCCCGTCCCCTCACCTGTGCCGGCGGCCTGTGCCCTGCTGCTCCCCGGGCTGTGCCGGCGGCCTGTGCCCTGCTGCTCCCGGGCTGTGCGGCTCCTGTGCCCTGCTGCTCCCCGGGCTGTGCGGCTCCTGTGCCCTGCTGCTCCCCGGGCTGTGCGGCTCCTGTGCCCGTGCTCCCGCTCCGTCGTGCCCTCACACTGCCGCCGCCTCCCCGGTAATTATACGCTCCGCCCGCCGCCTGAGCCGCAGCCTCCCTCCTCCCGGCCTCCTGCTGCCATAGCAACCCGTCTGCCCCATAGGTTAGAGGGGAGACCCCACAAGAGTGCGCCGGGCCCGGGGGTCTCTGTGTCTCGTCTGTGGAGCCATTTATATGGATTTCAGAAAAAAAAACTCTGAAAATCACAAAAAAAAAGCCTAAAAAAAGCAAGAAAAAAATTACATAAAACGTCAAATCAGAATGTGTCAGAGAATAAAAGTTTACCTCCTGGTCTGAACGTGTCCCAAAACTGGATGTGACGTGAGGATGACACGGACCCTCGGGGACGAGAACCCACCGTCTGCGGCAGAGATTCCGCTAGAAAAAACGCCTCATCGCAGTGTGAACGCGGCCGAGGTGCGGTGTGGACGGCGCTTCTTTCAGTGTGAACGCGGCCGAGGTGCGGTGGACGGCGCTTCTTTCAGTGTGAACGCGTCCGAGGTGCGGTCAGACGGCGCTTCTTTCAGTGTGAACGCGGCCGAGGTGCGGTCAGACGGCGCTTCTTTCAGTGTGAACGCGGCCGAGGTGCGGTGGACGGCGCTTCTTTCAGTGTGAACGCGGCCGAGGTGCGGTGGACGGCGCTTCTTTCAGTGTGAACGCGGCCGAGGTGCGGTGGACGGCGCTTCTTTCAGTGTGAACGCGGCCGAGGTGCGGTGGAGGGCGCTTCTTTCAGTGTGAACGCGTCCGAGGTGCGGTCAGACGGCGCTTCTTTCAGTGTGAACGCGGCCGAGGTGCGGTCAGACGGCGCTTCTTTCAGTGTGAACGCGGCCGAGGTGCGGTGGACGGCGCTTCTTTCAGTGTGAACGCGGCCGAGGTGCGGTGGACGGCGCTTCTTTCAGTGTGAACGCGGCCGAGGTGCGGTCAGACGGCGCTTCTTTCAGTGTGAACGCGGCCGAGGTGCGGTCAGACGGCGCTTCTTTCAGTGTGAACGCGGCCGAGGTGCGGTGGACGGCGCTTCTTTCAGTGTGAATGCGTCGCGAGGTGCGGTGGACGCGCTTCTTTCAGTGTGAACGCGCCGAGGTGCGGGACGGCCTTCTTTTCGTGTGAGGCGGGCCGGCTGCTGACGGTGGTGCTTTCAGTGGTGAACGCGCCGAGGTGCGGTGGGTACGGGCGCTTTTCAGTGTGAACGCGGCCGAGGTGCGGTCAGGGCGGGCTTCTTTCAGTGTGAACGCGGCCGAGGTGCGGTGGACGGCGCTTCTTTCAGTGTGAACGCGCCGAGGTGCGGTCGGGCGCTTCTTTAGTGTGAACGCGGCCGAGGTGGGTGGACGGCGCTTTTTCTTAGCTGGCTGAGCGCGGGCCGGGTTTTGGGTGACGGCCGGGCGCTTTTGCGGCGTTTGTGCGGCCGAGGTGCGGTCAGACGGCGCTTCTTTCAGTGTGAACGGGCCGAGGTGCGGTAGACGGCGCTTCTTTCAGTGTGAACGCGGCCGAGGTGCGGTTCAGTGGCGCTTCTAGTGGTGAACGGCCGAGTTGCTGTAGTGACGGCGCTTCTTTCAGTGTGAACGCGGCCGAGTGCGGATGGACGGCGCTTTCTTTCAGGTGAACGGGCCGAGGTGCGGTGGACGGCGCTTCTTTCAGTGTGAACGCCGGGGGTGACGGCGCTTCTTTCAGTGTGAACGCGGCCGGTGCGACGGCGCTTCTTTCAGTGTGAACGGCGAGGGCGGTGACGGCGCTTTTTCAGTGTCCGAGGTGGTCGGGCGGTTCTTTCAGTTGACGCGGCTCGAGGTGCGTGGCGCTTTCGTGTGAACGGGCCGGGTCGGTGGGGGGTTCAGGTGCGGGCCTTCAGTGAACGCGGCCGAGGTTGAGGTGGAACGCCTTCTTTCGTGGACGGCTCTAGGTGGGTGACGGCGCTCTTTCGTGTGATGGGGCGTGTTCGTGGAACGGCCTAGTCGTGGACGGCCTGTGCGTGGAGCGCTCTCAGTGGCGCCGAGTGCGGTGGGTTCGGTGACGGGCTGCGGTGGACGCGTCGTGTGTACGGGCCAGTGGTGACGGCGTTTTCGTGGACGCGCGAGGTGGTGACGGCGCTTCTCATGTGACGCGGCGAGGCGGGGGCGCTTCTTCAGTGTGAACGCGCCGAGTGCGGTGGACGCGTTTTCAGTGTGACGCGGCCGAGGTGCGGTGGACGCTTCTTTCGTGTGAACGCGGCCGAGGTGCGGTGGAGGCCTTCTTTCAGTGTGAACGCGGCGAGTGCGTGACGGCGCTTCTTTCTGTGAACGCGGCGGTCGGTGGCGCGTTCTTTCAGTGTGAACGCGGCCGAGGTGCGGTGGCGGCCTTCTTTCGGGACGCGGGAGGCGGTGGAGCGTCCAGGTGCGGGCGGTCGTGGACGCGTCTAGTGTGAACCGCCGTCGGTGACGCGCTCAGTGGACGGGCCAGTCGTGGACGGGTTCTCAGGGGACCGGGAGCGGTCGAGGCGCTTTTTCAGTGTGAACGCGGCCGAGGTGCGGTGGAGGGCGCTTCTTTCAGTGTGAACGCGCCGAGGTGCGGTGGACGGCGCTTCTTTCAGTGTGAACGCGGCCGAGGTGCGGGGACGGCGCTTCTTTCAGTGTGAACCGGCCGAGGTGCGGTGGACGGCGCTTCTTTCAGTGTGAACGCGGCCGAGGTGCGGTGGAGGGCGCTTCTTTCAGTGTGAACGGGCCGAGGTGCGGTGGACGGCGCTTCTTTCAGTGTGAACGCGCCGAGGTGCGGTGACGGCGCTTCTTTCAGTGTGAACGCGGCCGAGGTGCGGTGGACGGCGCTTCTTTCGTGTGACGCGGCGAGTGCGTGGAGCGCTTCGTGTGACCGGCGAGTGCGGTAGACGGCGCTTCTTTCAGTGTGAACGCGGCCGAGGTGCGGTGACGGCGCTTCTTTCAGTGTGAACGCGGCCGAGGTGCGGTCGACGGCGCTTCTTTCAGTGTGAACGCGGCCGAGGTGCGGTGGACGGCGCTTCTTTCAGTGTGAACGCGGCCGAGGTGCGTGGACGGCGCTTCTTTCAGTGTGAACGCGGCCGAGGTGCGGTCAGACGGCGCTTCTTTCAGTGTGAACGCGGCCGAGGTGCGGTGGACGGCGCTTCTTTCAGTGTAACGCGGCCGAGGTGCGGTGACGGCGCTTCTTTCAGTGTGAACGCGGCCGAGGTGCGGTCGACGGCGCTTCTTTCAGTGTGAACGCGGCCGAGGTGCGGTGGACGGCGCTTCTTTCAGTGTGAACGCGGCCGAGTGCGGTGGACGGCGCTTCTTTCAGTGTGAACGCGGCCGAGGTGCGGTGGAGGCGCTTCTTTCAGTGTGAACGCGGCCGAGGTGCGGTGACGGCGCTTCTTTCAGTGTGAACGCGGCCGAGGTGCGGTGGACGGCGCTTCTTTCAGTGTGAACGCGCCGAGGTGCGGTGACGGCGCTTCTTTCAGTGTGAACGCGGCCGAGGGCGGTGGATGGCGCTTTTTCAGTGTGACGCGGCCGAGTGCGGTGGACGGCGCTTCTTTCAGTGTGAACGCGGCCAGGTGCGTGACGGCGCTTCTTCAGTGTGAACGCGGCCGAGGTGCGGTAGACGGCGCTTCTTTCAGTGTGAACGCGCCGAGGTGCGGTGGACGGCGCTTCTTTCAGTGTGAACGCGGCCGAGGTGCGGTGGAGCGCTTCTTTCAGTGTGAACGGCGAGGTGCGGTGGACGGCGCTTCTTTCAGTGTGAACGCGGCCGAGTGCGGTGGGTAGTGTACCGACGGCGGGTTCTTTCAGTGTGAACGCGGCCGAGGTGCGGTGACGGCGCTTCTTTCAGTGTGAACGCGGCCGAGGTGCGGTCGACGGCGCTTCTTTCAGTGTGAACGCGGCCGAGTGCGGTGGACGGCGCTTCTTTCAGTGTGAACGCGGCCGAGGTGCGTCAGACGGCGCTTCTTTCAGTGTGAACCGGCCGAGTGCGGTGGAGGCGCTTCTTTCAGTGTGAACGCGGCCAGGCGGTCGCGGCCTCTTTAGTTGAACCGGAGGTGCGTGACGGCGCTTCTTTCAGTGTGAACGCGGCCGAGGTGCGGTGGACGGCGCTTTTTTCAGTGTGAACGCGGCCGAGGTGCGGTGGACGGCGCTTCTTTCAGTGGTCAGACGGCGCTTCTTTCAGTGTGAACGCGGCCGAGGTGCGGTGGACGGCGCTTCTTTCAGTGTGAACGCGGCCGAGGTGCGGTAGACGGCGCTTCTTTCAGTGTGAACGGCCGAGGTGCGGTGACGCGCTTCTTTCAGTGTGAACGCGGCCGAGGTGCGGTGGACGGCGCTTCTTTCAGTGTGAACGCGGCCGAGGTGCGGTCAGACGGCGCTTCTTTTCAGTGTGAACGCGGCCGAGGTGCGGTCAGACGGCGCTTCTTTCAGTGTGAACGCGGCCGAGGTGCGGTGACGGCGCTTCTTTCAGTGTGAACGCGGCCGAGGTGCGGTCAGACGGCGCTTCTTTCAGTGTGAACGCGGCCGAGGTGCGGTCAGACGGCGCTTCTTTCAGTGTGAACGCGGCCGAGGTGCGGTCGGACGGCGCTTCTTTCAGTGTGAACCGGCCGAGGTGCGGTGGACGGGGCTTCTTTCAGTGTGAACGCGGCCGGGGGTGGACGGCGCTTCTTTCAGTGTGAACGCGGCCGAGGTGCGGTGGACGGCGCTTCTTTCAGTGTGAACGCGGCCGAGGTGCGGTGGAACGGCGCTTCTTTCAGTGTGAACGCGGCCGAGTGCGGTCAGACGGCGCTTCTTTCAGTGTGAACCGGCGAGGTGCGGTGGACGGCGCTTCTTTCAGTGTGAACGCGGCCGAGGTGCGGTCAGACGGCGCTTCTTTCAGTGTGAACGCGGCCGAGGTGCGGTGGACGCGCTTCTTTCAGTGTGAACGCGGGCCGAGGTGCGTGACGGCGCTTCTTTCAGTGTGAACGCGGCCGAGGTGCGGTGGACGGCGCTTCTTTCAGTGTGAACGCGGCCGAGGTGCGGTGGACGGCGCTTCTTCAGTGTGAACGGCCGAGGTGCGTGGAGCGCTTCTTTCAGTGAACGCGGCCGAGGTGCGGTCAACGGCGCTTCTTTCAGTGTGAACGGCCGAGGTGCGGTGGACGGCGCTTCTTTCAGTGTGAACGCGCCGAGTGCGGTCAGACGGCGCTTCTTTCAGTGTGAACGCGGCCGAGGTGCGTGACGGCGCTTCTTTCAGTGTGAACGCGGCCGAGGTGCGGTGGACGGCGCTTCTTTCAGTGAACGCGGCGAGGTGCGTGGACGCGCTTCTTAGTGGAACCGCACAAGAAATCGGTCCGTTTTTAGACGCGACAATCGGATCAAAATAAAAACATCACATCTTCGGCATCCATTTCCTTCAAGATGCATTTATCCATGTTGTGTACTTGTAACATCCGATTTTCATCCGCTTGTGAGATTTCCGCAGGCTTGAAAACTGACATTATATCCAAAGAATAGTATTAAAACCAAGAGAATACGATAATACACTGAGCACATTATTAATACACAGTCATTGTGCATATATATACTTATTTATAATTAACACTTCAATCGTATACCGCTATTCTTGTTCAGTTGAAATCACAGAGCCGATGAAGATACATTTTACCATTCTATTTCATGTTTAACAACAATTACTGTAGTGTGCAAATTTCAGACATGTAGGGTTAATTAAAGGTGTAAATTCGTTGAAAAAAAATGCGTGGCTCCGCTGTATTTTCTCACCAACAGACAAAGCAAAGCGAGTGGGGGGCAGATAATAATAGCCTAGGGAGGGTAACATTTTTTTTGTGCCCCCCCTGGCTACTAACATCTGCCCCCAGACACCCCAGAAAGGGCACAATCTATAATTAGATTCGCCCTTTCTGGCACTTTGCCCTCTATTCCCATTGCCCTGTAGCGTGGCGAATGGGTTTAATCTCACCTTACTGTCACCTTAGTATTGAAAGGTGACCTTTACACCTTTAATTAACCCCTACATGTCTGAAATTTTGCACAAATCACTCATGTAATTGTAAGTTCTAAACAAATATCTAAAATACAGGAAATTACATGGTTAAATGTGTGGAAACATGTATCATTTCATGTCGTCTCTGTGATTTCACAAAACCCGCAATTGAATTAGCGGCTATAACAGTATGTAGAAGTCTAGGAACTATAAATATATGTATATGTACATGTCACAATGACATGTATATATATATATATATATGTGTTCTATGTTAATATATCTATTCTTTCTAGTCTTTATTAAAGCTGTCAGTGTGCTTTTACAGTATAGGCAGGATGAATTGCCGGCTTTTCTAAAGGACACCGATGCATTTCATCGCAAGTCACACGTGCGGTCCGTTTGTAATCCGATTTTTCATCGCTCCCATAGACTTGCATTGGCGATTGTCGACCCACAATCGGTGACAATCGCAGCATGCTGCGATTGTACACGGACTTTAAAACGGACCACAAAAAATCTGATACTGGGAGCTGCTCCATAGATTAACATAGGTCCGACTGCAATGCGATATTTCATCGCATTGCAGTCGTCCGATTTTGTCGCCAGTGTGACTCCAGCCTCAGTGTGAACGTGGCCGAGGTGCGGTGGACGCGCTTCTTTCAGTGTGAACGCGGCCGAGGTGCGGTGGACGGCGCTTCTTTCAGTGTGAACGCGGCCGAGGTGCGGTGGACGCGCTTCTTTCAGTGTGAACGCGCCGAGGTGCGGTGGACGGCGCTTCTTTCAGTGTGAACGCGGCCGAGGTGCGGTGGAGGGCGATTCTTTCAGTGTGAACGCGGCCGAGGTGCGTGGACGGCGCTTCTTTCAGTGTGAACGTGGCCGAGGTGCGGTGGACGGCGCTTCTTTCAGTGTGAACGCGGCCCGAGGTGCGGTCAGAAGGCGCTTCTTTCAGTGTGAACGCGGCCAGGTGCGGTCAGACGGCGCTTCTTTCAGTGTGAACTCGGCCGAGGTGCGTCAGACGGCGCTTCTTTCAGTGTGAACGCGGCCGAGGTGCGTCAGACGCGCTTCTTTCAGTGTGAACGCGGGCCCAGGGGCGTGGACGGCGCTTCTTTTTAGTGTGAAAAGCGGCCGAGGGCGTGGACGGCGCTTCTTTCAGTGTGAACGCGGCCGAGGTGCGGTGGACGGGGGCTTCTTTCAGTGTGAACGCGCCGAGGTGCGTGGACGGGCTTTCTTTCATGTGAACGTGGCCGAAGTGCGGTGGACGGGCTTCTTTCAGTGTGAACGCGGCCGAGGTGCGGGCAACGGCGCTTTCTTTCAGTGTGAAACGGCCCAGTGCGGTCAACGGGGCTTCTTTCAGTGTGAACGCGGCCCAGGTGCGGTCAGACGGCGCCCTTTTTTTCAGTGTGAACACGGCCCAGTGCGGAGACCGCTTTTTTCAGTGGAACGGGTAAAACACCATAAAGAGGTTAACAGGGGGAAAGGGGGAGACGTTTGCCAGAAAAGGGCCCGGGGCGGGTCCCGCGCGGGGGGGTAGATTTAAATTTCCCCCCAGCACATTCACAGGTTTTTGGGGCCCTTTCCCTTTTTGGGGGGGGGCCGGCCCCCTTTTTCTTTCCACCGACGGGTTTGAGGGGCCCGGGGCCCTCTCAGTGGATCCCTTTATCCTTAAATTTTCTTAATTTCCCGGGCCCCCCGCCAATTTCGGGAAAATTTTTTGGGGGGGGCCGGGGACAGGGGGTTTAACACGGCAACCCCGAAGGGATGAACTAAAGAGTGACAGCGGGGGGTGGCATTGCCCACGGGGGAGCCTTTCCCAGCGCCACCGTAAAGGAGCCCGGGCCCGGGGCCCCCCCCCCGGCGCCCATCCGGGGAAAAACCGGCCCCCGCATTTTTTGGGGTTTTTCAGTGCAAAAATTTGTCACAAAACCAAAGGGGGGTTTTCCCCCATCAAATGGGAAAGGTTCCTGAAGTTTTCCTGCACACCCGGGCTTGTTGCGACTTCAGCTTTTAAAACTCCCTGTCAGTTCTTTCACGCTTTAGCTGGGTTTTCACCCTAATGGATAGGGAAAAAAATTTTTCAAAAACCAGCAAAAAGGCATTTTTGCCGCTACATTTTTCCCCGTCCCAAAAAAAATGCAAAATAGTCAAAATTCTGCACCAAACACTGACTGGCAAAAAAACCCCTTTCGGGGGGAACCCGGGGCCCCCAACCCGGGGGGGTTAACAACCGCCATTCATGGGGACGGTGTGACGGGACGGGGTTTTTAAACACCACCTTAGATAAACAAATTCCCCATGGACCCGCTTCTTCGTGTTTCCCCGGGGCGGGGGGGTTTTAACTCAACCCCCCGGGCCCACCAAAAATTACGTCCAGAAAAAATTTTTTCCGTATGGGAAAAGGGGGGTTTTTTAGAAAAAAACCCCGGGCCGGACTGCCCCCAGCCGCCGCAGTCGCATCTCCGGGTTTAGAGTGCCGGCGGCAGGCCGGGAAATTTAGCAAAGACCGCGCGGTTTCTGATCCCCCCCGCAAAATGTGACCCCCCTAAAAAGAGATAAAAAGCGGGGCGCACAATCAATACTTTAAAATTTTTCCCCCAAACCACAAAGCTTTTTTTCCAAAATTTATTTTTAAAAAAAAATTAATAATTAAAAACATTTTATCTTTACGTCCATATTAGACATTTTCCCCCTACCGGGGCGGGGAAAGGGGAAAGAGTAATTTGGGCATGTGAAAAAGACCCCAAAATGATATCACCTAAAGGATAAGGGCCCCCCCCTAAAAACCCAAAAAAATTTTTCCATTTCGTCCCGCGCCCCAAAAAAGCGTTCCCGGGACATAACCACCCCAACCATTCAAAACCCCCTGGGAAACGCCCCATGCGTTTTAAACCCCCAAACCCCCTGGGACATGGCCTCTATCCCCAAATCTCCGGGACACTCCCAAAGCCTTCCATTTCCCAAACCCCGACACGCCCCATGCCGTTTAAACCAAATCTCCTGGGACACCCCCATGGGCCCTTCTATCCAAAAATTTCCGGGACACGGCCCCCCTCCGTTTTTATCCCAAATCCCTTACACCCCCCCCGTTCTATTCCCCAAAAACCCCCGGGACACGCCCCCTGCCTTTTAAACCCCAAATCCCGGGAATGGCCCCCTTCCAACTCTCCTGGCCATTCCCGCCTTAACCAACCTCCGGCACACCCCCCCTGCCGTTCATCCAAATCTCCGGCACACCCCCATGCCGTTTATCCAACTCTCCTGGCAAAACGCCCCCCTGCATTCAAAAACCCAAATCCCTGGGACATGTGCTCTCTATCCAACTCTCCCGGCACATTCTCCTATCCAACCTCCGGCCCCACGTCCCATGCCGTTCTACCACCCCGGGGACACCCCCATGCCGTTTTATCCCAACTCCCTGGGACATCCCATGCCGTTCTATCCAACCTCCGGGACACACCCCAGCCATTCTATCCAAATCCCTGGGACGTCTGCCTAACCCCAAACCCCCGGCACATTTCCCCTGCCTTTTTTACCCAAAACCCCCTGGGACCCCCCATGCCGTTTTATCCACCTCCGGCACACCCCCCTGCCATTCATCCAACCTCCTGGGACATGTCTGCTCATCCAACCTCCTGGGACATTTCCCATGCCGTTCTATCCAACCTCCTGGCACACGCCCCATGCCTTTCTAAACCAACTCCCGCACATGTCTGCCTATCCCAAACCCCCTGGGAATGTCCCATGCCGTTCCCAAATTTCCTGGGACACCCCAGCCCTTTTATCCAACTCTCCGCACACGCCCCAGCCTTTCAACCAACCCCTGGAAAAATGTCTGCTCTATCCAACCTCCTGGCACACTCCCATGCCTCTATCCAACCCCCTGGGGTCATCAGGGGGGAACAGGAAGGCAGGGGGCCCACCAAAATTCACAAAGGGGCCCCCCCCATCGGCGCGTTGCCCCAATCCCGGCTACCAAGTTGTTAAGAAAATACCTTATTTTCCAAAATTAAGTTTTTTGGGGGGGGTAATATAGTGAAATAACAGAAAAAAAACCCAAATCCCCCGGAACAACTGAGTAGTGACGAAGGAGGGGGTTTCTCCCAAATAAAAAGTGAAAAACTTTTTAAACCACCTCAAAATTTCTTTTTAAACGGGGATTTATTGTAGAAAAACAGCCGTTAACAGAAAAAATCTAAGATTGTTCGTAACCGTACTTCTGCCCCACCCCTCACCAATTTAAAATTTGGGATTGGGCACCTCAGCTCTGCGCAGGAGATTTACAGCCCACTCTGCTACTTGAGGAGTACAGACTCAGTTCTGCTACATTAGGGACACCCACTCTGCACATGTGAGGAGGGAAAAGCCCACTCTGCACATTGGGGGACAGCCTCACTCTGCACATTTTGAGATGACAGCCCACTCTCTACATGTAAGGGTGACAGCCCATCCTGCAACATTGAGGATGACAGCCTCGCTCTGCTACTTTTTGCAAAGCGAGGGGTTTTACTCCGCGATGACAAATAGGGTTCACCCTCGCAGTAGCAGAGCTGAGGTTGCTAAATTGTCAATTACAGAGCAGGTTTTTACTTGTCACATTACAGAGCGAGGTTTTTTACTTTTTTTTAAAGTAGCAGAGCGAGGTTTTACTTGTCACAGTAGCAAACTGAGGTTACGCACATTAGCAGAGCAGGTTCTACTTGCAATGTAGCGGTGAGGTTTCTATTTGTCACATTAGCAAGCTGAGGTTACTTGCACTTTACAAGCGAATTTCCCTACTTGTCCATACGACTGAGGTTGTTACTTGTCACTAAGCAACTGGGGTTTGTTACTTGTCACAAATATCGGGGATTTGCTACTTGTCACAATTTTCAAGTTGAGGTTGTTATTGTCCAGTAGCAGAGGGGGTTGCATTGTACAGTGCAGACGGGGTTGTTACTGTCACATTCAGGATCAGGGGCCCACCCACTTGTACAACCATGAGGCTGTTCTGGCCAGGGGATGCTACGGGTGACTGGGCCCGTCCCCAAAAAAGGGGCCCCAGGGGGGGGTTTATGGTTTTTTTGACTTGAGCTGCGTAAAACGGGGCCCAGGAGCCCGAGGCCCTTTTTGGAATCGGCCCCTTGCTCCCTGGCCCTGTGTTGAATGTGGGCCCCCTGCACTGCAGCCGGGGCCCTGTTAAAATGTGGCCCTGTTAATCCTCCCCTGCACCTGCCCTCCCAGTCACCATTGAGCAGCCAAGCCCTTCCACTGTTAGAACTACAAATTTCACCCTGCTCGCCCGGGTTCCACCTGCTTTCCATCACCTGCTGCTTCAGGGTCTCCCGGGCCGTCGCTGTCCGCCCCCCATGCACCCGCCTTGACAGACGGACCTAATGCACTGGGGGCCCAGCTTAAACTACAGGCCATTTTTTGTTTGCTGTCTCATTTACAACCGTAGTTTCTTTAAAACAACACGTTTGTTTATGCATCCGTTCAAGCAAAGCCTAACAAAATGTTTGGGGGGGGGGCCCAGCGCGGGATCCATTTGCAGCGGGCTCGGGGCCCCCCCTTTTTGCTCCTAAATCACAGGGGAGCTGCACAGGACGGCCCCCTTCTAGCCCGGCCCGGGCAGCTGCTCCCTTCTTCCACTATATTCCGCCCCCGGTGTCATGTAAGGTGTAAAAATCCTATGCGTCTTGTGCTTTGGGTCGAGGAAAACACAAACATAGTTTTTAATAAATGACTTGTATTACTTCAACAACAGCAGAAAAGGGGCACACAGTTTCAGGAACAGAGGGAGGGGGAACACGCACCAAGTAACTTCAAGCTCTAAAATAACCTCCAAGCAGTTCAGGGTCTCTTCTCTTTACCGAATTCCCGCAAACAGGATTCACCAACAGCAGGGTTTCCCAAAACCAAAGTGTTCCAAATTCCTAAGGAAAAACTGGGGTCCAAAAACCAGGTTTCCAGGATCAGGGCACAGGCTGACTGAGGCTTAAACGGACACTGATTGTTCACTGAATCTCTTAAAACAAGAGGAGAGAATCAGGGGGGGAACATAAAAAATGGAAACTCCATATTAAATGAGGGCAAGAGCTCAGAAAACAAAACAAAATCCATGAAAACGAGTTTCAAGAACTGTCAAAAGAGACAAAAAACCTTACATACTCCCCCCTTAGGACAACCCCGGTTGACCTCAGACCGGGCTTGTCGGGGAACCTCTGGAAACGGGCGGAGAGCGGGGGACATTTACTTATGACGTTCCCATGAGTTTCCCCCACTGGGAGCCCTCCCATTTAATCAAATTTTGCAACTATTTCTGTACAACCTGGAATTAGAATCCTTTCCACCATAAACTTCCGACCATCGACCGCACGGGGTCGGGGCAAGGGGGGGAAAAGGCCCCCCAGGAAACGATTGGGTGTTCCCCCTTTAGTGGGGATACATAAAACAGGGGGGTTTCCATAGTTCGGGGCATTTTGAAACAAAACAACAGCCTTATAATCTTATTATTTTATAAGGTCCAATGTACTTATGTCCCAATTTAACATGGAACTTTTTTTAATTTCGGGTTGACACCCAAAAAAAAAAACTCCTACCTTGAAACGGTGCAGGGTTTTACGAAATTATCTGCGCTTTTTTGTACCTTTCCTGAGCCAAATTTTAGATTTTCCCTTTGAAGATCCAATTCTTTTGTAAAAGAAGTGATTTTTTCAGCCAGGGCCCCAAGGGCGTATTAAAGGGGAAATCGAGGAAAAAGTTAGGGTGAAACCTAGATTGGAAAAAAGGGGAACTGCTTAGGAGGGTCTCTGAGAGTTTTTTTTAAAAAAACACCATGGAAGAAAAATCCACCCAATCTCTTGTAGGGGGCAGAAAAAACACGAGATACTCCCCCAGGGTTTTTTTGATTTGGGTTCGTTTTTGCTGTCCATTAGTCTGGGGATAAAACAAAGAAAAGGGTTTTTTTTAATTCCAATGCGGGAAGACATTTGCCAAACCTTGAAGGAATTGCACCCCCGATCCGAAATAACCCCCACCGGTACTCCATGTAACGAAACACTTTTTAATCACAAGTCTGAGTCGTTTTGCAGGGGGAAGCCGACGCAAGGGGTAAAAGAGCTCCTTTGTTTTAAAGGTCAACCACCACAGAATGGTGTTCTTCCCCTTAGAGGGTTTGGGAACTCCAA
>JARQOD010000010.1:48624329-48729955 GCA_033576555.1 Oophaga sylvatica | reverse complement strand
TCTAGGGTAACGGATAACTGATTGTAAAGGCAATGACGGCCTGACCCTGGTGGCTTGGGGGGTCTCGCACTGGTGCCATTCAGTAGTGTTGGGTTTAGATGGTCGGGACGTTACGGAGCTTTCTGCAGAAATCGCACAATATGTGAACACGCCCTAACGGCTGAGGAATAGCGGAAGATGTGGTCAGGGCCGTGTGTGAGAGACTGGAGAGGAGTAGAAGCCTTTTTGGACCCATCTGCCCCCTCTGTGGCCCCATCGACCCCTGAATGACAGACGCAGTGTGCACAGCAGCACAGTGTATAACAGACATGTTCTATACAGGTGGACGCGGATTTTGGTCTTTTCTTTTTTTGGGATAAAACATTAAATATTCTGCATTTTTACATTTCTTTATTTCACCTTCTGAATTCACATGAATCTCATCCGTATTTTACATCGTCATCTCGCCTGTACGACTGGAGCCGGGACTATCGTATCCTTCGGAACATTTAGAATAAAACCATTGAAGCCGATGTTTCCCCGGTGGAACATGAACAGGATGGCGCCATCCTACACGTGTAAATACTATAAACTACTGCAGCCTATAGATGGCGCTCCGCCGGCCTTCACCTGTGGAGATAAAGGGCAAAGAGTAACTGCATGGTCACATGACAAGTATAGAAGGCTGGTCCTGCTACCATGGCAACCCCAGAGCAAGCACAATACTGACATTACTGGAGCAGGAAAGAAAACAGAAAGAATTATTTATGATTCTGAACCTATTTAGTTACGTTCTCGATTATTTGCCCCACTGCCCATTACCATGGAGAACCCACGGGGGGATCTAATAAAGCACTATAGCGCCGCTCTTTCCCAGAGGCTGGATCTGGTATTGCAGTTATGTTAGAATACGACTCCCGACATGAGACAAGCCCCTCCATGGGTGGACTCGTGTGACGGGGCAGCGCTGATGCCCCCCACGGTGCCCCCTGCACGGCCGTGTTACTTTGTGCTCATTCAGTGAATCGTACGTTCCTGTCCCGTCCGTGTTCACATGAGGCTGCACAAAAAATAAATGACGCCAGCACAGATCATCTGTATCACGTCAGATATTTGCAGAGTTTCCAACATTAATAAATTCTTGTTTTTTTTTGTTTTTTTTAAACTGATATACAGTGAAGGAAATAAGTATTTGATCCTTGCTGATTTTGTAAGTTTTCCACTGACAAAGACATGAACAGTCTATAATTTTAAGGGTCAGTAATTTTAACATTGAGAGATAGAATATCAAAGATAAAATCCAGAAAATCACATTGTATAAATGATATAAATTAATTTGCATTTTGCAGTGAGAAATAAGTATTTGATCCCCTACTAACCATTAAGCGTTTTGGCTCCTACAGACCAGTTAGACTCCTAATCAACTCGTTACCTGCATTAAAGACATCGGTCTTACATAGTCACCTTTATAAAACTCCTGTCCACAGACACTCAATTATCAGTCAGACTCTAACCTCTACAACATGGGCAAGACCAAAGAGCTTTCTAAGGATGTCAGGGACAAGATCATAGACCTGCACAAAGCTGGAATGGGCGACAAAACCATAAGTAAGACACTGGGTGAGAAGGAGACAACTGTGGTGCAGTAGTAAGAAAATGGAAGAAATACAAAATGACTGTCAGTCGACATCGATCTGGGGCACCATGCAACATCTCACCCCGTGGGGTATCCTTGATCATGAGGAAGGTGAAAGATCAGCCTAAAACTACACGGGGGGAACTTGTTAATGATTTCAAGGCAGCTGGGACCACAGTCACCAAGAAAACCATTGGTAACACATTACGCCGTAAAGGTTTACAATCCTGCAATGCCCACAAGGTCCCCCGCTCAAGAAGGCTCATGTGCAGCCCGTCTGTTTCCCAATGACACCTGGATGATTCTGTGAGTGATTGGGAGAAGGTGCTGTGGTCAGAAGAGACAAAAATTGAGGTCTCTGACATTAACTCAACTCGCCGTGTTTGGAGGAAGAGAAATGCTGCCTATGACCCAAAAACACCATCCCCACTGTCAAGCATGGAGGTGGAAACATGTTTTGGGGGAGTTTCTCAGCTAAGGGCACAGGACTACTTCACCGCATCAATGGGAGAATGGATGGAGCCATGTACCATAAAATCCTGAGTGACAGCCTCCTTCCCTCCACCAGGACATTAAAATGGGTCGTGGCTGGGTCTTACAGCAAGACAATGACCCAAAGAACACCGTCCCCACTGTCAAGCATGGAGGTGGAAACATTATGTTTTGGGGGAGTTTCTCTGCTAAGGGCACAGGACTACTTCACCGCATCAATGGGAGAACGGATGGAGCCATGTACCGTAAAATCCTGAGTGACAGCCTCCTTCCCTCCCCAGACATTAAAATGGGTCGTGGCTGGGTCTTCCAGCAAGACAATGACCCAAAGAACACCGTCCCCACTGTCAAGCATGGAGGAGGAAACATTATGTTTTGGGGTGTTTCTCTGCTAAGGGCACAGGACTACTTCACCGCATCAATGGGAGAATGGATGGAGCCATGTACCATAAAATCCTGAGTGACAGCCTCCTTCCCTCCACCAGGACATTAAAATGGGTCGTGGCTGGGTCTTCCAGCAAGACAATGACCCAAAGAACACCGTCCCCACTGTCAAGCATGGAGGGGAAACATTATGTTTTGGGGTGTTTCTCTGCTAAGGGCACAGGACTACTTCACCGCATCAATGGGAGAATGGATGGAGCCATGTACCATAAAATCCTGAGTGACAGCCTCCTTCCCTCCACCAGGACATTAAAATGGGTCGTGGCTGGGTCTTCCAGCAAGACAATGACCCAAAGAACACCATCCCCACTGTCAAGCATGGAGGTGGAAACATTATGTTTTGGGGTGTTTCTCTGCTAAGGGCACAGGACTACTTCACCGCATCAATGGGAGAATGGATGGAGCCATGTACCGTAAAATCCTGAGTGACAGCCTCCTTCCCTCCACCAGGACATTAAAATGGGACTGTTCATGTCTTTGTCAGTGGGAAACTTGCAAAATCAGCAAGGGGTCAAATACTTATTTCCCCCACTGTATAAAATGAACCTGTGAACGGCACAGAGGTGACGATAGGGTGGAAATCAGATGATTTTTCATATTGTCTGAACTGTGGCTCTATTGCAAAACTACAACCCGTAATGATGAGTTGTGAGGTTTTTTCAACAGGTTCATTTGCAAACTTGATTTTTTTTTTTTTGTTAATCTAGTCAGTTAGATTTCTGTCCTGATTTATGACTTTCCTCGTGGTGGGAGCCCCCTCACGTCACTGCGACTAGACCGGCGGCAGAGCATGTGCCGCTCTGTCCCTTCATTTCCATGCCGCCACTAGAGGGCGCTCACTGTATACAATCAGCTCCTGAGCTCCCCCTGGTGGTGGCTGCTGCCAGAGAGAACGTCATGTTATAAACGGGGCCATGATGGGATTTGGAGCTCTGTCCACTATAAACATCAAGTAATTGATAAGAATTGATTATTGAACCTGACACGACATGGTGTAAGGGGGAAATAACAATCCGCCTCCCACCCATAAATGCAATCAGTTTCTGGGCCCTTCTCCCACCCTGTAAGTAATAATGCACTCACCTGCCATCACCCATCACTGCCATTTACTGGGGCACTAAAAACAAGGAAAAATAGAGATCATGAAACCATCCGCCATTTTATGTTACTGCATATCCCCTGGCGTATAATCGCACCCCTTCCCACAACGGGTGAGACCCTAATACCGGCTCTTGTAGCCTCGAGTAATAATTGGAGGCGGATGGGTCAAGGATGTGGTGCCCACCCTAACGTCTGTGTGATCAGCGCCTACTGTGACTCCATGGTACGCGGCCTCACCTCGGACCTCCAGCCGGCACTCGGTCTCTGCCTCTCCGTGCTCATTCACCGCTCTACACGTATAGACGCCGCCATCGAATGGACTGGGCTTCCGGACCTCCAGGGTGAGCACGCCCTGCTTACTGAAGGAGCGGTAACGGGCCTCCCCGGACAGATCCATCTTGTTCTTGTACCAAGTGATTCTTGGCTACAGGTGGTGAAGAGGAAAACAAGGTATCACAGAGCAGGTGAAGGAGGAGGGTCCCACAAGGAGGGTCCCACAAGGAGCCCTTCCAGGCACCGCACAACCTGACTCTTCTCCTCCCCTCAGGCTTGTTCACACTTGTATTTTATTCAGGTAGATCCCTGGTGTTTTTGCACGTGAGTCCAGTGGGTGGAGCTATTAGTGATTGACAGTCTGCATGGACAGTCATACAGGTAGGACTGTCGATCACTGAATAGCCCCGCCCACTGGACTCCTACATACAAACGCCAAGGATTCTAATGAATAAAATGAAAGTTTTCCGGAAACTTTCCCCACAGTAATGTCTATGGCTGCTCGGCTCCTCCTGCTTTATAGCATCCTGGCCGCGGATCAGACGGTAATTTCCCTTTAAGTTCCAGTATCGCCGTCCCCTCATTACACAATCACACCGTAACTTTACAGGGGCCGCACCTTGGGGGATCCCGGAGGGCACAGCTGAGGGTTGCATTGTATCCTGCAACCACGGAGCGGTTGGCAAGAGGATGTGTGAATTTAGGAGCTTCCCCAAACTCGTGTTCCTTGTAGTTGGGAGGTTTGTAGGAAATTCCTAGGAAAAAAGAAAAGATAATAAATTAAAAAATATCTGACACTTTTCTGGTATTAAACAAAAAAACGCAGAAAAACTGAGAAGTGACACTGTCTCTTTAAATCTTTGCAAAAAAAAAAAAAAGTTGCTCTCAGGGCGAATGTAATCTGTCAGCAGGTATTCAATCCGCTACAGCGCCCCCCGCAGGGGAAATGATGGAAATTCTGAAATAGATTTCCTGAACCAAAATACCCCTTTAAGTATAAGCAACTCCTCCTTTAAGAGGCATCTACAGTATATACTAAAGACGAGAGGCGCCGGGGCGTCTGCCAAATCACAGCGCTCCCCATAGACTTCAATGGTCGGAAGCCGCACTCATTGGTGCTGTGATATAGCAAATGGGGTGACGGGACCTCCAGATCCCTGGTGTGAGAGTGAGAGGCCCTGCTCCTATGCCATGGGGGTGGCCCTGCTCCCATGTCACGGGGTGGGAAGGGGGACCTTGCTCCTATGCCATGGGGGACGACTCCCATGTCACGGGGGGGACCCTGCTCCCATGTCACGGGGGGTCGGGCCCTGCTCCCATGTCACGGGGGGTCGGCCCTGCTCCCATGTCACGGGGGGGTCAGGCCCTGCTCCCATGTCACGGGGGGTCGGGCTCTGCTCCCATGTCACGAGGGGTCGGGCTCTGCTCCCATGTCACGGGGGGTCGGGCCCTGCTCCCATGTCACGGGGGGGTCGGGCTCTGCTCCCATGTCACGAGGGGTCGGGCTCTGCTCCCATGTCACGGGGGGGTCGGGCCCTGCTCCCATGTCACGGTGGGTCGGGCCCTGCTCCCATGTCACGGAGGGGGGGCCCTGCTCCCATGTGACGGGAGGACATCCCTGTAAGAGTACATTGGGGGCTATGGCATGTCTTCCCGGAGCCATTTCCACACTGGTTGTGACTCTGGATCAGACATTACAGGCGTCTTCTGCAGATCTTCAGGCCTCGCTGCGCGTTTACCTGTTTTCAGGATTTTGGCGCTGTCCTTGGAGTTGGCGGTCTTCTCGCTCAGACCACACATGTTCTCACTGAAAGCTCGGAAATAATACTCGTTCCCCATGATCAGATCGGACACCACGCAGTGGAGACGTCGGTAGTGTTCGTAGACTGTGAACCATTCCTGCAGAAAGAACAAGAGGCGACGGTCACAGACGCGGATGTCACGGCCCCCGGGACCTCAGAGATCGGGTTTTATCCTTCTACAGGGGAGTCTGATCTTTCACAATGTTCGATGGGTCCCACCAGGTGGGCTGCATCCATCTGGACAGCGGGGGTCCCCGTCGCAGCCCTCTCCATAGCTGCCCTCCATGCCGACCCATAAAGATGCCTGCAGAGAGAAGCCTCGACGGGAGCAGTATCGGAGTGTGGGGGGCACCGTCCAGGAATCTAGAGAGCGGCCATAAACAATAGTCGCCCATCGCACAGACCTCTGGGGTTCGCCGTCCTTCACCCAATGTGTCCGGCCACCTCCAGACCACCCAGCTCTGTCCGATTTCCACTCACCATGGTCTTCTTGTCTGCTTTTTGGATGGTGTAGCCGGAGATCTCGCTATTTCCATCATCTTGAGGTGGAGACCACTCTAGGGCCACATTAAATCCCCAGATTTCCGCAATCTTCAGGTTTTGGGGGGCGCTGGGCTTGTCTGCAGCAGAACATTTCGGTTATGATCACATACCGGCGTCTGGGGGTCTTCGCGGCTTCTGTTCTGTCGCCGTGACTTACCTACGATCTGGATGCAGATGGTGGCGGCGTCCTCGCAGTTCTCGATCTGGATTTTGACCTGGTATTCTCCGGAGTGACGCCTCTCGGCAGATCTGATGAACAGGATGGTGTCGGCCTCGCTGTTTCTGATGCCGACCTGTTTCGGATCGATGGGCTGCCCGTCTTTCAGCCAGGTGACCACAGGGCGAGGCTTTCCCTGTAACCCAAGAAAACGTCATGAGAACGACCGAGTTAT
This sequence comes from Oophaga sylvatica, assembly GCA_033576555.1. Lineage (NCBI taxonomy): Eukaryota > Metazoa > Chordata > Amphibia > Anura > Dendrobatidae > Oophaga > Oophaga sylvatica. The sequence goes on along the minus strand of JARQOD010000010.1, from coordinate 48,723,293 downwards.
GGTGGAAGGAAGCACAGGCGGCGGGAAGGAGTCTTTACATCTCCTGTGGGAAACGGTGCTTGGGGTGGTACACCTGTACAGACCGCCGGTAGTCCGGGACTGATAGATGTGTATGGGTGAGGTGGTCGTCAGGAGCAGCTCTATGTATATATGTATACGATGCAGGGTTCGTGAGCTAACAGCCTCCTCCGGTCCATGGTTGTATCATCCCGAATCTCGCGTCTCACACTGCATCCTAAATTTACCAGCATCCTGCCCTGACCGCCACGTGCCGCGCTCTTGTGGAGCTCAATCATCATCCCCGAGACCTCGCCCCTCATTGTACATTCCCGTCTTTCATCTGCCTCCGCTACAACGTGTGAAGGCGAAATGACCCCGGCCGCTGCCGCGTGATCACTACACACATGTCCTGGCTTTACAGCAGCTGCTTGGCTCTAATAATGGCCATTAGCTATTGTTGTCTGTAATCTGCTCTCGAGACCCCAAGTGTACGATTTACTGCTGAATCTAAAGGCCCTCGTAGGATCGGTGCAATATGGCGGCTTTTTAGCGTGACTGCATTGTCTGATGTCGTGTTAGGAGGCTGATCTATCTCCCCATACTTCACACGGTAACTTTGCTTCCTCAGATGTTGGAAAAAGCCAAAATAAACTCATGATCACATCTAATGGGGCGACTCGGATACCTCGACTATTAGGCCGGCGTCACACTGCCGAGTTTGATGCGAGTTAGTCGCACGACTTTCTCGCATCAACACCCGGCACGGCCGCCCGTTCTCGGACCCGAGTGCGCGGCGGCATAGAAGTACATGCAGCCGCACACTCGGGTCCGAGAGCGGGCGGCCGTGCCGGGTGTTGATGCGAGAAAGTCGTGCGACTAACTCGCATCAAACTCGGCAGTGTGACGCCGGCCTTAGTCGTTTGCTCCAACAATCCCTTCTGATTAGAGGTGGTAATTACGGGTTGTTCCATCGCTGCGATCCCCAGTGATCGTCCGTAATCAGCAGAGGAACCTGGCAGCAAGTGTGCAGCAGTTCTGCTACAGCGCCCCCGCAGGGGGCATTAAGTATTGCATATGGCAGCTACACCATGAATACCTGGAAGGGTATGACGATGTTCACGGTCTCTCCAACTCTCTTCACAAGCTTCTGTCTCAGGAAACGCGGGAGCCAGATCTTGGGTCGTTCTGGAGGAAGATGAAAGTTGCGATAAAGCGACAAATACAAGAAATACAGAGACCGACGCATGGACACTTACGCATGATCTCCCGGATGGTGACAGGCTCTTTCATGGTGCGTGGCTCGCTGGCTCCTGCCAGGTTAATTGCTTTGACCCTGAAGGAAAGTCTCTCGCCGGTGGGGAGATCTCGGATCAGACATGATGTCCTCTCGGTCAGGCCTTGCAGTGCGGGGACCCAGTCAGAAGCTGCGGATAGAAAACGTTAGTGCGGTATTATGTAAGAAGGTGCTGCGGAGGGGAGGATGCGACGTACGAGCTCCTATCAGATGCACGCCGGTCGGTATACCTCCTAGCCATGAACCAGGAGTCCCAGGATGAACAGTCCTCAGTCCCGTCTAGGTCAGACATTGTAGGACGAGGGCCGATAGTGAAGATTAAATAACCAGCTCCGTTCAGGAGTCACTGCGACGTGGCATGTCCCGGTGCAGTGCCATAGTAGTGTATGATGGGGACACACCGGCATTAATGACTGTCACCTCTTCCTGCGTCTGGCCGATCCTCAGTCTTGATATTGGATACCCGGATCCCGGTGTCATTATGGAAATAGTGGAGGGCCGCATCGCCCCTCTGAGATCTATTCGGAGCAGCTGTGAATCCTCGGCTGGCCTCCCGCTGTCAGCCACTTTGGAGGCCACTCTGGCGGGATGATGGTCATAAGCCTCCAAATCATATTAAATCATTATGAGCAGCGTGGAAATCCAGAAGTAAAAGGATCTGGTGTGACGGGGCGGCTCCGGTGACACCTGATTAGAGATAACGGGCGTAACCAGGCCTGGAGGGCAATTAATCTGGGCATTCCTGTGCCGCTACTGAGCTCGGCAGCCTCTAAGTGCGGAGCGGAGTGTTTATCATGGCAGAGGCCCAGTTCTTAGGACGAAATGGGAAACACAAGAAGATAAGCCTGTAAGCCGCGCTCCTCCAGCGTCAGGGATTCTGTGAGGGGTCAGTGCCGACATTAGGACAGCAGCGTGCACCATAAATGTACCTGGACCCTCGCACTGAGCCCGGGTCCTGTCCCCCATCAGCTGTTCTTCTGACTACCAATGTCAGCCGTGTTTGCTGTCACAGGACACCAGGAGAGGGGGCATTTTACTGTGATGGCACCTATCAACCACTGGGACCGGCGCCGATCCCGACGGGCATTTCACTGTGATGGCACCTATCAACAGCTGGGACCGGCGCAGATCCTGAGGAAGGAATTTCATTGCCATCGCACCTATCAATCACTGGGACCGGCGCCGATCCCGACGGGCATTTCACTGTGATGGCACCTATCAACCACTGGACCGGTACCGATCCCGACAGGGGCATTTCACTGTGATGGCACCTATCAACCACTGGGACTGATACTAATCCCGACAGGGGCATTTCACTGTGATGGCACCTATCAACCACTGGGACTGATACTAATCCCGACAGGGGCATTTCACTGTGATGGCACCTATCAACCACTGGGACCGGCGCCGATCCCGACGGGCATTTCACTGTGATGGCACCTATCAACCACTGGGACCGGCGCCGATCCCGACGGGCATTCACTGTGATGGCACCTATCAACCACTGGGACCGATACGATCCCGACAGGGGCATTTCACTGTGATGGCACCTATCAACCACTGGGACTGATACTAATCCCGACAGGGGCATTTCACTGTGATGGCACCTATCAACCACTGGGACCGGCGCCGATCCCGACGGGCATTTCACTGTGATGGCACCTAACCACCACTGGGACCGACGCCGATCCCGACGGGCATTTCACTGTGATGGCACCTATCAACCACTGGGACCGGCACCGATCCCGAGGGGGGCATTTCACTGTGATGGCACCTATCAACCACTGGGACCGGCACCGATCCCGAGGGGGGCATTTCACTGTGATGGCACCTATCAACCACTGGGACCGGCGCCGATCCGACGGGCATTTCACTGTGATGGCACCTATCAACAGCTGGAACCGGCGCAGATCCTGAGGAAGGAATTTCATTGCCATCGCACCTATCAATCACTGGGACTGGCGCCGATCCCGACAGGGGCATTTCACTGTGATGGCACCTATCAACCACTGGGACCGGCGCTGATCCCGACGGGCATTTCACTGTGATGGCACCTAACCACCACTGGGACCGACGCCGATCCCGACGGGCATTTCACTGTGATGGCACCTATCAACCACTGGACCGGCACCGATCCCGAGGGGGCATTTCACTGTGATGGCACCTATCAACCACTGGGACCGGCACCGATCCCGAGGGGGCATTTCACTGTGATGGCACCTATCAACCACTGGGACCGGCGCCGATCCCGACGGGCATTTCACTGTGATGGCACCTATCAACACTAGGACCGATACCGATCCCGACAGGGCATTTCACTGTGATGGCACCTATCAACCACTGGGACCGGCGCCGATCCCGACGGGCATTTCACTGTGATGGCACCTATCAACAGCTGGAACCGGCGCAGATCCTGAGGAAGGAATTTCATTGCCATCGCACCTATCAATCACTGGGACTGGCGCCGATCCCGACAGGGCATTTCACTGTGATGGCACCTATCAACCACTGGGACCGGTACCGATCCCGACAGGGCATTTCACTGTGATGGCACCTATCAACCACTGGGACCGGCGCCGATCCCGACGGGCATTTCACTGTGATGGCACCTATCAACCACTGGGACCGGCACCGATCCCAACAGGGGCATTTCACTGTGATGGCACCTATCAACCACTGGGACTGATACTAATCCCGACAGGGGCATTTCACTGTGATGGCACCTATCAACCACTGGGACCGGCGCCGATCCCGACGGGCATTTCACTGTGATGGCACCTATCAACCACTGGGACCGGCGCCGATCCCGACGGGCATTTCACTGTGATGGCACCTATCAACCACTGGGACCGATACCGATCCCGACAGGGGCATTTCACTGTGATGGCACCTATCAACCACTGGGGCTGATACTAATCCCGACAGGGGCATTTCACTGTGATGGCACCTATCAACCACTGGGACCGGCGCCGATCCCGACGGGCATTTCACTGTGATGGCACCTAACCACCACTGGGACCGACGCCGATCCCGACGGGCATTTCACTGTGATGGCACCTATCAACCACTGGGACCGGCACCGATCCCGAGGGGGGCATTTCACTGTGATGGCACCTATCAACCACTGGGACCGGCACCGATCCCGAGGGGGGCATTTCACTGTGATGGCACCTATCAACCACTGGGACCGGCGCCGATCCCGATGGGCATTTCACTGTGATGGCACCTATCAACAGCTGGAACCGGCGCAGATCCTGAGGAAGGAATTTCATTGCCATCGCACCTATCAATCACTGGGACTGGCGCCGATCCCGACAGGGGCATTTCACTGTGATGGCACCTATCAACCACTGGGACCGGTACCGATCCCGACAGGGGCATTTCACTGTGATGGCACCTATCAACCACTGGGACCGGCGCTGATCCCGACGGGCATTTCACTGTGATGGCACCTAACAACCACTGGGACCGACGCCGATCCCGACGGGCATTTCACTGTGATGGCACCTATCAACCACTGGGACCGGCACCGATCCCGAGGGGGCATTTCACTGTGATGGCACCTATCAACCACTGGGACCGGCACCGATCCCGAGGGGGCATTTCACTGTGATGGCACCTATCAACCACTGGGACCGGCGCCGATCCCGACGGGCATTTCACTGTGATGGCACCTATCAACAGCTAGGACCGATACCGATCCCGACAGGGGCATTTCACTGTGATGGCACCTATCAACCACTGGGACCGGCCCGATCCCGACGGGCATTTCACTGTGATGGCACCTATCAACAGCTGGAACCGGCGCAGATCCTGAGGAAGGAATTTCATTGCCATCGCACCTATCAATCACTGGGACTGGCGCCGATCCCGACAGGGGCATTTCACTGTGATGGCACCTATCAACCACTGGGACCGGTACCGATCCCGACAGGGGCATTTCACTGTGATGGCACCTATCAACCACTGGGACCGGCGCCGATCCCGACGGGCATTTCACTGTGATGGCACCTAACAACCACTGGGACCGACGCCGATCCCGACTGGGGCATTTCACTGTGATGGCACCTATCAACCACTGGGACCGGCACCGATCCCAACAGGGGCATTTCACTGTGATGGCACCTATCAACCACTGGGACTGATACTAATCCCGACAGGGGCATTTCACTGTGATGGCACCTATCGACCACTGGGACCGGCGCCGATCCCGACGGGCATTTCACTGTGATGGCACCTAAACAACCACTGGGACCGACGCTGATCCCGACTGGGGCATTTCACTGTGATGGCACCTATCAACCACTGGGACCGGCACCGATCCCGAGGGGGGCATTTCACTGTGATGGCACCTATCAACCACTGGGACCGGCACCGATCCCGAGGGGGGCATTTCACTGTGATGGCACCTATCAACCACTGGGACCGGCGCCGATCCCGACGGGCATTTCACTGTGATGGCACCTATCAACAGCTGGAACCGGCGCAGATCCTGAGGAAGGAATTTCATTGCCATCGCACCTATCAATCACTGGGACTGGCGCCGATCCCGACAGGGGCATTTCACTGTGATGGCACCTATCAACCACTGGGACCGGTACCGATCCCGACAGGGGCATTTCACTGTGATGGCACCTATCAACCACTGGGACCGGCGCCGATCCCGACGGGCATTTCACTGTGATGGCACCTAACAACCACTGGGACCGACGCCGATCCCGACGGGCATTTCACTGTGATGGCACCTATCAACCACTGGGACCGGTACCGATCCCGAGGGGGGTCATTTTACTGTGATGGCACCTATCAACCACTGGGATCGGCACCGATCCCGAGGGGGGCATTTCACTGTGATGGCACCTATCAACCACTGGGACTGGTACCGATCCCGAGGGGGGTCATTTTACTGTGATGGCACCTATCAACCACTGGGACCGGCATTGATCCCGAGGGGGTCATTTTACTGTGATGGCACCTATCAACCACTGGGACCAGCACTGATCCCGACGGGCATTTCACTGTGATGGCACCTATCAACCACTGGGACCGGTACCGATCCCGACAGGGGCATTTCACTGTGATGGCACCTATCAACCACTGGGACCGGCGCCGATCCCGACGGGCATTTCACTGTGATGGCACCTATCAACCACTGGGACCGGCACCGATCCCAAGGGGGCATTTCACTGTGATGGCACCTATCAACCACTGGGACCAGCGCAGATCCCGACGGGCATTTCACTGTGATGGCACCAATCAACAGCTGGGACCGGCGCAGATCCTGAGAAAGGAATTTCATTGCCATCGCACCTATCAACCACTGGGACTGGCGCCGATCCCGACGGGCATTTCACTGTGATGGCACCAATCAACAGGTAGGACCGGCGCCGATCCCGAGGGGGCATTTCACTGTGATGGCACCTATCAACCACTGGGACCGATACCGATCCCGACAGGGGCATTTCACTGTGATGGCACCTATCAACCACTGGGACCGATACCGATCCCGACAGGGGCATTTCACTGTGATGGCACCTATCAACAGCTGGGACCGATACCGATCCCGACAGGGGCAATTCACTGTGATGGCACCTATCAACCACTGGGACCGGCACCGATCCTGACGGGCATTTCACTGTGATGGCACCTATCAACAGCTGGGACCGGCGCAGATCCCGACGGGCATTTCACTGTGATGGCACCAATCAACAGCTAGGACCGGCGCCGATCCCGAGGGGGGCATTTCACTGTGATGGCACCTATCAACCACTGGGACCGGCGCCGATCCCGACAGGGGCATTTCACTGTGATGGCACCTATCAACAGCTAGGACTGGTACCGATCCTGAGGGGGGCATTTCACTGTGATGGCACCTAGCAACAGCTGGGACCGGTACCGATCCCGAGGGGGCATTTCACTGTGATGGCACCTATCAACAGCTGGGACCGGCGCAGATCCCGACGGGCATTTCACTGTGATGGCACCTTATCAACCACTGGGACCGATACCGATCCCGACAGGGGCATTTCACTGTGATGGCACCTATCAACCACTGGGACCGATACCGATCCCGACAGGGGCAATTCACTGTGATGGCACCTATCAACAGCTGGGACCAGCGCAGATCCCGAGGGGGGCATTTCACTGTGATGGCACCTATCAACCACTGGGACCGATACCGATCCCGACAGGGGCATTTCACTGTGATGGCACCTATCAACAGCTGGGACCGATACCGATCCCGACAGGGGCATTTCACTGTGATGGCACCTATCAACCACTGGGACCGGTACCGATCCCGACAGGGGCATTTCACTGTGATGGCACCTATCAACCACTGGGACCGATACCGATCCCGACAGGGGCATTTCACTGTGATGGCACCTATCAACAGCTGGGACCGATACCGATCCCGAGGGGGCATTTCACTGTGATGGCACCAATCAACAGCTGGGACCGATACCGATCCCGACAGGGCATTTCACTGTGATGGCACCTATCAACCACTGGGACCGATACCGATCCCGACAGGGGCATTTCACTGTGATGGCACCTATCAACAGCTGGGACCGATACCGATCCCGAGGGGGGCATTTCACTGTGATGGCACCAATCAACAGCTAGGACCGGCGCCGATCCCGAGGGGGCATTTCACTGTGATGGCACCTATCAACCACTGGGACCGACGCAGATCCCGACAGGGGCATTTCACTGTGATGGCACCTATCAACAGCTAGGACTGGTACCGATCCTGAGGGGGGCATTTCACTGTGATGGCACCTATCAACCACTGGGACCGACGCAGATCCCGACAGGGGCATTTCACTGTGATGGCACCTATCAACCACTGGGACCGACGCAGATCCCGACAGGGGCATTTCACTGTGATGGCACCTATCAACAGCTAGGACTGGTACCGATCCTGAGGGGGGCATTTCACTGTGATGGCACCTATCAACAGCTGGGACGCGTACCGATCCCGACAGGGGCATTTCACTGTGATGGCACCAATCAACAGCTGGACCGGCGCAGATCCCCGGCGGGCATTTCTCTGTGATGGCACCTATCAACAGCTGGGACCGGCGCAGATCCCGACGGGCATTTCACTGTGATGGCACCAATCAACCACTGGGACCGATACCGATCCCGACAGGGGCATTTCACTGTGATGGCACCAATCAACAGCTGGGACCGGTACCAATCTCGAGGGGGGCATTTCACTGTGATGGCTCCTATGGGCCTGGCACTGACGCCGAGACCAAGACTCTGTAGAGTCCTGCCTGAATGTAGCAGAGCTGCACATGCTCGTCTTCCGCACTCTTCCTTGTCTATAGATTTGTCTGGGAAAAGTCTCCCATTTTCGTCAGCCCCATAGACAATGAATGGAGCGGAGGCCGAGCATGTGCTGTTCTGCTCCACTGAAGATGCCCCAGAGCCCAATTTTCGGGATCAGATGCTCAGCAATCAGCAAGTTATTCCTTATCCTATCAATGAGGATAACGTTCAATTCCAGGAATATCCCTTTAAATTTGCACAAATGTCACACGAAAGTGGCTGCCTCATGTAACCAGGGGATAAGAAGTCAAATGCGACCATGGGATTAAATTTCTGTTCCTACTCTTGGAAGGTTCTGGTTCTTCTTCTGGAGAAGATTTACAGGCAAAGCATTCTGGGAATGGGGATGCAAATTATCTCTTCTCCAGTAAGGACAGTCAGTCTAGTTCCACCTATACATGATGACTACCTATAGGTGACACTGGAGAAAACACATCCTGTGCAGCAGAGCTAATGTGCACGCAATGGTCATAAGCTCTGCTGGGCTCGCTATGTGACCCGCAGGCCACGTTAAGCCACCACGTACCAAAAACAGAAGGGAAACCGCAGTGTTGTATTTTGCAATTTGTATGAAATTTCAGTTTTTGATGCTGATTCCATTGCGATGGACTGGAAGGTGTGAATTAAGACTTAAGAAATAGGATGTTTGGGTTTCTACTCACAAGCCAAAAGCACACCGAGCCGGTGTATGAGATCAGCCTGTGAGCCCGGCGGGGGCAGGGACCGGCTGCACTTACATCCCTCCTTGCAGTACTCCACGATGTATCCGTCCAGTCCTCCGGCACCGATCCTCTCGGGAGGCCTCCATTTCAGTGTAATGCTGGTGTCGCTCACGTCCTCCACCGTCAGCATGGTGGGCTCACTTGTAGGAGCTGAAAGACACAGGGGAAAGTATTAGCAACTTATACCGTGGCGTCATCTCCAGCGCAGTCTGCACGGGGTCCGAGATCAATCTCTGGACACGTCCCAGTGCGGACGGTACACGTGGTACCGGACACGTCGCTCGTCAACCTCAGCACAGCAATGACTGTAATTATTCCTGACATTTCCACTTCAGCTGTAAAAACTGCATCAAAAATTGTGCGTTTCCATTTTTACGGTTCAGACACTTTTTTTTTTTTTTTACGTGGATTCATCTGGTTGAAAACTCCACATCCAGATAGCACAACATACACCCGTCTGCGGAGTTACACACCGGCACAACATGGACGTTTCTGCTCGGAAAACTGCCGCAGCGGTCGTATGAGATTTGATAAAATTTTACCTACTTTTCTGCTACGGATTTTCAGTTGCAATACAGCACAGGTGCTTGTAAGAGAAGATTTCACATTATTGCAGGATTTTGATGCCAAAGTCAAGACAGGGTTATAAAAGTGCTGACTCGTGTTTTGGGTTAGGGTTAGGCTAAGGTTAGGTTAGGGTTAGGGCTAACCGTGGCCTCGGCTATACAGCAGAAAGTCCAAATATCAAGTTCTTGCAATGAAACAATGATCTGAAGTCTTGTTCTCATTCATATGAGAGCAAGGTGACACAGCGCGGACCCCCTAATAGCGCCGACCCGTGACCGGATCCTGTGGACAGCGAGTCGGTGCCCGGGCGTCCAGTCTCAGACTGGTTTTACATTTTACCACACTGGTAATAAGACAATAATCAGCTGTTCATCTTTCTACTCATCCTAATGAAGGTTCAGTATAAGCGGATGGAGAATGAGGGATTTTTTTGCTGCTGTTTTTGTATTTCACCAGCAAAAGCCTCTATGGATAAAATGTATTTTTTACTGTATTTTTTATGCCTTTTTTTTGTCCCGTTTTTTGACAATACAAATCGTGATTCTAAAAGGGATCTAAAAATCCCTTTGTGTAATGTCAAAGAATCAACCAAAAAAGATGAATGTAATAAAAAAAACAACACACAAAGAAAGAAAAAGTGCAAAAATGCTGCCCCAAAAAAGTGCATAGAAAGCCCACGGCTGCTGATACACCGGATATTTTTGCAGTAGCTATTTTCCTGCAAGATTTTTGTACAATTAACAATATTTTTCCCGGCATCGGTGACTACAACCCCACACATTGCACTCTGGATATTTCCATGGCAGGTTTTATTACGATTCCTTCCCACTGTCCAACGAAACTTAAAGAAAAGCACAAAACGACTCCTTAAAAACCAAATCACGTCGGATCAAAGTGCATCCACCGATCCAACGCGTACAACAAATAAGCCGGACACAACACAAAAGAAAAATGAGCCTTAACCCCTATATAAAAGCTCCACGAGAGCCACCAAATCTACGAAAAAAATTCTCCAGCCGCGTCCTGAGCGATCTACGGGACACGAGGGAAAGTTCCACCGGTCGGCGTCACACGACCGTTCCCGCAAACCTACGATGGCTGAGACCCCGCAACCGACGGGCATTGATTATTCCAATGATCGGGGGCGATAGAGGAGGATCAGACCTTTAATTTCTTTTTGTTTTCTTCGGACGGGTCTTGAAGTTTCCACTTGGGAACTGTGGTCTAAACGTGACAATCGGGTCATGGTGGAACTTGTGGAGGCTCCAGGAAACCAAACTTCCCACTGGTTGCTCCAATGTGAGGATGAAATGAGTAAGACAAGGGGTGTAAGGAGGTAGGGACTGTATGAGAATAGGAGGGGGCTGGAGGATGAGCTCAGAGACCCCGCTCCCGACCCCTCCTTATACCGAGGAGGAACATTTCTTTCCTTGATGCTCCACAACGCTAATGCTCTCACCTCTAAATATAGCAGCCGCTTCCCCATCAGCACATTTACGTAACTAAAGCCAGATCAGGAAGGATAAATTCATAAAAACCATTGGAGGAGAGGGCAAAGTGTATAAAAGAAGAGTTGTGATCCCCTCCCTCCACACACCAGTCTTATATATAGACGCCACGTACGAGGACGGCACCGGGTGCAGTCGCCACACTCGAGTCTCCCGCGCAGAGACGACTTTAGGTGACATCACGATTCATGAAAATAGAAGAAGACGAGGAATTATCTAACCGCCGCAAAGATGTTGGCAGCTGTCGGAGAGAATCTCTTAAATGTCAGCGCGATCTGACTCATTTGTGATATAAAAGCTTTATTACGCTCCACCACTCGGTCTCGTATAAAGGGGTCTCAAGTCACGAGAAGATCCCGAAACCCTCCTGCTGCTGGATCTAGTGGGTTACGACGGCCATCGGAGATGATCCGGCACAAAAAAAAAAATTGTAATTAAATTATAATTTCATTTTGAAATTTATTAAAAAAATTCAAATTTTAGCCATCATTGCCCGGAAGGCGGTGAAGTGCAAGGGAAACCTGTAAAGTGGCTCTACGAGGGGCCTACGTGACCAAACTCATCGATTCCAGCAGCATTGGTCATCTATCTAATGTGTAGGGGGGTGTACTGACTATTCCACAATGGCAGAGGTCTGGGAACAGAAGGGTCGGGCATATGGGATATCAACATGCTTGATCTTTTGTTCCCACAAGACATTAGCCACTGATTGAGGTTCATTTCTTCTCCCCATTGCAAACACATGGGCAAAGCGAGCGTGCATGACAAAGGAAGAGCTGTTGGCCGAACAGGTCATTCTACAGGAAGTGAGGCGTGGCTTGCCTCTGCAGGAAGTAGGAGGTGGCTTTGTCTCTCTACAGGAAGTGGCGTGTGGCTTTGTCTCTACAGGAAGTGGGGGTGGGTCTTTGCCTGTCTACAGGAAGTGGGGTGTGGCTTTATCTCTTTTCAGGAAGTGGGGGTGGGTCTTTGTTTCTCCACAGGAAGTGGGATGTGACTTTGTCTCTCTACAGGAAGTGGGGCGTGGCTTGCATCTCTACAGGAAGTAAGGTTGTGACTTTGTCTTTCTACAGGAAGTGGGGATGGGTCTGTCTCTCTACAGGAAGTGGAGGTGTGGCTTTGTCTCTAGAGGAAGTGGCAGTGTGGTTTTGCCTCTCTATAGCTCTATAGGAGGTTGGGGCTGAGTGCCTCTCTACAGGAAGTAGGAGGTGGCTTTGTCTCTACAGGAAGTTGGGGAGGGGATTTGTCTCTATACAGGAAGTAGAAGTGGGTCTTTGTTACACTTGTATGCAGCTTGACAGACTGGAGAAATGGGGCAGAGAGACAGAGGAGGGTTTTAAGTTCTGGGCTGAAATTTAATTTTACATTAGCAAGCTGAATGTACATTGGAAAGTGAGGGAACAGACGTTCCAGCACCTATAGTGCTGACAGAATGATGATGAAGAGGAACCACTTCCTAGACAGATTGGACAGGTATGTGCATGATAGCAGTTTTTGGTAACTATGGCTATGAATGCAGGAAGTGCACGGCTATGCTTTAAATAATGAAGCAATTAGGTGCTTGCAAACAATACCTAAATACTACCAGACTGCACATAGCAGCGAGGCTCACGACCAATGGAAACTGACACTAGAGCCGCTCTATACAGTCCAACAATCCTGCAAAAATATAAATATCATGAGCGTAAAAGCGTCCTACAAGTAAATGAGGCAGCGCAGCCCAGGAATGAATGGACGGCCCCCATAATGGGAGTATACGGCTGATCCGTCACCGGCGGTTATCATGCCGTCCTGATTAGGGCAGGAGGCGCAGCGCGCCGTCCCCCCGGCCTCGCTGGACAGAGTGCTGTGATGTAAGGCAGGACTCACTTGTAGACTGAAGCTTCCCGAGAGAGATCAGGAAAGGGTTAAGAGACATTTGATGGAGGCCTCCTGTGTCCCATTTTCAGCTCCGGTTACAAAGCCTTAAGCCGTAATGGTGCTGATGGGGGGTGCGGAGACCCCGCATGGACGCCAGGCCCAGGACAGCTGTGTGTAATAGTGGACGGCTGCGGTGGAGTCTGGCTGAGGATTTGGACATGTAATCGACATTTTTAACATTTTTCTGGCATTTCACATGCACCTGTGATTTTCCACTAAACCTAAAAACCCATCAGTGTAAATGGCCGATATTCAATAGAGCAGAAACCGGGGCCGACCTTATATTGGACGGTGCCCTGTGTGGAAACATATGGTGCAGAAAATATGATATAAAAGTACACTATATAACATGTCACCCTACTACTACCACCAGCACCACCCGATGTCACTACTGTGCCGCCATAGAGTGCACCAATAACACCGACATACAATCCACCACTCATCTAATAAACGCCATTACAGGGATTATCTGGCGCCTGGAGAGCGGGTAGGAGGTGCACGATACCTGCGGATCCCTGTCCGCTCAGCTGCGCCTCTCATCCAGGCTATGGGGCCGGTGACGTGCGAGGTTGTGCGGTCAGTCAGGGCCTGCTGCTGAGACGGTTCCTCCACGTGGCGCTGACCGTCCCGCATGATCGTATAATGTGCAGGAATGATCGGTGTCAGATATGGTAAATATATTGGTTCCTGTAGGATCACAGAGGTCGGGGTGACCGCTCTGACCTTAGTGCCTGCAGCGCTCAGTCAGGCTGGTGACAGTTGTGACAAGGTTTACAAATGGCGATATCCTATTCCTGTACGCTACTGATTGTACAAACGACACACCTAACCGTGCCATAAAAATAGAGCAAACCTTTTCTGCACATGTCCACGACATCTCACCTACACAATGTTTACAATGTGGCCCAAATGGTACAGGGACCACTATAAAAACACGACTGTGATCCCAAAGAGTCTCTATAGTAATGGAAAGGGTTTTATAAGATCCTGAGCTACCTCCTGTATTATACTCCAGAGCTGCACTCACTATTCTGCTGGTGCAGTCACTGTGTACATACATTACATTACTGATCCTGAGTTACATCCTGTATTATACTCCAGAGCTGCACTCACTATTCTGCTGGTGCAGTCACTGTGTACATACATTACATTATTGATCCTGAGTTACCTCCTGTATTATACTCCAGAGCTGCACTCACTATTCTGCTGGTGCAGTCACTGTGTACATACATTACATTACTGATCCTGAGTTACATCCTGTATTATACTCCAGAGCTGCACTCACTATTCTGCTGGTGCAGTCACTGTGTACATACATTACATTACTGATCCTGAGTTACCTCCTGTATTATACTCCAGAGCTGCACTCACTATTCTGCTGGTGCAGTCACTGTGTACATACATTACATTACTGATCCTGAGTTACCTCCTGTATTATACTCCAGAGCTGCACTCACTATTCTGCTGGTGCAGTCACTGTGTACATACATTACATTACTGATCCTGAGTTACATCCTGTATTATACTCCAGAGCTGCACTCACTATTCTGCTGGTGCAGTCACTGTGCACATACATTACATTACTGATCCTGAGTTACATCCTGTATTATACTCCAGAGCTGCACTCACTATTCTGCTGGTGCAGTCACTGTGTACATACATTACATTACTGATCCTGAGTTACATCCTGTATTATACTCCAGAGCTGCACTCACTATTCTGCTGGTGCAGTCACTGTGCACATACATTACATTACTGATCCTGAGTTACATCCTGTATTATACTCCAGAGCTGCACTCACTATTCTGCTGGTGCAGTCACTGTGTACATACATTACATTACTGATCCTGAGTTACATCCTGTATTATACTCCAGAGCTGCACTCACTATTCTGCTGGTGCAGTCACTGTGTACATACATTACATTACTGATCCTGAGTTACATTCTGTATTATACTCCAGAGCTGCACTCACTATTCTGCTGGTGCAGTCACTGTGCACATACATTACATTACTGATCCTGAGTTACATCCTGTATTATACTCCAGAGCTGCACTCACTATTCTGCTGGTGCAGTCACTGTGTACATACATTACATTACTGATCCTGAGTTACATCCTGTATTATACTCCAGAGCTGCACACACTATTCTGCTGGTGGAGTCACTGTGTACATACATTACATATCCTGAGTTACATCCTGTATTATACTCCAGAGCTGCACTCACTATTCTGCTGGTGCAGTCACTGTGTACATACATTACATTACTGATCCTGAGTTACATCCTGTATTATACTCCAGAGCTGCACTCACTATTCTGCTGGTGCAGTCACTGTGTACATACATTACATTACTGATCCTGAGTTACATCCTGTATTATACCCAGAGCTGCACTCACTATTCTGCTGGTGAAGTCACTGTGTACATACATTACATCTGATCCTGAGTTACATCCTGTATTATACTCCAGAGCTGCACTCACTATTCTGCTGGTGCAGTCACTGTGTACATACATTACATTACTGATCCTGAGTTACATCCTGTATTATACTCCAGAGCTGCACTCACTATTCTGCTGGTGAAGTCACTGTGTACATACATTACATTACTGATCCTGAGTTACTCCTGTATTATACTCCAGAGCTGCACTCACTATTCTGCTGGTGCAGTCACTGTGTACATACATTACATTACTGATCCTGAGTTACTCCTGTATTATATTCCAGAGCTGCCTCACTATTCTGCTGGTGCAGTCACTGTATACATACATTACATTACTGATCCTGAGTTACATCCTGTATTATACCCCAGAGCTGCACTCACTATTCTGCTGGTGCAGTCACTGTGTATACATTACATTACTGATCCTGAGTTACATCCTGTATTAACTGCAGAGCTGCACTCACTATTCTGCTGGTGCAGTCACTGTGTACATACATTACTGATCCTGAGTTACACCTGTATTATACCCAGAGCTGCACTCACTATTCTGCTGGTGCAGTCACTGTGTAATACATTACATTACTGATCCTGAGTTACCTCCTGTATTATACTCCAGAGCTGCACTCACTATTCTGCTGGTGCAGTCACTGTGTACATACTTAATTACTGATCCTGAGTTACATCTTGTATTATACCCAGAGCTGCACTCACTATTCTGCTGGTGCAGTCACTGTGTACATACATTACATTACTGATCCTGAGTTACTCCTGTATTATACTCCAGAGCTGCACTCACTATTCTGCTGGTGCAGTCACTGTGTACTACATTACATTACTGATCCTGAGTTACATCCTGTATTATCCCTCCAGAGCTGCACTCACTATTCTGCTGGTGCAGTCACTGTGTACATACATTACATTACTGATCCTGAGTTACATCCTGTATTATACTCCATAGCTGCACTCACTATTCTGCTGGTGCAGTCACTGTGTACATACATTATCTGATCCTGAGTTACCTCCTGTATTATACTCCAGAGCTGCACTCACTATTCTGCTGGTGCAGTCACTGTGTACATACATTACTAGATCCTGAGTTACCTCCTGTATTATACTCCAGAGCTGCACTCACTATTCTGCTGGTGCAGTCACTGTGTACATACATTACATTACTGATCCTGAGTTACATCCTGTATTATACCCAGAGCTGCACTCACTATTCTGCTGGTGCAGTCACTGTGTACATACATTACATTACTAACCTGAGTTACTCCTGTATTGTACTCCAGAGCTGCACTCACTATTCTGCTGGTGCAGTCACTGTGTACATACATTACATTACTAACCCTGAGTTACTCCTGTATTGTACTCCAGAGCTGCACTCACTATTCTGCTGGTGCAGTCACTGTGTACATACATTACATTACTGATCCTGAGTTACTCCTGTATTATACTCCAGAGCTGCACTCACTATTCTGCTGGTGCAGTCACTGTGTACATACATTATACTGATCCTGAGTTACCTCCTGTATTATACTCCAGAGCTGCACTCACTATTCTGCTGGTGCAGTCACTGTGTACATACATTACATTACTGATCCTGAGTTACATCCTGTATTATACTCCAGAGCTGCACTCACTATTCTGCTGGTGCAGTCACTGTGTACATACATTACATTACTGATCCTGAGTTACTCCTGTATTATATTCCAGAGCTGCCTCACTATTCTGCTGGTGCAGTCACTGTGTACATACATTACATTACTGATCCTGAGTTACATCCTGTATTACACTGCAGAGCTGCACTCACTATTCTGCCTGTCATATATTTTCGGCATCTCCTGGACAGATACTACCAGCGTCCATCTAAACCCCATGCCTCCATGAGCCGCAGCTGCTACAGACCATAAATGTGACCTCAAATATCTCCTAAGACTTCAAATACCGAAGAACAGAACATGGAGCAGACGCCATTAATTGATTTACGTGAACTCTGAGTTTCCACACTTGTGGGATGTTCTGAAGAGCAGAACATGACACAGTAAAGCTGCGGAGTCGTCCGGCCAGAGGAGGCGTGAAGGCCCTGACTCATCGTTGTCTCTGTGCCCGCTTTCTGGAGTAAACATCGGGGCGCCCGTTGTGTCCTTTGTCCCTTACAGTGACTTTGTGGTTTCGTCTGTATTTTTGTGCTCGCCATTATGGCCGCGCTTTGGCTCGTGCAGATGTTTTATCCTAATTCTTCACTTTTGTCTCTAATTCCTGCACATTTGCTCTCAGGAGATGGAGCACAAGCTCGGTCTCATTTTGTTTTTCTGCAGGTGAAGACTCACGTGTGATTTTTTTTGCTCTAAAAAACCCACAAAAAGGTCAAAAAGCAAAACAAAAAAAATGAAGAATCTTTAATTTTTCACACCTTTCATCAACCGGCTGTACAGGGGTAGATGCGGCGTGTGCCATGGGTGCTGGATGCATGGGGTGGTGCCTACAAGATGTTTTGCCTTGGTCTGAGTATTTAGATCCAGGGCTAAGGCCCAGCTTCATCTCTCAGTATTAGGGAATATGGACCTTACTCTACGGCCACGATGGAGGCTCACGACATCCATACATAACACGTAGGTCCAAGCGCTGCCATGTTGTGCCCGGATGCCAAGCAGCTCGGTGGGCAACGACAACTTGGCCCATTTTGGAGGCTCTCCAATAATTACCTTCTCAAAAAATACCTTCATTCCCAAAGTGGTTACTGCCTATAAAATGGATGGCACAAGACAGGGTCAGACAGGCCCATCAGGGTAGATGATGATCGTCAGGTGGACACGGTTGGTTTGTCCTCTGCTCAATCAGCTGCCTGTGGGGTCTATTTTTCATGGGTTGATCACAAATAATCTCTTAGATGTACTTGATGATCTGTTCTGTCCACCATGGAGGGAGAACCTCAGAAGTGTGGATCCGAGGACCCCCAACCTCTGGACACAAGTATAAATATAATATACCGAGCACAACGTACCGATGGGCATGAAGGGCTGAGACGGCTGGCTGGGGCGAGACATGCCAATGACATTGACAGCGTAGATCCTCATCTCGTAGATCACACCTTCAATCATACGCTTAGACTCGAAGGTCAGCTCCTTCACCAGGTCGTAGTTCAGCCGCATCCAGCGGTAACTCTTCTTCTTCTTCCTCTCCAAGATGTAACCTGCAGTGGCGGTGATACGAAGGGTTAACAAGGATAGGTGATAATGACTAGATCTGCGGGGGTCCGACTGATAAAACCCACACTGATGGGTGTCTGCGGTATAAATGGAGCAGTGGTCATGGAGGTATACTGTCGCTCTATGGAACGGCCGGAGATAGCCAAGATTTACCGTACTGCATGAATGTTACCGTTTTGTGGATGGGGGACTCCCCGCACACCGTCATCAGTGACACACCCATGTGTTATAGGGGTATTGAGGGTGGTCTTGTCTGATCTTCACTCACCCGTGATCGGCATGCCGCCATCATACTTTGGTGCTTCCCACTGAACGGTGCAGAAATCTTCTCCAATGTTTAAGATCTTTGGAGCCTCGGGGGGATCTGGTACCTCTGTGAGAAAAAGGACAGTAGGAAGATTGGGGGGATCCAGAGAAACAGATCATCCAGAGATCTAATCTAAGCATCTACAGCGTCTGAGCAGCCTCAGCCTGGGTCTGTGTTACTACACGGTGGGCCAATGGATATGAGTGTAGACCGCCATTTGGATGCGTAATATGACATCATATCCTACGTAGCGTGAATCCATCAGCCTCCCCGTCCCCAACATTGTGCTGCACCAGGAGAACTTATATGTGACGTTCCTAGAAGGTTCTCCTGGACCAGGTCCTCGGCGTTCCCAACCAGTGGAAATGGAGGCACAGCTGACCTCCAACTGTGTAGCCTCCATAGGAGTCCTCACCCCAAGCACTGGCCGAAGACAACAGTGCAGACAAGCATAATATATAATATATATATATAAAACACACAGTAGATATCGTCTCCAGCGCGACTATGTCTCTTACCGATAACCTTCACATTAATGGTGGCCTTGTCCTCTCCCGCTGGATTCTTCAGCAGGACGGTATATGCACCTTCGTCTGACTTCTCTGCCCCCTCAATGATGAACACACAGTGGTCCGGGTGGGTCTCTACATGGACTCTGCCTTCAGCTTCTGAAATGATCTAAAGCAGAAGATTATTACTGTACAGATCATAGAAGGGGCAGCAGACATCCTGCCCGGAGGATAGACGACAGATGAGAATGCCGAGCGCGGAGGCAGAATGTTCCTCCAGTGTTCTGTCTCTATTTTATATCTCCCTGTCTGTTATCTATCTGATATCTGTCACCATACCACGGACACAGCGCACACCACGGACACAGTGCACACCACGGACACAGTGCACACCACGGACACAGCGCACACCACGGACACAGCGCACACCACGGACACAGCGCACACCACGGACACAGCGCACACCGGGATATGGGCACACCACGGACACAGCGCACACCACGGACACAGCGCACACCACGGACACAGCGCACACCACGGACACAGCGCACACCACGGACACAGCGCACACCACGGACACAGCGCACACCGGATATGGGCACACCACGGACACAGCGCACACCACGGACACAGCGCACACCACGGACACAGCGCACACCACAGACACAGCGCACACCACGGACACAGCGCACACCACGGACACAGCGCACACCACGGACACAGCGCACACCACGGACACAGCGCACACCACGGACACAGCGCACACCACGGACACAGCGCACACACAGGATATGGGCACACCACGGACACAGCGCACACCACGGACACAGCGCACACCACGGACACAGCGCACACCACGGACACAGCGCACACCAGGATATGGGCACACCACGGAAACAGCGCACACCACGGACACAGCGCACACCACGGACACAGCGCACACCACGGACACAGCGCACACCACGGACACAGCGCACACCACAGACATAGTGCACACCACAGACACAGCACACACCAGGATATGCACACACCAGGATATGCGCACACCAGGATATGCGCACACCAGGATATGCGCACACCAGGATATGCGCACACCAGGATATGCGCACACCATGGACACAGTGCACACCATGGACACAGCGCACACCACAGACATAGTGCACACCACAGACACAGCACACACCAGGATATGCGCACACCACGGACACAGTGCACACCATGGACACAGTGCACACCATGGACACAGCGCATACCACGGACACAGCGCACACCAGGATAAGGTTTGGAGGACTCTGGTTCTGTGGCAACGACAGTAATCTGTGGCCGCCGGACCCCAGCCCTGCGAAGCCTCTGCTACCTGCTGGAATCCCTGGCTGGATATAATGTCTGCATCATCCCACAACAATGACATCACGGCTGTATCATCTCACAATGATGACATCACAGCTGCATCATCCCACAATGATGACATCACGGCTGCATTATCCCACAATGATGACATCACGGCTGCATCATCCCACAATGATGACATCATGGCTGCATCATCCCACAATGATGACATCACGGCTGCATCATCCCACAATGATGACATCACGGCTGCAGATCCCCACAATGATGACATCACGGCTGTATCATCTCACAATGATGACATCACGGCTGCATCATCCCACAATGATGACATCACGGCTGCATTATCCCACAATGATGACATCACGGCTGTATCATCTCACAATGATGACATCACAGCTGCATCATCCCACAATGATGACATCACGGCTGTATCATCCCACAATGATGACATCACGGCTGTATCATCCCACAATGATGACATCACGGCTGTATCATCTCACAATGATGACATCACAGCTGCATCATCCCACAATGATGACATCACGGCTGCATCATCCCACAATGATGACATCACGGCTGCATTATCCCACAATGATGACATCCAGGCTGTATCATCCCACAATGATGACATCACGGCTGCATCATCCCACAATGATGACATCACAGCTGCATTATCTCACAATGATGACATCACGGCTGCATCATCCCACAATGATGACATCACGGCTGTATCATCTCACAATGATGACATCACGGCTGTATCATCCCACAATGATGACATCACGGCTGTATCATCCCACAATGATGACATCACAGCTGTATCATCCCACAATGATGACATCACGGCTGTATCATCTCACAATGATGACATCACGGCTGCATCATCCCACAATGATGACATCACGGCTGCAGATCCCCACAATGATGACATCACGGCTGCATCATCCCACAATGATGACATCACGGCTGCAGATCCCCACAATGATGACATCACGGCTGCAGATCCCCACAATGATGACATCACGGCTGCGGAGACCCACAATAATGACATCACTCAATGCCGATTAGACCGGGGATGCCGGCAGGTAGTAGGTTCGTAGGGCTCTGGTCTGGTGGCCACATACTCCCAACATCGCTGCTGGACAAGGGTCCAATGAACAATCTTCTCTACTATGTCGTATCTACTGCACCCGTCTACCCATGTACCTGTGCCGTTACACGCCATAACACCAGTGGGGTGAGTGGCTGGTGATCACACACTAGACAGCGCACACGTGATCTCAGTAATTGTGCACACTCCTCACTTCGTACAGCACACGGAGGGCAGGGCGCCCACTTACATCCACATCGTCGTCGGCCTCCTCCCCCGGCTCGGGGTGAGTCCTTACACGGGTCTGCTCAATGACCTGATATTGGGAAATAAAGCTGAGACTAAAGGAGGGGCAGAGACGGAGGGAGCGGATGATGGGGGCTGGCGCGTGTTGTGCGCAGGACAGTGCGATCACAGCAAACGTGACAAACCGCAACAATCAGAAGAAATGTCCCGCACGCGTCTCTGCTTGCGGTGTTTTATGGACAGTGCCGGAGGAGTAATTTAATGCCATATTTGCAAACTTTTAGAAGAGACGCCAGGAATTTTCTTTTTCCAGGCATTCCCGGAGTTGGTCTAGACCCCAATGCAGACTCTGTACACTGGTCTGTTTCTATGAGGCAAAGAACTTCGGGACCCCCGAGATGCCTGCGCCTCTGCACCCCCTCCAGATGCCCTGACGCTACAACTATGGAAGGGAGAACTGTTTGGAATTAGGTATGGAGATCTAGCACCCCTCCGCTGTCACCTTTGGTAACCACCAATAGTCCTGCCAATCCCAGTCCCATGTTACTGGTTTTACTGGTTGCACCAGTCTCGTTTGCAGATTCAGAGCTGAAAGGTCACATTTCAGGTCTCCTAATCCTGCGATTGGTGGGAGCCCTAATTCACAGCCAGGAGATTGGGTGGACCCGGCAACCCTCCTTAGAGCGTGGGCAAAGAGGTATCGGAGTAATGCAAAGTTGGCGATCAGACCCCGGCTCTGTCATCTTCCGCTGCTTCAGTCAGTCTCTTTTTGTTAGAAAAGTCCTCAAATGATTAACAGGGATTGGCTTCTTCAGCGATCAGTCGTAATCTGTAGGGAAACCAGTAGCAAGTGCTCAGTTTCCCAACAGCACCACCGCAGGGGACATGAAGCATTACATGGCGGCCACAGTTTTTCTGGTCCTTGATGGAGGTCTGGATGTGGGAGTCTACACCAGATAACCCCTTTAGGCTTGCAGCTCAGTGCAGCTGGAGAGACCTTTAATGAGGGGGCTTCACAATCATGGTCGCAGGGGGTGCAGCAGAAACTGCGCCCAGAGCTGCAGTCCCAGCTACGGAGAAGAGGCAGCACTGTCTCGAGTCTTGCATCTGCAGCGCTCATGTCCATCGCATCACAGCAGAAAAGTGGCATTTGAGTTGAGAATGGTGCAAAGTGGGTACCCATGTCATCTGCGCCATGCTGACATGCAGGAGCTGCGCTCTGGACTGCAGCGCTGTGCGAGTCAGCAGAGCCGCACCTACAGCTGTACTGCATAACGTACGCTGGCTGCCTGGGCCACCTGATGCCTGAAACGCTGGAGGAGGAGGATGTGGACAGCGGAGGGACCACGTTATGCCACTGCCTTTAACGCACATTAATATGCATTGTGAGGTTATCAGTGGGGGCTGTGAACTGGGACCCCCACTAATCACTTGGAAATTGTGCTTTCAGGTCTGGATCTCTGACCTTAGCCCAACCAGTAAGAGGGGGCTCCGTCCATATCTGCGTCATTGTGGACCAAAACCTAAACAGAAAGCAGAATGATCAGAGAAAACACCAAGAAGGAAGATGTGGCCGCTCCTTACATGATCCCCCTTGCTCCAGATCACTGTAGGCGCCGGATCTCCGGTGATGGGAACGTCAAGACGCAGCTTGTTCCCAGCGACGACGATGATGGTGTCGGCATTACCGGACATACAGTCCAACTTAATCTTCGGAGGCTCTGATGAGGATGAATGATCCAGATGAGATCCGATATCGGCAGGACACAGACCTGACATCACATACACAGAACAACATACCTTGTCTGGAACAAAGTCAATTTTAATCTCTGTGGAAAGGAAAAGAAGAGAGGAGATGATGGCGTAAATATAATGCCAGGCTGAGTGACACGAGGGCATCTACATCGTTTAGACACACCAGTTCCAACTGGGACTGATCCGCTCTGCGTTTTGTTGCGGAAATGCTGCGGATTCACCATTTATCCTTTGCAGTATATAAATACAAGGGTTGGACTGCAGTCTAATGGAAAAACTGAAGAAAAGCCCTGCCACACTGCTGGTTTTGGTCCAAGTTCAGCTAAGAACGGTCCTTTACAGTCTGTCTATGTAGCCTATAACTAACTGTAATCACTTAGATAAACGCAATTCCAAAAAAGTTGGGAACAAGAATGCACTGATCTGGAAATCCGTTATCGCCATAATTTTATTACACGGAACATAGAACAGATCAGAAGGTGAACCTCCCACGGTTAAATATTTCATATCAAAATGAAATTAACTAATTTAGAGATTGATGGCAGCAACAAATCCCAGAACAGATGTATCCGGGCCATGTCCACCATTGTGCAGTGTCCCCTTTTCTTCGGGCCATGTCCACCATTGTGCAGTGTCCCCTTTTCTTCGGGCCATGTCCACCATTGTGCAGTGTCCCCTTTTCTTCTTGCATCGGTCTATAAATGTCAGGGAGGAGTGAAGACAATCATGGGAGTTTTGGGAGAGGAACGTTGTCCCCTTCTTGATGTTGGATTCTCGCTGCTCCTCAGTTTGGGGTCTTTGCCGGATTTTTTGTTTCAAAATGAGCTAAATATTATCTATTTGGGAAAGGTCCGACTGTAGTCGGCCAGTTCATCATCACTAAACTCTTCTTCTGCAGAGTCGTGCTGTGTGATGGATGCATTATTGGGTTTACCATTGTCTTAGTGAAATATACAAGGTCTTCAATAAATAGATGTTTCTGGATGGAGCAGATGCTTTTCTCACATCTCTATATAGCGCTCAGCATTGATGACGTGTCTCATGTGTGCATTGCCTCTGCAATAGGTACAAATGGCCCCCATACATCAAAGATATGAACTGTGCACTGACAACAAGCTGGATGGTCCCTTTCCTCGATAACAAGCTGGATGGTCCCTTTCCTCGATAACAAGCTGGATGGTCCCTTTCCTTGATAACAGCTGTTCCTTTCTCGATAACAAGCTGGAGGTCCCTTTCCTCGATAACAAGCTGGATGGTCCCTTTCCTCGATAACAAGCTGGATGGTCCCTTTCCTGATAACAAGCTGGATGGTCCCTTTCCTCGATAACAAGCTGGATGGTCCCTTTCCTTGATAACAAGCTGGACGGTCCCTTTCCTCGATAACAAGCTGGATGGTCCCTTTTCTCGATAACAAGCTGGATGGTCCCTTTCCTTGATAACAAGCTGGATGGTCCCTTCCTTGATAACAGTGGACTCCTTTTCTCGATAACAAGCTGGATGGTCCCTTTTCTCGATAACAAGCTGGACGGTCCCTTTCCTCGATAACAAGCTGGATGGTCCCTTTCTCGATAACAAGCTGGATGGTCCCTTTCCTCGATAACAAGCTGGATGGTCCCTTTCCCCATAACAAGCTGAAGGCCCTTCTCGATAAAAGCTGACGGTCCCTTTCCTCGATAACAAGCTGGACGGTCCCTTTCCTCGATAACAAGCTGGATGGTCCCTTTCCTCGATAACAAGCTGGATGGTCTTCCGATACACTGATGTCCTCCTCGATAACAAGCTGGATGGTCCCTTTCCTCGATAACAAGCTGGATGGTCCCTTTCCTCGATAACAGCTGGATGTCCTTCCTCGATACACTGGATGGTCCCTTTCCTCGATAACAAGCTGGATGGTCCCTCTCCTCGATAACAAACTGGATAAGCCCCTTTCTTCAATGATTTCTGGAAGTGATTTGCACGACTGAATCATGCCTGCCTGAATTTAATTGTTCCATGTGGCATAAATTCCTCCAGAATCCCTGAATCTCTTCATGATCTCATGAACCATAGATGGGGGGATATTTAAAGTTTTGCAATTTTACATTGAGAAACGTTTTTCTGAATTCTTCCACGATTTTCAGATGCAAGTTGTTCACAGATCGGTGACCTCCAACCATCTTTGCTTCTGAGAGACTCTGCCTTTCTAACACGTTGGTGACTTAGTAGAAAATTCTCCCTCCGTCTGTTTTTCATTGGTTCCACTAACTTTTTCAGCCTTTACTTAACTCTTTATGTCGCCACCATCAATTTCTAAATAAGTTTTTTTTTTTTCAAATTAAATTAAAAAATGTCCAATGTTCAACTTCTGATCTGTTCTATGTTCTGCTGTGAATAAACTATTGTGATGAGATTTCCAAACTATTACATTCTTCTTTCCTTTATCTTTTACACAATGGATCAACTTGTTGAGAATTGGGATTGCGTAATGAATATTTATCACCGTAGGATCAGAATATAAGTGGAATATTGGCTTATATGGTATACGATGGAAACGGAACTTACCCATAAAGTGCAATTTTGCAGAAAGATTAAAGGCAAATCCATTGGGAATAAAGGAATAGTCTCCTTCATCGGATGCTACCACGTCATCGATGGTCAGCTTGTGAACTCTGCAGAAATAACATGTTTTGTCAAAACGCCTCCATGGTCCTGGTTTGCAGGTTATTTCCTGCAGTCTCGTCTTTAGACTTTGGATGTTTGCTTAGAAAAAAAAATCTGCATTTAAATCCTGCACTTACTGCAGGTTATATGCAGCAAATCAGCTTGTTAAAGACCAATTACAGATTTAATTGCAGATTTTATTTTTATCTTATTAAAGTTAATGTCGGAAATCCACAACAAATCCGCAGCAGATTTAATAATCCACACTGAGACTTTCTGCATCGTGCGGTTGGGATTTGTAACGTCTCCATCCATTTATTGGCTCCTGTAATCTTCTGTGCAAGTACAAGGATGGAGACTTTACAAATCTCACATGATGGCAGCTTTCTACATGCAGAAATTGACTTCTGAATTCCAGTATGGTAACGTCAGCATGGATTTTTTTTTTTTTTTGCAGATTTTCCATTATTACCGTAACTTAACTGGGGTGAAAAGAAAAACTCTGCAAGTAACGCAGTGCAAAAGATGCGGATTTTATGCAGATAAATCTGCACATATTGGTTTATATTTGTGGATATTTTTGCCTATTGATAAATCTGTAACACATGAACGCTCAGCGCTATGAAATCTGAGTTATAATTCTGCAGGAAGACGTGCGCGAGGTCAGATTTTACCGCTCACCTTCCAATGTGGCTGACTTTGATCCTCTCGTTGGGAATCACTTCCTTTCCGTTCTTCACCCATATTCCGGTGACCTTCTCATCTGATACCTCACACTTGAATACGGCCTGGTCCTTGGCCTTCACCGTTAGATCAGCGACACCTTGCAGAATTTCCAATTGCTTTTCTGGAGAGAGGAATTGATACAGTAAAAAGTGGTTAAAAGGCAATTCCACGACATAAAAAGTGAGAAATGTGCGATAGTAATTCCTCTTATCACACCTGTAGAGTTTGTAAATTTATTTTTTTGTATACACAGCTCCAAAACCTCTGCACAGTTAACATATACATTTCCTGCAGCCTCCACCAGAGGGCGCTCCCTGCATACGGCCTTATTACGGCCCTTTAAACCCTGCGGACAATTTTTACTTTTGTTTTTCTCCCTTCTTCTTCCAAGAGCCATAATCAGGGGTGTAACTACAATAGGTGCAGAGGAATCAATTGCACCCGGGCCCTGGAGCCTGGGGGGGCCCAAAAGTCCCCTTTGACTATAAAAAGTCCAGTGCTATTATAGACTTGCAATAATTGGGGCCCCGTTGGAGCTTTTACATTGGAGCCTATGAGTTTTTAGCCATAACTTTCTATATTTTGTCCCCACAGTCGTACGGGAACCTGTTTTTTTTGCAGTTGTAGTTTTGAATGACTCCATATAATGTGCTGGAAAACTGGAAAAAAAAGTGCGGTGAAATGGTGAAACAAATGCAAGTCTGCCCTTGTCTTAGTGGTGAAAAAAATCAGTTTGTGCTGCTGTTTCCTGACACCCGGAACTTTTTAACTCTTTGGTTGATGGTGTGCGTGACGCGAGCCGGAAACAAAACAACAGTGGAGGGCACCATTCAAGAAATACTTATAGAAAGGCATCAACCCGGGGTATGTAATAGTAATGCTAGAAAAGACAAGAAAGAGTACATACCAGGACACCAGGGATGCCAAAAATAAATCATAACAATTAGAAAATATTTTTATTGAAAAAACTGCAAAACCACACTGTAGTCATTAAAAACAATTAAAACAAGGCACAAAGCCCCATAACAGGAACAATAAACCCCTATAACCCCTATCTGTATAATACAATACACTTAGATGAAATATATATGGAAACCCCAGCCAAACATGGTAGTATACTTAGAGCATAGTCACCCCCAAAGGCCAAAATGAAGACAGGACCAGAGAGGAACAATTAGTCCTCAAATTGCTGCATAAAAAAAAAAAACAAAAAAACAGGTAAGCAAGGACAATATGAGATGGTAAAGCAATACAAACAAATTGCTATAGACTAATACAGATCAGATGTGAATAGGTCTACTCATAAAGATTAATATATCAAGTAGATCTTAGCATAGCAGATGGTATAACAGTTGTCCTTAATCTAATACACAAAATAATGCAGCAAATAATATAACAGTTGTCCTTAATCTAGTGCACAAAGTGATGCAGCCCAAGTCTAGTGCACAAAGTAATGCAGCAAATGGTATAGCAGCTGTCCTTAATCTAGTGCACAAAGTCACAAAGTAATGCAGCAAATGATATAACAGTTGTCCTTAATCTAGTGCACAAAATGATGCAGCCCAAGTCTAGTGCACAAAGTAATGCAGCAAATGGTATAGCAGCTGTCCTTAATCTAGTGCACAAAGTCACAAAGTAATGCAGCAAATGATATAACAGTTGTCCTTAATCTAGTGCACAAAATGATGCAGCCCAAGTCTGGTGCACAAAGTAATGCAGCAAATGGTATAGCAGCTGTCCTTAATCTAGTGCACAAAGTCACAAAGTAATGCAGCAAATGATATAACAGTTGTCCTTAATCTAGTGCACAAAATGATGCAGCCCAAGTCTAGTGCACAAAGTAATGCAGCAAATGGTATAGCAGTTGTCCTTAATCTAGTGCACAAAGTCACAAAGTAATGCAGCAAATGGTATAGCAGTTGTCCTTAATCTAGTGCACAAAGTCACAAAGTAATGCAGCAAATGATATAACAGTTGTCCTTAATCTAGTGCACAAAATGATGCAGCCCAAGTCTAGTGCACAAAGTAATGCATGACCAGGTTACCAAACCAGGGGTTAATAGCGGGATAGAGCCCGACGCGTGTCGCCATGTGAAATGGCTTCATCAGGGGCAGAGCCGTCGCTCTCATTGATGACATTTTGGGGCACTTACGTGATCGCTTTCTATCGCGCATTTCTAGGGAGGAATGATGGCCAGAAAAAAAGCCTTTCTAACATTTCCTTTTTTTTTTAAAAAAAAATTATTTTTTGATTAATTGGAATTTCATGGACACGACGATAACAAAAAGCTTTTGTTCTTTTTTGTCTTTATTCTTAAAGGAGGAAAAGAGCAGAGTTCACTTTTAAACTTCTTTATTCTTTTAATATTTTCAAATTTTAGTTTATTTTTTTTTATTTTATTTTCACCATATTTTAGCATATAAATCTAAAATCGCTGTCTCCAGGAGTATTAACATGTCAGCAAGTTGGGTGTTTAAAGGCGTTGTCTGGAGATGGAAAAATGCCCTTGTGACCCATTCCCCAATCTCCTGAACACTGGTGATAATATGTACAATGCTGTCCAGTCTCTTTCACCCACATCAGACCCTTCAGCCCTGTGTGACCAGTGATGGACTGACACATGTGGGCTGTAGCAATGGATCACAGCTTTCCGAAAAATGCAAAAGCAATCCCTTTAAATAGAGAGTATCAGTCTGCAGCCAGCTCCTGAGCTCCCTCTAGTGGTGGCTGCAGGCCATGTGCTCGTTAGATATTGGTGCTGCTTGGAGCCACCATCTCTAGATTTCACTTGCCTTGTACCATCAGCTCTGCCACGGACTCGCCTCCGTTGGTCTTCACGGTGTAGTTACCGCTGTCTTCCACGGTCGTCTCGTTAATGATGAGGAAATGCTTCTTCCCATCCTTCTTGAAGCGATACTTAAAGTTTTCCTCTCTGGTCAGTTCTACTCCATCCTTCTCCCTGTAGGAAATAAGAAAAAGGCCATAAAACAAGTGCGTCTCATACGTGGGACATCAGAGGCGCCACATGGAGCTCCCGGGCCCCAGTGCAAGTTCTGGTCAGGGCCCCTGCCATTTATTATGGAATGTGACAATTAAAACTAAGATCTTTCACAAAACAGAACAAATGATACAGATTCTATACGTCAACGGCAGCCACAAATCTAAAAAAAAGTGCAAAAAAATTACAAAAATATATAAAATAAAGGTTTCCAATAATAAATAAAACACTGTAAAAATGCGACGTGCAGTAGCATTGTTTTCCTATAGATGGCGCTCTTGTCACAGAAAAACCTAACATAGTCTATGGGGAGACTGCCGGCGCTCAGCGACAACTGAAAAACTAATTTTTACATTTATTAATTCAGCCTGCAATGATATATTCTTACTATCTCATCCTCCGTGCATTATTCTGATACCAGGCGGGTGTGATCTCTGCTCTAGTGAACATAAAAAAAGCAACAAAAAAAGTCTAAAAAAAAAGTCTGAAAAATGACCATGTAGCAAATTAGTTTGCACATGACTGTGTTTACAGAAAGGAAATTGCAACATTGGAGCAAAGATGAGTGAAAAAGTAGAAACTAAAAACCCTCAACATAAAATTTGCAAGGTTTTGTGCGACATTTTTTTAAAAAAAAGTCATAAGTATGTGAAAATTTGGGCGAGCTGAAAATAAAAGTGATAGATGTGGTGTAAAATGCTTTATCACTGGAGCATGTAATGCATCCTTTCCCCTGCGGAGGCGCTGCAGTGGGAGTGGACACTGGCTGCCTAGATCTGCAGATGATTGCTGGGGATCTCGGCTGTTCCACACCCTGGGATTAGCTGATCTTCCACTGATCCCAAAGTGAAAAACCAACTTGACGTCTTATAGGTTTAGGTTGTAAAATACAGAAAAGGGTCTCGACGTTTCCAGAGAAAAGAGTCCAGAGTGGGAGAGGTATCTGATTTCAGGGTGGGTGACACAGACTGGGCCCGGGGGCTCTCCGCAGCTCGCAGACCTCTAGGCAAGGTGCCTTTCAGACGCAGTTTGCTGAGTCTGCGCTAGTGGAAGACGCTTTTTGGCAGCTGCGACGTGACATCATAAGATGGCATCCCGATGTGCGCGGAGGAGCGGACGCGTCCCTGCAGCGAGGGGCTATTTTAAATGCTGAAACCTATACTCTGTTAATTATCGGGGCCGCAGGAACGGTGCAAAAGGAACGTGAGCGCTACTTCTCTGTGTAACAGCAAACGACGATGGTGTCCAAACTCATAACTAAAGACAGGGTGTAAACAGGTACCGAGGCCACAGGTTCTTATTGCAACGTGGCAGAGGGTCAAGGGGACAGAATCCCCGGCCCGGCCGGCCGCCGACATCATATAAGAGAATGTCTTAGGGAAGCCATACCTTCTCCAAAACAGGACCCCTACCCAATGTACATTTGTACCACTCCCCCTATATAACAGCACTGCCCTATTACATGTAGTTATAGCAATAAAGAGAGCAAAGTCACTTTCTCCTGCAAGAACAGCTCCCTCACCCTCTGCTGCTGCCGTCATTCCCGTACTATCTCTACCTCCTCCTCTCAATACCTTTTCTTTGTTGTTTTTTTCCAATAAACATCAATGATGATGCGGAGGTGAGGCATCAAGGCATTACAAAGCAGATGTGTCATTCTGCGGATACACCCGGCCCATCCAATCCCCACTATGAATGAAGAGCCGCCCAACATGGAGGAACCGAGCCGTCCTTGTATTATAAGCATGGCTGCATCCTTTCTTATCAAATTCAGCCATTTGACAAGAGTGCTGGATATAAGACCCGGGTCGATCGACTGATGTCCTGGAGGCTGCTCTTTACAAGGGTTAAAAGCGTAAAATTGCAAAGAGCTCATAAAAACAAGCAACTTTGCAATTGACGTCTTATTAAAAATCCTCTCTGTTTGCAAACATTTGTTTTAAATCTATAACGTACAGCTTTTTGCTGTAAGTCACTAGTCTATCAGTAGTGACAGTTCTCTTAGGCACGGAGTTCAGCACTTACAAGCTCTTTTCTATAGACCTTGCAAGCGCTGCTCTGAAGCCTGAGTCCCCACGCGCTCCTCCAATTCTGCAAAGGTCAAGCTGCCTCTACTTGCAACATGGGAGTGTGCACAGCTCAGGCCATGTCGCTGGACCAAACTGTCAATCACCAGCGCACCGCCCCCGGCAAACAAGGAGTTGGGAGGCTGGGGAGCGGTGCACCCCTCAACAAAGAGGATTAGAAAATGTCTTTCAGAAAATATAGAGGTCGATTTTGTCAGAATTTGGCTGTAGAACCGTTTGAAATGACATGGTGGATTCATAGGTGCAGAACATTTTTGCAACTTTTGGCAATTTTATGCCTGTCCTGTCCAGCTCTGCCAAAGGTGGGACGGAGCTAAGCCAGAAGGAGATGAGCGCGGCTGATAAATTCATCGTATTTCATGCCACAAAAGTATCGGAAATTACGACCAAAGTGTCCTCCAGCCCCCGACCGGAAGCCGGGACATGCACTCACCTCTTCTTGAGTTTGGCTCACCCTAATTCAGCCTAAGAATGGTGCGGAGAACGCGGTGCTGGTGTATCGGGCCATAGACTAACATATACAGTCCTCCACCTACATCCTTATCACGTTACGTAGTCACTTACCACTTCACCTGCGCTCCTTCCTCTGACACTTCACATTCGAACTCCACTCTTTCTCCGACCATCACCGCTTGATCTTCCAGAGGACGCAGGATCAGCACCGGCGGCTCTGTGCGAGAACACAGGACATGGCATTATTCAATCATATTCCTCCCCTTATGGTGTTAGGATCTCAGCAGCAGGAGATGAAGGTGTTGATTTTGTGTGGGAAGTGACCTGTGCTCTCATTTCATTACATTGCACTATGAAAACCGTGCAATTTGCTGAAATCTTGAGGAAGAAGAACCTATTTCCAAAAAATGGGGCGGGTTTAGACCACGCAATGAATATGATTAGATGGAGCGACGCGTTATATGCTGTAGGAATATAAATGACTACTAAGGAGGAGAAGAGGCTGCAGGTATCACGGCGTGCAAGCGAAAAAAGTCTTAATGCAATGTTGACATGTCTGACACCTTCCATCACCTGCAAAACATGATCACAAGTGACCGTACCGGAGGCAAAAGCAAAGTCTCGCATCTTTGCCAAATATCTCTATTAATCTTTTTGCTGTTTTTTTAACCTTTTTTTAGGAACCTGTTACTTTGTGTTTTGGCAAAATAGCTCCTGCTGCTACATGGAAACCATCAGCATGGTGATACCGATGGACACGAGACGTTGGTGTGCGCAGTATTATGCTGCTCTGATCTTTGGAAACACAACCCCGGGATCATTACCATGGATGACATCGATCACCCGGGGTTGGGGACTTTATGTGCCGTACAAACCTCTGACGAAGAGCTCGGTGAAGCACTTCTCCTCTCCGATCACACACGTGTACGCCGCGTCATCCGCCAGCGAGCAGTTGTTAATGGTCAAAATCCTTTTATTCCCGATGCTCTCAAAGATGTATCTGAGAGACAAGAATCAGAGTGTGAACATCGCGGAGCGCTGGCAGGGTAGGTCACATATCGGGGCCGTAACGCTAAATGAGATGCACAAAATTACAAACAGTATTTTTTTCAAGAAATAGCGCCTCTTTCCATGAGCTGCAGAACTGTACGTTGCCCAGTTTATCAGGTTTAAGGGGTGGTTAAAAAACTAAAAGGAAGCAATACCCCCATGTTCATGCTCAGACACTGGTACCCCATCAGTCTTTACTTCTTACTACAGCAATCAGGGCCCAGCACAGTGTCATGTGACCAGTGAGGCCAATCACAGGCTGAGGCGGGCGACCACTGTAGCCAGTGATTGGCTCTGAAGTCATTTCCCGTGTGCAGACAAGGAATAGGAAGCAGAGACCGGCAGGGACCTGTCAAAAAGAGATCCAGGGGAATCAATAAGGCAAGTATCACTTTTATTGTAATACTATTGTCAAAATAGAGAATCCCTTCAATTGCACAGTGAAATACCCAATACCCATGGCTCCTCAGGCATCAGGGCCGCCAGGACTTCATGGTATAAAAAAGGGGAAAATGCAGCAGTTGCTGACGGCGCAGTATTATAGACGGGTGGTCGGGGTATAGAATAGCATTGGGGCTCTGGGCTAATTAATACTATGGCTGGGGCATGTGCCTGTGTGCTGGTTGCCAATGGGAATCGTCAGCTAGCCACATTGCCTGGGCCTGGGCCTACGGGTATGACCTTGACTATAGACGAGTCGGCCGCAGGGCTCTTCGGCTTCCCTTTCCTCCGCCTCATCCAGTCGCTGACAGACGGGTTTACGTGAAGCACTTCTGCAGATAATTAGGGACGGCATAAGTATCTAGCGCTGGGTAAAATTAAATTGGTGACAAGTAGGGATAAAGAAATGACTGACGTCTCCGGACTGAGGACAATCTCACATCCTCTCCTTCATAACGCTCCCTTTAACCTTGAGAAAGGACCGAGATTCCTTATTTTGGATGAATTTGTCTTATTTTAAAGGAGGATGTCATAAAGAGAAAGGAGTCTGGATCATTTTGGGGTCTGTATTGAACTGTTTTATAATTTGGATTTTTTTTTCAATAAAAACTACTTGATTTAAAAATAAAGAAAGAGAGTATATGCTCGGCTTTAATAGCGCCACGCTGCAGTTCCCCTGCACGGTGGATGACCGGACGGCCAAAACTGCAAGGAAAGACCGCGCAGCAGTTAATTCTCAGGATCCGTGCAGGCCCCTGAACTGAAAGCGGCTCATTCTGATGGCATACCCCTACAACGGTGCCGCTTCTGCTACAGGGAATTGAAGTGAATGTAATCTGCGCAGCAGAGCCGTTCCAGCTCCGTTCCATGGAGGGGCAGCTGCACACACATCCCAGTATATGGACACGAGATAGAATAGGATGTGAAGAGAGGCAGGTGCGGTGCTAGGATCCTGCAGATTCAGCCCTCGTGGACTTGATGGGATCTCACGCTACAGACGTCTGACACACGGACATCTCGAGAAAATGTCGGAGGACTTACTTGCTGAAGGATCAGTAACCGATTCAGATCAATCCACCATGGCGCAAAGGAAGACGGCAAATAATAGAGGGAAGAAGGAGAGAAGACGATATGTGGGTTAAGAGTTCTAGGACTGGTCATCTCACGCGTTCAGTCACTTATTACACACAGATGAGATTATAGCTCTATAAGAGACAGATACTCGGATGTTAATAATACTATAATGGGGGTGCCCTCCCCTGACGCCTCCATCAGACATGAATGCCACATGGCACTGACGGGCACCACCACGCCGGCCCAACATAATAACCATTATCACAGTACCATAAAGTACGACAATGAAATAATACTACTATTCACACGCTAAAAATTACCTCCATATAACGCCCAATTATAAGCATCCTACAGCGCTGAAATAATCCCTCCATATAATGCCCAAATAAACACAATATTTCAAGTCTGTCAATACTTTCAAACCCTGATGTAGAATTTTCAGTGGGTAGCGAAGTGGGCTTGTACTACTCGGCCAGTCTCCCCATAATCAGATCCTATTCTTGATTTTCGGTGGGAAGTGGGCTTGTACTACTCGGCCCGTCTCCCCATAATCAGATCCTATTCTTGATTTTCGGTGGGAAGTGGGCTTGTACTACTCGGCCAGTCTCCCCATAATCAGATCCTATTCTTGATTTTCGGTGGGAAGTGGGCTTGTACTACTCGGCCAGTCTCCCCATAATCAGGTCCTATTCTTGATTTTCGATGGGAAGTGGGCTTGTACTACTCGGCCCGTCTCCCCATAATCAGGTCCTATTCTTGATCTTTGGTGGGAAGTGGGCTTGTACTACTCGGCCCGTCTCCCCATAATCAGGTCCTATTCTTGATTTTCGGTGGGAAGTGGGCTTGTACTACTCGGCCCGTCTCCCCATAATCAGGTCCTATTCTTGATTTTCGATGGGAAGTGGGCTTGTACTACTCGGCCCGTCTCCCCATAATCAGGTCCTATTCTTGATCTTTGGTGGGAAGTGGGCTTGTACTACTCGGCCCTTCTCCCCATAATCAGGTCCTATTCTTGATCTTTGGTGGGAAGTGGGCTTGTACTACTCGGCCCTTCTCCCCATAATCAGGTCCTATTCTTGATTTTCGGTGGGAAGAGCGCTTGTACTACTCGGCCCATCTCCTCATAATCAGATCCTATTCTTGATTTTCGGTGGGAAGAGCGCTTGTACTACTCAGCCCGTCTCCCCATAATCAGGTCCTATTCTTGATTTTCGGTGGTAAGTAAGCTTGTACTACTCGGCCCTTCTCCCCATAATCAGGTCCTATTCTTGATCTTTGGTGGGAAGTGGGCTTGTACTACTCGGCCCGTCTCCCCATAATCAGATCCTATTCTTGATTTTTGGTGCGAAGAGCGCTTGTACTACTCGGCCCGTCTCCCCATAATCAGGTCCTATTCTTGATTTTCGGTGGGAAGTAAGCTTGTACTACTCAGCCCGTCTCCCCATAATCAGGTCCTATTCTTGATTTTCGGTGGGAAGTAAGCTTGTACTACTCGGCCCGTCTCCCCATAATCAGGTCCTATTCTTGATTGATTTTCGGTGGGAAGTGGGTTTGTACTACTCGGCCCGTCTCCCATAATCAGGTCCTATTCATGGGACCATCTCACCTTCCAGTAACGCGGAGCTCCTGACCGTTCTTCAGCCATTTCACCTCTGCATCAGGATTTGCCACTTCTACAACCAGCTTCATCTTCTGGCCCTTATCCACTTGGTATGCGGGATCCAGCTTCTTCAGGAAAGCTAAAAAGATGGAGTGAAAAACAACTGTGA
This sequence comes from Oophaga sylvatica, assembly GCA_033576555.1. Taxonomy (NCBI): domain Eukaryota; kingdom Metazoa; phylum Chordata; class Amphibia; order Anura; family Dendrobatidae; genus Oophaga; species Oophaga sylvatica. The sequence continues at coordinate 48,685,804 of JARQOD010000010.1, read as the reverse complement.
CAACTAAAGAATATCACAACCCAAAATGGCAAGAATTTGTGAGCAGCCCGAGCGGCATCTGTAAACGTCAGCAGGGGCAAGTCTTATCTGACTGTTCCCGTTTCAGCAGTAGGATCGGCCGACGATCTCCTGTTTACGGATCCTTCTCGATTCTCTATCAACAGCCGATTTCGTGTAATAGAAGGATTGTCATGTTGAGATTTAATGTGGGGGATCCTCTGTCCGGAGGCAACTTACCTTCCTCTATTAAAGTAAGGATGCACACCCGAGCCGAGCGTGCAGGTTAATGGAGGAGTGGGAAAAATAGCTGTCGGCGAAACAAGTCTTCCACCTACTGCCGTGATCACGTGTGAAGCCGTAGAGATCAGATTTTCAGTAAATCTTTACAATCTGACAGGGAGCATTGGCAATTTGGGAACAGAAAATGTGATCACTGGAAATGGGTTTTTGTTGGGAGTGATGTCACCGTGATCGGGGAGGAAGAGTGATGTCATGGCACCTGGACATGCTCTGGTCAGGTCTGCTTCTGCCAGCGGGCACTTCTGTATTCACCCTGCGGGTGGCGCCGGTGATGGACGAGGTGTCAGGGCCTGTATCTCTGGGTAGTGCAGACTCTGTCCAGCATAAGATACTAGTGTGGCTGGTACTTGTGGTACTGCCCAGTCAGGCAGAATCGTTGTGTGCTGTCCAGGAGCTCAGCGGAAGTGGTCAATGGGACAGAACCACGCCGTACTTAAACTCCCACTGTACTACTAGGAATTGTTAGAAGTTCTGGGTAGTTTACCTCTGACATCTCTCGTTCTGATCTGTTCCTGATTCTCACTGATCATGACTTTGATTTGCTGTCCCACCAGGCTTTGACCACGGCCTTTCTAACTTTTTTTTTATTGTTTTTTCATGTGATTTGGTCCTGGACTTGCCTTTATCTTCAGTGACCTGAACAGTTGACTATTCTTGCTTCAGTTTCACTCCTCCGGCCAGCAGCTACTCCGTGGACACAACCCCGGGGGCCCTGTTCTATATCGAGATCCCTGTATAGGGGTATAAGGGTAAAGGCCGGGGGTCCCTCTGGGAGCTGCTAGAAAGAGTATGTCTGAGGTCGTCTTTTTTGAGCCACTGGCTTCAGACAGACAATTCTTGGATCCAAAAACTATGGTGCAAACCAAGAAAGTCATAAGGCCCCATTGTTCTCGAGACGTTTCCTAGAAGTGGGAGAGTTACCGGGATCGTTACTGTCGTTCTCCCCAATATTCCAGAGTTAGAACAGGACTCAAGAACCGGAGATTTCTCCATATAGGACCAGAGCCACATATTCTGCGGTGCAAATAAAAAATACTGTCCTACATTCCTGCAATCTGGTGAAAGGCCGGGCGGGCGGTTACACTTGCACAATTCCACTTCTGCAGCTAACACAACACAATCGTGTAACAAACAAGCGGTTGTGAAATGTCGGGTTATTTTGGGCATTTTGACATCAGCAATGAAAATTAAAATCACAGTAAAGTAAAAAGATCAGTTTCTATAAACCGGACACAATTTACTGCAAACCAAAGGCGCCATTAATTGTCCGCCTGGATGTGGTGGTCCGTGGCCCCTGATCAGGTGGGACAGCGGTGGGGGGACTTATATTTACAATTTTAGTGCAGGTCACATCTGCGCTAAAGTTTTATTTTTCATTGGCGCTCAACTGGGCCGTGGCTTAGAAGATGTGGGGTCTCAGGACCTAACACATTCACTACAGTTTACCCCAGAAGACCATCATAAAGATCAGAAATCTGTGCTCTTCTTAAGAAATTGGGCGCATTTTACTTGTCATCCAGTTACCATGTCGCGGAGCAGATTGATATAAAGCTTTGTGGGAAAGGATTCAGTGAAACTTGTTCTTTACTCACTGAAAACACTGCTCATTCTGAGCTTAGGAGTCCAGTGGGCGGTCTTACTAACAGACTGACAGTCCGGGACCGCCCACTGGACTCCTAAGCCCAGAATTAAGTTTAAATTAATAAAATAAATGTTCTACTGAATCTTTTCCTGCAAGTTAGGTATAATCTGCTTCTCATGTCCTCCGCTATAACACGCAGTCAGCAGAATGGACATTTTCAGGGCTCGCTTTAATCTGCGGCCATTGGACTTAGTGAAAATCTGCGGAATATTTCTCCACATTATCGTACACTTTAGGACGGCGGTGTGCCTGACCTGCCCCTCACCTTCACTCTTCTTCTCCTCTTTCTTCATCTTCTTCAGACGTTTCAGGAGCCCCCGGAGATCGGTGATACCGTACTGGAAAGCGATCTTCTCATACTCGGAGGGAGGCGCTTTACGAAGGATCTCCCAAACGTCGACGTCGGGCTCCGTCTCCTGCTTTGCCTCGTTACTGTCAGAAGAGATGGTGTCAGTACACAGCTATGGACGCCTCCAGCCTGGACCCCAGGATGGTGGGTGGAACGCTCGCGTTGGCTAATGTGCACATGTCTGAGGGCAGATATAGCGGGTTCCTGCTTCTCCGCTGGCGCCTGGATTATTAATGTGTGGCCCTCTGGTCATTACACTGTGTAGTAAACAGTTTTAGAACTTTCATACCTTTACCAACTTATTGTGGAGTCTAAAAACAGTTTAATAAGTTTTCCCGGACTAGAAAAACATGGCTGCCTTCTTTTAAAACTAGCGCCACCCTGTCTGCAGGTTGTGTCTGGTATTGCAGCTCAGGTCTATTGAAGTAAATGGTGCAGAGTTGCAATACCAGACACAACCTGCAGACAGGGGTGACGCTGTTTTTTGGATAAAGGCAGCTATGTTTTTCATTCCCACACAACCCCTTTAACTCTCTCATCAGGAGTGTATTGACCATATTTCTAGACGCTCTTTTTTGTGATTGGTCACTGCGGATCGTACAGTTGAGAGTTGGATTAAGACTGATCACTTGTAATAATTAATATTTGAAATTACGTCGTCAGGTGATTTTAAGGGAATTTGACAAAATAATTTTTATGTAGTTATTTTTTTCAATTTTCCATATCACTATTTATAATATTAGAATCACACTTCCTGTAATGTACACGTGACTTTTCAACAGTCTCATTATCAAAACAGACAGGACTACAACACCTCTATATACAGCTCACTTCATCTCCTGAACAATGACTGATAACACCTCTATATACAGTAGATAACACAGGATCCACCATCACAATAGTGATTCACAGCTCACCTCCTCCTCCTGTACAATGATGATAACACCTCTATTACAGTAGATAACACAGGATCCACCATTCACAATAGATATGTCACAGCTCACCTCCTCCTCCTGTACATATGATTTGATAAACACCTCTATATACAGTAGATACACAGGATCCATATTGACCCTAGTGATGTCACGCTCACCTCCTCTGTACAAATGACTGATAACACCTTATATACATAATAACCAGGATCATATTTACAATAGTGATTCACAGCTCCCTCCCCCTTATAATGACTAAACACCTCTATAATACAGTAATTACACAGGATCCACTATTACAATAGGTGATATCACAGCTCACCTCCTCTCCTGTACAATGACTGATAACACCTCTATATACAGTAGATAAACCAGATCCACCATTCACAATAGGTGATGGCACAGCTCACCTCCTCCTCCTGTACAATGAATGATATCACCTCTATATACAGTAGATAACACAGGATCCACCATTCACAATAGGTGATGTCACAGCTCACCTCCTCCTCCTGTACAATGACTGATAACACCTCTATATACAGTAGATAACACAGGATCCACCATCCACAATAGGTGATGTCACAGCTCTCCTCTCCTCCTGTTACCTGACTGAAAACCTTATATACAGTAGATAACACAGGATCCACCATTCACAATAGGTGGATGGTCACAGCTCACCTCCTATCCTGTACAATGACTGATATCACCTCTATATACAGTAGATAACACAGGACCACTCATTCACTAATGTGTCCACCAGCTCACTCCTCCTTGTACAGTGACTGTAACACCTCTATATACTGTAGTAACACAGACACTATTACAATAGTGATTTCACAGTACACCTCCTCCTCCTGTACAATGACTGAAACACCTCTATATACAGTAGGATAACACAGGATCCACTTGACATAAAGGTGAGAGTCAGTCACCTCTCATCCTGTACAATGACTGATAAAGCCTATATACATTAAAATAACACAGATCCACATTTTGACCATATTTCCAGCTCACCTCCTCCTCTGTATATGACTGATACACCTTATTACAGTTGATAACACAGGATCTACTATTAAATTGGTGAATTCACAGCTCACCGCCTCATCTGTACAATGACTGAAAAACACCTCTATTATCAGTAGATAACCAGATCACATTCACAATAGGATCACAGCTCCTCCTCCTCCTGTACAATGACTGATAACACCTCTATATACAGTAGATAACACAGGATCCACCATTCACAATAGGTGATTCACAGCTCACCTCTCCTCCTGTACAATGACTGATAACACCTCTATATACAGTAGATAACACAGGATCCACCATTCACAATAGGTGATGTCACAGCTCACCTCCTCCTCCTGTACAATGACTGATAACACCTCTATATACAGTAGATAACACAGGATCCACCATTCACAATAGGTGGTATCACAGCTCACCTCCTCCTCCTGTACAATGACTGATAACACCTCTATATACAGTAGATAACACAGGATCCACCATTCACAATAGTGATGTCACAGCTCACCTCCTCCTCCTGTACAATGACTGATAACACCTCTATATACAGTAGATAACACGGATCCACCATTCACAATAGGTGATATCACAGCTCACCTCCTCCTCCTGTACAATGACTGATAACACCTCTATATACAGTAGATAACACAGGATCCACCATTCACAATAGGTGATGTCACAGCTCACCTCCTCCTCCTGTACAATGACTGATAACACCTCTATATACAGTATATAACACAGGATCCACCATTCACAATAGTGATGTCACAGCTCACCTCCTCCTCCTGTACATGACTGATAACACCTCTATATACAGTAGATAACACAGGATCCACCATTCACAATAGGTGATGTCACAGCTCACCTCCTCCTCCTGTACAATGACTGATAACACTCTATATACAGTAGATAACACAGGATCCACATTCACAATAGGTGATGTCACAGCTCACCTCCTCCTCCTGTACAATGACTGATAACACCTCTATATACTGTAGATAACACAGGATCCACCATTCACAATAGGTGATGTCACAGCTCACCTCCTCCTCCTGTACAATGACTGATAACACCTCTATATACTGTAGATAACACAGGATCCACCATTCACAATAGGTGATGTCACAGCTCACCTCCTCCTCCTGTACAATGACTGATAACACCTCTATATACTGTAGATAACACAGGATCCACCATCACAATAGGTGATGTCACAGCTCACCTCCTCCTCCTGTACAATGACTGATAACACCTCTATATACAGTAGATAACACAGGATCCACCATTCACAATAGGTGATGTCACAGCTCACCTCCTCCTCCTGTACATGACTGATAATTTTATATCAGTAGATAAACAGGATCACCTTCACAATAGGTGATCACAGCTCACCTCCTCTCCCTGTACAATGACTGATAACACCTCTATATACAGTAGATAACACAGATCCACCATTCACATAGGTGATGTCACAGCTCACCTCCTCCTGTACAATGACTGATAACACTCTATTTTCAGTAGATAACACAGGATCCCATTCACAATATGATGTCACAGCTCACCTCCTCTCCTGTACAATGACTAAATACACCTCTATATACAGTAGATAACACAGGATCCACCATTCACAATAGGTGATGTCACAGCTCACCTCCTCTCTGTACAATGACTGATAACACCTCTATATACAGTGATACACAGGATCACCATTCACAATAGGTGATGTCACAGCTCACCTCCTCTCCTGTACAATGACTGATAACACCCTATATTACAGTAGATAACACAGGATCCACCATTCACAATAGATGTCACAGCTCACCTCCTCCTCCTGTACAATGACTGATAACACCTCTATATACAGTGATAACACAGGATCCACCATTCACATAGGTGATGTCACAGCTCCCCTCCTCTCCTGTACAATGACTGATAACACCTCTATATACAGTAGATAACACAGGATCACCATTCACAATAGGTGATGTCACAGTCACTCCTCCTCCTGTACAATGACTGATAACACCTATATTACAGTAGATCACCACGGATCCACCATTCACAATAGATGATGTCACAGCTCACCTCCCCTCCTGTACAATGACTGATAACCCTCTATATACAGTAGATAAACACAGGATCCACCATTCACAATAGGTGATGTCAGCTCACTCCTCCTCCTGTACAATGACTGATAACACTCTATATACAGTGATACCACAGGATCACATATTCCATTATAGGTGATCACAGCTCACCTCCTCCTGTACAATGACTGATAACACCTCTATATAAGTAGATAACACAGGATCCACCATTCACAATAGGTGGTCACAGCTCACCTCCTCTCTCTTACAATGAATGATAACACCTCTATATACAGTGATAACACAGGACACATTCACTATGAGTCACGCTCACCTCCTCCTGTACATGACTATAACACCTTATACAGTAGATACACGGACCACCATTCACTGATGATGTCACAGCTCACCTCCTCCTCCTGTACAATGACTGATACACCTTATATACAGTGATAACACAGGATCCACCATTCAAATAGGTGATGTCACAGCTCACCTCCCCCCTGTACAATGACTGATAACACCTCTATATACAGAGATAACAAAAGGATCCATCATTCACAATAGGTGATGTCACAGTCACCTCCTCTCCTGTACAATGACTGATAACACCTCTATATACAGTAGATAAACAGGATCCACCATTCACAATAGTGATGTCACAGCTCACCTCCTCCTCTTACAATGACTGTAACACCTCTATATACAGTAGATAACACAGGATCCACCATTCACAATAGGTGATGTCACAGCTCACCTCCTCCTCCTGTACAATGACTGATAACACCTCTATATACAGTAGATAACACAGGATCCCATTCACAATAGGTGATGTCACAGCTCACCTCCTCCCCCTGTACAATGACTGATAACACCTTATATACAGTAGATAATACAGGATCCCCCATTCACAATAGGTGGTATCACGCTCACCTCCTCCTCCTGTACAATGACTGATAACACCTCTATATACAGTAGATAACACAGGATCCACCATTCACAATAGGTGATGTCACAGCTCACCTCCTCCTCCTGTACAGTGACTGATAACACCTCTATATACAGTAGATAACACAGGATCCACTATTTACAATAGGTGATGTCACAGCTCACCTCCTCCTCTGTACAATGACTGATAACACCTCTATATACAGTAGATAACACAGGATCCACCATTCACAATAGGTGATGTCACAGCTCACCTCCTCCTCCTGTACAATGACTGATAACACCTCTATATACAGTAGATAACACAGGATCCACCATTCACAATAGGTGATGTCACAGCTCACCCCCTCCTCCTCCTGTACAATGACTGATAACACCTCTATATACAGTAGATAATACAGGATCCACCATCACATAGGTGTATCACAGCTCACCTCCTCCTCCTGTACAATGACTGATAACTCCTCTATTTACAGTAGATAACACAGGATCCACCATTCACAATAGGTGATGTCACAGCTCACCTCCTCCTGTACAATGACTGATAACACCTCTATATACAGTAGATAATACAGGATCCACCATTCACAATAGATGATGTCACAGCTCACCTCTCCTCCTGTACAGTGACTGATAACACCTCTATATACAGTAGATAAACACAGGATCCACCATTCACAATAGGTGATGTCACAGCTCACCTCCTCCTCCTGTACAATGACTGATAACACCTCTATATACAGTAGATAACACAGGAACCACCATTCACTATGGTCACAGCTCACCTCCTCCTCTCCCTTAGTAAAAAAGTATTTAAGAAAATGCATTTAACATAAAAGACCGATTAAAACAATGATCATTTCTTCCTTGGTGGATGTCATCTTATGGGACTAACTGCACAGATAGCAGGAAGCAATGAGTTTTGGAGAGATGACTTTGTTGTGAGAGTGAACCTCACAATCCCCCGTCCTTCAGACGTTCTCTCCTTGTTTTGTATGGTGGGGCCCGTGCCTGGTGCTGGGTGCAGAGGGGACCACCAGCGAGGGGCTTCGCCTCAGCGGGGTATTCAGATATGGGACTGGAGCAGCAGCCAGCTGTCTCGGATGACGTTTAGTTGGGGGTCTCCAACCATCTTTTTTACAATGAAACAGATCTGCCCTTTGCTGGTAATAAGGAGGCCACAAATAGACAGACGTTGGCGTCGGCCGTGCTTTGGCCGCTGTTCAGAACAGTTATGAGCCGGTGCTTCGGTGTGTATGACCTGTAAACCGCAATCTGGACATGTGTTTACAGGGGATCACAACCCACCAGCACGTCACGTCGTTAAGGACAGTAAATCCTTTTCTAAAGAGAGGACTGAACACCGGTCAAGAGGATCCTCCAGGACGCAACAATGTGGCACTAGATATGGGTGCAGATTTAGGGGGAAGCCAGCAAGTGTTCAGGAGTCAGGACCCTTCCTGGAGATTGCTTTGATTTGTATTCTTGAGCAGGCAAGACCCTCAGACTATTTATACCCCTCTTCTTTGCCAAAATTACAGCTGCACAAGACTAAACCTCGTGAAGAGTTGGGGTATAAACTGCCATTAATGTTCGCTGGCCCTACTGCATTCACTTTTGGACCTGCTATGGAGAGCGACCAGGAATAGCACAACTGTCTCGAGCGGACCATGCATGCATCATGTGAACAGCTGTCAATGGGCACCATGTAATACCTTAATCACCTAGTGATGGCGCTGCAGGAGAGCAGAGCGCCTGCTGAAGCTTACAGCCGATTGCCACAACACCCAGACAACTTTTTGAGGACCATTTTAGCAAATAGAAAAGGTCCAACGTAAGCAACCTTGGTGGACAATAACATCACGGTTGATAAACCACAGACCACATCTCGATCTTATGGAAGACCTTCGTATGTTTTGGGTCTTACCGATTTACGGAACGCAGGAAACTGCTGGACTTGCAAAGAGGCATTCAGAAAAGCATGCATCGGAGACAGCACGCGCATCACCGGGGCAAGAGAGAGCAAGACACGTCAGTGCAAGGCAACCACCAGAAATCACCATCACTCGCCAAGGCCGGGCAAAGAGGTAAGACAGAAAGGCAGACGTAATTTATCATGCCGTACAAATAAAGAGCCTATTACATGCGGAGACAGAATGTGACAACCGGGGAAAAAGTGCAAAATCAAGAAGAAGTGCAAATCCTGGAGCACAGCAGGTCAGAACAAGCAGGTGACGGTCTGGACATTCTCCAGCGACGTGCCAGTGACAGCAATCATGGAGCACAAGTGTTTCATCATCGACAAAATTGGTGCAAAATTATGGTATTTCCCTATGAGCAGTTCAAGGTTTCAGGAAAAAACGCGGCTCCTACTTCTTCGACCACAGTTAATTTAGGAAGATCTGAAGGACCATAGTGAACTAGTCCAATAATGATCGTACCCAAGAACACATCCCGATATTGTCTACTGAAGCCCGTCTGTGGCTCTGTGCATAAAGGAGTCGGCACTCATAATGGAAATGTTGGCGATCTCTGGGACGTTAAGATTCGTGGCCTTTCCGTAGAGTAGGTCATTAGTTTATGACCGGTCGGGTTCCTGGCAGGTCAGCCACATGGCGAGGCCCAGTTACTTACCCAGGCACAGAGCTGAGCGTCAGACCTGACAACTCTCCTGTAAGGCTCCGCAGGCGGCACGACTGTTGTGAATATGCTGGAGGCGGCTTCTGAGCTGGGACTCCCTTCGGTGGTTGCTGAGGGTAATGAACTTATTAATGAATGGCCTTCAGCTGGCGCTGAATGGTAGGATATAAGTGGCCTGAGTTCCCAGCAGCCTTGCCGGTTATCAATTGTTCCTGCTGGTCTTGCTTGAAGCACTGCTAGTTTCCTGCTCTCCTTCAGATAAGTGTTTGCTGTTTTTTTTTCTCTGTTTGATTTTTCTCTGCTGGTTTGCTGCTTGCAGTGGACTGCAGCCTGTCCCCTTTTGTGGGTCTGGCGCTGCAATTGTGCTCCGTTTGTGTCTGCACTTTTGCTTTGCTCCTTTGTTACTTTTTATTTGCTGAATAGCGTTTTGTTACACCAGAGATCTGATTTAGGTGGATGAGATCGTGTGATCTCAGGTTTTTTTTGGCAATCAGAAGTGTTGGTATTTTGTTAGGGTTTTTTTGGATTGCAGTCAGAATTCTTTCCTGTACTTTTCTGTCTAGACAGATTGGGCCCCAGCGTTTGCTCATTCTATTTTCTGTCTGTGTCCGTGCTTCTTCTTGTCTAACCACCATTACTTGTTTGGGGGCTTCCTATTTTCTTTGGGGATCTGCTCCGGGGCAGATAGCTTTCATCTTTCTGCCTTTAGGTGTAGTTATCGCTCAGGCTGTGACGAGGTGTCTAGGACCAACGTAGGAACGCTCCATGGCTGCCTCTAGTTGTGTGGTTAGTTCAGGTTACTGCAGTCCAATAGGTTCCAGCCTCTCTGGTGTATTACCGCTTTTGCTATTTTTTTGCTATTTCTCCTCAGTTACCGAAACATAACACACGACTAAGGGACTATGCAAACTCCAGAAGGATTCAAAACGTTCGGAAAATAAGTTCTTAAAGAAGGTTTCTTGTGTGTGACGCCGAGACGTCATCAGACGGAACATCAGTATTTATGGGCACATCTAGGGAATGGGGAATAAGTGCGACCAGGGTAGAAGAGGCGTGACTATAAAAGTCTAAAAAACCTCTTTTAAGAACAGATTATTCCCGTTGTGCACTTCGCCTGCTGCCATGTCAGGATGATTCGGGTGTCTCCGATCTTGGGTGAGATCGATGTGTTCAGACATCGGTCATGGTCCCGCTCCTCCTAAATCGCGGTGTCGTCTCTACATCACTTGGACAGTAATTTTAGCCGCTTTTTCCACCCTCGCAGTGAGCTCCGGTCTCTCCTGCTCTGTAGGAGGTGGAGGTCACGGACGTAACACAAATTCTCCATGGATTGCTGTCACCGCAGTGTATTTGGGCAATGTCAGAATTTACAGGTGATATCAAGGGTTGTTATAAGTCCCAGGTTACCAGCAAGCAGTGGAGGCAGCCATTGTACCAGTCCTATATGTTTTGTTTGCTATCTTTTTTGACAATTCCACTCAAATTAGTGCAGTGGCACCCCCCTAAATCCCAATTATTCCACAAAGTGCCCTAGAAAAGCTCAGTCCCTGGTTGTGGCGCCATCGAATGTCTGCCATCATTGCACCCAGACGGGATATTAAAAAACTTTTCCTCAATCAGGGAAAAGTCACTAAATCTCTTCCAAGTGTTCATATGGAAACAATTCTCTGGTCAGGGACAAATATTGATATCAAGTAAGTGATTTGCTGTTTTTTAACACCATTATATATTTAGGATTAACCATGGAAAAGACAAAATTCTGACTTCCTACAGCCACCTCTAGAGGGAGCTCCGCGCATACAGCACCACCATTGAGTTCAATGTATACCCAGTATGCACTGGTCTCCTCAGCTCCCCTAGTGGTGGCTCCAGGAAGTCTTATTGGGAAATTTGATTTTAGACATGTATGACATATCCAAATGATATTTCTGATAGTTGGGACTAGCATGTATCTCCAGAACTGGGGTTCCCTGACCTCTATCTATAGTTTCAGTCAGAGAATGCACGAAGAGGCGGCTATGCATGGCGGCATCTTTCTCTACAGAGAGTCACGGAAGCAGCCGAGCCCATTTGCTTAGTTATAGAAGGTTACGGACAGAGCCACTGACACACATGTACCACCTCTCAATGATTTCCCAGTCTTTGGCCATCTCACTATACAGGACAGGGGTATAGGGACCCCCATTATGGAGTCAGGTGGCATTTATGGCATATTCACAGTATCAGGCATAGGAATTCCTCTTTAAGGCTAAGGATATCACTTCTACCCAGAATAACTGGCTTCTAAACTCTTTTATGTTCCTTTTTTCATGCACGTCTTGACGTGATGAGAGATCCATCTTACGGGCCTGTATTGGGGCTTAATATAGCAGCGCAGTCCTTTCTTCAGACCACGATGCAGACGATCCGATTACTCTCTGCAGACCAGCTGTCACTTCCACAGGAAGGTGCGATTCCCTCCGAGAAGAGACAGCTGCATTGTGCGCTCTCTTCCTGACTCTCCACGTTCTGGAGCCATTCGTGGCCACGGCACTCACTGTCTATATATGTGGAAGATAAGCAGAACCGGTGATGGTGACTCGGATCTGATCAGCGGCAGCAGAGCTTTGGCGAGTGCGACATTCGCGAAGCATTACTATATGCGTATTGCTGGCCTATGGACATCAGCCCAAGTCCATGGTGGATTAGGCTTGGCCAGAAGCATCAGTAAAGCTCACGCTCTCATGCATGTGGCAGGCAGATCACGGAGAACTTACTCTCTGTATACAGGAACAAGGTCAGAGGAAAATGAGAAAAAGAAGGTTATAGATAAAAAAAGATGCCAATACTAGTGTATGTAAGGTGGCGAGATACACAATGTATAAAGTACATAGGAGGACAGTGTTAGAAGAGCTAAGCAAGCAATTAAAGGGATGTAGCAAGGGAGCAAAATGGGTGCTGCAAGCAATGTAAGGGAGCGTAGGAAAACTATGTAAGGGAGGGTAGGAAAACTATCTAAGGGAGGCGTTGGAAAACTATGTAAGGGAGGGTAGGAAAACTATCTAAGGGAGCGTTGGAAAACTATGTAAGGGAGGATAGGAAAACTATCTAAGGGAGGGTAGGAAAACTATCTAAGGGAGGATAGGAAAACTATCTAAGGGAGGGTAGGAAAACTATCTAAGGGAGGGTAGGAAAACTATCTAAGGGAGGGTAGGAAAACTATGTAAGGGAGGGTAGGAAAACTATGTAAGGGACGGTAGGAAAACTATGTAAGGGAGGGTAGGAAACCTATGTAAGGGAGGGTAGGAAAACTATGTAAGGGAGGGTAAGAAAACTATGTAAGGGAGGGTAGGAAAACTATCTAAGGGAGCGTTGGAAAACTATCTAAGGGAGGGTAGGAGAACTATCTAAGGGAGGATAGGAAAACTATCTAAGGGAGGGTAGGAAAACTATCTAAGGGAGGGTAGGAAAACTATCTAAGGGAGGGTAGGAAAACTATCTAAGGGAGGGTAGGAAAACTATGTAAGGGAGGGTAGGAAAACTATGTAAGGGAGGGTAGGAAAACTATGTAAGGGGAAGTAGGAAAACTATGTAAGGGAGGGTAGGAAAACTATGTAAGGGAGGGTAAGAAAACTATGTAAGGGAGGGTAGGAAAACTATGTAAGGGAAAGTAGGAAAATATGTAGGGAGGGTAGAAAACTATGTAAGGGAGGGAAAGGGAAAACTATGTAAGGGAAAGTAGGAAAACTATGTAAGGGAGGGTAGAAAACTATGTAAGGGAGGGTAGGAAAAACTATGTAAGGGAGGGTAGGAAAACTATGTAAGGGAGGGTAGGAAAAATATGTAAGGGAGGTAAGAAAACTATGTAAGGGGAAGAACTATCTAAGGAGGTAGGAAAACTATGTAAGGGAGGGTAGGAAAACTATTAAGGGAGGGTAGGAAAACTATGTAAGGGAGGGTAGAAAAATCTAAGGGAGGGTAGGAAAACTATCTAAGGGAGGGTAGGAAAACTATTAAGGGAGGGTAGGAAAACTATGTAAGGGAGGGTAGGAAAACTATGTAAGGGAGGGTAGGAAAACTATCTAAGGGAGGGTAGGAAAACTATGTAAGGGAGGGTAGGAAAACTATGTAAGGGAGGGTAGGAAAACTATGTAAGGGAGGTAGGAAAACTATGTAAGGGAGGGTAGGAAAACTATGTAAGGGAGGGTAGGAAAACTATGTAAGGGAGCGTGGAAAACTATGTAAGGGAGGGTAGGAAAACTATGTAAGGGAGGTAGGAAAACTATGTAAGGGAGGTAGGAAAACTATGTAAGGGAGGGTAGGAAAACTATGTAAGGGAGGTAGGAAAACTATGTAAGGAGTAGGAAAAACTATGTAAGGGAGGGTAGGAAAACTATGTAAGGGAGGGTAGGAAAACTATGTAAGGGAGGGTAGGAAAACTATGTAAGGGAGGGTAAGGAAAACTATGTAAGGGAGGTAGGAAAACTATGTAAGGGAGGGTAGAAAACTATGTAAGGGAGGGTAGGAAAAACTATGTAAGGGAGGGATAGGAAAACTATGTAAGGGAGGGTAGGAAAACTATGTAAGGGAGGTAGGAAAACTATGTAAGGGAGGGTAGGAAAACTATGTAAGGGAGGGTAGGAAAACTATGTAAGGGAGGGTAGGAAAACTATGTAAGGGAGGGTAGGAAAACTATGTAAGGGAGGGTAGGAAAACTATGTAAGGGAGGGTAGGAAAACTATGTAAGGAGGTAGAAAAACTATTAAGGGAGGTAGAAACTATAAGGGAGGGAAAAACTATGTAAGGGAGGGTAGGAAAACTATGTAAGGGAGGGTAGGAAAACTATGTAAGGGGAGGTAGGAAAACTATGTAAGGGAGGGTAGGAAAACTATGTAAGGGAGGGTAGGAAACTATTAGGGAGGGTAGAAAACTATGTAAGGGAGGGTAGGAAAACTATGTAAGGGAGGGTAGGAAAACTATTAAGGGAGGGTAGGAAAACTATGTAAGGGAGGTAGGAAATATGTAAGGGAGTAGGAAAACTATGTAAGGGAGGGTAGGAAAACTATGTAAGGGAGGGTAGAAAACTATGTAAGGGAGGGTAGGAAAACTATGTAAGGGAGGTAGGAAAACTATGTAAGGGAGGTGGAAAACTATGTAAGGGAGGGTAGGAAAACTATGTAAGGGGAGTAGGAAAACTATGTAAGGGAGGTAGGAAAACTATGTAAGGGAGGGTAGGAAAAAAGGAGGGTAGGAAAACTATGTAAGGGAGGGTAGAAAACTATGTAAGGGAGGTAGGAAAACTATGTAAGGGAGGGTAGAAAACTATGTAAGGGAGGTAGGAAACTATGTAAGGGAGGGTAGAAAACTATGTAAGGGAGGGTAAGAAAACTATGTAAGGGAGGTAGAAAACTATGTAAGGGAGGGTAGGAAAACTATGTAAGGGAGGGTAGGAAAACTATGTAAGGGAGGGTAGAAAACTATGTAAGGGAGGTAGGAAAACTATGTAAGGGAGGGTAAGAAAACTATGTAAGGGAGGGTAGGAAAACTATGTAAGGGAGGTAGAAAACTATGTAAGGGAGGGTAGAAAACTATGTAAGGGAGGGTAAGAAAACTATGTAAGGGAGGGTAGGAAAACTATGTAAAGAGGAGGGGTAGGAAAACTATGTAAGGGAGGATAGGAAAACTATGTAAGGGAGGGTAGGAAAACTATGTAAGGGAGGGTAGGAAAACTATGTAAGGGAGGGTAAGAAAACTATGTAAGGGAGGGTAGGAAAACTATGTAAGGGAGGGTAGGAAACTATGTAAGGGGTAAAAACTATGTAAGGGAGGGTAGGAAAACTATGTAAGGGAGGGTAAGAAAACTATGTAAGGGAGGGTAGGAAAACTATGTAAGGGAGGTAGGAAAACTATGTAAGGGAGGGTAAGAAAACTATGTAAGGGAGGGTAGGAAAACTATGTAAGGGAGGATAGGAAAACTATGTAAGGGAGGTAGCTAGAAGAAAAACTATGTAAGGGAGGGTAAGAAAAACTATGTAAGGGAGGTAGGAAAACTATGTAAGGGAGGGTAGGAAAACTATGTAAGGGAAGAGGTAAGAAAACTATGTAAGGGAGGGTAAGAAAACTATGTAAGGGAGGGTAGGAAAACTATGTAAGGGAAAGTAGAAAACTATGTAAGGGTAGGGTAGAAAAACTATGTAAGGGAGGGTAGAAAACTATGTAAGGGAAAGTAGAAAACTATGTAAGGGAGGGTAGAAAACTATGTAAGGGAGGGTAAGAAAACTATGTAAGGGAGGGTAGGAAAACTATGTAAGGGAGGGTAGGAAAACTATGTAAGGGAGGGTAAGAAAACTATGTAAGGGAGGGTAGGAAAACTATGTAAGGGAGGGTAGAAAACTATGTAAGGGAGGGTAAGAAAACTATGTAAGGGAGGGTAGGAAAACTATGTAAGGGAGGTAAGAAAACTATGTAAGGGAGGGTAGAAAACTATGTAAGGGAGGGTAGGAAAACTATGTAAGGGAAAGTAAGGAAAACTATGTAAGGGTAGGGTAGAAAAACTATGTAAGGGAGGGTAAGGAAAACTATGTAAGGGAAGTAGAAAACTATGTAAGGGAGGGTAGGAAAACTATGTAAGGGAGGGTAGGAAAACTATGTAAGGGAGGGTAAGAAAACTATGTAAGGGAGGGTAGGAAAACTATGTAAGGGAGGATAGGAAAACTATGTAAGGGAGGGTAAGAAAACTATGTAAGGGAGGGTAGGAAAACGATGTAAGGGAGGTAGGAAAACTATGTAAGGGAGGTAAGAAAACTATGTAAGGGAGGGTAAGAAAACTATGTAAGGGAGGGTAGGAAAACTATGTAAGGGAGGATAGGAACTATGTAGGAGGGTAAGAAAACTATGTAAGGGAGGGTAAGAAAACTATGTAAGGGAGGGTAGGAAAACTATGTAAGGGAGGATAGGAAAACTATGTAAGGGAGGGTAGGAAAACTATGTAAGGGAGGGTAAGAAAACTATGTAAGGGAGGATAGGAAAACTATGTAAGGGAGGGTAAGAAAACTATGTAAGGGAGGGTAAGAAAACTATGTAAGGGAGGGTAGGAAAACTATGTAAGGGAGGGTAAGAAAACTATGTAAGGGAGGGTGGAAACTATGTAAGGAGGGTAAGAAACTATGTAAGGGAGGGTAGGAAAACTATGTAAGGGAGGGTAGGAAAACTATGTAAGGGAGGATAGAAAAACTATGTAAGGGAGGATAGGAAAACTATGTAAGGGAGGGTAAGAAAACTATGTAAGGGAGGGTAGGAAGCAGCAGGCAGCATACCAGAATATATAATGCAAAAGCATTTAGTAATGGTGATAAGGGAACAACAAGCATCGGATGGATGGAAGCGGAACGCAGAAGCATCGTAACATAGGATAGAGACAAAGCAAGCAAAGCAAGGGGAGTCGCTGGCAGCCATGCACAAGGCAAAAGGGATGCCGCAAGTTACATTACACCATAGAGCTAAAGGGATGCTGAAAGGAGTGATAGGGCAAATAAAAGGGATGCTGCAAGCTATGCTAGAGCACATAGAAAGGGATGCTGCAAGCTATGCTAAAGCACATAAAAAGGGATGCTGCAAGCTATGCTAAAGCACATAAAAAGGATGCTGCAAGCTATGCTAAAGCACATAAAAAGGATGCTGCAAGCTATGCTAAAGCACATAAAAAGGATGCTGCAAGCTATGCTAAAGCACATAAAAAGGATGCTGCAAGCTATGCTAAAGCACATAAAAAGGATGCTGCAAGCTATGCTAGAGCACATAGAAAGGGATGCTGCAAGCTATGCTACAGCACGTAAAAAGGATGCTGTAAGCTATGCTAAAGCACATAAAAAGGGATGCTGCAAGCTATTCTAAAGCACATAAAAAGGATGCTGTAAGCTATGCTACAGCACGTAAAAAGGATGCTGTAAGCTATGCTAAAGCACATAAAAAGGGATGCTGCAAGCTATGCTAAAGCACATAAAAAGGGATGCTGCAAGCTATTCTAAAGCACATAAAAAGGGATGCTGCAAGCTATGCTAAAGCACATAAAAAGGGGGCTGCAAGCTATGCTAAAGCACATAAAAAGGATGCTGCAAGCTACACAAGACATTAGAACTAAAGTGATGCTGCAAGCTATGCTAGAACACATAGAAAAAGATGATGCAAGCTATGCTATACTATATAAGTAAAGGGATACCGCAAGCTCCGCTAGACCACAGAAGTAAAGGGATGCTACAAGCAATGCTATAGCACTGGACACTATATACAGTAAGACAATAGAGCAATACAGACAGAATATAGCAAGCCATGATAAAGCACATGATATCAGTGCAGAAGCAAAGACTAGAAAGGTGCCTGACAAAAAGGATGTTATCGTGATGCAATAACGGAGAAGGCAGGAAAGGCCACACGACAAGGTGGTTGCATCCATCTGTACCATAAAATGGAGGATAAAGATACTGCAAGATATTGAAGCCTGCAGAGGAGAGAAGCAGACATGGCTCCTATACAACAAGCACTACAGAGCAGAACAATGACGGGGGGCGCTGCAAGCAATGCGACAGCTGCCTGCTGGCAACCGGAGCGGCCCATGGCTCTGCCCACATATTGGCTATCTAGGTATAAAGGACATTGTGTCGCAGTTATTATACGTCTCCTACAATGGTAAGGCTAAGTTCACATTAGTGTTTGGGGGCTTTGCGGAGGGCTGCGTACTTCCTCCGTTAAGCCCCGCCTACTTCCGCATCCGCAAGTCCTGCGTACCCAATGTTAAAGATAGGTACGCAGGACGCATGCAGAAGTATGTGGAGGTAGGCGGGGCTTAACGGAGGAAGTACGCAGCCCTCCGCAGAGCCCCCGAACGCTAATGTGAAACCAGACTAAAATAAGAGGGGCTCGCTAACTAACCCCTGTACTTCTGGCCAGCCCTGCCCAGAGAGCAAAATGAAGGATGCAGAAAGCGAAAAAGCTACATTTACTGCAGACATTGCAAGTAAGAGGCAAATAAGAGATATAGCGAAGCAGCGCATGAAAGCTGGATAAGGCGGTGCATGTAATGTACAGTATATATAGCCGGAATGAGACCGGGGATACACAGAACACAAAGTGACAGCATAGATAATAGAGGCAATACACAGAGATCCGGACAGGCCGCCTTATATACTCAGCTTCTCGTGGTCCAGACGTGGCATATTAGTGGACTGATGTCTAATATGGCGAGAACCAAATCCCAGAGCTGCAGAAGTGCAGGACGGCCCTTCTAGACGAGCCGGGGAGTAACATGGGGACTCGGCAGAGCTCACGGAGCCGCAATGTGGCTTTATGCCGGAGGTCTAATAGTAAAGATGGCTGTGGATGGACATGTGGACATCTATACTGATGACATATAAGGGGAAAGTGTCGGTGGCCGGGAATGGAAATGTAGGATATCGATATGTGGAATGAAAATGTAAGAACAGCCTTGGAAGGGAAGGCATCGCTGTGAGTACCAGGCAAAGGCGCTATTCTGGGGCCCAACAAATACAGGGCCCTTCTGTATAATCAGGGGGTTTCCAGGACTTAGATATTTAGGATAAGTCATCAAGGTACCAATGGTGGAGATCTGACACCCGGCGCCCCCTCTGATCCACTGTTATCAGCGGTGCCCAGATGTGCACAATGTTCAGGGACGGAGCACCACAGCGCCATACACTGTGTAATGGACAATCCCAGTACTGCAGCACAGTCCACATTCACATTAATAAAAGCTGAGCTGCAGTACCGAGAACGGCCACTTCACGGTGTAAGGAGCTGTTACACTGTGTATATCCGACCACCAGAGGGGATTGCTGCAGATGCCGAGTGTTGGACCCCCACCAATCTGATATAGATGAGGCATCAATGCAGGAGATCTGAATAACCGCTTTTAATGCAAATCACCACGAGACTAGTTTTGTTAACTATTATTCAGATGGAAACTAAGAAAGGTTTATATGAACTGGAATGAAGATGCCCGATGTGTAGACATTTTGCAATGAGTGTTTGGTGGAAAGCCCCATGTGCATACATTAAAGAAGCCCTCCTCCTCCTCCTCCTTTTCTTCCCATCAAAGTGTCCATCCTCTTAATATATTGCAGCCATCATATTTTGCAGCACTGTGTATTCACAATTGCTCCCTTTGCCTTTCTACCCATTCAATTCTTCTCTTTTGTCTACTCTATGTATTAACAGGAATTCTCTTGTCCCTGCAGAAATCATTCCCCTCTTCACCTCCTGACCCAGCTGCTCCCTCCTCCTCTTCCAGGGACTTTTGCAGTGACTCATGACTCATGCAGGGAAAATTGACCTCCTGTTTATACATAAAGCTTAGAAGGATTCAGCTCATCAGTTATTAATCACATGAGGTCACAGAACTAATGGAAAAGAAAAGAATTATCTGGGTAGAAATGAAAACAATCAATGATAAGTGCACAGTGCTGTATGATATGATGACTGTGATAGATCAAGAGGATGAACACTTTGATGGGAGGAGGAGGAGGAAGAGGAAGAGGAGGAGGAGAAGGACGAGGTAAAGGAGGAGGAAGAGGAGGTAGAGGAGGGTTTCTTTGAACGTATTCATTAATCCGACGGGCCAATATGGCCGTACACATCAGGATATTGGTCTTTTATCAGTGCGGCAGAGCACCAGTTTCCTTCTTGTCCGGACCCGTCAGACCCGGGATCTGCTTCCTAACCAGCCAACTGTCAGGATCCCCCTATACTGCAGTCCTTGATATTGTATAACCACAGCGAGCCGTGTCAGAGGGGATATGATGCAATGGAGACAGAGGACATAAGTGAGCGTGACTTTACAGATAAGTGATCTATGTGTAGGGTACCGGAGATCCATGGTATGGAGATGGCAGATTGCCGGCACAGGATCCGCCTGGATGACAGAGATCAGAGTTCTCACCTTTTCTTGAGGAGGGCGCTGAAGTCCAGCTCTCCGGCTTCTTCTTTCCCATCTCCACTGCAATAAAGAACAAGGACCTGCGATGAGTAAGCTACTTACAGCCCGCTACACAGAGATCCTCATGGGTGGATTTTTCATCAGTGGATTTTCTGCCATGGAATTGTGAATGGAAAGTGCGCTGCATATCACGGTACCAGCATGGTGTCTAGAAATGCAATGTACTCGCTGAGGATAAAATCTGCAATGGAAAATGACTGGTGCTACTGACTTTATGCTGCTGATATCACCGCGGATTTAACCCTTCATAATGTAAGGGGGGACCGAGATCCCGCAGCAGAAAGGTCCTGTAGGAGCGTAAAGGGTCATCTTCCCTTATCGCTAATATCTACTTAAAGGGCTTGTACCGAGTAATGTTTATCCTATTGATAAGATAGGAGACAATGTACTGAACGCTGGGGGTCTGACCTTTGGGACCCCCACAGATCAGAAGTTGAGCATCTCCATGGTCAGTCCCATAGAGAATGAATGGAGCTGAGGAGCGCTCGATCAACTTCTTCTCCGTTCATGGGATCAGTGGTGGTCCCAAAGATCGGACCCACAGCTTTCACAATGTTATCCCCCCCATCCCGTCAGTTTAGAGGGTAACTTACATACTTGGTACAACCACTTTCAGGCCACATTCAGACGGTCATAACGTGTCCTCCTTTAAGCATCCATACTACAGTCACATCCATGGACCTCCCAAACTTCTGCTGTATGTTGGCGCCACTCACTACCGCATTGAAGCTGGGCGGAGAGATGACCGCACACACCTGCCCAGACACGTGCACTATGGGAGGGTATCGTGCACATATCTCAGCAGGTGGTGGTAAGGTCACCGTCATTGATCACCCCCGACGTGGAGCGGCGCTGGAATACCCCTTCACCCAGAGAAATGCTGGGAGATCCCGGTATTGTGACTGTAATAGGGATGCCATGTTGTGACCATCTGATGAGGCCTTAGTCACACAAAGCAGTCAGTGACCAATGCGTCCTTTCCTTCAGATCCAGGGGATGTTAAAGTGCTAGCGAGACCCCGACCCTAACGATGCCACCTACTTTTATCCTACATACATGGCCGATACTAGAAGTCTGAAACGCTTCGTAGTGCCACTTACCATTGAAAATAGTGAAATCATTTTCTTTCCTTCTGGTAGAGAACTAATTTGCATGTTTTTCCCATGAAGCACTGCTGATAAGACTCCATACCCAGCTGGTCTCGATATGCAGAGATGAGCGGTGCTTCTGGGCGCTGCTTTTCTCTTCCTACAGTTGAGGTCTCTTGTAGGAAATATCTTTTCCAGGGTGAACCACTAATTGACCCTCATTAAAAAAGAGGTTCTTCAGCAGCTGCAACGCATTATAGAACTGCTGCAAACTACATCATTCACAAACAAGTTGCTGCAGAACTTCTTTACAGTAGGGATACATCGGTCAGTAATGGGCAGGAATCTCCTTCTTGCTCGCTCTTCAACAAGAGGTTCTACAGCAGCTCAGGTGTGTGAAAAGGCTTCGGACACGTTAGTCCATATAGTACGCAGGCCTCATGTTTTTTTATGGACATGGACCCCCTTGGTGACTAAATGCATAGTATAATGGTACCTAATTACGTGGCCCCTGCAGTTCACTGGATCCACAAACTGGACCACGAGCAAAGTGGATCCAGAAAACTGGGAAGAAAAAGGCAACTAGGCTGCATGTACTGTATGATCCGATAGTCATATGGCATCGGGACGGGATCGAGAAAGTGACAGAAATACAGCAGTTGTAAGATGTGCTTGTATGGCAGAGGACAGACATAGGTTGTGGGGAAGGATAAATCTCCTGCTGACGGGTGTAACACAAGCTCCGAGAGTGAGAGAGTAGGAACTTCTGTACGGTGCACAGCATGCAGGAGAGTGAGGATGAGCGGTGGGCAGAGGTATAGGGCGGCATAACAGGGGGTCACAAGGTGGCGGTGCTGGGAGGAAACATGGATTCCATCAATACAGTCATATTGATGGTCGAAGGACAGAATCGGATCTTCCTTGACGACACACAGAATTCAGGTTGTTCTTTGCTCAGCAATGATCCCAATGATAAGAGAGCTGCCATCTTCCTATAGGGCTTAGCGCACACATCACACTCTGGCCCACAGGGGGATTAGATTTGGCCTGCGACGCCTTTCAACCCTATCTGCATGCTGAAAGTCAGTACAACTGAAGGCAACGATGGAAAAGGGGAGACATCTGCTGCCTCCCCCATCATTTGACGTCTCAGTGCAGTGGGCGCAATGGCATCACAATTTCGCGCCCACTGTGCCGAGCAGTGAAGAGTCTGAGTGCTCGCTGCCGAGATCGGAGCAGCAGGTGAATGAGGAGAGGTGATCATTTACTTTTTTAAATGTGAGGCCACTGTGGGGCCCATTATACTGCATGGAGGACGATGTGAGACCCTTTATACTCTATGGAGGACTATGTGGGGTGCATTATACTGTATGGGGGAGTATGTGGGGCCATTATACTGTACGGGGGAGTATGTGGGGTGCATTATACTGTACGGGGGAGTATGTGGGGTGCATTATACTGTACGGGGGAGTATGTGGGGCGCATTTTACTGTACGGGGGAGTATGTGGGGTGCATTATACTGTACAGGGGAGTATGTGGGGTGCATTATACTGTACGGGGGAGTATGTGGGGTGCATTATACTGTACGGGGGAGTATGTGGGGTGCATCATACTGTACAGGGGAGTATGTGGGGTGCATTATACTGCATGGAGGACGATGTGAGACACTTTATACTCTATGGAGGACTATGTGGGGTGCATTATACTGTACGGGGGAGTATGTGGGGTGCATTATACTGTACGGGGAGTATGTGGGGTGCATTATACTGTACAGGGGAGTATGTGGGGTGCATTATACTGTACGGGGGAGTACGTGGGGCGCATTTTACTGTACGGATGACTATGTAGGGCCAGTTATATTGTACAGAGGACCATGTTGGGACCATTCTTCTGGATAAACTACTTGTGGGGCCTGTTATTCGGAATGGAGGACTATGTGGGAGCCATTATACTCTATGGAGGACTATGTAAGGTGCATTATACTGTATGGAGGACTATGTGGAGCACATTATACTGTATGGAAGGCTATGTGGGACCATTATAATGTATGGAGGGCTATGTGGGACCATTATAATGTATGGAGGGCTATGTGGGCCTGTTATACTGTATGAAAGACTATGTGGGGCCCGTTATACTGTATGGAAGACTATGTGGAGCCCATTATACTATATGTAGGACTATGTGGGGCGCATTATACTGTATGGAGGACAATATGGGGCCCATATATTTTAATAAATATCTCAAGGAGGGTCTCACATGGCGGATACACTGCAGATTTTTCTCCACAAAATTGCATGCAGAGAATTTGCTGATTATTAAAGTACCAGCAATGTGAATGAGATTTATAGAAATCTAATGGACATGCTACGTAAAAAAAAATCTGCACTGAAAATGGACCTACAGCCCGATCTGAAATCAGTGAGTAAAAAAGGTGAAAGCTTCAGAAAAATCTAGAACAAAACCCACACGATTTGCTATGATATATCCATTCCCAATAATTGTCAGTGTAAACATGGCAGCAATTGATCAAATTCTTGATCTTCGGCCAATCACATCTTATGAAGCCTATAAGGTGACTGCTTTTGGCAGCACATCTCCTGGGATCCGGTAATATGCAAACTATATAGGGAGCCAATCATGGCTGGTCCTCATACGGTTTGCATCAGCCCGTGTAAGAGGGCATCAATTTGTTATATTGCCGATCAGAACGTTTCCAGTGTGAATGGACCTTTATAGGAAACCTGGTCATCTCAAAGTGACTCTGCGGTTGGTCCCTGCTCAGCATTCACAGTCCTTACTATAACAATTACATAGGAGTGATCATCGGACAGCAGAATCTCTGGGATTCTGGTGGTCGGACCCCTCACAATTAGTAATTTATCACCTATCTGATGGATAAGAGATGAAATTGTGAGAATAACGCAGATATTTTGGTGTCCTATTAGGAAGACGGTCATTGGGATGCTTTGTATCAATTGCTGGAGCAAAGCTTTCGCTACCTGGCTATGGATATCCTCCGGCTTCCAGGTCCTACTATGCTCCTGGGAGTTTAGATGAGTTTCAGTTAATCTATTCACTAATTTATTACTTCAACCCAATACAATTGAGATAGAAAAATATTACAAGATATTTCACATTTCAAGTAATTCACTTTTCCTACTTTGAGAAACTTTCTGCTTGACATAAACATTGATGGCCAAACATTAAAATATTCATGATTTATAATTCGTTACCCAGTACCTAATTCACTGTATTCAAATATCCTTAAAGTGTTAATGGTCTTTAATTTTTTTATTCTATAACTCAATAATACAAAAGAAAATGGGAAACTTTGTAACAGATCTTATCAGAGAAATCTGCTTCTTTCTCCTCCAGTAAACAATGGTGCAGCGGTCTCAAGGGGCGCCAAAGGAATAATGGACAATTTAATAAATGTTAGCCAAACTTTATTCTTCCTCCAATACCACAACGCGTTTCAACGGTTCAAACCGTCTTCATCAGGTGGCGCCCCTTGAGACCGCTGCACCATTGTTTACATGCGAAAAGTCTCCATATGGAGTTAACAGCGGCAGGAGCAGCCTGGTTTATTTGGATGTATGGAGGACCTCTGGTTTACAGTCACCGGGTTAATAACTGAGGACCTACGGTGACGTGTCATTCGGTTTAGAGGGATTGTGTGACCATCAGAGGAACACGGAGGCTTGATGCTAACACCGATGGGACGACATCACAAGTAGAGAGAGGTGACCCGGAGCCTCATTAATCACACGCTTAATCTTGGTTGTGTAGATGCACACAACCATTACAGGTGAGTGCAATGGCACTATTTTTATAAAGTAGCCCTGTGAGTCTACACATGCGCCCTTTTTCTTTTCTTTCTCCAGGACTGATCATTCATTCTTACTTCATAGGTAAAATCTGGGAAGAGAGATTTTCCATTACTGGGATAGATGACAGTTGGTGCTTCTAAAAATCTATGAAGGAGGGAGGAGCTAGAGACAGACCCAGACAGGGGAGGGAGGAGCTAGAGACAGACACAGACAGAGGAGGGAGGAGCTAGAGACAGACACAGGCAGAAAAGGAAGGAGACAGACAGATGAGGGAGGAGTTAGAGACAGACACAGCCAAAGGAGGGAGGAGCTAGAGACAGACACAGGCAGAGGAGGGAGGAGCTAGAGACAAACACAGACAGAGGAGGGAGGAGCTAGAGACAGATACAAACAGAGGAGGGAGGAGCTAGAGACAGACACAGACAGAGGAGGGAGGAGCTAGAGACAAACACAGACAGGAGGGAGGAGCTAGAGACAGACACAGACAGAGGAGGGAGGAGCTAGAGACAGACACAGAGGAGGGAGGAGCTAGAGGTGACAGAGGAGGGAGGAGCTAGAGACAGACCCAGGCAGAGGAGGGAGGAGCTAGAGACAGGCAGAGGAACTAAAGACAGACTCAGGCAGAGGAGGGAGGAGCTAGTGACAGACACAGGCAGAAAAGGAAGGAGACAGACAGATGAGGGAGGAGTTAGAGACAGACACAGCCAAAGGAGGGAGGAGTGTTATGTTTCGGTAGCTGAGGAGAGCAGGCAAAAAGGCAATACACCAGAGCAGTTGGAATCTATGAGATTGCAGTACCCTGACTAACCACCGCAACTAGAGGCAGCCGTGGAGCGTTCCTACGTTGGTCCTAGACGCCTCGTCACAGCCTGAGAAACTAACTACACCTAAAGACAGAAACAGGAAAGCTATCTGCCCCGGAGCAGAACCCCAAAGATAATAGAAAACCCCCAAACATGTAATGGCGGTTAGACAAGAGGAAATACTGACACAGAAAGAAAATAGTATGAGCAAACGCTGGGGCCCAAACTATCTAAATAGAAAAGGATAGGAAGGGTACTTACTGCAATCCCAGAAAACCCTGAAAAGCACCAACTCGACTAATTTCAAAATCACCTGAGATCACACGACCTCTACCACCTAAATTAGTTCTCTGGTGTAACAAAATCAAAACAGCAGCCACTGAAAAAACTGGAAAAAGCAAAAGAACAAAACTCAGTGGCTGAACTAAACTGAGAGGGCAGAAGCCCCCGGAGGGGACCCTGAAGGCCCCCAAAGAAGTGCAGTACAAAATGCAAAAATATAGCACAAACACAAAAGAAGCAAAAGTCTTATCTGTAAGCAGGAGATGCAGACACGACACAGCAGGCTACAAGGGAAACTGGAATGAAGGATTCAGACTAGAACAATTGATCACCGGCAACCCTGATGGGAAAATGACTCCCTTATATAAGACCAGTCAGTAACACCTGATTCCCAGTCCTCACAATCTTCACTAGCACCGCTTGTAACCACCAGAGGGAGCCTCTGCTCAGAACTCATCTCAAACCCATTCACAACAGTACCCCCCCCTTGAGGAGGGGTCACCGAACCCTCATTTGAGCAACCAGGTCGGTCAGGATGAGTTCTATGATACGCACGGATAAGTCTCCTAGCATGGATGTCCGAAGCAAACACCCAAGAATTGTCTTCCTGACCATAACCTCTCCATTTAACCAAATACTGGAGTTTCCGTCTAGAAAAACGAGAATCCAATATTTTCTCAACCACATACTCCAGATTGCCCTCAACCAAAACAGGGTCAGGAGGCACAGCAGCAGGAACCACTGGCTCAACAAACCTCTTCAACAAGGACTTGTGGAACACGTTATGGATCTTAAATGTCCCTGGAAGAAGCAAACGAAAAGAAACAGGATTAATAATCTCCATGATCTTATAAGGTCCAATGAACCTAGGCTTAAATTTAGGAGATGCTACTCTCATAGGAATATTCTTTGAGGACAACCAGACCAAGTCCCCCACTTTAAACCGAGGACCATCAGTCCTATGCCGGTTAGCAAACCGCTGGGCCTTCTCCTGAGATAGGGACAACCTCTCTACTACCTGGTCCCAAATCTGTTGCATACGCTCCACAACAGAGTCAACACCTGGACAGACAGAAGCCTCCGTCTGTCCTGAAGAAAATCGAGGGTGAAACCCAGAATTACAGAAAAACGGAGACATCAAAGTGTAGCCCTATTATTAAGAGCAAACTCAGCCAAAGGCAAAAAAGAGACCCAGTCATCCTGATCAGCAGACACAAAGCATCTTAGATAAGTCTCCAATGTCTGGTTTGTTCTCTCAGTTTGACCATTGGTCTGTGTCAGGAGTCGAACCCAGTACCTCTTGTCTACTGGCCAGCAGCTCTACCATCTGAGCTATTCTGCTGGCTGCAAAGTTCCTTGCTGAACCCAGATACCATTGACTGTTCTTCCTGATTGGCTACACCTAGTGCTCTCTTGATTGGGCCTCTGATTGCCAATTACACACCCTATATAAACCTGGCCCTGTGGGTGTGTCATTGCGAGATTATTGAGCTCCAAGCCTTTAGTCAAGCGTTTCCTGCTGATCCATTGCTACAAACACTGCTCTCCTGTGAACCGACCTCGGCCTGCCTTCTGACTACGCTCTCCGCCTGATCCATTGCTACAAACACTGCTCTCCTGTGAACCGACCTCGGCCTGCCTTCTGACTACGCTCTCCGCCTGATCCATTGCTACAAACACTGCTCTCCTGTGTACCGACCTCCGGCTGCCACCTGACTACGTTATCTGCCTGCTCCTCTGTTACCGAACTGCCTTTCCTGTGTACCGACCTCCGGCTGCCACCTGACTACGTTATCCGCCTGATCCATTGCTACCAACACTGCTTTCCTGTGTACCGACCTCCGGCTGCCATCTGACTACGCTACCTGCCTCTGCTTCCCCTAGTGTTTGCAGTAACATCGGCTCCAACCCAGACGGGATCTTGACAGAATAATCTCGCGCCAAAATGGAGTCCGCTGTGAACACCCTGAGACGGCAAGTTACGGAGCTTCAAAGTTTTTGTACTGACTCTCAAGGAAAATATGCCAAGTTACAAACTGATTTCACGGCGATACAACAGGAAGTAATTGAGCTACAAAAACAACTTCTGGACGTGCGCAATTCAGGGTCCGAATCAAACGCGCGGCTGCCGCTGCCTGCAAAGTTCAGTGGGGATCGCAAGCAGTACCGAGGATTCCTCAATCAATGCCGCATATACTTCCAGATGCAACCTGCTCCCTTTACCAGTGAGAGGAAGAAAGTTTTTTTCATGATAAATCTCCTGACGGATGAAGCTCTTGCTTGGGCTTCACCTTATGTAGAAAAGGACTATGACCTCCTTAATGACCTGGAAGCCTTCACCGCAGCTATGAATCAAGTTTTTGATGACCCAAACCGCTGTGCCACAGCAGAAACCAAATTACATAATTTGCGCCAAGGACGTCGCTCTGTTGCGGAATACACATCGGAGTTCCGTCGCTGGGTGGCCGACACCACCTGGAATCCAGCGGCCCAGAGAAGTCAATTTCGACGAGGGTTATCAGAACCAGTGAAAGACGAGCTTGCCAGGGTTGAGACCCCTGACCAGTTGGAGGACTTTATTCAACTATGTATCCGGATTGACCAGAGACTTACTGAAAGGAGAAAGGAGAGACTGCGAGCACTTGGGAATAGCCCTGGCTTCTCATTTTCAGCATCGGACCACCAAGAAAAGACGCAAGGCGTGTCTGAACCGATGCAGATCGACGTCATCCGAAGACCACTCTCTGCACAGGAGAAGGAGAGGCGACGTGCAGAACATCTCTGCCTCTATTGTGGGGACCCTGGACACTATGCCATCAACTGTCCTAACAAAAGGACTATAGCCTTTACCAACAACAGGTCTGCCAGCAATATGGACCTTTCTCAGCAGTCGGATTCCATCTTGCAGACTATCTCATCAGTAACGCCAGAAATAGACAAAATACATACTACATCATCTCATTTTGTAATCCCCATTCAGGTTGTAATGGGCACCCAAAAAATACAATGCTCTGCCCTGTTGGATTCGGGAGCAGGAGGGAATTTTATGGACTTAAAATTTACACGTGATAATAATATTTCCAGTAGGACCAAATCCACACCAATTGAAATGGAAACGGTGGATGGATCACCCTTGTCTTCTGGACCTGTCACGCATGAGACAATCGAACTGGAGATTTGTATCGAACCGGATCATCATGAAGCTGTCAGTTTCCACCTTATCTCATCTCCGAAATTTCCGGTTATTCTAGGGATCCCCTGGTTTTCAGTCCATAACCCTTCTATCAACTGGGCATCAAGGACCATCACCTTTCCATCTGACTACTGTAAGAATAATTGTCATAAGGAACCCCCTGTTCTCCAACAAGTCCAAATCTCTGAGATTTCGCATGAGAAGGAAGAGAAACTACCACCTCAATATCAGCAGTTCTCTGATGTCTGCAGTAAGAAGAAAGCAGATCAATTACCTCCTCACCGTCCTTACGACTGTCCCATTGAATTGCTGCCAGGAGCAACTATTCCATTTGGACGGATTTACAATCTTTCCGAACCTGAATTGAAGGTATTAAGAAAGTTCCTGGATGAAAATTTAGAGAAAGGCTTTATTCGACCTTCCACATCTCCAGCTGGGGCACCCCTGTTCTTTGTTGAAAAGAAAGACTCCACTCTGCGGCCATGTATTGACTACAGAGAGATGAATAATATCACTGTCAAGAATCGCTACCCGCTACCCTTGATTCCTGAACTATTTGAGAGACTCCGTTCTGCGAAAATCTTTACGAAGCTGGATCTTAGAGGGGCTTACAACCTCATACGGATTCGCCCAGGAGATGAGTGGAAGACCGCCTTCAGAACGAGATATGGACATTTTGAATCTCTGGTTATGACCTTTGGTCTTAGCAATGCCCCAGCCACCTTTCAACATTTTATTAATGATGTATTTCGAGATTTCTTGGACCAATTCGTTGTGGCTTATCTCGATGACATTCTTATATTTTCAGACACCTTGGAAGAGCATCGCAGGCACGTCCAGTTAGTCTTGGAACGACTACAGGAGAACCATCTTTACATTAAACTTGAAAAATGTGAGTTTGAACAAACCAGTATCCAATTTCTGGGATATATCATCTCCCCAGAAGGTCTGAGCATGGATCCCGGCAAAATCAATGCTGTAGTGGACTGGCCTGTTCCAAGAAATTTAAAAGACGTCCAGCGTTTCATAGGATTTGCAAATTTTTACCGAAAATTTATAAAGAACTTTTCACGGATCATACTACCAATTACTACACTAACAAAAAAGACCAAAGCATTTTTCTGGTCTCCGGAGGCACAGGAGGCTTTTGACAAATTGAAAACTCTTTTTACGTCTGCTCCATTGTTAGTACACCCAAATCCTGAATTGCCATTTACTGTCGAAGTGGACGCCTCGGACTCTGCAGTAGGAGCCATTCTGTCTCAGCGAGTTGGGGACAAAATGCAACTTCACCCATGTGTGTTTCTTTCCCACACCATGTCATCTGCAGAAAAGAACTACGACATCGGTAATAAAGAACTGTTAGCCATTAAAGTTGCCTTCTCCGAGTGGAGACATCTTCTGGAAGGTGCCAATCACCCTGTGACTGTCCTCACGGACCACAAGAATCTTGAATTCCTCCGTACAGCAAAAAGATTGTCTGCAAGACAAGCACGATGGGCCTTATTTTTCTCAAGATTCAATTTTATAATTTCTTACCGGCCTGGTTCAAGAAATGGCAAGGCTGACGCCCTGTCCAGGATGTGTTCGGAACCTCAGGAGAGGTCTAGTAATGACGATACAATTCTAGGCCCTAAAAATTTTTTGGGAATATTGCACTCTAGAGGACTATGTAATAGAATTAAAGATGGATATCAAGAGGACTCTTTCCTTAACCATCCTTCGGAAGACGTCGATCTTTCATTCAAAGAGGGGTTTTGGATGCAGAAACACAAAATATATGTACCTGAATCTTCTCGCCTTGAAGTCCTCAAAAGTGTCCATGATTCTAAACTGGCAGGACATCCTGGAGTTGCAAAAACACAAGACTTACTACTTCGTTTCTTTTGGTGGCCTAATTGTAGGAAGGACGTGAGGAAATATGTTTCAACCTGTTTAACATGCGCACGAAACAAGACCCCACGATCGTCTCCTCTAGGACTCTTGCAACCACTTCCAGTTCCATCCAGGCCTTGGGATCTATTTCCATGGATTTTATTGTGGAACTACCCCCTTCCAAACAGATGACCGTCATCCTTGTCATAGTGGACCGACTCACAAAAATGGCCCACTTTATTCCAACTGAAGGAATTCCTACTGCTGAAAAAAACTGCAGAACTGATAATCAAAGAGGTATTCAGGTTACATGGAATTCCTGACAGCGTGGTCTCTGACAGAGGCGTTCAGTTTACGTCAAAATTTTGGAAGAGTTTCTGTACAGCCTTGGGAGTCACGGTGAATCTTTCTACCGCTTTCCATCCTCAGTCCAATGGCCAGACGGAGAGAACGAACCAGACTTTGGAGCAATACCTCCGTTGCTTCATTTCCTATCTTCAGGATGACTGGGTGGACTATTTACCAACAGCAGAGTTTGCCTACAACAACTCCATACATAGCGCTACATCTCAAACCCCATTTTTTGCTAATTATGGAGTACATCCAGTATTTATCCCTAATCTGCCAGTGAACACTCCCATTCCTGCTGTAAATGACAGGCTTGCAAAATTACAGGAATCCCAGAAGGAATTATCAGAGATATTACTCAAGACCCAGGAAGTATATAAGGAAGCAGCAGATAAACATCGGAGAGTGCCCCCTGCTCTTCAGGTTGGAGACAAAGTTTGGCTGTCCACTAAAAACCTTAAGACACATGTGCCATCCTCCAAATTGGGTCAGAAATTCATTGGACCTTTTCAAATTTCTGCAAAAATTAACCAGGTTGCTTTTCGTTTAAAACTTCCCAACAATCTAAAGATTCATCCAGTGTTTCACATATCCTTGCTCAAACCCTTCTGTGAAAACCCGTTTCCAGGAAGAATTCAGCCACCTCCTCCACCAGAAAGGATCCGTGGTGAAGAAGAATACATTGTGGATAAGATTCTGGACTCCCGAAAATTCAGAGGTAAACTGCAGTATCTGGTGCAGTGGAAGGGTTACGGACCAGAGGAAAATTCATGGGAACCAAGGGACAACGTCCATGCTCCTAGACTAACAAGAGCCTTTCATCAGAGGTACCCGGATAAGCCAGCTCCTGAGATGTCCAGAGGCCATCCTGGAAGGAGGGGAGTACTGTCAGGAGTCGAACCCAGTACCTCTTGTCCACTGGCCAGCAGCTCTACCATCTGAGCTATTCTGCTGGCTGCAAAGTTCCTTGCTGAACCCAGATACCATTGACTGTTCTTCCTGATTGGCAATCAGAGGCCCAATCAAGAGAGCACTAGGTGTAGCCAATTACACACCCTATATAAACCTGGCCCTGTGGGTGTGTCATTGCGAGATTATTGAGCTCCAAGCCTTTAGTCAAGCGTTTCCTGCTGATCCATTGCTACAAACACTGCTCTCCTGTGAACCGACCTCGGCCTGCCTTCTGACTACGCTCTCCGCCTGATCCATTGCTACAAACACTGCTCTCCTGTGAACCGACCTCGGCCTGCCTTCTGACTACGCTCTCCGCCTGATCCATTGCTACAAACACTGCTCTCCTGTGTACCGACCTCCGGCTGCCACCTGACTACGTTATCTGCCTGCTCCTCTGTTACCGAACTGCCTTTCCTGTGTACCGACCTCCGGCTGCCACCTGACTACGTTATCCGCCTGATCCATTGCTACCAACACTGCTTTCCTGTGTACCGACCTCCGGCTGCCATCTGACTACGCTACCTGCCTCTGCTTCCCCTAGTGTTTGCAGTAACATCGGCTCCAACCCAGACGGGATCTTGACAGTCTGAGGATGAAATGCCGAGGAGAAAGACAATTGAACACCCAGTTTAGAACAAAAAGTCCTCCAAAATCTGGAAACAAACTGGACTCCTCTGTCAGACACAATGTTCTCAGGAATGCCGTGTAAACGAACCACGTGCTGAAGGAACAACGGCACCAATTCAGAGGAGGAAGGCAACTTAGGTAATGGCACAAGATGTATCATTTTGGAAAACCTATCACAAATTACCCAGATGGTGGTCATTCTCTGAGAAACAGGAAGATCGGAAATGAAATCCATAGAGATATGGGTCCATGGTCTCTTGGGCACAGGCAATGGCATCAACAAACCACTAGAGCGAGAGCAAGGCTTGGAGCGAGAGCAAGTCCCGCAGGACTGCACAAATTCCCTGACATCACGAGACCAGGTAGGCCACCAAAAGGACCGACTAACCAAGTCTCTGGTACCAAAAATTCCGGGATGCCCAGCCAATGCGGAACAATGAATCTCAGACATCACACTCTTTTTCCATTGGTCCGGGACAAACAATTTTCCAACAGGGCAGCGCTCGGGCCTATCCTCCTGACACCCCTCCAGAGCAAGTCTCAAATTGGGCGAGATGGCGGAAAGAACTACACCCTCTTTCAAAATAACAGAAGGATCAGATAACTCAGGAGAGTCCGCAAGGAAACTCCTCGAGAGGGCATCCGCCTTAACATTCTTAGTGCCAGGAAGAAAGGAAACCACAAAATTAAAACGTGTGAAAAACAAGGCTCACCTGGCCTGTCTAGGATTGAGTCGCTTGGCAGATTCCAGATAGACCAGATTCTTATGGTCCGTAAGGACCACCACCTGATGTTTGGCTCCCTCCAGCCAATGTCTCCACTCTTCAAAAGCCCACTTCATGGCCAACAACTCCCGATTACCCACGTCATAATTACGTTCAGTAGGAGAAAATTTTCGAGAGAAAAAGGCACAAGGGTTACTTTTAGAGGTCTCTGGATCTTTTTGGGACAAAACGGCACCTGCCCCAATTTCAGAGGCATCAACCTCCACCTGAAATGGCAGAGAAACATCAGGCTGCCGTAGAACAGGAGCAGAAGTGAATCTCTGCTTAAGTTCCCGAAATGCAGAGACTGCCTCAGGAGGCCAATTCACCACATCAGAACCCTTTCTGGTCAAATCAGTTAATGGTTTAACAATAACCGAGAAATTACCAATAAATTTACGATAAAAATTGGCAAAACCCAAAAATCTCTGAAGAGCCTTTAATGAAGTAGGTTGGACCCAATCACAGATGGCCTGAACCTTGACCGGGTCCATTTCAATAACAGATGGGGACAAAATGAATCCCAGAAATGAGATCTTCTGTACGCCAAAAAGACACTTTGATCCCTTCACATACAGAGCATTCTCTCTCAAAATCTGGAATACAGTTCGAACATGTTTCACATGAGAGTCCCAGTCATTAGAAAAAATCAAGATATCATCCAAATAAACAATCAGAAATTTATCCACAAAATCCCTGAAAATGTCATTCATGAAGGACTGGAAGACGGAAGGAGCATTAGTGAGCCCAAAGGGCATCACTAGGTACTCAAAATGCCCTTCAGGGGTATTGAATGCCGTCTTCCATTCATCCCCGTGCTTAATGCGAATAAGGTTATACGCCCCCCTGAGGTCAAGCTTGGTAAACCAAGTAGCGTTTTTCACCCTGGAAAACAGGTCAGAAATCAAGGGTAACGGGTATTGATATTTCACAGTAATATTGTTCAAGAGACGATAATCAATACACGGCCTTAATGAACCATCTTTTTTGGCCACAAAGAAAAAACCGGCACCTAAGGGTGAAGAGGATGGTCTGATATGACCCTTCTCCAATGATTCCTTGATATAAGACCGCATAGCGTCATGTTCAGGTACAGACAAGTTAAAAAGGCGACCTTTAGGGAATTTACTACCTGGCACTAATTCAATAGCGCAGTCATAGCTCCTATGGGGAGGTAAGGATGCAGATTTACTTTCGCTAAACACATCAGAAAAATCAAACAAAAAGTCAGGAACATCCTGAGCTTGGGGGAGGCAGAAAAAACAGGAGTGTTGGTATTAACACATTGGCAGCCCCAACTGGTTACAGACACAGATTTCCAATCCAAAACAGGATTATGAGACTGTAACCAAGGGAAACCCAGCACGATAATGTCATGCAGATTATATAGAACCAAAAATTTGCAGCACTCCTGGTGATCAGGTTCAACCCTCATTATCACCTGAGTAGAAAACTGGGGTTTATTCTCAGCCAAAGGGGTAGAATCGATCCCCAGTAGGGGAATAGACTTCTGTAGGGTATCAAGGGAAACCCACAACGTTTAGCAAAATCATAATCCATCAGGTTAATAGCTGCTCCAGAATCAACGAAAGCCTGAGCAGAAAATGAGGACAGAGAGCATATCAGAGTGACAGTTAATAAAAACTTTCCTGAGGACTTAGATTTTAAGGCAAAAAACAATTTACAATTATTTTTGAAATTCTGAAACTTAGCTCGATCCCCCAAAAACAAATCTGGCATGGGAATCCTAGGTTCCACAACAGGCAACCTAGCAAGATATGCAGCAATACTCTGAACCTCAGTGGCAAGCTGATCCACACGGCCAGACAACCGTGCAAACTCCATTGGGAGAAAAGATCCTCCCCAGCACCCAGAGATACAGAGGGAAAAAAAAAAAAAAAAATGCAACAAACAGAAAAATATCTCAGACAACTCTGACAACCTTTTTTCTTTCACAATATTTTTCCCTTCTGTGAGTACCATACAATTTTCAATTTTTAGGCCGGTGATACTGTTATGTTTTGGTAGCTGAGGAGTGCAGGTAAAAAAGGCAATACACCAGAGCAGTTGGAATCTATGAGATTGCAGTACCCTGACTAACCACCACAACTAGAGGCAGCCGTGGAGCGTTCCTACGTTGGTCCTAGACGCCTCGTCACAGCCTGAGAAACTAACTACACCTAAAGACAGAAACAGGAAAGCTATCTGCCCCGGAGCAGAACCCCAAAGATAATAGAAAGCCCCCAAACATGTAATGGCGGTTAGACAAGAGGAAATACTGACACAGAAAGAAAATAGTATGAGCAAACGCTGGGGCCCAAACTATCTAAATAGAAAAGGACAGGAAGGGTACTTACTGCAATCCCAGAAAACCCTGAAAAGCACCAACTCGACTAATTTCAAAATCACCTGAGATCACACGACCTCTACCACCTAAATTAGTTCTCTGGTGTAACAAAATCAAAACAGCAGCCACTGAAAAAACTGGAAAAAGCACAAGAACAAAACTCAGTGGCTGAACTAAACTGAGAGGGCAGAAGCCCCCGGAGGGGACCCTGAAGGCCCCCACAGAAGTGCAGTACAAAATGCAAAAATATAGCACAAACACAAAAGAAGCAAAAGTCTTATCTGTAAGCAGGAGATGCAGACACGACACAGCAGGCTACAAGGGAAACTGGAATGAAGGATTCAGACCAGAACAATTGATCACCGGCAACCCTGATGGGAAAATGACTCCCTTATATAAGACCAGTCAGTAACACCTGATTCCCAGTCCTCACAATCTTCACTAGCACCGCTTGTAACCACCAGAGGGAGCCTCTGCTCAGAACTCATCTCAAACCCATTCACAACAGAGGAGCTAGAGACAGACACAGGCAGAGGAGGGAGGAGCTAGAGACAAACACAGACAGAGGAGGGAGGAGCTAGAGACAGACACAGACAGAGGAGGGAGGAGCTAGAGACAGACACAGAGGAGGGAGGAGCTAGAGGTGACAGAGGAGGGAGGAGCTAGAGACAGACCCAGGCAGAGGAGGGAGGAGCTAGAGACAGGCAGAGGAACTAGAGACAGACTCAGGCAGAGGAGGGAGGAGCTAGTGACAGACCCAGGCAGTGGAGGGAGGAGCTAGAGACAGATACAAACAGAGGAGGGAGGAGCTATAGATAGACACAGACAAAGGAGGGAGGAGCTAGAGACAGACACAGCCAAAGGAGGGAGGAACTAGAGACAGACACAGCCAAAGGAGGGAGGAGCTAAATAAAGACACACAGAGGAGGGAGGAGCTAGAGGTAGGCACAGACAGGAGGGAGGAGCTAGAGGCAGACAGACAGGAGGGAGGAGTGAGAAACAAACACAGGCAAAGGAGGGAGGAGCTAGACAGGCAAAGGAGGGAGGAGCTAGACAGACACAGGTAAAGGAGGCAGGAGCTAGA
The DNA here is from genome assembly GCA_033576555.1 of Oophaga sylvatica. Lineage (NCBI taxonomy): Eukaryota > Metazoa > Chordata > Amphibia > Anura > Dendrobatidae > Oophaga > Oophaga sylvatica. The sequence continues at coordinate 48,647,697 of JARQOD010000010.1, read as the reverse complement.
GACAGACAGAGAGAGGAGGGAGGAGCTAGAGGTGACAGACAGAAGAGGGAGGAGCTAGAGACAGATACAGACAGAGGAAGGTTGAGCTAGAGACAGACACAGACAGAAGAGGGGGGAGCTAGAGACAGACACAGAGGAGGGAGGAGCTAGAGGTGACAGAGGAGGGAGGAGCTAGAGACAGATACAGACAGCAGAGGGTTGAGCTAGAGTCAGACACAGACAGAGGAGGGAGGAGCTAGAAGTGACAGACTTTCTGCTGCAAGTTCTCCTGAAATGACAGTTACAGTTCTCCATAGAACTTTATAAGGACCAACTGTCATCTACTTTTTCAATAATGGGAAAGTCTGTATTCACTAAAGACACAATTTACCTGTGAACTCAGAGTGAACGATCAGTCATGGAGGAGTAAAGAAGCAGATTTCTGTGATAAGATATGTTACAAAGTTTCTTATTTTCACATGTACTATTGATTTATGTAAAAAAAATGAAACTGATGGTCACTGTTTAGGATAGGCTATTAATTTGTGATCCGTGGAGGTTTGATCATCAGAAATCAGCAAAATGAAGGTGTCTGCAGTAACTGATGCAAAACCATCCATAGACGGACCCTAACGTGGCGTTTGGTACTGTTGCTGAGCTCCACTGGAGTGAATGACATGAGCTGTAATAACAGACAAGAATTTGTGTAATTCAACCATAAGAAAATGAAGCTGGACATGCACTCAGATGGCTTCTCCCAAGTGCACTGACACGCCCCCAATGCACTTCCAGCCTAATTTGCATATCATTTCTACTATATATCACTCCTGAATGGCATATCACATCTCTCCAAAGCAGTACGGCAAGTAACCTACCGCTACCAGCACATGTACAAATGTCCTGACAGGTTCCCTTTAACGAATGTCCCAACATCGGACTCTTACTTCATACAGATACTTACGTGCGTTTGAATGCAGCGCGAATATCAATGTCTCCGGCATTGCTGACCTCTGGGTGGAGAAATCACAGGAAATGAAACCTCAGTGAGTGTGAAAAGCTCCGGAGCAGTAAAGAAACACAATTTACATGGCGGATACCATGGTACGGTGTATATATGGCCCGGCAGGTTAAAAATATATATATATTATGCCCACGTTACCGATCCCCGACGCTCATCTTCAGGCGCCTCTGGTGTCTGTGCTTCCTCTTCCTGATAGAGGAGCATGTGACCACTGCAGTCAGTGACTGGCTGCAGCGGTCGCATGTCCATGCTGCCAAAACAGTATATACAGAGCTGTTGCAGTCATACAGACATGTGACTGCTGCAGCCACTCATGGGTCACTGCAGTGACATGCTGGTCACCGCTGCGGCTAGTGATTAGCTGCAGCGGTTACATGCCCGTCCTGCTAGAAGAGGAAGCACAGAGACTGTTTGGGTCCTGGGCGCTGCTGGAAGTTTTATTGAAAATCATTTACCGTTCACATTTAGGTTAAAGTTGCAGCTGTCGAATTTGTCTTTGCAGGAGACCTCGCAGCGGTAGCCGCCGGCGTACGTGGTCTTGGCCTTGATGATTTGGATCTCAAAAGTGTAAATCTGAAAGCAAAACGGAGCGGAGAGACAACCGTGAATTACCCCTGCGGTGCTCGTCGTGAGGGGACGAGATTCCTGTAAGGCCGGAGTCTCTCACATCAATACCCGGCACTCGGCCCGGAGTATGCGGCTGCATAGAAATACACGTAGCTGAACGCTCCGGTCCGAGTGCCGGCGGCAGTGCCGGGTATTCATGCGCGAGTTTCTCGTATCACACTCGCGAGTGTGACCCCGGCCTAAAGAGGCTGTCCAGCAGTAGAAAACACAATGCTTTTGTCCAACAAACAGCGCCTCCCCTGCACATAGGTTGTGTCTGGTATTGCATCTCAACTCTGCGAATGTGAATATGGCATTTATCGACTGTTTTCAGAAGAAAGAAGCCATTTTTTCCAGTCCAGGACAATCTACTTTGTATAACCGGCTAAAATGCCCCAGGAATCAGTTTTAATTTGTAGAGAAACCAGTTAACAAGTCTCCTACTTCTGTAGGGTAAATTGAAGCACTACATGTTACCATGGAAACCGATGTACACAGTATGGGGGTCCTCACACCAGCATCCCACCTGCCTGTCCTGCTCCTCTGCTGCAGTCACGTGACCTGGGAATGTCACATGATCTTGTGTGTGACTGGCCCTGTGTGTACGTCGCCTCCTCTATCACAATCCGCCATGTTGTGCTCACACATCACTAGTGAGAACCATTAGAGCACAGCAAGGAGACGACGGCCGCAGTCATTCCTCACACTGCTGAGGTAAAGTGAAACACCGACCGCAGGAAGGAGACGACGGCCGCAGTCATTCCTCACACTGCTGAGGTAAAGTGAAACACGACGCAGAAGGAGACGACGGCCGACAGTCATCCTCCACTGCTGAGGTAAAGTGAAAACCGACCGCAGGAAGGAGACGACGGCGCGGCACAGCATTCCTTCACACTGCTGAGGTAAAGTGCAAACACTGACCGCAGGAAGAAACGAGGCCCCAGTCATTCCTCACACTGCTGAGGTAAAGTGAAACATCGACGCAGAGAAGAGAGCACGACGGCCACAGTCATCCACACTGCTGAGGTAAAGTGAAACACCGACCGCAGGAGGAGACACGGCCGCAGTCATCCTCACACTGCTGAGGTAAAGTGAAACACCGACCGCAGGAAGGAGACGACGCCGCAGCATTCCTCACACTGCTGAGGTAAGTGAATACACCGACGCAGGAAGGAGACGGCCGAGTCATTCCTCACACTGCTGAGGTAAAGTGAAACACTGACGCAGAAGGAGACGACGGCCGCAGTCATTCCTCACACTGCTGAGGTAAAGTGAAACACCGACCGCAGGAAGGAGACGACGGCCGCAGGCATTCCTCACACTGCTGAGGTAAAGTGAAACACCGACCGCAGGAAGGAGACGACGGCCCAGCATTCCTCACACTGCTGAGGTAAAGTGAAACACCGACCGCAGGAAGAGACGACGGCCCAGGCATCCTCACACTGCTGAGGTAAAGTGAAACACCGACCGCAGGAAGAGACGACGGCCACAGCATTCCTCACACTGCTGAGGTAAAGTGAACACGACCGCAGGAAGAGACGACGGCCGCAGCATTCCTCACATGCTGAGGTAAAGTGAAACACGACCGCAGAAGGAGACGACGGCCGCAGCATTCCTCACACTGCTGAGGTAAGTGAAACACGACCGCAGGAAGGAGACGACGGCCCAGGCATTCCTACACTGCTGAGGTAAAGTGAAACACCGACGCAGGAAGGAGACGACGGCCCAGCATTCCTCACACTGCTGAGGTAAGTGAAACACCGACCGCAGGAAGAGACGACGGCCCAGCATTCCTCACACTGCTGAGGTAAGTGAAACACCGACCGCAGGAAGGAGACGACGGCCCAGGCATTCCTCACACTGCTGGGTAAGTGAAACACGACCGCAGGAAGGAGACGCGGCCGCAGCATTCCTCACACTGCTGAGTAAAGTAAACACCGACCGCAGGAAGGAGACGCGGCCGCAGGCATTCCTCACACTGCTGAGGTAAAGTGAAACACCGACCGCAGAAGGAGACGACGGCCGCAGGCATTCCTCACACTGCTGAGGTAAAGTGAAACACCGACGCAGGAAGGAGACGACGGCCGCAGGCATTCCTCACACTGCTGAGGTAAAGTGAAACACCGACCGCAGGAAGGAGACGACGGCCGCAGCATTCCTCACACTGCTGAGGTAAAGTGAAACACTGACCGCAGGAAGAGACACGGCCACAGCATTCCTCACATGCTGAGGTAAAGTGAAACACCGACCGCAGAAGGAGACGACGCCCAGGCATCCTCACACTGCTGAGTAAAGTGAAACACCGACCGCAGGAAGGAGACGACGGCCGCAGCATTCCTCACACTGCTGAGGTAAAGTGAAACACTGACCGCAGGAAGAGACACGGCCACAGGCATTCCTCACACTGCTGAGGTAAAGTGAAACACCGACCGCAGGAAGGAGACGACGGCCGCAGGCATTCCTCACACTGCTGAGGTAAAGTGAAACACTGACCGCAGGAAGAGACGACGGCCGCAGTCATTCCTCACACTGCTGAGGTAAAGTGAAACACAGACCGCAGGAAGGAGACGACGGCTGCAGTCATTCCTCACACTGCTGAGGTAAAGTGAAACACCGACCGCAGGAAGGAGACGACGGCCCAGGCATTCTCACACTGCTGAGGTAAAGTGAAACACCGACTGCAGAAGGAGACGACGGCCGCAGTCATTCCTCACACTGCTGAGGTAAAGTGAAACACTGACCGCAGGAAGGAGACACGGCCACAGGCATTCCTCACATGCTGAGGTAAAGTGAAACACCGACCACAGGAAGGAGACGACGGCCGCAGGCATTCCTCACACTGCTGAGGTAAAGTGAAACACCGACGCAGGAAGGAGACGACGGCCGCAGGCATTCCTGACACTGCTGAGGTAAAGTGAAACACCGACTGCAGGAAGAAGACGACGGCCGCAGTCATTCCTCACACTGCTGAGGTAAAGTGAAACACCGACGCAGGAAGGAGACGACAGCCGCAGGCATTCCTCACACTGCTGAGGTAAAGTGAAACACGACCGCAGGAAGGAGACGACGGCCGCAGTCATTCCTCACACTGCTGAGGTAAAGTGAAACACTGACCGCAGGAAGAAGACGACGGCCACAGGCATTCCTCACACTGCTCAGTAAAGTGAAACACCGACCGCAGGAAGGAGACGACGGCCACAGGCATTCCTCACACTGCTGAGGTAAAGTGAAACACTGACCGCAGGAAGGAGACGACGGCCGCAGTCATTCCTACACTGCTGAGGTAAGTAAAACACGACCGCAGGAAGAGACGACGGCCGCAGGCATTCCTCACACTGCTGAGGTAAAGTGAAACACGACCGCAGGAAGGAGACGACGGCCGCAGTCATTCCTCACACTGCTGAGGTAAAGTGAAACACTGACCGCAGGAAGAAGACGACGGCCACAGGCATTCCTCCACTGCTGAGGTAAAGTGAAACACCGACCACAGGAAGGAGACGACGGCCACAGGCATTCCTCACACTGCTGAGGTAAAGTGAAACACCGACCGCAGGAAGGAGACGACGGCCGCAGGCATTCCTCACACTGCTGAGGTACAGTGAAACACTGACGCAGGAAGGAGACGATGGCCGCAGTCATTCCTCACACTGCTGAGGTAAAGTAAAACACCGACCGCAGGAAGGAGACGGCGCCGCAGGCATTCCTCACACTGCTGAGTAAAGTGAAACACCGACCGCAGGAAGGAGACGACGGCCGCAGGCATTCCTCACACTGCTGAGGTAAAGTGAAACACCGACCGCAGGAAGGAGACGACGGCCGCAGTCATTCTCACACTGCTGAGGTAAAGTGAAACACCGACCGCAGGAAGGAGACGACGGCCGCAGTCATTCCTCACACTGCTGAGGTAAAGTGAAACACCGACCGCAGGAAGGAGACGACGGCCGCATCATTCCTCACACTGCTGAGGTAAAGTGAAACACCGACCGCAGGAAGGAGACGACGGCCGCAGTCATTCCTCACATGCTGAGGTAAAGTGAAACACCGACCGCAGGAAGGAGACACGGCCGCAGTCATTCCTCACACTGCTGGGTAAAGTGAAACACCGACCGCAGGAAGGAGACGACGGCCGCAGTCATTCCTCACACTGCTGAGTAAAGTGAAACACCGACCGCAGGAAGGAGACGACGGCCGCAGTCATTCCTCACACTGCTGAGGTAAAGTGAAACACCGACCGCAGGAAGGAGACGACGGCCGCAGTCATTCCTCACACTGCTGAGGTAAAGTGAAACACCGACCGCAGGAAGGAGACGACGGCCGCAGTCATTCCTCACACTGCTGAGGTAAAGTGAAACACCGACCGCAGGAAGGAGACGACGGCCGCAGTCATTCCTCACACTGCTGAGGTAAAGTGAAACACCGACCGCAGGAAGGAGACGACGGCCGCAGGCATTCCTCACACTGCTGAGGTAAAGTGAAACACCGACCGCAGAAGGAGACGACGGCCGCAGGCATTCCTCACACTGCTGAGGTAAAGTGAAACACCGACCGCAGGAAGGAGACGACGGCCGCAGGCATTCCTCACACTGCTGAGGTAAAGTGAAACACCGACCGCAGGAAGGAGACGACGGCCGCAGTCATTCCTCACACTGCTGAGGTAAAGTGAAACACCGACCGCAGGAAGGAGACGACGGCCGCAGGCATTCCTCACACTGCTGAGGTAAAGTGAAACACCGACCGCAGGAAGGAGACGACGGCCGCAGTCATTCCTCCACTGCTGAGGTAAAGTGAAACACCGACCGCAGGAAGAAGACGACGGCCGCAGGCATTCCTCACACTGCTGAGGTAAAGTGAAACACCGACCGCAGGAAGGAGACGACGGCCGCAGCATTCCTCACACTGCTGAGGTAAAGTGAAACACCGACCGCAGGAAGGAGACGACGGCCGCAGGCATTCCTCACACTGCTGAGGTAAAGTGAAACACTGACCGCAGGAAGGAGACGACGGCCGCAGGCATTCCTCACACTGCTGAGGTAAGTGAAACACCGACCGCAGGAAGGAGACGACGGCCGCAGGCATTCCTCACACTGCTGAGGTAAAGTGAAACACCGACCGCAGGAAGGAGACGACGGCCGCAGGCATTCCTCACACTGCTGAGGTAAAGTGAAACACTGACCGCAGGAAGGAGACGACGGCCGCAGTCATTCCTCACACTGCTGAGGTAAAGTGAAACACCGACCGCAGGAAGAGACGCGGCCGCAGGTCATTCCTCACACTGCTGAGGTAAAGTGAAACACGACTGCAGGAAGGAGACGACGGCCGCAGGCATTCCTCACACTGCTGAGGTAAAGTGAAACACCGACCGCAGGAAGGAGACGCGGCCGCAGGCATTCCTCACACTGCTGAGGTAAAGTGAAACACCGACGCAGGAAGGAGACGACGGCCGCAGCATTCCTCACACTGCTGAGGTAAAGTGAAACACGACCGCAGGAAGGAGACGACGGCCACAGTCATTCCTCACACTGCTGAGGTAAAGTGAAACACTGACCGCAGGAAGAAGACGACGGCCCAGGCATTCCTCACACTGCTGAGGTAAAGTGAAACACCGACCGCAGGAAGGAGACGACGGCCGCAGGCATTCCTCACACTGCTGAGGTAAAGTGAAACACCGACTGCAGGAAGAAGACGACGGCCGCAGTCATTCCTCACACTGCTGAGGTAAAGTGAAACACCGACTGCAGGAAGGAGACGACAGCCGCAGGCATTCCTCACACTGCTGAGGTAAAGTGAAACACCGACCGCAGGAAGGAGACGACGGCCGCAGTCATTCCTCACACTGCTGAGGTAAAGTGAAACACGACCGCAGGAAGAGACGACGGCCACAGGCATTCCTCACACTGCTGAGGTAAAGTGAAACACCGACCGCAGGAAGGAGACGACGGCCACAGGCATTCCTCACACTGCTGAGGTAAAGTGAAACACGACCGCAGGAAGGAGACGCGCCGAGGCATTCCTCACACTGCTGAGGTAAAGTGAAACACCGACCGCAGGAAGGAGACGACGGCCGCAGGCATTCCTCACACTGCTGAGGTAAAGTGAAACACCGACCGCAGGAAGGGACGACGGCCGCAGTCATTCCTCACACTGCTGAGGTAAAGTGAAACACTGACCGCAGGAAGAAGACGCGCCACAGCATTCCTCACACTGCTGAGGTAAAGTGAAACACCGACCCACAGGAAGGAGACGACGGCCACAGGCATTCCTCACACTGCTGAGGTAAAGTGAAACACCGACCGCAGGAAGGAGACGACGGCCGCAGGCATTCCTCACACTGCTGAGGTACAGTGAAACACTGACCGCAGGAAGGAGACGACGGCCGCAGTCATTCCTCACACTGCTGAGGTAAAGTAAAACACCGACCGCAGGAAGGAGACGGCGGCCGCAGGCATTCCTCACACTGCTGAGGTAAAGTGAAACACCGACTGCAGGAAGGAGAGACGGCCGCAGGCATTCCTGACACTGCTGAGGTAAAGTGAAACACCGACTGCAGGAAGAAGACGACGGCCGCAGTCATTCCTCACACTGCTGAGGTAAAGTGAAACACCGACTGCAGGAAGGAGACGACAGCCGCAGGCATTCCTCACACTGCTGAGGTAAAGTGAAACACCGACCGCAGGAAGGAGACGACGGCCGCAGTCATTCCTCACACTGCTGAGGTAAAGTGAAACACTGACCGCAGGAAGAAGACGACGGCCACAGGCATTCCTCACACTGCTCACGTAAAGTGAAACACCCGACCGCAGGAAGGAGACGGCGGCCGCAGGCATTCCTCACACTGCTGAGGTAAAGTGAAACACCGACCGCAGGAAGGAGACGACGGCCGCAGGCATTCCTCACACTGCTGAGGTAAAGTGAAACACCGACTGCAGGAAGGAGACGACAGCCGCAGTCATTCCTCACACTGCTGAGGTAAAGTGAAACACCGACTGCAGGAAGGAGACGACGGCCGCAGGCATTCCTCACACTGCTGAGGTAAAGTGAAACACCGACTGCAGGAAGAAGACAACGGCCGCAGTCATTCCTCACACTGCTGAGGTAAAGTGAAACACCGACCGCAGGAAGGAGACGAGGGCCGCAGTCATTCTTCACACTGCTGGGGTAAAGTGAAACACCGACTGCAGGAAGGAGACGACGGCCACAGTCATTCCTCACACTGCTGAGGTAAAGTGAAACACCGACCGCAGGAAGGAGACGAGGGCCACAATCATTCCTCACACTGCTGAGGTAAAGTGAAACACTGACTGCAGGAAGGAGACGACGGCCGCAGGCATTCCTCACACTGCTGAGGTAAAGTGAAACACCGACCGCAGGAAGGAGCCGACGGCCGCAGGCATTCCTCACACTGCTGAGGTAAAGTGAAACACTGACCGCAGGAAGGAGACGACGGCCACAGGCATTCCTCACACTGCTGAGGTAAAGTGAAACACCGACCGCAGGAAGGAGACGACGGCCGCAGGCATTCCTCACACTGCTGAGGTAAAGTGAAACACCGACTGCAGGAAGGAGACGACGGCCGCAGGCATTCCTCACACTGCTGAGGTAAAGTGAAACACCGACTGCAGGAAGGAGACGACGGCCGCAGGCATTCCTCACACTGCTGAGGTAAAGTGAAACACCGACCACAGGAAGGAGACGACGGCCGCAGTCATTCCTCACACTGCTGAGGTAAAGTGAAACACTGACCGCAGGAAGAAGACGACGGCCACAGGCATTCCTCACACTGCTGAGGTAAAGTGAAACACCGACCACAGGAAGGAGACGACGGCCACAGGCATTCCTCACACTGCTGAGGTAAAGTGAAACACCGACCGCAGGAAGGAGACGACGGCCGCAGGCATTCCTCACACTCCTGAGGTACAGTGAAACACTGACCGCAGGAAGGAGACGACGGCCGCAGTCATTCCTCACACTGCTGAGGTAAAGTAAAACACCGACCGCAGGAAGGAGACGACGGCCGCAGGCATTCCTCACACTGCTGAGGTAAAGTGAAACACCGACTGCAGGAAGGAGACGACGGCCGCAGGCATTCCTCACACTGCTGAGGTAAAGTGAAACACCGACTGCAGGAAGGAGACGACGGCCGCAGGCATTCCTCACACTGCTGAGGTAAAGTGAAACACCGACCACAGGAAGGAGACGACGGCCGCAGTCATTCCTCACACTGCTGAGGTAAAGTGAAACACTGACCGCAGGAAGAAGACGACGGCCACAGGCATTCCTCACACTGCTGAGGTAAAGTGAAACACCGACCACAGGAAGGAGACGACGGCCACAGGCATTCCTCACACTGCTGAGGTAAAGTGAAACACCGACCGCAGGAAGGAGACGACGGCCGCAGGCATTCCTCACACTGCTGAGGTACAGTGAAACACTGACCGCAGGAAGGAGACGACGGCCGCAGTCATTCCTCACACTGCTGAGGTAAAGTAAAACACCGACCGCAGGAAGGAGACGGCGGCCGCAGGCATTCCTCACACTGCTGAGGTAAAGTGAAACACCGACTGCAGGAAGGAGACGACGGCCGCAGGCATTCCTCACACTGCTGAGGTAAAGTGAAACACCGACCGCAGGAAGGAGACGGCGGCCGCAGGCATTCCTCACACTGCTGAGGTAAAGTGAAACACCGACCGCAGGAAGGAGACGACGGCCGCAGGCATTCCTCACACTGCTGAGGTAAAGTGAAACACCGACCGCAGGAAGGAGACGACGGCCACAGTCATTCCTCACACTGCTGAGGTAAAGTGAAACACTGACCGCAGGAAGAAGACGACGGCCACAGGCATTCCTCACACTGCTGAGGTAAAGTGAAACACTGACCGCAGGAAGGAGACGACGGCCGCAGTCATTCCTCACACTGCTGAGGTAAAGTGAAACACTGACCGCAGGAAGAAGACGACGGCCACAGGCATTCCTCACACTGCTGAGGTAAAGTGAAACACCGACCACAGGAAGGAGACGACGGCCACAGGCATTCCTCACACTGCTGAGGTAAAGTGAAACACCGACCGTAGGAAGGAGACGACGGCCGCAGGCATTCCTCACACTGCTGAGGTACAGTGAAACACTGACCGCAGGAAGGAGACGACGGCCGCAGTCATTCCTCACACTGCTGAGGTAAAGTAAAACACCGACCGCAGGAAGGAGACGGCGGCCGCAGGCATTCCTCACACTGCTGAGGTAAAGTGAAACACCGACCGCAGGAAGGAGACGACGGCCGCAGGCATTCCTCACACTGCTGAGGTAAAGTGAAACACCGACTGCAGGAAGGAGACGACGGCCGCAGGCATTCCTCACACTGCTGAGGTAAAGTGAAACACCGACTGCAGGAAGAAGACGACGGCCGCAGTCATTCCTCACACTGCTGAGGTAAAGTGAAACACCGACCGCAGGAAGGAGACGACGGCCGCAGGCATTCCTCACACTGCTGAGAATAAAACGTGAACAACCACAACGGTATCATAATTTAGTATATAATGTGATACAACATATTTAACTATATCGTCATGATACCAAAGTAATGGACATATATGAAGGACAAGTCACAATTTAAGACTATGAACAGAAGGAAAACAAGTGACCAACAGTCCAAATATCATATAAAATATATTTTATTAATGAATATCAAAAACGGGACAGATGAACAGGTGATAACACATATGGTGTACATAGACAAAAAGGTGCAAGCAGGAACGCGGGTCTACAGCTCCAATATTATCGAAATAGAATATATTAATCGCACGATAATGCAATAGTATACATATATATATCCCCCAATCATAATTAACCTGGTCTGATGCATTAGAAGTGTGCATACCAAAATGGATCATGTGGTTAGAATCATGGCTGCATGTAGCATACATATATTGCATGTAACGGATATATTTCGTAAGCCAACATCTTCCAATAGCTTGCTGCACGCTTCATCCTCCCATCCTCGACATGTGATTCAGTCCGTTCCGACTGGGCAATTCTTGCGGCTCCGCAGGATCTGTTCAACACTCACTGACTTTGAAACCCAGGCGGAAGATCTCAAGATGAGGCTTTTGCAGCGTGGTTATAGCCGTCGAATGATTAAAATAGCTTACAATCGAGCCAAACATTCCTCCCGTCATGATTTGGTTTACAAATCCAACATTAAACGCAATGATGACAAGGTTAGATTTGTCACTGATTACCATTCTCAATTTGCTCGGGTGAGGGAAGCACTTTCTAAATCATGGTTCATATTGAGAGCAGATCCGGTATTAAATAAATATCTAACGGAATATCCATCTATTTCCACTCGACGTTCAAAAAATCTGCGGGATCAATTGGTCCGCAGTCACTACATAGGTAATCCGAAGCCCACTTTTTTGAATCTAGGTTCAGCTAAACCAGGTTGTTTCCCTTGCGGCCACTGTGTGGCCTGTGCCAATATCGACAGAAGTGATTCTTTCCATAACGCTGATAATACACGTACGTTTACCATTCGGAAACACATCACCTGCAATACTCGAAATGTTGTTTATTTTGCGAGTTGTCCCTGTAAACTCATTTACATAGGACTTACCACACGTCCGTTCAAAATCCGAGTGAGGGAACATGTCCTTGGAATACTGGCGGCATTAGATCCTGATGATCCTGCTGCACTTAAAACCATTCCGCGGCACTTTAGGCAGCACCATAACTGTGATGCCTCGCTCCTCCGTGTGAAAGGCATTGACTTGGTTGATGTCACCATACGGGGTGGGAGGATATCTCAGAAACTGGCGCAGCTTGAGTCCCGTTGGATATGGACATTAAACACAATGTATCCAAAAGGCCTTAACGAACAAATTAGCTTTGTCCCTTACCTTTGATCCTTGTATCGCTGCGATTTGTCGTCCATCTGTACATTACAATGTGGTGCAATATTTTATTGTATGCGTTATTTTAATTTTTTTTATTTGTTTTAATAGGCTGGGTCCTTTTGGTTTCTGTTTTCCTATTCTTGCCCCGCACTTATGAAAATTATACTTGGATCCTCAAGTCATATTCGTCTAACTCGTACATCGTGACATTCGGATTCTATCTCTATTCTATTTTATATATACTATATTGACTGTATTATACTTGGTTGCAGTTATGTAATATTTTTTGATTTTGATATCTTATTATTCTCTACTGTCACATGTATATATGCGAGGTCTGATGTGAGTTTAATAATGTGCTTATTTTTGTATTGGCAATTATATATTGGTTATTATTTACATTCTTTTGGTTATCATGGTTCCATGATTGATATGCTATACATGTCCGCTGTTGTCATAGTACGCCCACATTTTATGTGTCATCAGGCTGGTCAGCTCTCGCTATCTATGGGCAGCAATACTGTGGTTTATGTACCACTCAGGTGCCCCTTGTGACGGCGACGCTGACACGGCTGGAGTGACAATATGATGTGTGGGCGTCGCGGTATTGATCAATAGTAAAGGACATGTATCCTATTCTATTTATTCATTGTATTTTTTCTGTTCTCAATGGACATATTGTGCGATGTTCTTAATGCCCTGTGTATTGATACATATACGATTTAGGTTTTGGTATTACCATGATGATAAGTGCATCTGTAATTTTGCTAGATATATGTGCGTTTAGTATAGTAATTTCCATGTTTGTACGCCTATCCCTGCAGTGTGTTGGCATTATATTTATATTTATTTTCATCTCGGTATCTTTATGCCATATGTATACATACTAGCTTGCAAACATAGGTGGTGTCATGATAACGCGCACATTTCTTCATCATATGTATATTTTTTCATCCCTGTATCTTTCTGTCCTCTGTATACACATTAGTTCGTAAACATAGGTGGCGTTATGACAATGCGCACATTTCCTCCTCTTTACCGTTTACCACATGAGGTATTCAGCACGGATTGTTGTCATAACAACGTGAATACTTCTGCTTTGAGTACGTCATTTCCGATCTCGGTAATTTCGTCATATCTATCGCACAGTTCTGATTGGTCCAGCTCTCCTTTTTATACTCACTGCACTGTGTAGCACACACCCCCTGACGAAGGCTTTTGCCGAAACGCGCGTCGGGGTGACGCGTGGTGTCCAGCTCCTTCCCTCCTGCGTGATTTGCCTCCCGGGTGGTCTTCTGCATCTTAGTGGTATGTGCATGTATGCCAGTTTTCCATATATATGTATGCTACATGCAGCCATGATTCTAACCACATGATCCATTTTGGTATGCACACTTCTAATGCATCAGACCAGGTTAATTATGATTGGGGGATATATATATGTATACTATTGCATTATCGTGCGATTAATATATTCTATTTCGATAATATTGGAGCTGTAGACCCGCGTTCCTGCTTGCACCTTTTTGTCTATGTACACCATATGTGTTATCACCTGTTCATCTGTCCCGTTTTTGATATTCATTAATAAAATATATTTTATATGATATTTGGACTGTTGGTCACTTGTTTTCCTTCTGTTCATACTCACACTGCTGAGGTAAAGTGAAACACCGACCGCAGGAAGGAGACGACGGCCGCAGTCATTCCTCACACTGCTGAGGTAAAGTGAAACACCGACCGCAGGAAGGAGACGACGGCCACAGTCATTCCTCACACTGCTGAGGTAAAGTGAAACACCGACCGCAGGAAGGAGACGACGGCCGCAGGCATTCCTCACACTGCTGAGGTAAAGTGAAACACCGACCGCAGGAAGGAGACGATGGCCGCATGCATTCCTCACACTGCTGAGGTAAAGTGAAACACAGACTGCAGGAAGGAGACGACGGCCGCAGTCATTCCTCACACTGCTGAGGTAAAGTGAAACACCAACCGCAGAAAGGAGACAACGGCCGCAGTCATTCCTCACACTGCTGAGGTAAAGTGAAACACCAACCGCAGGAAGGAGACGACGGCCGCAGGCATTCCTCACACTGCTGAGGTAAAGTGAAACACCGACCGCAGGGAGGAGACGACAGCCGCAGGCATTCCTCACACTGCTGAGGTAAAGTGAAACACCGACCGCAGGGAGGAGACGACGACCGCAGTCATTCCTCACACTGCTGAGGTAAAGTGAAACACCGACCGCAAGAAGGAGACGACGGCCGCAGGCATTCCTCACACTGCTGAGGTAAAGTGAAACACCGACCGCAGGAAGGAGACGACGGCCGCAGTCATTCCTCACACTGCTGAGGTAAAGTGAAACACCGACCGCAGGAAGGAGACGACGGCCGCAGTCATTCCTCACACTGCTGAGGTAAAGTGAAACACCGACCGCAGAAAGGAGACAACGGCCGCAGGCATTCCTCACACTGCTGAGGTAAAGTGAAACACCAACCGCAGGAAGGAGACGACGGCCGCAGTCATTCCTCATACTGCTGAGGTAAAGTGAAACACCAACCGCAGGAAGGAGACGACGGCCGCAGTCCTTCCTCACACTGCTGAGGTAAAGTGAAACACCGACCGCAGGAAGGAGACGAGGGCCGCAGTCATTCCTCACACTGCTGAGTTAAAGTGAAACACCGACCGCAGGAAGGGGATGACGGCCGCAGGCATTCCTCACACTGCTGAGGTAAAGTGAAACACCGACCGCAGGAAGGAGACGACGGCCGCAGTCATTCCTCACACTGCGGAGGTAAAGTGAAACACCGACCGCAGGAAGGAGACGACGGCCGCAGGCATTCCTCACACTGCTGAGGTAAAGTGAAACACCAACCGCAGAAAGGAGACGACAGCCGCAGTCATTCCTCACACTGCTGAGGTAAAGTGAAACACCAACCGCAGAAAGGAGACAACGGCCGCAGGCATTCCTCACACTGCTGAGGTAAAGTGAAACACCAACCGCAGGAAGGAGACGACGGCCGCAGTCATTCCTCACACTGCTGAGGTAAAGTGAAACACCAACCGCAGGAAGGAGACGACGGCCGCAGTCCTTCCTCACACTGCTGAGATAAAGTGAAACACCGACCGCAGGAAGGAGACGAGGGCCGCAGTCATTCCTCACACTGCTGAGTTAAAGTGAAACACCGACCGCAGGAAGGGGATGACGGCCACAGTCATTCCTCACACTGCTGAGGTAAAGTGAAACACCGACTGCAGGAAGGAGACGACGGCCGCGGGCATTCCTCACACTGCTGAGGTAAAGTGAAACACCGACCGCAGGAAGAAGAAGACGGCCGCAGGCATTCCTCACACTGCTGAGGTAAAGTGAAACACCGACTGCAGGAAGGAGATGACGGCCGCAGGCATTCCTCACTGCTGAGGTAAAGTGAAACACCGAGTGCAGGAAGGAGATGACGGCTGCAGTCATTCCTCACACTGCTGAGGTAAAGTGAAACACAGACTGCAGGAAGGATATGACGGCCGCGGGCATTCCTCACACTGCTGAGGTAAAGTGAAACACCGACTGCAGGAAGGAGATGACGGCCGCAGGCATTCCTCACTGCTGAGGTGAAGTGAAACACCGACTGCAGGAAGGAGACGACGGCCACAGGCATTCCTCACACTGCTGAGGTGAAGTGAAACACTGACTGCAGGAAGGAGACAACGGCCGCAGTCATTCCTCACACTGCTGAGGTAAAGTGAAACATCGACTGCAGGAAGGAGACGACGGCCGCAGTTATTCCTCACACTGCTGAGGTAAAGTGAAACACCGACTGCAGGAAGGAGACGACGGCCACAGTCATTCCTCACACTGCTGAGGTAAAGTGAAACATCGACCGCAGGAAGGAGACGACGGCCGCAGTCATTCCTCACACTGCTGAGGTAAAGTGACACACCGACCTCAGGAAGGAGACGAGGGCCGCAGTCATTCCTCACACTGCTGAGGTAAAGTGAAACACCGACCTCAGGAAGGAGACGAGGGCCGCAGTCATTCTTCATACTGCTGAGGTAAAGTGAAACACCGACTGCAGGAAGGAGATGACGGCCGCAGTCATTCCTCACACTGCTGAGGTAAAGTGAAACACCGACCGCAGGAAGGAGACGGCGGCCGCAGTCATTCCTCACACTGCTGAGGTAAAGTGAAACACCGACTGCAGGAAGGAGATGACGGCCACAGTCATTCCTCACACTGCTGAGGTAAAGTGAAACACAGACTGCAGGAAGGAGATGACGGCCACGGGCATTCCTCACACTGCTGAGGTAAAGTGAAACAACGACTGCAGGAAGGAGATGACGGCCGCAGGCACTCCTCACACTGCTGAGGTAAAGTGGAACACCGACCGCAGGAAGGAGACGACGGCCGCAGTCATTCCTCACACTGCTGAAGTAAAGTGAAACACCGACTGCAGGAAGGAGACGACGGCCACAGTCATTCCTCACACTGCTGAGGTAAAGTGAAACACCGACTGCAGGAAGGAGATGACGGCCGCAGTCATTCCTCACACTGCTGAGGTAAAGTGAAACACCGACTGCAGGAAGGAGATGACGGCCGCAGTCATTCCTCACACTGCTGAGGTAAAGTGAAACACCGACTGCAGGAAGAAGACAACGCCGCAGTCATTCCTCACACTGCTGAGGTAAAGTGAAACATCGACTGCAGGAAGGAGACAACGGCCGCAGTCATTCCTCACACTGCTGAGGTAAAGTGAAACACCGACCGCAGGAAGGAGACGACGGCCGCCGGCATTCCTCACACTGCTGAGGTAAAGTGAAACACCGACTGCAGGAAGGAGACGACGGCCGAAGTCATTCCTCACACTGCTGAGGTAAAGTGAAACTCCGACTGCAGGAAGGAGACAACGGCCACAGTCATTCCTCACACTGCTGAGGTAAAGTGAAACATCGACTGCATGAAGGAGACGACGGCCGCAGTCATTCCTCACACTGCTGAGGTAAAGTGAAAGCTGAGCTCTGATTGGTTGCTATTGTGATGGGAAATCTAGTTCATTTTGGTGATTAGTTCATTTAGTTCAGTGTTTCTCCCCCTATCCTGTGAGGAGCTGATAGGAAATGCATCATGTGACCTGTGAACTAGATGAACTATATGAACTGCAGAACGAAATATTCTATTGAGAATGACTCAGGACAGCCTAGTTCCATCTGATGCATCTCACTGAGCCCAGCAGCGCCCCCTGTGGTAGTGTAGAGTACTGACTCCTATTGATTGTGTATGAGGGAGCTGAGAAGCAGTTCAGCATCCACCATTTTGAGAACAGGAGCCAGTGGTAAAGATTTTAGCAAGACTGATCTTCTAGGCTACAGGAGGCTGATCCTCTACAGGAGGCCGATCCTCTACAGGAGGCTTATCCTCTACAGGAGGCTGATCCTCTACAGGAGGCTGATCCTCTACAGGAGGCCGATCCTCTACAGGAGGCTGATCTTATCACAAAGACAGGTGAGGGGCATGAGCCACACACAGAAACACTCTCTCTCATACACACATATGAGCTGTGTCTGTCTACTGTGCAATTTCAGTTGTTATTAATAATATTATTATTACTATATATTTGTATTTGATGTGTGGTTTAGTGTTTTACTACCTTCTTTTCCAGCATCAGGAGCTATAAAGAGCAAGTGTGAGACAGAGCAGGAGCTTCTGGAGCTGGATGAGGATCACTCTCTGTCTCCCACACTTCATAATGAACTAATCTCTGTCAGGATGATGAACTACCCACTCACTAACGACCCATCACTAGTTGCAATGCTTAAGAGAGTTCTGACACCCAAGGAGCGGGGTCTGGTTGTCGGGGCCCGGCCTGTGTGGTATTAGTGGGAGCACAGTATAGAGGCTGCCATATTGATGCGAAAGCTCAGGGAAGTGTTAGCTCTCTGCACTGTGTCTCCTGTGTGGGAGCGACAAGCCTGGCGACAGCCATTATAAAAGAGGTTGAAAACTGGCTGTATGCCTGACAAACTGCAGAAATACACACCTAGCTATGCAGACCGTCTCCTCACGTGTCGTCCAGCGGCCTCTCCGTCTCCTAGCGTGCCGTCCGGCGGCCTCTCCGTCTCCTACCGTGCCGTCCGGCGGCCTCTCCGTTTCCTAGCGTGCCATCCGGCGGCCTCTCCGTCTCCTAGCGTGCCGTCCGGCGGCCTCTCCGTCTCCTAGCGTGCCGTCCGGCGGCCTCTCCATCTCCTCGTATGCCATCCGGCGGCCTCTCTGTCTCCTCACGTGCCGTCCGGCGGCCTCTCCGTCTCCTATCGTGCCGTCCAGCGGCTTCTCCGTCTCCTAGTGTGCCATCCGGCGGCCTCTCCGACTCCTAGCATGCCGTCCGGCGGCCTCTCCGACTTCTAGTGTGCCGTCCAGCGGCCTCTCCGTCTCCTAGCGTGCCGTGGGGTGGCCTGTCCGTCTCCTCGCGTGCCGTCCGGCAGCCTCTCCATCTCCTCACGTTCAGTTTGGTGTTCTCTCCATCTCGTGTTCAGTATGGTGGCCTCTCTGTCTCCTCGCGTTCAGTATGGTGGCCTCTGTCTCCTCACGTTCAGTATGGTGGCCTCTCTGTCTCCTCGCTTTCAGTATGGTGGCCTCTCTGTCTCCTCACGTTCAGTATGTTGGCCTCTGTCTCCTCGTGTTCGGACCAGCAGCTTCTCAGACTCCTCGCGTTCGGACCAGCAGCTTCTCCGTCTCCTCGCGTTTGGACCAGCAGCTTCTCAGACTCCTCGCGTTCGGACCAGCAGCTTCTCCGTCTCCGCGCGTTTGGACCAGCAGCTTCTCAGACTCCTCGCGTTCGGACCAGCAGCTTCTCAGAATCCTCGCGTTTGGACCAGCAGCTTCTCCGTCTCCTAGCGTTCGGACCAGCAGCTTCTCAGACTCCTCGCGTTCGGACCAGCAGCTTCTCAGAATCCTAGCGTTCGGACCAGCAGCTTCTCCGTTTCCTCACGTTCGGACCAGCAGCTTCTCAGACTCCTCGTGTTCGGACCAGCAGCTTCTCAGAATCCTCGCGTTTGGACTAGCAGCTTCTCAGTCTCCTCGCGTTTGGACTAGCAGCTTCTCAGACTCCTCGCGTTCGGACCAGCAGCTTCTCAGACTCCTCGTGTTCGGACCAGCAGCTTCTCAGACTCCTCGCGTTTGGACTAGCAGCTTCTCTGTCTCCTCGCGTTCGGACCAGCAGCTTCTCAGACTCTTCGTGTTCGGACCAGCAGCTTCTCAGTCTCCTCGCTTTCGGACCAGCAACTGTTATGTTTCGGTAGCTGAGGAGTGCAGGTAAAAAAGGCAATACACCAGAGAAGTTGGAATCTATGAGATTGCAGCACCCTGACCAACCACCACAACCAGAGGCAGCCGTGGAGCGTTCCTACGTTGGTCCTAGACGCCTCGTCACAGCCTGAGAAACCAACTACACCCAAAGATAGAAAGAGGAAAGCTATCTGCCCCGGAGCAGATCCCCAAAGAACGCAGAAAGCCCCCAAACATGTAATGGCGGTTAGACAAGATGAAATACCGACACAGACAGAAAATATTTATGAGCAAACGTTGGGGCCCAAACTACCTAAATAGAAAAGGACAGGAAGGGCACTTACTGCAATCCCAAAAAACCCTGAAAAGCACCAACTCTACTAATTTCAAAATCACCTGAGATCACACGACCTCTACCACCTAAATTAGTTCTCTGGTGTAACAAAATCAAAACAGCAGCCACTGAAAAAACTGGAAAAAGCAAAAGTACAAACATCAGTGGCTGAACTAAACTGAGAGGGCAAAAGCCCCCGGAGGGGACCCTGAAGGCCCCCACAGAAGTGCAGGACAAAATGCAAAAATCAAGCACAAAACAAAAAGAAGAAAATGTCTTATCTGTTAGCAGGAGATGCAGACACGACACAGCAGGCTACAAAGGAAACAGGACTCAAGGATTGAGACCAGAACAATTGATCACCGGCAACCCTGATGGGAAGGCGACTCCCTTATATAAGACCAGTCAGTAACACCTGATTCCCACTCCTCACAATCTTCACTGGACAGTCCAGTACCGCTTGTAACCACCAGAGGGAGCCTCTGCTCAGAACTCATTTCAAGTCCATTCACAACAGTACCCCCCCCTTGAGGAGGGGTCACCGAACCCTCACTTGAGCAACCAGGTCGGTCAGGATGAGTTCTATGATACGCACGGATGAGTCTCCTAGCATGGATGTCCGAAGCAAACACCCAAGAATTGTCTTCCTGACCATAACCTCTCCACTTAACCAAATACTGGAGTTTCCGTCTAGAAAAACGAGAATTCAATATTTTCTCAACCACAAACTCCATATTGCCCTCAACCAGAACAGGGTCAGGAGGCAAAGCAGTAGGAACCACTGGCTCAACAAACCTCTTCAACAAGGACTTGTGGAACACGTTATGGATCTTAAATGTCCCTGGAAGAAGCAAACGAAAAGAAACAGGATTAAGAATCTCCATGACCTTATAAGGTCCAATGAACCTAGGCTTAAATTTAGGAGATGCCACTCTCATAGGAATATTTCTTGAGGACAACCAGACCAAGTCCCCCACTTTAAACCGAGGACCATCAGTCCTATGCCGGTTAGCAAACCGCTGGGCCCTCTCCTGAGAGAGGGACAACCTCTCCACTACCTGGTCCCAAATCTGTTGCATACGCTCCACAACAGAGTCAACACCTGGACAGACAGAAGCCTCCGTCTGTCCTGAAGAAAATCGAGGGTGAAACCCAGAATTACAGAAAAATGGAGACATCAAAGTGGCAGAGCTAGCCCTATTATTAAGAGCAAACTCAGCCAAAGGCAAAAAAGAGACCCAGTCATCCTGATCAGCAGACACAAAGCATCTTAGATAAGTCTCCAATGTCTGGTTTGTTCTCTCAGTTTGACCATTGGTCTGAGGATGAAACGCAGAGGAGAAAGACAATTGAACACCAAGTTTAGAACAAAAGGTCCTCCAAAATCTGGAAACAAACTGGACTCCTCTGTCAGACACAATGTTCTCAGGAATGCCGTGTAAACGAACCACGTGCTGAAGGAACAAAGGCACCAATTCAGAGGAGGAAGGCAACTTAGGTAATGGCACAAGATGTATCATCTTGGAAAACCTATCACAAATCACCCAGATGACGGTCATTCTCTGAGAAACAGGGAGGTCGGAAATGAAATCCATAGAGATATGGGTCCATGGTCTCTTGGGCACAGGCAATGGCATCAACAAACCGCTAGAGCGAGAGCAAGGCTTGGAGCGAGAGCAAGTCCCGCAGGACTGCACAAATTCCCTGACATCACGAGACAAGGTAGGCCACCAAAAGGACCGACTAACCAAGTCTCTGGTACCAAAAATTCCGGGATGCCCAGCCAACGCGGAACAATGAATCTCAGACATCACACTCTTTTTTCACTGGTCCGGGACAAACAATTTTCCAACAGGGCAGCGCTCGGGCCTATCCTCCTGACACCCCTCCAGAGCAAGTCTCAAATTGGGTGAGATGGCGGAAAGAACTACACCCTCTTTCAAAATAACAGAAGGATCAGATAACTCAGGAGAGTCCGCAAGGAAACTCCTCGAGAGGGCATCCGCCTTAACATTCTTAGTGCCAGGAAGAAAGGAAACCACAAAATTAAAACGTGTGAAAAACAAGGCCCACCTGGCCTGTCTAGGATTGAGTCGCTTGGCAGATTCCAGATAAACCAGATTCTTATGGTCCGTAAGGACCACCACTGATGTTTGGCTCCCTCCAGCCAATGTCTCCACTCTTCAAAAGCCCACTTCATGGCCAATAACTCCCGATTACCCACGTCATAATTACGTTCAGTAGGAGAAAATTTTCGAGAGAAAAAGGCACAAGGGTTACTTTTAGAGGTCTCTGGATCTTTTTGGGACAAAACGGCACCTGCCCCAATTTCAGAGGCATCAACCTCCACCTGAAATGGCAGAGAAACATCAGGCTGCCGTTAGAACAGGAGCAGAAGTGAATCTCTGCTTAAGTTCCTGAAATGCAGAGACTGCCTCAGGAGGCCAATTCACCACATCAGAACCCTTTCTGGTCAAATCAGTCAATGGTTTAACAATAACCGAGAAATTACCAATAAATTTACGATAAAAATTGGCAAAACCCAAAAATCTTTGAAGAGCCTTTAATGAAGTAGGTTGGACCCAATCACAGATGGCCTGAACCTTGACGGGTCCATTTCAATAATAGATGGGGACAAAATGATCCAGAAATGAGATCCTCTGTACGCCAAAAAGACACTTTGATCCCTTCACATACAGAGCATTCTCTCTCAAAATCTGGAATACAGTTCGAACATGTTTCACATGAGAGTCCCGTCATTAGAAAAAATCAAGATATCATCCAAAAAACAATCAAGAAATTTATCCACAAAATCCCTGAAAATGTCATTCATGAAGGACTGGAAGACAGAAGGAGCATTAGTGAGCCCAAAGGGCATCACAAGGTACTCAAATGCCCCTCAGGGGTATTGAATGCCGTCTTCCATTCATCCCCGTGCTTAATGCGAATAAGGTTATATGCCCCCCTGAGGTCAAGCTTGGTAAACCAAGTAGCGTTTTTCACCCTGGAAAACAGGTCAGAAATCAAAGGTAACGGGTATTGATATTTTACAGTAATATTGTTCAAAACACGATAATCAATACACGGCCTTAATGAACCATCCTTTTTGGCCACAAAGAAAAAACCGGCACCTAAGGGTGAAGAGGATGGTCTGATATGACCCTTCTCCAATGATTCCTTGATATAAGACCGCATTAGCGTCATGTTCAGGTACAGACAAGTTAAAAAGGCGACCTTTAGGGAATTTACTACCAGGCACTAATTCA